>JAOWBP010003503.1:18363698-18392722 GCA_028571105.1 Tragopan temminckii
TTTTTTCTTTGCTCTGGTTTAACAACTTAGCCAAGCTTTTGGATATTTATAATATCTATATATCCATTGACTGTACAAGTCATATCTGAGTTCCGGTGGGCTGTATTGCATCACTTTTCCTTAATCCAAGATGGTTAATCCCTAAACCAGTGCGAACACCAATTATCATAACAAAATAAAAATTATTATTACATAACAGTTATTATTATAACAGTTTCAAGCATTACCAGTCTCTCAAATTAAATTTCACATCACGTGTTTTACTAGGTCTACTCCAAAAGTAATGCTTCCTATTTTATTATTGCAGCCCTCAGTGTCAGAGGTGTATGTTGGTGGTATGGCAGTAGAGGGCGAACCTTCCCACCAGTATTCCATTATGTGTTGTTGCTACGTGACAGATGGATGTGGAGGAGCAGCCTGACAAAATGGCATCTGATGTGGAAGTGTGAAGCAAAGGTTTTCCATTTAATTCCCCCATGCAGAAAAAATGGCACCCACTGACATTTATTGACACGCTGAAAATTTATGGAGAGCAAACAGTGGATGTGAGCACAGCAAGGTGGTGGGTGGTGCATTTCTGCAGTGGTGACAGTGACATGAAAGTTGAGCCGGTTTTGGTTGGCCATGCACAGCTATCACCTATGCTGGTGCAGATTTTGATGAGTGCAGCATGCAGGTTCTTGTTCAGCACTAATGAAAATGCAGAGCTAATGGAAATGATTATGTTGAAACTGTTTTGTAGCCAAGAATTTGCTGTATCAATTAGTGTTATTGTGCTCTTTCTATCTGTTGTAGTTTTTGTGAAAATAAATAGAAGGCATTACTTTCAGATCAACCTATGCATGTATACTATTCATACTAACTTATCTAAACTATTACAAAATTCTGTCTTAGGGTTTGTCTGTTTATTTTCACCAGATTGAGGCTGTTACTGAAAGTCGTGGGAACAGAGACGGAGCAAGGGAGCTGTTGAGCAGAATAGTGCAGAAGAAGGACTGGTTCTCTCAGTTTTTGGTTGCTCTGCGAGAAACCCAACATGAAAGCCTTGCAGATGATTTAAGTGGAAATACAGGAGGTAACCATCTTATTCCACAAATACTTCAAAAAAAAAAAAAATTTTTTTTTTTTAAATATTAGTTAGGAAACAAGACAAGGCTCTCATTGTGTTATTGGGAGATTACAAATTAAAAATTTTGATGGCTCACTCAAGAGATTCTTAAACACTAAAAAGTCCTTATTAAGAATAGTATGATTACAACAATATGACCTAAATTAAACTGAATCCTTACTTTTCGTAGCCTATTGGTTCTGAATGTGTATTTTTATAAAAATTATACATATTCAGATGATTATTTTGAACAAATAACCCTTTTCTTGATTTCTCCTTTAACATATGAATTAATGTTTCCTTTGTAGCATGTTTTACAAAGTTTTTGGTTACTTCTTTATATCCCTGTGCAGTAATTACAATGTTGAAAAATTATTCCCTAGAAACTAAAATGTGGGGGGGGAAAAAAATAAGCAGTCTCCAAATTTTTAAACTCAGCATATGCTTTTTCAGATCTTTGAGACTTAAGTTTTTAACAGATTTTGCATTTAACAGCTTTAGCTTTCTTGCTTCAGGAGCTTCTACTGATACAAGGTCAAAGAAGGTAAACATTAAAGATAGGTTCATTTGCTATTTTGGAAGGAGAACTGTGTTAATACAGTGTAGCATTTCTGGTTGAACACCAGTGATAGTAAAATAGGTTATTATTAGCAGATACCTGCACACAGAAATTCAGAACTTTATTTAAAAAACATAAAAAATGGAATAGAATCAATCTAATAATTTATTTAACTTCTAATTACAAAGTAATTAAGTCTGGAAAACAGAGCTTCTGCAGTTTTTATAAAAAGCATTTACAGTATATTGTACTGCATTTTTTGCCTTTGGGATATGCCTACTCTTAAATATCTTTAATAATAATAAAACAACAGAGAAGACAAAGAAAAACGTTTTCTATATTTGGAATAAGACACAAAAATGGAAGATGGGAAGACATTTTGGGAAACCTCTCAGGTTTTCTGTTTTATGGGGAAGTTCAGAAGTCCTGCTCCAAGGTACATCCATTTATGAGCTTATAGAACTGATGGAATTGAGAAGGGCTAGTCCACAGTTCAATATTCCAATCTTCATAGTGACCACAAATATTAGAGATTTATGACCAACAACTTTATTAATAAACATTTATAAAAACATAAAAATTCCAAACTGGTATCTTTACCAAGACCAGATGTCATGCCATCGTGTATTTTCTCTACTCTGCACTAAAAGATACGCTTTTTTCTTATAGAGCCATGGAATTTCATTTTTACTTTCTAGGAACAGAGAATAAAGAAAATGAGTTGAAGAACAATACAAGCAAAGAAACAGAAGCTGCAAGCCAACCAGGATGTGCTGTAACAGAGGATTTGAAACAGCGAGAAAATTTGGATGACAGTTTTGTCAGAGAGAGCAGTGTATTAGAAACATCTGTTGAAAAGAACTCTGTAGTTTCAGGTATGTCTACCAATTGGTATTTTGTTCTGGTAGTAGTTAAATTTTACTGGAAGTAACTTAAAGAATGTTCCCAATTTGTTAGCTCTCATCTTGCTCAAAAAATCAGGAACATATGCTACTGTCAAAGGGAATGAATGGAAAAATCAAATCTTGATTCCTTGGAAGTGGTAATTTCCATTTCTTCCTATCAATTGTCATCAACACTAATTTTGGAGGACAGTTCTTTAAATTTGCTCACTTCACTTCAATGGAGTTGCTCTAGAACAAAAACGTGGCCATACTCAATCTAACTAATCTGAATGGTATGAAAAATTTTTTACCTACTGTAACTAGACTGAGCTAGTTCAGAAATCAATTTGCTGGCACAGAAATCAGTTTGCTGGCTTAGGAGGGCATGCCAAGAAATTTTCGTGGCCTGTTGTTCATATGGATCCACTTATAAAAATGTGCCTAGGGAGTTGATTATAAGCAGTAGCAACAACCAGCTATAACTGGGAGCTGATGATTCAAACATATGTTGCGTGATTAAAGAACCATTCATGTCTCTTACAAGTTCAGATGCAGCTCAAACAATAGTTAAAACTGAGATAAATCCTGCCTGAAATGATTTTAGTGGGCTTACTCAGCCAAAGGAATAAGACAGCTAAGGCTGCTCTTTTTTTTTCTCTTTTTTTTTTTTTTTTCATCAAACATGAAAATATCGAGAAATTTGGCGCTGAAAACAGCAGTCTTTCAGTAGTAGTTTATTTTTTGTTTAGTGTGCTCTTAACAGCATATCATTATGATTTATAACAAGTAGTGGCTTATTAACTGCAGCAGAAATATCAGCTTGTTTTTCCTGTATTAGAACATACTTTGGCATTATAAAGTAGAGGTGTCAAATGTTTATTAATGATTTAGAATGGATCTGACCGAGTATCAAGTCTTAATCTTACTCAGTTAGGTGCTTTCAGGGCAAGGCCTAGAATTTTAATTGTAGCTTTGCTGAAGACAGATTTTTACAGAATCATAGAATGGCTTGGGTTGGAAGGGACCTTAAACATCATGTAGTTCCAACACTCCTGCTGTTGGCAGTGTTTCCACCCACCTTTAGATCTGGTTACCCAGGATCCCATGCATGACTCTTGTCAGCTAGCTAGAACAATTAGCTGTTAAGTAGTCTACAACAAGCTAATTCTAGCCTGAAAACTATGGTTTCTTCAATGAATTGTAGTGAAGTTAAATAGGCAGAGTACATCTTTACTAGCAATTTGTGAAGTTGAACAGATCTGTTCAACTGAAATAGTGGGTGCTAAAGATGTACATACAGTGTTAATTGTGGCAGTTTGATTGATTTCAGTCTGGTGTGGGCTGCATGTCTGCAAGTGGCTAGAATACATCTCATTTGGTTCCGTCTCAGGGGAGTTTTTCTAGCAATCCAAACCAGCTAATATGAAGTATGGACAATTGACAGATTCATTGTTAATTTGCACTTCTGATTTGATCTAAAACAGTCATGTAGATTCAAGGTGGGAAGGGCTGTTAGGAGACAGCATTGTGTGAAGATGGCTGTAGAGCAACTTGCGCTAATGTTCAGCTATCTTGAAGTGCAGTATGCTTCAATCTCTATGCACCTGTACATACAAACAGAAGCGTAATCAAGTCTCTTTATTTTTCGTTTACAACCTCTCTTATAATCTTGTGAGACTACTTCTAGACAAAGCAGGTGAAAATACAGCAGGAAACCCTGAACCTTTTTGCATATAGAGTAGGAGATTACCTACCTTACAATTTGATGTTGTCAGGTGTTTTGCGTTGTGCTCCCACCAGTCTTCTCTGTATTGAGATAGGACAAATTTCTAAAGGAAGAAGCTTTTTCAAATCAATTTATTACAATTTGCACTTTATCTAAAGCTTCCCCTGACCCTTTTATGGCAGTAGATTAGGCAGAGGGAGTCAAGGAGAGGTATGAGAGTATTAAAACTATAAAGAAAATGTAGAAAAGGTAATTTAGGCTTAGAAAGATAACTGCATGTACAAAAACACAGATAAGAAATTTCATGCACAGAATAGAGTGCAAAAGCAGTTAAATTTGCAAGGTCTGAAGATGAAACACATAGATTAAAGTTTCTGTTACCAGTATAAGGAACCCTAAAGAATTAACAGCTGTATTTTTCAAGACCTGTTTCATAAAATGAAGTTGACTGGAACAAGTAAATTCCATGAAAATCAAGAAAATTCTATGAAAATCTGATTTGTAGTAACCTTGGAGTTACTATAAGGTGGTACCACTTGATTGATTTTTTTTTAAGCAGCAGTTTCAGTAATATCTTACAAAGTGTTCCCCTTAATGCTTCGGAATGGAGAAACTGCTCATTAATTTGGAAGTATGATCAGTTTCACTAAGCTGTTTATTCTTGGTACATCACTGCTGTTTTTCTGTCTTTGAAACCTATTCTAAGACATAAGGTAGCACAGGACAGGTAAGAAAGACTTTCTAAAAAAAGTAATGTTGCATAGATCTATGTTCTTCATTGCATTCAGTTGTCTCTATGCTTTTCTATTTGTTAATGCAAAGGGACTGAAAATCTTTCTGTGGATTACACTGTGTTATAGTGTATAAGCAGCATTGTAAAGGAAAACTAGTGAAAATGTTGAATGCAGTGGTTAAAATATCATCCTTTTATTTTCATGGTTTTGAAATGGACTACTATTTCCTTTTAAAATAATTCAAGAGAATTGTCACAACTGAAAAAGAGGAACGCTATGCTACTGCTATTGAATAATGTTCTCTCACCTTTTCTTTGGAAGATGAGTATTCTACATTTCTCTTTACCACCAATATTTTATGTTGAGAGATGATTTTGTAATGCATCCTGCAGATCGTAACTGCGCACTGAATGCTTTTTGAAAACATACTCTGTTGCATGCACATCTTTCAGTAGGTCTTGTTAGACAGGAGACCATGGATTAGATAAATATAATTCTAGTCCTATCTTCTCTTTCCTAACTGAATGGATTCCTGGAAAGTTGAGATACAACAGTGTCATTTTCAGCACTAGAATTCCTTTTAATGCTCCTCAATAGCGTGTCAGGTCTTGGTACATGCATTATGATTAATGATGTTTTTCTTCTATTTATATAGAACAGAATATATCTATTCTAGAATAAAGAATATTTCTATTCTTCTTCTATAGGACAGTGTATTCTTTTGAGATGACATTAAATGCATACTGTTACATAGTAATAGGGAATATTTATTTAAATCATGCTCCTGCTGTGAATATATTTTTAAGTGCCTTTCCTTCAATTGCAGTGATTTCTGGGAAACTAGCTTCTTTATTTAGGCACTTAAAGTCTTTAATACTTCTACCTATGGATGATAATGGTTCATAGCTATTTTATATACCTATTTATTTATAAATAAATATATATATATTTGCATATCAATGATAAAAAGGTCAGGAAGAATGTGGACCCACTCTGGAAGGAAACTGGGGACCTGGTCACGAGGGATGTGGAGAAAGCTGAGGTGCTCAGCCACAGTCTTCACTGGCAAGGGTTCTAGCCACACCGCCCAAGAAAGGAATGGTAAGGAGACGGAGATAGTAGATCTGCTTGCTGTAAGTGAATATCAGGTTTGAGACCATCTAAAGAACCTGAAGTTACACAAGTCCATGGGACCCAACGAGATCCATCCACAGGTTTTGAGAGAACTGTCAGATGAAGTTGCCAAGCCACTATCCATCATATTTGAAAGCTCATGGCAGTCTGGTAAAGTTCCCGTTTATTGGAAGAGGGGAAACATAACCTCCATTTTCAAGAAAGGAAGAAAAGAAGATCCAAGGAACCGAAGGCCAGTCAAGTCTCACATCTGTGCTTGGCAAGATCATGAAGTAGGCCTCCTGAAGGCCCTACTGAGGCACTTGGAAAATAAATACAAGGTGATTGGTGGTAACCAACATGGCTTCACCAAGGGCAAGTCATGCCTGACAAAGTTGATGGCCTTTTATGATGGAATTAAAGCATCAGTGGATAAAGGAAGAGCAACTGACCTCATCTACCTGGACTTATGCAGAGCATTTGACACTATCTCACATGAAATTCCGGTCACCAAATTGGAGAAAAATGGATTTGATGGATGGACCACTCACTGGATAAGGAATTGGCTGGATGGTCACACTCAGAGAGTTGTGGTCAATGGTTCAGTGTCCATGTAGAGACCAGTAACAAGTGGCTTTTCTAAGGGATCAGTGTTGGGACCAGTGTTGCTTAGCATCGTTGTAGGTGGCATGGACAGTGGGATCAAGCGCTCCCTCAGCAAGTTTGCAGACAACACCAAGCAGAGTGATACATTTAACACACTAGGGGGAAGGGATGCCATCTGGAGGGACATGGACAGGCTTGAGAGGTGGGCTCATGTCAACATCATGGAATTGAACGAGGCCAAGTGTAAGGTCGTGCATCTGGATCAGGGTGATCTCAAGCACAAATACAGGTTGGGTAGAGAATGGCTTGAGAGCAGCTGTGAGAAGAAGTATTTGGGAGTGTTGGTTGATGAAAGATTCAACATGAGCCAGCAATGTGTGTGCTTGCAGCCCAGAATGCCAACCATGGCTGGAAGCAGTTCGCTTGTATTACTGCTTTATTTCTTATGCATATTATAAGCTGAGTTTCAGAGTGCTGCAGGTAAGCTGACAAACAGTGCAGGATGAGTCTGTCTGCAGAAGATTTTTCTGGTAGAATTGTGTATCTCTTCAGATGTTGAAATGACTGAGTTTTCAAAAATCTGTGTGAGTTGTCTTTGTGGCTTAAAAAAATTATCTGTGCAATATATCGATTGTCCAGCAGAGGGAGAGCTTAACATTAGAATATCAACAGAAAACTTGCTGTATTTCTCTGGCGGTGTCCAAGTTTTCAGTAAAGTTTAACAGGATTTTTATCTCTGCTTTTGGAGGATGTAATAATAATCCCTATGTTTTTCTTTGCTTGAGAGCTATGATTTGTGCTTTTTATGTTATATTAAGAAAAGCTTGTTTCTAAAAAAAAAAAAACAAGAATTTTTTTTTAAAAAAGATCACAGTCCTGATTTTGATTTTCTTCTACTACAAATACAACATGTGCAGCGTAAATAGAATAAGAGAATGTTTGTCTTCAGTTTGCCAGCAACACTGCATGTCCTACCATCCAACGCATTATTCTTTCTTTTTTTACTCTTCACCCTCTTCTGAAAAGGAACTAGGAACATAGGTGATCATGCAGGTGGTCATGTACTTTACAGTCATGCAAGGAAAAAATAAATGCTGAATACACTTAATCATGAGCCTTTCTTCTGCAGTGTTTTTGATTTTTATTTTTCACTCCATTTTTTCTTCAGTAAGAAAGGAAATTAGACCTCAGCCATCCCTTCCAGACATTTGTCTAGCCTATTTTGACAAGTGAGAGAGAGAGCAAATTACACACATTGGCTATTTATATTTGTATAGCAAATATACCACACCACATTTATTTCTGTTTTTCACTTAGAATCACTTGTCGCTGTAGGAGATGCAAGTGTCAGTAACTTGAATGAAAACCTGGGACGGAGCAGCCCAACCAGCGATTCAGGTATGTTTCTTTTCTGTTGTTCAGTGATAGCAAAATAAGCTCTGGAGCACAGGCACTCTGTGAATGGGCTAAAACAAAAATTGATGGAAACTTCTAGTATGAACTCCAGCAACAAACTTAAGGTGCCAAACTTCTTTTGTTGGAAAACAGGTACCAGTTCAATGGATCTGAACTTCTGGCCCCCAAAGACTTAGTTTAATGGGATCCTCTGAGTAGGTTTTGAGGTGTTGTCATCATACAAATGGTCAGTGATGCAGAATGGAAATACATAGGCTAGAAGGAACTTCCAGAAGTAATTTAGTGTGGTTGTCTATACAGATACAGCTACATATATATGCTTCTTTTGTTCTAACAGAAGCTAAATTGTGCCTGGCTCCTGCATGGGGTAGTAAAAGAGAATAAATAGGACAGGTTTTAGAGGCTTCTATAGGTGAGGAGAAGCATTTCCTAGGTACCTGCAAGAGCCATAATGAACCTTTGGACCTAAACAATTTAGTAGAACTATTTGTAAAAGCAACCTAATCAATGCACCTCAGGCAGAATGCACTTACAGCTGGCCACCACTGTGAACAGTCAGTTTTTGCCTACACAGAATTCAAGTATCAGTTGTCTTCTAGAGTCTAGCAGTTACAAAGTTCTGAGTCGGTGTCCTGTACAAGGATTAAGAAAAATCTGCGTGCCTGATGAGCAAACTCTAATTAAAAAAACTAGTACTAGGCCAATAAGGTCAATGCAATTGTTATGTATCATGTGCCTGCAAAGTGTTTACTGGAAATGCTTTAAAATAATTTCAACCATTTTTAATACTAAAAATAATGTATTTTACAAGTACACAGAAAATTCAAGACATGTTAAATCTAAATTGCTATCCTAGAGATAGGGTTTTAGTCCATATGTTGTTAGCTCTAAGGAATATAATTTGCATTTTTGTGTCAGCTGAGGTGAGTCACCGCTCATGTCAGACTTTTTCCTCACTATGTCACATGAAATGTTAGGACACAGAAACCTCTGTTTTGTGGTCAAACACACAATATCAGTTGATCAAGCTTAAAAAGACTACTGATATGTGTCCACACACATACGTATGTCACCATCCTTTAAGACTTCTCTGAAAAATCTGTTAAGTGAATTTGGCATTGGCTACATCCAATAGTCCAGTAGAAAAAAATAAATCCCTACAGTTATGTGAAGAATGCAGAACAGGTTTTTTTGTTGCTGTTGTTTTTTTGCACTTACTGTTTTCTGTTTGTTCTGCTTACACCTGGGTTTTAAAAAAATATTTTTTTAAAAAAAATGCTTTTTATTGTAGCCTAGTAAACTCATTTTAAAAAGTATGAGAAAAATAGCTAAGGAGATAAAGATGGAATTTTTGATATTTATGGATTTTATAATTTGAAATTTTGCCATGAGGCTTTGTATTAATGGAGACGTTTATGTAACATCTTAATGCATTGATGGGACTTAGATTTTAAAGCATATAATCATGTGGTTTTAGTTGCAGTACAAGTATCATTTTACACTCAAGAAAAGTGTTGGAATTAGGACAATAGAAGAATAATTATTATGTTTCTTCTAGGCAAGAGCAGCAGTTTATATGAACATTGTATGAAGGCAGACAGCTTCCCTGAAGTTATACTGTGCATGATTAAAATTCTTTAATGGAGCCATATCCTCTGAAAAGATTTCTGTATTTACCTTTATCTTTAGAGGGACAGAGGAAAGTAGGAGGCAGATAAGTTAAATATTTTTTAGGCATAGACAGTTAGTTGAGGATGTTAGGATACTGAAATTTAACTAAACAGATGGGTGATAAAGTGCTAGTTTCATTATGATTGAACTATTGGATTTAGTCAACCAGAAAACAAACAACATTCTTCCTCAAAAGAGAGTAGTAGAAGTCAGATAAGTGACAGCCAGTAATCTCTGGTGTAAATTTCCCTGTGTTCCAGGTAGTACTGCACTCACGCTAAAAGGCAAAACAAGCAAAAAACACTTAGGAATGGTATTCAGGTGTTTCCATCAGCAATATTTTATCAAGCTTCATTACTTCTTGTTAGTTTAATTTTATTGAATGGAATAAGAGGTACTAGAAAAAACACTTCTTTTTGTATGATGTATCAGTGGTAATAAAAGTCCCATGATTCTTCATTTAGTATCATCAGGAAATAAAGCCGCAGGGTTTTATCTTCATTTTTAGTCTAGTAGAATTTGTGCCTCTTCTTCATTGAGAATGGTACACATTCAAGAAAAATTTAAACATACCTGTAGAAAGAAAATATGCCCTGGACTACGCTGAAATAAATGCTTCTTATATTCATACATATGATTTCTGACTTCCTAAAAATATGTAAGCTCAGAGACCTGACACAGTTTTCTCACTGCCTGAAACTGTGGCATCCCTTTTAACCTTTGGATGTTGTTTGTTTTACCTGTGAACAATGAATCTGGACTCTCTGCTACTACATTTTGTGTTTTGATGAAAGGTTTTGCTTTTGGGTGGTGAATGTGCATGACCTTTTATTGATCAGCTCAGACTGCATTTTGTATGAGTGAGTCTGGAGGCAGGGCAATCTACCATGAATAGGTGGTCATGTTCTGCAGTTAGTTCTATCTTGTATGGGCAATTGAATTTTCTCATCTATTTGATCTTTATACTTCATGACTCTCTTCATCAATTTTTAAGTAGTCCCTGTTTCTTCTTTCTAAGGCTCCATCTTCTTTTTTTTTTTTTTTTTCCCTCTGGAAAATATTTAAAAAGCTAGTTCATTTGCAACCAACTAAATAAAATCATCACATAAGATTGCCTATATTTCAAAAACTGCAGCTCTGAACACAACTCCTTTTTTTTGTTTGTTTTCAGTGTACTGAATTGTATCATTTGAATTCATACATGATAGAAAACATATTAATGTACATGAGTGAAGATGTACAGTGGCTTATTCCACCTACCATGATAGATGGGTGGATGTAAAGCAGTTCTGATCTGGAGTTGCACAGAGTAGCATTTCTTATGCTCATATGCCATGTTTCTCTTTATTCATAAGATGCATCTCACAGTAAATTAACATTTTTTACATTTGTCACCTGTTTGTTGTTCTGATAAATGCCTCCTGTTTGATATTTAAATTTCTTTGTACCCTTAGGTGAAGATGAAGCAGAGGGCAGAGCTTCACCTGAGCCAGATCTCACCCTGAGAGATTACCAGATGGAAGTTGCAAAACCAGCACTGAATGGCGAGAATATTATAATATGTCTCCCTACAGGCAGTGGCAAAACCAGAGTGGCTGTTTACATTACCAAAGATCACTTGGATAAGAAGAAAAAAGCATCAGAGCCAGGAAAAGTTATAGTACTTGTTAATAAGGTATGTTGGTCTCTTTAAAAATAGTATTTTTCAAACCTCGTGCACTGTTAGTAAGAAACATCTAAAGTGAGTGTAAATACATTTCCCAACTTCTGCAGATGTGGCTATGTTTGAAGTCATACAGCCCTAGACTGTCATCTTCGTTATATGAGTGCAAACATTAATTATTTTATTTTACTGTTGTGCAAATGGGAATTTACATGTGTCCTAATAACTACATTATTGATAAAAAGTATTATTGTTAGGATTAATTAAAATAGCATTTAAAAATGTATTTTTCACGTTCTGTGTTTAGATTTAGTAATGAAGGCCATCTAAGGAGTTGCACTAGTTAAGTAATATCTTGTCAGATTTTCTGATAATTACTGTAATGTTTACAGCTAAATTCAGAGTGTATAATCTGAACTAAAATTCTCTTATTATAATACTGAAGTATATAAATGCATTTAAGAAGTTCCTTTAAAGATTAAAAGAGATCTATATCTTCCCATGAGAACAGAATTGACAGTATGTTATAAGCTCAGCTGAAGAGCTGGAGCGTGCATAGTTTGTTCTTTCTATGACACAGCTGAACTAAAGTTCTTGGGTCAAAAATTTTCATAAGAACAGTTGCAGGGGAAGGCTTGGTTTGTGGATTTTTAGTTTTATTTTTCCTCTTTTTTTTTTTAAATATCCTACTCTGTAGTGAATAAGGGGATGTTTAGTTTTTTTTTAAAAAAGGATATTTCACACAGAGTACACTCACCTAACATCTGTGGCAAATAAGCATGTATTATTTAGTTCTATGTTAAATTCTTTGGAAACTGTTTTTCTCAGGTACCATTAGTAGAACAGCATTTACGAAAGGAGTTTAATCCATTCCTGAAACACTGGTATCAAGTTATTGGTTTAAGTGGTGATTCTGAGCTGAAAATCTCATTTCCTGAAGTTGTCAAAAGAAATGATGTCATCATATGTACAGCACAGATCCTGGAGAATTCACTGCTAAATGCCACTGAAGAAGATGAAGGTGTCCACTTGTCAGGCAAGTTTTTTTATTCTGACATTTTTACAGAAGGGCTGAAAGTATGACTGTTCTGGAAAACTACAGATTAAAAGTGTGCCAGATTCAGTAATTAATGTTTTTTTCAGTTGACTGTACAAATGCAAGCTGTGCTCTGAGAGTCAAAACCAGACCTTAGATAATGAGCATGCAGTTTTTTCAAGCCAAATTAGACTTTTGCATTTACTTGTACTTCCCATTTTATATAGCTCAAGTACAACATCATGAAATAAGCTCTACTGATTGCTGTTTCTGAGCTTAGTAGAACACTGAATTACATCATACAGGGGCCATAAATGGATTTAGAAAAATTACTAGAAATACATATGTAGTAAGTAGTTTGGGAAATACAATGACACACAAGAAAGAAGCCAATCTGTTATAAAAGTTGCATTCTTTAAAAACTTACCATTTTGCTAACATTAGTAGGGTTAATTTTAACTACATTCAGGCTGCTTTATAATGTCTTCTATAACTGTTTAAGGAAGTTGAAAGCAAAAGATATAAGCTGAGTTCAGTGACATTATTTGCTAAAAGGATTAAAGTGGCAGATATGACTGGGAGATCAGAAAGGAAATGTTATTATCTGCTAATGATTGAACAAAACATTGCTTCAGGATTTGGGCTGCAATGGCTCTTCTCTGTGAAAAGTTGAGATCTCTCTCTATCTGCATGTGGTAACTTTTTTCTAGATGGAGAAGGGTGTAGCTGAGGGGAGAACTGTGGATTTCAAAATAAGAGAATCATAGAATTCCACAGGTTGGAAAAGACCTTAAAGATCATCAAGTCCAAAGAGAATTGGTACAACAGAAATTGTGTGATTGTTACAAAGACAGCAGAGAAACATGAGGTTTCAGCTGGTGTCTTAGTGCTTAGTGCTGTTTGGAGTACTGCTTTATCCATGCCCGCTCCTACAGAGTCCCTTAGGTATCCCAGAATTGCCTCCCCTTCTTCAGAATGTCTTTTTTTTTTTTTTTTTTAACTTAGGTAGAGTATTATGGAGTTTCTTTTATTTGTTTCCTTTACACTATCCCTGAATACACCTTCACAAATCTAAGACTTTTGGAATGCCAGAGGTATAGAGGTGCCAGAACATTTCTACAGTAACTACTTATCTGATAGAATTGAGTTGGGTCCCAAGCAGCCTGTATCATCATGTTTTTTGTTTGTTTGTTTGTTTTGAATATGTTTCATGCTTTGCAAAGTCTCCTTCATAGGGAATTATATTTCTTTCAGAACTGAGGTGGCCCCACAAACAGTACCCCCATGTTCCCATGTTATTACACCTGTGCTAACAAGATCAGCTGGACCAAACCAAGCAAATCTGAATTGAGACAGTTCCATTTTTATGGCTACAATTTTGTTAACTTGCAGCTTGCATAAACCATGCTAACTACTTAAGTATTTTATTCCTAGTTTCTGTTCATACTTATGTTCGTCTTTTTCCACTGTGGTCTGCCTTCCATATAGCACAGGTGAAATGAAAGGAACAGTCTGAATTTCCTTTTATCCAATGTTCGCACTCTTTACCAAGGTCTGAATTCATTGTTCATTGTGGACTTTCTAAATTCTGTGTACCAGTTCCTTACTAAGGTGTGTCAGATCTTTCCTGAGTAATAGGCTGCAAGCTGGAACAGAGGAGGTTCCACATTAAAAATATGAGAAAAAAATTCCTCAAAGTGAGGGTAACAGAGCACTGGAACAGGCTGCCCAGGGAGGTTGTGGGGTCTCCTTCTCTGGAGACATTCAGAACCTGCCTGGATGCATTCCTGTGTGACCTAATCTAGATGTTCCTGCTCTGGCAGGGGAATTGGACTAGATGATCTTTTGAGGTCCCTTCCAATCCCTGACATTCTGTGATTCTGTTTTTCTGTGATAATAAAAGGAATGCGTATTGAAGTTGTAATGGTCAAAATCAGCAGAAGTAATTCCTTGTTGACAAAATAACTTAAATTGACACTTTCTTAGTGTACTCTCTGGATTAACATCTAAATAACATTTCCCTTATTCACTTTCCACCTTTTCTCATGTTCTTCTAAGACAAAGTTATTCGATTTCTCCACAGAAAAGCAAATTCAGAATGTTCTCTCTATTAGTTTCCAACTTCCGCTTCTGGTTGCTGAAAAATTATAGTGATGCAGCACTGTGAGCACACTGATGTGTAATCATGAAGGGCAGGAGCTCCATAAACCAGTTTTGCTGCTAGAGAAATAGCGTTCATGAGTCTTTCTAATCAGAACATTGAAATATATTTCAGTATCTGCATATATAAATAGAAAAGTGGGATGTTTTCTATATTTTTTGAGATATTTAAAACAAGAAATATTATTAATTTTTTTTAAATCATATAGCACTCTACCTGTTGCATGTAAATATGATCTGACTAAAAAGTACTGAAACCTTATCTGAATTTTCATCAGCTTCCTCAGCTACAAAAGAGAGGTGAGATGGCCCTTGCCATCTGTTTTATTTCCAATGATACATCCATAAAGTAATGTCTGTCATTTGGACAGAAACGGTGAGAAAATCTCTGTGTGTCTATAAAATGAAATCATATTTTGACCAGCACAGGACTTTCTAGAATATCTGAAGGACTTCTAACATGTTTTGTTCATTTGCATAGACAAGTGATATGTTTTGCCACATGTATTTATGGTTATGCCTATGAAAGATAGGACAGAGTAGAACTAAATTATGTTCTTATCACTGATTATTACTTGTTATGGTGGTTATTAAAAATATCTGAAATTCTTATGCCATTAGATTGGTTTTGCAAAAACAGAAAAGCTTTCTACGTTACATAAAATGTAAAACTACTTGGCACATCAGGAGAGCAGAAAAGATTCCAAAGTTCATTAAATATATACAGGTCCATCCACTTCTTACTCAAATATTTCAAATATTCGAATGCAATTAGTACTCAAATAAACAATCATTTCAATGTTGTCCTTATCTGTAAGAAGATTTATTCAAACAATTTTACATTTGAAAGAAAATTGTTTTTTTGTTTTTTCCCCCAGATTTTTCACTCATCATTATTGATGAGTGCCATCACACTCAAAAGGAAGGTGTTTACAACAATATCATGCGACGTTACTTAAAAGATAAGATCAAGAACAAAAAGCAGGCAAAAGAAAACAAACCTTTGATTCCACAGCCTCAGATTCTGGGACTTACAGCCTCACCTGGAGTCGGCGGTGCAAAAACCAACCCGAAAGCTGAAGAACATATTCTGAAAGTAAACTGCCCTTTCATTTTCAAATCACCAAAGAAATGTTGTTTTGCTAAAGTAAAACTTTATAGCGTTGGGATCCAAATATATAATCTGTATTTTTTTTTGCGTATGTGTACATGGGAATTCAGCAAATTGTCCCACTACAAATTAATGGAAATCACTATACGAGTAAAGGCTACTTACATAAATTGAGAAGTAAAAAGATTGGTACCCTTGAAAAAAACTCTCGAGATTCAAGGCAAGAAATACACAAAATAGATTATTATTTTTTTTAATTAATTTTAAAAAAAAATTCATTGCTGGATTAAAATTTACTGCATATTTTAAGTCCTAGGGAGGTCACAGTATTTTACATCTATATTTCCAGAGCAAATAAGCTCTGCTTGTATGTGGATCCAGGAAAGTGAAAAACGAAGTTGGCTACTAAAAACAAGCTAAACAAGGTACCTGTGAGATGAAGGTAGCAAGCAAATTTTTTTATTTTCAACAGTTAAGTGTTTCTGTTTGACAGGGAGTAGTGTGTAGTTCCATAAACACATGACTGGAGATAACTGGTTAGATTCTGTGCCTAAAATAGCTGTGATTCTGAAAGAGACTATTTAACTTGAAAATCAATGGATTTAAATCAGTGATACAAAAGTAGAATTTAGCACACTACTTCAGTGAAGATTCCTGACTAGTAAACTGCACAAGAACAAAATGTGAAACTGAATAGGTGAGACCTTCAAGAAACTCTCTATTGAAATACATGTAATTATGAGGTATATTGAGACAAAAACTTTCAGGCCAGGAGAAAAGGGAAAAAAAAAAGAAGATTATCTGTGAAGTCTTAATGATAAGATGCTGGCTTTTCTGTGTAAAGCAATGTAATCTGAATTTGCAAGTTCAAATAGATACTTACTGCTCCAAACACTGTAACGTTTGCCTGCCAGACAACTCTTCATGGGGGGGAAAAAGGGAAAAAAAAAAAAAAAAAAAAAAAAAAAAAAAAAAAGCATTTCCTTAAATGTGCATATGTCTTCTCAGGAGAGAACAAATACTGAAAAAACTATTTCAGTTGTGCAGTTAGTGTAGAAATTTTCTCAAAGTTCCAAGAAAAATCATTTCAAATTATTTTCTACATATATGTCAAGATTGTTAGAATAACAATATGACATTTCTTTTATTCTATTTCATTATTCTTTTTATTTATTTGTTTTGTAGTGTAACATATTTTCTTCTGAAGTATTGGTGATATATTTTCCTTTTCAAATTGCCTGCTTTGCAACCTCATCTGCAAACATTTTCTTATGTGAAAGAATCACTTCTGGCCTAAAAAGTAAAAGCAACTTGCTTTGCATTCTCAAATTCTCTTCAAGGAATTTGCCTTTCTCATAAGAAAAAAATGCAGAAAATTCTGGAAAAAAAAAAAATCAATATATAATTGAAAAGGTATGTTGCATTAACTCACTTTTCATGTTAAATCAACCAAACAA
The DNA here is from genome assembly GCA_028571105.1 of Tragopan temminckii. Classification (NCBI taxonomy): domain Eukaryota; kingdom Metazoa; phylum Chordata; class Aves; order Galliformes; family Phasianidae; genus Tragopan; species Tragopan temminckii. Next base: position 18,380,943 of record JAOWBP010003503.1, read on the forward strand.
AAATACACATTATTTTCTTACAGATCTGTGCCAATCTTGATGCATGCAGAATCATGACTGTTAAAGAGCATGCCTCCCAGCTGAAGAATCAGGTGAAGGATCCATTTAAGAAGACTGTGATTGCAGATGACAAAAGAAGGGTATGTTTTATCAAACAAATCAGTGTTGAAATTACATTTCCCTTTCAAAGGATGGTATCAAAATCTTCTTTTTTAGTGAGAGCTATTGGTGATGATGGTTGGACTGGGTGATCTTGTGGGGTCTTTTCCAACCTTGGTGATACTATGATTCTGTGATTCTTGCTAATAATGTTTTGCTGTAGATCTACTGTGGTCCATACCACTCTTTGAATATGTTTTGGTTTTTGTTTTTTTTTTTTTAATGTGTTTCCTTCATTTGAATGGAAAAGTATTAGTAAAGTGAAACAGAAACTAAAGTTTTACATCAGAAGATCAAAAGACCTTGACATTACACATACTAAAAATATAATATTCACAGCAAAATTTTTATGATGTTTTGAACTCTTGTTTTTGATAATTGTAAATGCACTTAGCAACCTTACTTGGCTTTGAATTTAATATTTTAGATTTAAATTTTTTTTTTAATTAGCCAGAATAGCTAGGTCTAGTGTTTCTTCTTGCCAGAAAATACTTACTTTAGTAATCCATTTCTTTATAGGATCCATTTAGAGAAAGAATTATTGAGATCATGCAAGATATTCAAAAATATTGCCAGCTCTATCCAAAATCCGAGTTTGGATCTCAGCCATATGAACAGTGGGTGATTAGGGAAGAGAGAAGAGGTAAGTGCACAGAGAAGGCACCTTGACTTTGAGTTTATCTGCTGTTTTTGGAATTTTTAAATGTTTTTTATGTTTTGTTAACATTTAGCTGCAAAAGAAGAAAAACGCAAGGAACGTGTCTGTGCAGAACACTTGAAGAAATATAATGATGCACTGCAAATCAATGATACCATTCGAATGGTTGATGCATACAATCACCTAAATAATTTTTATAAGGAGCTAAAAAGGAAGAAGACAGCAGGGAGTGATGATGATGAAGAACCATTAGTATCAAAAAAGGATGAAACAGATGAATTTTTAATGGGTTTATTTCATGGTAAGCTAGAAATGCATGGTAATTTTAAATATTAGAAATCGATTTGCACGTGCCCATTGATTATTACATCATAGAAAATTGCACTGTTATTTATTATGAAGATATGTGAATGTCTCAATTCATGAAGTATGAAGTACATTAAACATCACAGTGTGATTTTACACAGACTGATAGTGATAGGACGAGGGGGAATGGTTTTAAACTAAAAGAGGGGAGATTTAGATTAGATTTTAGAAAGAAATTCTTTACTCAGAGAGTACTGGCACAGATTGCCCAGAGAAACTGTGAATTCACCATTCTTGCAGGCATTCAAGGTCAGGTTGGAGGGTGCTCTGGGCAGCCTGATCTAGTGGGATCATAGCAGTGGTTTGGGACTGGATGATCATTAAGTGCCCTTCCAATCCAAACCATTCTGTGATTCTGTATATCCAAACATGGAGTAGAAGTTATTCAGTTTTGGCCTAAGGACACTTCCTTTATGCTTATTCTAAGTAAAAATTGTTCTCTCCTTTTTTCCAGTGAAATGTCCCTGAGGATGTTCTGACAGGTAGATAGAATGTATATTCCATTATATACTCTTGAGGGACAAAACTTTGTGTAAATGGAACAGAAGTAAGCTTCAATGGCTTTTTTTTTTTTTTTTTTTTAAAACAGCCCTCTCTACCAACATTTCACAACATTTCACTACGTGCTAGGAGACTGGAGTATTGATCATGAGGAAGTTCCAAGTAGAGCTGTTACTGAGACAATTAAACAGAAGGCTAAATTTCAGAGGCCAAAAGTAGTTGCCATTTTTTTCAATCATTTACCTTGGAATGAGGTTTTATGCGGTCCTTTGTGCCGTAATCTTTGCAGCCTCTTTTTTTTCTCTTACCACCTTTACAATGATAAGGAGATAGGTTGGCTTCTGAGTGGTGCAAAAGAAAATGGATTTTACTGCAGCATGAGTACCATTTCACAAGGACAAGGTGGATTAGTCACACAATAACCTGCAAGGGGTTGTAGTGTCAACACAAGCCTTCTCCTTTCTACATCTCTAAGTGCTGTTGTTGTGTTTATAAGGTCATTTGACAATAAGTTTTTAAATATTAAAATTTTTAAGTTAAAAAAAGAAAGTGTGATGAATCCTCCCTGATCATGAGCAATAATACCTGTGTAAGAGAATCATTCACGAAGCCTTTCATTGAACATACTGAAATGTCTATAAAGGCTTCAATAGAGAAAAGAATGTGGCAATCCTGGCACGTATAACATTGCAGGTTTCCAATGAGGTTTCCTGCTTTTGTGAGTTTCCCAGGGACAAGTTATGTCTAAATGTACATGGGAAATATCAGCACTGATGACTGTGCATATTTATCTGTTTTTTCAAGTAAGACTTTTTCAATTATTTTTAAACTTTAGCAAATATGGTAAGCTGTGATTTAACTCTTTAGTAGAGCGCAGTTAACTCTGCACTAGTCTTGGTATGTAGATACTTTTGCTTATTCTCAACATGAGGTGTAGGCAAAGTGTACGTTAAAAGTGAATGGTAATTTATTTTGATTGATCGTTGTGGGTTTTTTTTAATGAACATGGAAAAATGAACATGCCACAGTTCTTTGAACTGGATGTGGATTTGTCATGCTGTGAGAATTATATAGAAAGCTGCTCTTGCTGAATTTTTCTAGAGCTTTTATTTTACGTGGTTACTTTTTCTTAATTCATATCTACTGTTTTTAAAGCAAAAAAGAAACAACTGAAAGAGTTGGCTAGAAAGCCAGAATATGACAATGAGAAGCTAATGAAGCTCCGAAACACTTTAATGGAAGAGTTTACAAAGACTGAAGAATCAAGAGGGATTATTTTCACAAAGACTCGACAAAGTGCCTTAGCTCTATACCACTGGATTATGGATAACCCAAAATTTGAAGAAGTGGGAATCAAAGCTCATTATCTTATTGGTGCTGGACACAATAGTGAAACTAAACCTATGACTCAGGTACAGAAATATGCACTGTGGTGTTAAAATCTTGCACATATTTTGGGAAAGCATTCTGTTTTAGTACTAGTACAAAGGACTGCATTTTGGAGCCCAGAGTTCTGCTTTCTCATCTGCCAGCATCTTACAGTTAGAGGCTGTAGCTTAGACAAATAACAATATTTTAATTTTATTTCCACTAGAAACAAGTTTTTTTGGTGCTTGGATTCTGTGACAGTAGGAGTAAAAGGCAATAGTTTCCTAGTGGAGCATGTAGTCAGTAGGGTCACAAGTTGTAGTGAGTCATATGAAGAAAAAAAGTGAACAAAATACTAGTAGAAAGAGTACGATAGTTAAGTAATTCAATTTACAGTTTAGTGGCTGAATTGAAAAATGAAGCGAACTACAGTGTTAATGATGACTTTTTCTGATATCATCATTTAATCAATTTATACAAACTTATATCTGCTCTTCACTCTGACAATCACTGAAAGATAATTTGCTAAAATTCACAATGGAAATTTAACAGTTGGTCCATCTTATACCATTGTGTTAACTTCACATGTTTTTCTGATAATTTAACATTTTCAAAATTAAGTGCTTCAGTGTGCTAAGACTTTTTCTGTGTTTTACACCCTGTAAAATTGCTATTCCAGCGTTTAAGCAAAAAGGATGTTACTGCAGAGTCCATTTACTTCACCTCCTTTCAGATTAAAGAAAAAAACAACCATGAATTGTTAACTCAGAAATAAGCTTGTTTTCTGTGAAAATTTGTTCTTCAATCACTAGACCACATTACATAAATCCAATAGCCTCTACATTTTGAAACTGACTATATTACAAATAGGCTGCTTGTATTCCTCTGCTCAAGCTTATTTGAAATGTTCAGCTAATTCAGAAGTTTGTGTTTTGGATGCTTTATCTATTATAAGCATAATCACTCTGCTTTTTTTTCTTTTTTTTACTGTGGAGAGCAGCAAAATGCAGTTATGGAGAACTTTAAGTATTTTGGAACTTGAAAGTACTGAAGACTGTACTATAAGATGAAATAAGATGAACCTCTTAGTAACTACTTAAGAAACTTTGTAAATATAGAAGAAAGAACTATATTATCAAAACTCATAGCATCTCTGAATTGGAATAATCAACTACAACATTCCCAGCTCAGTTACCTTTAAAAGATTGGTTTCTTCTCCCTCCTCTGTCACAAATGGCACCAAACTCATATCATATTCAAAAGAAACTCCTCTTTTGTGATCTTGAAAGATGTTTAAACACAGTTTTTGAAGTCACTGATGTTTGCACTCTGAAACAATTGAGCTAAAATTCTTTAATCCTCTTCATTATAAGAAACTAATGTCAGAAACTAATACTGAATGTTAATATATTGATGTATTTATTATTATTATTATTTACAGAATGAGCAAAGGGAAGTCATTGATAAATTCCGTGGTGGAAGTATAAACTTACTTATTGCGACTACTGTGGCTGAGGAAGGCCTAGACATCAAAGAGTGTAACATTGTTATTCGCTATGGTCTGGTCACCAATGAAATTGCTATGGTGCAGGTAGGAGTTTACTGCGTACCTACCTTATTTTTAAAAGTGCTTTTTTGTTTGGAATACACAAATGGTGAATCATATCATCTGTATGTAATATAAAATTTGCCTCCATGTGGAACAGTGTAAAATTTATTTAAAGCTCTACACATCTAGTAAGCTGTCTTATGCCTGGTGTAGAAAAGATAAGAGGATGTGACCAGAGGCCTGGCTGAAACTAACCTTCTGTCTTTGTGTAATGTAGAGAAGATGGACTTTTAAGTTTATGTGCATTTCCAGCCTATGATCAATCAAATTCATTGCTTTAATGACTTCTGGACAATACATCCACATGGCTACAACTCTCCAATTCATATAATAAATGAAATGTATAAATATAAAGACATTTGTACTGCCAATAGCTAAAAAGGGATAATTGCATATCATAATATCAGTTTGTCTATGTTCTCATTTAATTTGTAAATATGTTTGAGATATTTATATGCATGCTTATTTTTTTTGGTGACAGAATACGGTTTCTGCTTTGCAAAATGTTGTGCTAATGACAAATCTCCTGAATGCTATTTCACAGATATCTTCAATGATAATAGAGAAACAGTATGTGGTATTGACTGATTCTTTATCTGGCTGAGTGGAAAAAATAAAAATAAAATAAAATGCTCTGTGGAGTCATTGCATAAAGGACTGCAATAAGACTGTTGTACCTGTCCATTGTTCCAAAATAGGAACGAGTGTTGTTTGATGTTGCAGGTAATGTGTCTTTTATACTGTATTCTTTGCAAATTGTAGGCCCGTGGTCGAGCTCGAGCTGATGAGAGCACTTATGCACTTGTGGCTTCAAGTGGCTCAGGAGCTGTTGAACGTGAAGATGTAAATATTTTCCGTGAAAATATGATGTATAAGGCCATTCAACGTGTCCAGGAGATGCCGCCAGAAGAGTATTTGAACAAGGTATCCGCTATAGCTGTGCACTTTTCCACTGAAGAAGGCTGATGGTTTTCAAAGGAATTCTTTTGTAAAGAATACTTTCTACTATTAAAGGAAGAAAAATTTAAATTATATTAGCTGTTACATATGATTTTGAATAATTTTGCCAATATTTGTTTCTGCGCCTTCTGTTGGTAAAAGAAGTAAGTTGGCAAAATTGGCTGAAAGTGCTGTCAATGAATTCAGTGAAGTAACTGAAAGAAAAAATGAATTACTATTACATGGTGTCTTTTTTTCCTTTTGAAGACATACCTTATTAGATAGCTTATTTTTTGTTGAATGTGTCATTTTGAATTAAGTTTTCAGAATGCATTTTACTTGTAAGGATATACAATTTATGGAAATAAGTGTTTAGATTTATAAGGCTGCTACGATAATTCCACTAGAATATTGTCTTACTGGTATGTTTCTAGATTCAGAATTTCCAGTTGCAAAGTATAGTGGAAAAACAAATGAAGGCAAAGAGAGATCAGCGTAAGACATATAAGAAAAACCCTTCACTAATAACATTCCTATGCAAGAATTGCCACAAGCTGATATGTTCTGGAGAAGATATACAAGTTATTGAAAATATGCATCATGTCAGTGTGAAAAAAGATTTTCAGTAAGTGTTTATGAACTAGTTTGTCTCTTTCAGATAGAAATGGATTTTGTTTTCAGTGGGGTTGTGCAGGGCCTATAATCCTTTAGGCCTGGGAGGGGGGAAAAATAAACAGATTTTTCCAATATTGCCAAATCTTAATCTCAGTAATACCACTGACAGACCCCAGATAAAAGTCTGAGCCATGACCAGTGACTCATAAACGATGTGTTGATCATGAGCTGTGCATTGACAACTGTACGTGTAGAGAATATTCATGCTGGTGACACATCTACTGTATGTCTCCTAGTGTTCTCGCTCTTTTATATCTCCATTGCAAGAGATGCCATGCTATCTAGTTTGTTAAACATTTACTGATGTTAAACAGTGCCACGATGGCAAGAAGTGACTTTCTTTTCCCACTTATAATGGAAATTAAGAAGCCAATAAAATGTTTTAATTCAATTTCAGTTTATCATAGTAATTTTATAATGGGTATTATACATTACAAATAAGTCACGCTTTTCTAATTATATAGCTATCCTACAAAGTCACTGCCTTCCAAATTTGTTCTTTCATTGAGACATATCACTGGTATAATTTTATAGACTTTTTGAAGAGTTAATGAGAAATCAATGCTCATATATTGAAAAAAAAAAATGAATTGAATCTCCCCTGGCACAAAAAAATGTGCCAGGAGAGATTCAGGTTGTACATTAGGAAATACCTCTTCTCTGAGAGAGTGGTCAGGAACTGGAACGGGCTGCCCAGGGAGGTGGTGGAGTCACCATCTCTGGAGAGAATGTAGAGAAACATTTAGATGCTCTACTGAGAGACGTAGTTTAGTGGGAAGTATTGGTGATATGTGGACGGTTGGACTGGATGATCTTAGAGGTCTTTTCCAACCTTCGTGATTCTATGATTCTCTGGTTCTATAAAATGCTACAAAAGATGACATGGAGTACATTTATATGTCACCATTAGTTAAAAGCATGTAATACGACCTTCTGCTTTCTTTGGTTCTGACTGTGCACAACAGTCGGACAGTTTACTACTTCTAGTTTCCATGTCTGACTTCAGTAATAGCTGTCACTGTGTGTTTAAGGCCATGCGCAGCTTTGAATGACCAGTGTATTCTGACTCATGTTTTCTGACTGCTTTTCAGACATCTTTACCATATAAAAGAAAACAGGACATTGCAAGACAAGCATGCTGATTACCAGACAAATGTGGAAATCATATGTAAAGATTGTGGACAAGTGAGGAACAAATTCTCTTCATACTTTTATGTTGTTTGTGTCTGTCTTAGTGTGTCTAATGATAGTGTGTCTAAAACGTGGTTTCCTATACTTACAGGCTTGGGGAAATATGATGGTTTATCGAGGTCTTGACCTGCCTTGTCTCAAGATTAGAAATTTTGTGGTTGCTTTTGAAGACAAGAAAACAACAAAGGAGATTTTCAAGAAATGGGGAGAACTGCCCATCAGGTTTCCTAATTTTGATTATGCAGCTCATTGTCCTTCAAGTGATGAAGATTAAGGACTCAGAATGAAAATAAAAGACTTTCAAATCTTCTCTGGCTGCTGGTTAGAAGCTCCTGTGTCCTGTAGAGTTCTGCACCATAGGCACCATAAACACTATGAAGGCTCCTGAATTCCTTAAAAAACTACCTTGAAGAGGAGAAAAGGCCCAAAGAAGGAGAAGGACAAAGTCACACGGTAGCTGTCTGCGCTTCAATTTGTTCTGGTACTCCAGAACTAAGAACAAATGCATTGTAGTGGTGTGCATTCATGAAACAAATTCCCTTCTCAGTACTGTCCAGTGTGGGTTGACAGCACTCAAATGCATGTTAGGTAACCTGTCTTCAAGCACAGAACATGAGACAGACTTCTTGAGACTTGCCATGGTGATTGTTTTCAGTTCTACTTTCTTCTACAGTCTTCATGAAGATAAAATGTCTTAAAGAAGAATCCATGTAAAGAGAGCAAATTACTTGACTGTTATTTTTGAATCATTGTTGCTTCTTCAGTGTTTTCATGATTTAGTCTTTCACCTTATCTTTAGCTGTAAGCTTAGAGATTTTTATGGAGTAAAATGAAGTTTTCATTAGAAGACATTTTTAAAAATCCAGCTCTTAAATTTACTTGAAATTGATTATTTTGATGTCCATGAAGCACAATGCGAAGTGACTTTCTTTGTGTTAGTTTCAGACAATTGTTAAACTGCCTATGCAATGAAGTATGTATTTTTTTCCAATAAATGACTGTAATGAATAACATTTGCCAACTTTGATGCTGTTTAGTCTGTTTCATTGTAATTATTTTGACAGTAATAAGACTACAGTTTCACCCTAGAAACGTAAGGAATAGTGGTATTCTGACTGTAAAAATAGCAAAATGTGTCTCCATAATTATCTTATTGACAGATTTTTCTTCTCTCTTTCACATAAGATATTGGAGTGAGAGATCTGTTTGTTGTTACAACAGTCAGCTTTGTAAACTCAGTGGTATGTTTACTGGAATGGACATGTAAACACTTCAGCAGCCCAAGGTAAAATTTCTAAGTTTCAATTAAACTAAAGAGTATAACTCAGCAAAAAGAATCTTACACCTAGATTTGTATTGTTCTACATTCTTAATAGGAATATAAATACTTCATAAATTATTTAAAATCATTTTATTTCAGGTTTGCATCAGGACCAGATTTTTTTTTTTTTTTTTTTTTTTTTCATGTCTGGCCTTGTTTTGAGGGGGGTAGAAACATCTCATTTTTAACAGAAATGTGGCATGTTTCAAGTATCGTCAAACTGACACAGGCTAATTTGTGGATAAGTACTTACTTATAAACGTATTATAGTGTTATAAAATAAATATGCATCCTGATGAGTTTTTACTGTAGAGGTTTTGTAGATTCAGTGTGCTTAATCTACAGAAATTGTGTCTTATAGGTTGAAATTGTTCTAAGAAGAGGAAAAGATGTCAGATGTATTGAGAGTTAAGAGATATACACATAAAGATCTTTCAAGACACTGCACTTTTACATTTGTTAATGATACAACTGAAGCAGGAAAGTCCAGTGGGAAACAGAGTATAAGGAGTTGGTAGTGTATGTATATTTTTATTGTGTATGTCTTTACACAATATTATTCCTTCCTTAAAATATTTTGCAGTGCAGAACAAATATAAGATCTCCAATTTCTTTGTTTGGTGTTACATACTTCGTTAGTTTTTATTTAAAAAAAAAAAAAAAAAAAAAAAAAGCAAACAAAGAAAACCAAACTAACATTTCCTTCATATATTGTCCTGTAAACAAATTACTCTCTTTCTCATACTGGTATTTTGATTACTACTGAAAGTTTTGGTGACTTTCGAATCTACTTAATCCAATAGGTTCAAATCTAGACATGGGTCTGAGAATCTGACTATTTAAAGATATTGGAGATTGATAGATCATGGAGCATTGTGACTTAAGATGTATTTTGTTAATGTGATCGTGATCTGTTCTGACAAATAAGATGCTATGAAATATACCAAGAATTAAATATCAGAATAGTTTATCTTGGCAAATAATTATCATCCAGATAATCTTTGCATTTCTTTTTATATGAGTTGTCACAGTTCTTTGAAGAAAACTTTTAAATCAGAAAAGGCCTGTGAGATGTTTAGAGTGTAAATGTAACATATACCTATAATTTCCAAGTACCTAAGTAGTTTATTCAGTATTTTGAGGAAATGTAAAAACCTGGTAAAACTGTATCACTGGATCTGTTGCTTCTGTACTGAGTAGATCTTCTGAACTCCAAATACTTTAATGAAGCAAGAAGAGCATATGCAACTTGGTTTCTTCATTCTTTTATAGTTGAATTCAACACATCTGGTTGTCTTGTAGTCCACCTGTGTGCTGCTGTCACACTTCCAATTCCTAGCATGATTCAACCAGGTTGTCACCAAAGCTGAAAGATACAATCTCATTTCAGCATAATGGATAACAAACCTCAGATGAATCCTGCATGTAGAATAAGGATTTCCACTTTAAGTTATTGTCTCTGAATGGGATTATAAAACGTGCCTGTATTGCTCATCCAGGAAGTGTGAAGTTGTAAAAAGCAAGCTAAATTGCCATGTTTTATCTGCTAGTTGCTTCTGCATTTATTGCCTTTATGGACTCAAAGTCCTCCAGGGAGTGTGACAAATCCTGATTGCATTTTCTACTTACAGCTTTTATTTGTTCATAAATGTGGAAAGAAGAAAAACTTAGTCACCAGGGATTTGTCTAGCTGTGTGTTTGGCTTCAGCTTTAGTTGTTTTTTACATTATTCTATCTACTTTTGGTCTGCTGTCATGCACAACCTACATTTGTAAATGTCCATTTCCTCATCTGGAAAATATAAATATTTTAGAGTAGTATTGAAAGAATTAATGTTTAATTCTTTGTGTATACTGGTATAAACACTCCAGAGAAGGGTCTCAGGAGCAGTAGCTGTACAAAACTTGTAAGGTTCATTCTTTGCCGGGTAAATTTTGGTTTGTTTCTAATGCTCCAGTGTTTGTAAATCTTGATGAAGCATGTGCATTTAGACTTCCAAATTAGAAAAACCCATAATATGCAGCATATAGTCACTTAGCAAAGTCGTTTGGATCTTGTGAGTTTGAGTCATTTCCTTTGAGGCATTCTCTAAATGATTGTTCCTTAGAGGAAGCTTCATGTTTGGAAATAAAAACTATTAACTGAGCAAAACCTATGTCTGCAATTTTGCAATGTTCTGGTTGTCACAATCCTTTTTTTTTTTTTTTTTTTAATTTTGAGCAGCTGGTATTATCTTGCTAGGAAACTATCCTTGCTGAGCTCAGTTCTGGCCTTCATATACAATGTATCAAGAATAATGTATTTTGGTCTTCTCAGCCTTTTCACTTGTATGGCTAATGTCAACAAGGTGGTGGCTATAAATTTATCCCTGGATCTCTATGACAAGAGTGGATCTTATTCAGAAGCATTTTCTTGCATAACCTCACTGTTGTGACAGGAACTGAGAAAACACAAGTTCGTCTGAAAATAGGGCATATTCTAGACAGCTAAATTGAATTTCTTTCAGACTGCCCACCAAGACTAATGCGATGGCTGTTGCCAAAACACTGCCAGATGGGCCCAGATCAGCCCCTGCCTCACCAGGGGCAGCATGATGGTCATGGTTCAAATTCCAGCCCACTCTGTTAGGCTGAGGTGTTGGCTACTTTTGGTTGATAGTACAGTGTTTTCAGTGTTTTGTTTTGTTTTGTTTTTTTCTCTGCAAACCATTATTTCATGCTTTGCTAGACACCTCGGTGTAACAGGAAACCTACTATTTCATCTCCTGCATTTTCAGTTTTCAGAGAAGCCAGAGGGAATGATTTCAGTTTGTCGCCTTCTGAGGTGGGTGACATGACCCATTGCTGCTGCTGTGGCCACAAGATGCAAGCTGAGCTGAGCCTGGCTGACTGCTAGAGCTGTGAGACACACCTAAGACCTCCAGTCGCATGAGGGTGCTGGGAAGGAGCACCGAGCAGAGCAGAAAGGAGAGGGTAGCTGGGAGCGCCGTGCCG
>JAOWBP010003503.1:18392822-18418481 GCA_028571105.1 Tragopan temminckii
CCTCCAGTCGCATGAGGGTGCTGGGAAGGAGCACCGAGCAGAGCAGAAAGGAGAGGGTAGCTGGGAGCGCCGTGCCGCGCGGCTGCAGGCTGCCTCGAGCGGCCGTTCCTCCGCTCAGCCCAATGTGCAGCCACCAGGGGGCAGCGTGCTTTGCCTGCGGCCGTTACTCCCCCGCAGCCGCAGCCGCCTCCCGACCGTAGCTATTTCCGCCCCCCCGCCCGCAGCCAGCCGCTGCGAGGCGTTGCCGCGAGGTTTTTCTCCTCTCAGCAGCGCTGATGGGCGAGACTGAGACTAGCTGGGCAAAACCAGTCTTACGAGCAAAGCGTACTTCTCTTTTCAAGCATTTCTTCACTCTTCTGAGGCTTCTCTTGTGTAACTTGACGCTGCGGTCCCAAGAGTTTTCTCTGTTTGCAGGCGACCTCATTTCAGTGAGCTGAATGAAACAAGTACAGTTGGTGGCTTGAGCACTGTTCCGAAATGCCGTGGGCCAGCAGAGTTATGTCTGAGCTCAGTTATGTGGCCCGTGGAAGTTTACTGTTTTCTGAGGAAAACAAAAAGTAATTATCTTCGTATGTGGAAGATGTTAAGCTGTTTCTTGGTTTGAATGTTTATGCTATCATTTATTATTTTAGAAAGTAAACAAGAAAGAGTTATAGATAAACAATAATGACGTGCCTGAATTTTCACTTAATTTCTCAGTAGGAAGTAGAAATAAGGTCATGAATATGTCCTGAGAATGTGAGGGCTGCCAAAATACACTGTAGATGCTTTTCAGAGAAAAACAGTAGATATCAAATAACTGTTGAGTCATAAAGCCCAGATGTGGTTACAGCTCACATTGGTGAGAAGTATATAATCACCACCACTATAGCTGCCCAGTGCCCATTTCTGCTTCGAGAACTTCCCCGAAAGCCTGTTTCTAATTTTATGGAAACTCTTTGAAATTTGGCACAGTTTACAAAAGTATGTAGGAAAAAAAAAAAAGTCTGCCAGAGGTTTGGCCTCTAACTGTGAAAACAGACACTGCCTTTTTCAACTCCTCTCCTAGATCCGCTGACCAGCTCCCAGAAAAAAGAGTTTGTGTTCTTTAGGAAGACTGCAGAAAAATGAAGGTCTGTATGCTGCTGAATTCAGCTTTCAATAATATTTGCATCTGTTGTTTTAAACTGTCGGTTGTTGTACAAGGCTGGGCTCTGTTGTGAAAGTATTTGCCTTAAAGAAAAAGAAAAGGGAAGTCTTTTCAAATGTACTGTGAAGATATTTTTTGCTTTTTGCTTTTTTTTTTTCTGGACGGATTTCAGCAGTTAAAAGGGAATGGGAGGATTTAGGTAGGTAACAGCCACAAAAGTTTACCTCAGAAAATATTAGAAATGTGATTATTTTTTGTTTCTGTCCTGCAGACCCGGCTAAAAGTACTATTTGGCGTGGTTGTATGTGTTTTGCTTTCCTTATTACTTCTGTGTATTGTACTGCTTCCATCCAAAGGTAAGGCATTTTTATCTAATGTAGCAGAAAACACAATGTTTTTAGCTTCTATGGCTTCTGAAGTTCACGAAAGTTTGTCAAATCATCTCTAGGATTGTCATGCCTGTACTGTTATGGCTTTATCACTTTACAGAAATGTACTGACAGCTGAAATGTCCTGGGGGTATGATCGAAATGCCAGCAGATGTTGAAACAATGAACCCTTTGAAGTGAAAAGCACCTCAGTTAACTTTATTTATGACGTATAACATTCTTAGACAAGACTGCAGAAGTAGTTCTCAGATCTCATATTATATATGTTAGGAGCTATGAGAATCTCACAGTCTGTTAATAGTTTCTTTCAGCTTGGTGAACCTGTATTTTAATAATTATTAAAGATCTCTAGACAATTGCAAGTTAAATATTTCTCTGATGAAAGGATGTGGTGAATTGTTTGTGAACATGTTTAAGATTGCATTTGGAAATTAAAGCCAGCATTGGATAAAATAGGAGTGCATGGTTTGTTCTAGTATTATGCTAGCTGTGAGTAACTGCTGATGCACAGAATGATGTGCTGAGTCCACTGGTAAAGCTTGAAGTGTGTGTGGTTTGATATTTAGAGTCTGAGTGGCACTGGCTTTAATGGACATTTTTTTCTATGAGAAATCCAATAAGAGAGATATAAGTATTTATATATCCCTTTCACTACAGTGGATGAATAGAATGCCTCTGAAATATTTGAAACAGTAATAATTATATATACATATATATATTCTAGTAGCAACAATAATTTCTTTTTTCTATAATTATTCTTTGCCCATATGTTGGCAAATCAGGTTTAGCTTTACCTTTACTTTTTGTCTTATAGCTAATATTCAACTTTAGTGAAAGGTCAAATCTCCCTTTCTTACCTGATATTTCAGTGTAATATGTTTAGCATGAGTACCTCTGATGGGGAGGAGCTGGAGATTTATAAGGTAGGGCTAGTTCTGTTCTGCATCATCTGAATATGAGGATACATTGTATCATGGCTGGAGGCAGCGCTGCAAAGAGATACCAACCTTACAGAACAGAATCATATGTTAAGGTTGGAAAAGGCCTCTAAGATCATCTTGTCCAACCATCTACCTACCACCAATATTGCTCTCTAAACCATGTCCCAGTATTGCCCTCTAAACTATGTCCCAGAGTACTACATCTACGCATTACTTGAACACCTTCAGGGCGATGACTCCACCACCTCACTGGGCAGACTGTTCCAGTATCTGACCACTCTTTTGGAGAACTTTCTCCTAATATCCAATCTAAACCTCCCCTGATGCAACTTGAAGCCATTCCATCTTGTCATATCACAGATACCTGGGAGAAGAAGCCAGCACCTGCCTCACAACAACCTCTTTTCAGGGAGTTGTAGATACAGATCAGGTCTCCCCTCAGCCTCCTCTAGACTAAATAATCCCAGTTCCATTAGCCACCCCTCATAAGACTTGTGCTCCAGACCCATCACAGCTTCACTGTCCTTTCCTCTCTGGACACACCCCAGGACCTCAGTACACTTACAGTAATGGGAAAATGGAATACAATACTCGAGGTGTGGCGTCACTAGAGCTGAGTACAGGTGGAGTATCACCTCCCTGCTCCTTCTGGCTACATTATTTCTTATACAAGCCAGGATGCCATGGGCCTTCTTGGCCAGCTGGGCACACTGCTGGCTCATCTTCAGCTGAGCACTGGTCAACACCTCCAGATATTTTTCCTCTGCACAGCTTTCCAGTCACTCTGTCCCAAGCCCATAGCATTGCATGGAATTATTACGATCTAAGTGCAGAACCTGGTACTTGGTCTCGTTGAACTTCATCCCACTGGCCTCTTTCTAAATTAACCACAAGATTTTCAAAAGCACTCAGGGGATTTTGGGCTGTATCTCCTAAAAGGTCATAGAAACCAAATTTGTAGTCTAAAATAAGTTAGAAAATTTTACCCTAAATATGTAACTAGAAAGTTATTGTTTTCATGAGTTGGAATATGATACAAGATAGCAGAATTCCTTCTGTTATTTAGAAAAAAAGAAAAAAAGAAATATAATAAACCTTAGCTGTTTTCCTGGAATATCCTGAACTTTTCCAACAGCCTTTCTTTGTGTCTCAGGATCCAACCACACCTCAAAATGGAGTCCTTCACTAAGCTCTTCCCCATTTGGGCATTGTTTACATCACACTTCTGGTTACTAGAATCTCTACAGAAAGGTCTTGCACTAAACACTGCTGTTGGGATGTGAAAGAGAACTCTGCAGCTGCCTTAAACTGGTACCAAATATGAAGGGAAACAAAGGGGAAAAAGTATGTCTTGAATTTATCTACGTATATGAACTAGTTTTTGTAGTGATAATTTGCTTGTGTGAAAGAATTCAAATACAATTAGATACACAAATAGATATTCTACTTTCTCAGCTCCTCCTGGAGTTCTAGAGAATATCAAAATAAAAATTAAAAAAAAAAAGAATTTTTTTTTAAAAAAAACAACAACAAAGAGGTAAAAATTAAAATCTGATGTAAATATTTATTCTCTAACAAACCTCAGGGTCATAGGTTTAGTGGTGACTTTCACAGTCCATGATGGGGTGCCAGATTAAGTGTGGTCAAGTCTGAGCTTTCATTGTTAGATAAATGTAGTATTGAGCCAGATTTACCAAGTTTGCACATTAAGAAAGGACAAAATATTTTTGATGAAATTTCAAATTTTTTAAAAAGCAGTGAGGAGAATAAGAAAGTGGAGCATAAGGATTGGATTAGCAGCCTGAAGAAGTTGCTAAATATCCTGGAAGGTACTGTAGGAGGAAATGAATGTATTTTTCCCTTCTGAAGTTACCACATACCAGCTGACTGGTCTCAGTCTGAGCTTCTTCAGCCATTACAGAGAATTAATGTCATCTGTTGTTTCTTTTAACAGTGACTTAATAACTAATCATATTGAACATCACAATTAGATCCAGGGGGATGAAATAAAATTTGTCTTTTTTACAGAATACTCTTGAAGGAGAATTTCAGACAACTGTAGAATACAGAGTTATGTCAAACATGTCTGACTGTGGCTTCCTATTCTCTGGTGGAACTGCAAGTACTGCAGTCATCTGTTTAAATACCTAAACGTTTCTGGATTCCTAATAGTCTGGAGGAACTATAAATTTATTTTGTGGTTACAAATTTTGCAAGTGAAAGAGAGACAGGAAGTAACTACAGAGATGGAATTTTGTTTGTACATTCCACCTTGGCTACTGCTTAACTGAAAGGATGTGGTGATCTGGAAAGATTAATTATTAAATATCATATAGACACAGACAGACTAAATCTCCGCATAAGAATTCAGCAAAGAAAAATGTCATCTATAATATTGAGAAGACTGGAAGACAGAATTTAGTTCTGACTTCGCTAAATTTCTAGTAATTTCATGTTCATAAAACTTTCAAAAATATGGTATCTGGTTTTGTTTTACACATGGAAGTATATAAAAATGTGAAAATCTCTCAAAAGTTATACTGGATTTTTTTTATTTTATTTTATTTTTTGGTCTTGTTGAGGATAGTATGGGGGAAGTACTTAGCTGTAGTGATTACACAATTTCTGCGAGTCTGAGAAGAGCAATATGGGCAACGTCAGTATCATAAATTGCAGATGACTGCAAAACTAGTGAATTTTTTTTGACATTTCTCCAAGTTAGGAATGTGCTTTGTGACTTACCTTGATATGATAACCCAACTCAAAACTGTTCAGAAAGATTCTTTTCACATGTAAATGGGTGTAACTGGTCCTGTTCTTCAGCAGCATTAGCAAGGAATAAAATACCTCTTTGTGTCTGAAAAGCAATAACACAACCACAAGAAGCATTATTTTTTTCTTATGTTATTTTTAATGAACATCCAGAACCCTGACTCATCAATGTTCCTGTTCCCGTTACACTCTTGACCTAGGCCTGAGACTAAGCCCTTGCTTCTTCGATGTGGCAGGGAATACAGCACTATCTGCAAGCTGGCTGAAAACAATAACCACTTTCATTTTTTCAAGTCATCTAATTACTGTGTGGCAGTAGCTGCTAAATAAAATACGTATAAATATTCATTATAGATACATAAGTTAAAATACATTCAGGTAACTAATAAACTCAGAAACCACGATACTTTCTGATTTTTATGTACACGTGGTTTAATCTGGCAGAAGGCGTAGTGTATATGAATTTACATCTTCTAGAACAAGCTAACAGGGCTTTCAAGTCTGAAACAAGGGTTGTGTTGGCCTGCCCACATCCAGTCATTAAAGGGAGTATTCCAGATAATGCAAGCAAAATTTAATAGTGCGTAACATTGTTCTATTTTTAATATAGCTAAAACTTCTCCTGTCTGTGCTTTGTTAAACTATCCCATAGAACAAACTGAACACTATAGAAGGTATCTTCCTATCTTCCTAGAACCAGTGATGATTAATAGGCATTTACAGGCTTTTAATGCCAGTTTCATATGTATACATGGGATATGCTGAAATGCATTTAATTATGACCATGGAATACTAAAAACAAAGTTACACTGTGAAGCAAAGTAACCAGTTCAGTGCATGACATTATTCTACATTTTCTGAATTATTTTTTTTCTTTAAATATGCAATAGAAATACAGAGTGGCACCCTGTAGTTGAATGAAAATTGACCACCAAGCATTAAAATAAGATGGTGAGGCAATAGAGGGAAGAAAGCAAAGTTGAAATTTGGTCATTTTCAAAACCTGCCATTTCTGAAGTTGGCTTCCTTTTTGTCTCTAGTTGTCCTTTTTCATCTTTGTGATTTCATGGAGAAAGGAAGCACAACAAAAACTTGTGGAGCCTACTGACAACAATCCAAATTACTGTTTATATAGTGCTGCAAATGTGTAAAGTACTTTTCTTGTTGGGATCTATTCTGTGAACAGAGATTTCTAGTACTATTATTGAACTAGCCTTTAGTTACAGAAAGAATCGGCAACAATTACAGCAAACAATTAAAGCTACTGCTCCCAATTAAAGCAGTGAAATGTATCTTTAGCTGCTTAGAAACAAGCATTCAAAACTAAAGTTAAGTAAATGAAAGTTGTGTTCACATTTGTTATTTAGTTTTTTTGCAGTTCATGGGTAGGAATTCAGATAGGAGTGGACATATTTTGAAAATCATTAACAGTCATAATAAATTATCACAGAATATTAAGTAAGCAAGGGTGAGATGGTGAGCAGAGTAAAGTTTAAATTAGAGCTGTAAAAATTAGAGCACAAATGAGATATTTGTGATGTTGCTTTTTTAAAAATTCCTATTAAGCCGAGAGAAGGAATAAGGAAATATTACCAGATGAAGCTATCAAAGAGGATTGTAAATTTAAGCCTCCTTTACACACAGCTATGGAAATAGATTTTTATCATGGATTTTTTTTAGCTATTAGACATTCATTTAGAGAATTTAAACTGGAAGCTGATAATAAGTAGTCATCACTTGGTATAAATATAAGTAGATATGTATCCTCTGAAATTTTCTGTGCACTTCTAAAAGTTTTGCTATCTTCTGTGCTTGTCATTAATGTATCAAGGATCTGTAACATACTATCATGGAACTAACAGGAGGAATTAACTTCTTATTGAACTTTTGGGGATATTTTCTGGACACATTGCTACCTCAGAGTTTATAGGTTGATAGGTTTTACTCATGGATTGGCATTTCGTTTTATTTCTCATGACAGTTTTCTTCTGCATTAGTGCAGACAAGGCTAGTGTTAGAAGTCAACCTGACATGTGTATTCTACAGTAAGTAACAGTCAGATATCTGAAAAAAGAAGGGATTATCATTAGAAAGTACCAAAGGAGAGAATATGAAGAAACATTTCCCAGGAAGTGAGTGTGATGTTAGCTGAGAGGGAGGCTGTAATGAGGAAGTGGTGGAGCATATGAAACCTGAGGGCAGTGAGTCATTTTGATTATCTGGCTGTGTTATGAGAACTCTGAAGGAACAAACAGGGGAAGTGGCAGAAATCTAGGAGGCTGCTTGTGACATCTCCTCTACCTCTGATTACCATGGCAAAATCTGCCTTAATTTCAAAGAAGATAAATTATTAAGTCTTGAAAGCTGCCAAATTTGCAAAATGCCTTTCTTTTCCTGTGTCTTTTGGAGATTAAACATTTAGAATAATCTTTGATTGAGAACTTAATGCTATTTCTTTTTGTTGTTGTTTTGTTTATTACATTTTTATAATGCTTTTTTTTTTCTTCCCCATTTCTGTGCATTTAGCAAGCTAGCAATTCAGCATTTCCCTCTTCTTTTCAGAGCTGATTGCCCTCACTTTTTGTTTGAAACCCTTGCTCTAGTTTAAGGTGCTTTCATTTTTAAAAGAAACAGTCAAAGAAAAGCCAAAAAACCAGCTAAATTTTTGTGCATTTTTTATGTAGCTGTTTGATCTAGCTGGAAATCAAATGTCAGAGCACCTGTTTTCTCTAGGGAATCATTGCCAATTTGCCTTTAAAGCACTGATTAAAAAGTTGAAGCGTGGGCACAGTCGTTCATTACTTTTCGACGTTGTTTGTACCTTTGTAGCCTTCTCTGTTTATTTCATACAGCTACTAAGAAATATATGTGGATGATCCTTTTGGAGTTCTCATATCCATCTTCTAGCATGAATTGATAAGACTTTTTTTGAAATTTGGCAGTAAAGATTTGTATGGACATGCTGTTTGAATTTCTGCTGAATACATATAGATCTTTATTAAAATAGTTTTCACAAGTTCAAACAAGTCCAAAAAACCTATGCTTTAAGAAAACTTTGATTTACCCTTGGTAAGTAAGAGGCTTTCCTTGTAGTCCTAAGGTATACAAGTAAATATATCTCAGCAAATATATTTCTGGGTGAAATTGATTAGTCCAACTAGTTCCTAATTTCGTATCTCTAAAGGTGAATCCTTCAGATGGTGAAGAGCAGTAACAGAGAATTTTTCTCTCTTCTGTTCTGTCTGCATGGTTCCAGGATTATGCTATCCTCACTCTTCTTTGGTACTTAAATATATACAGGTGTCTTAGTTTCAGCTGCGATGGAATTGTTTTCTTCAGAGCATCTGGTATGATGTTATGTTTTGGTTCTGGGAGAAAAACAACATTGATAACACACTGATGTTTATAGTTGCCTGCAAAGCAGTGTTGTGTAGAGCCAAGGCCATTCTCAACAAAGGTCCCAAGGAGCTGGGAGGGAACAGAATGAGGACAGCTGACTTAAACAGGCCAAAGGGATATCCCGTACCATATGACATCATGTGGAAAGAGTTCTGAAGGAGGTGGGAGTGCGTCTCACTCTTCTGCTGCTTGATGGGCTAGTTGGACATTGGTTATGGGCTGATGAGCAATTCCTTGTGCATCAAATGTTTATATATATATATATATATATATGTATACGTATATGTATATAGTCACGACTATTTTCCTTTTATCTATCTTGGTAAATAGTTTTCTCTAAACATATGAGTTCTACTTTGTTGTTTGTTTTTTTTCATTGTCTCCCTCATCTCAGTGATAGGGGGAATGAGCAAATGACTCTGTGGTGCTGAACTACCTACTGGGTTAAACCACAACAGTAAGTTGGTCAGAAGGTAATGCCTCCTATTTGTTTCTGTGGAAACTATAGCAGATAAAAAAGAGCACAATAAAGCTATCTGATAGAGCAAATTCTCACTACAAAACACTATTTTCCAATGTGGTCACCGCAATTAGGAATGCATTTTCACAAGTGTTGGAACAGGGCATGTATTATGCACTTGTAAAAATCTGCAGAAAAGAACTACTGTTGGTGTCACCACTGATGAAATGCATCACCCACCACCTCACTCTGTTCACATCCACTGTGGGGTCTCCATAAATGTTCAGTGAGTGTCATAGTGTCAGTGGATGCCATTTTTTCTGCATGGAGGAATTCAATTCCACACTTCCATGTCAGGCACTATTGCGTCAGATTGCCCCTATAACCATCTGTTGCACTGCAACAACATGTAATTGAATATTGGTGTGAAGGTTCAATCTCTTCTGCCATCCCACCAACATTCACCTCTGATGCCAACATAATAAAATAGGAGGTATTGCTTTCAGAGCAGCCCATGTAGATAAGAGGAACTATTTAACTAATAAAGATTATTTTTTTTTTAATTTCACTTAACAGCATTGCTTTAACAGAAGGTTTTTGTCTTATTCTAAGTTGTCACCACAGCTGATGGTCCTAGAGCTCTTACACTAGACGATTACTTGAATGGAAATTTTCAGTATAAAACATATTTTCCATACTGGGTGTCAGGTAAGTAATTTTTTTTCTCTGAGCATTTTTAATACGCATTTTCTGATGCACACTAAGAAATATACTTTTCTTCCAGCTTTACTCCAAATAAATGCTAACAATAAAATTAAACAATTTACTAGTCAAAACTCAAGATTAAATTTACACTTCTGTTAGGGATTCTAGAAATTCCTGGTATTCAATGTTGCAACAGAAATATTTGAGTTAAACATCATTTTACAGAGGCTTTTGTGGCTGTATTTCTTTTACTGTCATACTTAATACAGCGTGGTAAAGAAATTTGTCAATGTGTCAGTCATGTTTTAAGGGATCTCCCTTTTTTTGTGCTTGTCACAGCATTTCTTCACTTGCTATTAATTGTAATTGAGGTAACCTGTACTCCAGGCCCTGTTTTTGTTTCCAGTATTACTTAGTGCCGCAATAAGTCAACTTGTTCTTATCCCTTATATATGGAAATACAAACACTGCTAAAATTTTGAGTTCCAAGGCAATGCATAGGAAGTAAGGATGAGTTTCTTAGCAAGTTCCTTAACACAGGAGATAAAGACACAAAGTTACTTGCTGCTGATGTATGTGTCAATGTGTGTCCAAAATACTACTCTTGTTATCACTGAACTGCAGCAGCACCAGAAGGTTTAAGCTAGGTTGGATTACATTCTAGTACTTGCAGTACTACCACTCATATCTGAGCATTGCCTCAAGCAGTTATTATTTTATCAGTAGAAGCAGGAAACAAAACTCCCATTCACATGGAGTCTTATCGAGTTAGTTTAAACCCACAATTTTAGAACTGAACTGAAGCCCTCCCGGACGTTGCTAGCAGCAGTTTTAGTTTCACAGTTAGCAATTTGAAGTATGTAGACATGACTTATGTGATTTAAAAATTAGGTCACCATTTGTTAGAATTCTGTATGAATGTCTGAAGTATGTAGGCAGCATATCACCTAAACCTGATATTCACATTCTCTCTTTATAACTTCCTCACTTAGGCTTATCTTTCATCTTAACAGCCCCAAAACTCACACAAAAGTCGTGCCATGGATTCCATAGATAGTCATGCCTACAGCATTCCATATGCCTACTTTTCTTCTG
Organism: Tragopan temminckii; assembly: GCA_028571105.1. NCBI lineage: Eukaryota > Metazoa > Chordata > Aves > Galliformes > Phasianidae > Tragopan > Tragopan temminckii. The sequence continues at coordinate 18,403,713 of JAOWBP010003503.1, forward strand.
AAGCAGGGAGCTGAAATTGAATAACTTTTTATAAGGGGGCCTGAGATAACCACAAATGCTTTTACTCAAATCACATAAGCGTTTTCTGAATGTCCAAGTGTGATCTAGTTTTTTCCCTAATGAAAACCTTTTACAATGTTTCAGGCTGCTTTTAAATTGTTAGTCTCTCTCTCTTAAGCTACATCAAGCATGCAATTCCTTATCTCTATTTATAGCAACGAAAATTATGATGTGAAACTAAAATTCTCATCTTCGTATCCTACCAAACTGTGGCTCATAACTTGAACACAGGTAGGATTAAATTCAGTTCTCATTGGAGGCCACTCACCTTCATTATGTAGGATCACTGCATGTGAGTAAGCAAAGTCATTTACGTACTGACAGATACATGGTACTGCTGTTACATCTACAATCTGTAAAAATGAGAATATTCTGGTAAAATTATAAGCAAGGATGTTGAATGTTTTCATAATAGCTTTTATATTGTGATACTGCCATATGATGGATCTGTCCCTGTTATTCTTGATCATGTACTATTGAGAATAAAACCTGGCATTTAATAATGAAGCTAACTAGCTGATTCTGCATGCAGTATATGGTCTTGAGAACATAATTAAGAAATCTTCTTAAACTCTTAAAACTTGGCATCGTTAGTAGAAAACTCCTCTGTGTGTTTGTAGATACTTAAAGAGACTTGCTTAAAATCTACTTACTGACAAGGGTAGTGAACACTTTGGTAAACAGATCTGTTCTATTTTATCTTCTTTGCAAGGTAACAGCCCATTTATCTTGTTTTTTAAGATAGCGAATATCTTCACCAGAATCCAGAAGATGATATTATTCTTTTCAATGTTGACATGAACTACCTAACTACCATCATGACCAACAGCACAATGGTATGTATCTTTTCAACTAACAAAAAGGTAGCAAAATGCAGTTGTGCTTCAAGTATCTCTTTAAAAGTAATCAGATTAAAATTTGACAAATTAATTCATTATAGTTTTCTAGAATCTAATATGCATCTTAACCTTTCAGAAACAAGTTAATGCTTCAAATTATGTGATGTCATCAGACAAATACTTCATAGCTCTGGAGAGCAATTATTCAAAGGTAATTATTTTATATGTTGCTTAATGAAATGTTTGATTTCATTCAGTATGTGTGGTTACTATGCATGAATTTTTTTCAGTCTTTTCTTGAGTAAAGTGAAAGGCTGTGAAAGCCATCTGATGATTTTTACTTAAATCATCTTTTTTTCCAATTTAATAGTTTTTTTCTTTCTTAATTTTTGCAGCTGTGGAGATATTCTTATACTGCATCATACCACATTTATGATCTCATATATGGGTAAGGCCTGGCATTTTTTACAAAGAGCTATGGTGATACTCTGTAAAAATATACTTGCAAGCATTTCATTGAAAAATTCTATAGCAATGTGACTATCTGCTGCTTGGCTTTTACTTGAAACTGTCACTTGTTTACGTGATGATTGTTATCTATTATTTCTGAAAAATAAAAATATTTCTTGTCTCTGAGAAAGTTCTACAGTCCTTTCATCTACTCATCCAAATATGTGGATTGCTTTATACTTCACGCCCTAAAACTTTGACTGCTCAAGATTCTCACCTTCTTTTTTCTTCATTGCATAATTTTATCCCACCCTTTTTGGCTGCTTTAGTCCACTTCACTTTGACACTTTGTCTCCTTTCCTTTCTTTTTTTTTAATTCATCAATTTTCTGATTAATTTAATCTTCAGCTTTCCTAAAAATCTCACATGTCCTTCAGTGATCTTGTAAAGACTTGGGTTCCCCAAAAACTTTCAGCTCCTCCCATGGCATTTTGTCTCTTTCCCAAGATCTTCCCCAGACCATTCCTCTTTTGCTTTCCACTGAAGTCTGAAGGCCATCTGCCTTCTCACTCCCTTTTTATGCCAGAAGCCACAGAATGACTAAAAGCTTCTTAGTTCTGAGCAGGGACTGCACTAAGCTACATTCTTGGGAAACTCTTGGCTCAAGGTGACAGAATTACTTCTAGCTTAAGTGAGTAGAGAGTTACTGCATGTGGCTGTGTGGATCCTTAATAGATGTTCTAACTGCTGCTGTTGAACTTGCTTCCGCATGTTATAACCTGGGAAATACAATGTGATCATTGAGTTCTTGTCTCCTTGATTGTTGAGGCTTGCTGAAACTACAATGCAAATAACAGATTGAGGAAATGCCTGCAGATGCTCATGCAGCATTTAGAAAGAGATAAGACTGCCTTCTTAGAACACTGAGTATATTTTCAAAGGCTTGAGCTGCACCAGCACTCAATTACACATTGTGCACACAATTACAGTGTTGCATGCCTCACTGCCTGCATTAATTTTGCTTTGTTTATGAAACAAAAATATAGCCCTTCAAGAGTTTTATATGAATGTACAGTGTAATGATGCATTTGTACTGTCAACATAAAGCCATTTCAACCTCTTTCCTTTTTTTAGTGGTTTTGTAACAGAAAATCAGCTTCCACATAAAATTCAGTATATATCCTGGTCACCCGTTGGACACAAATTGGTCAGTAAAGATAATAAGGCTAGAAGACTTTTATTTGCCTTTGGTTATTGTTTCATTAGGCCATATTTTTGACAAGCCTATTTGTATCAAACTTGCTTATGAACAAGAATGATCAAAAAACAAACACCTTTTAATTTGTCAAATTTTAACTTCACTCTTTTCAATGCAAGAATCTGTATTCCTAACGGCAGTATGTATTTTACTTAGCTAGTCCTCTATCAAGCATTGACCAAGTAACTGTGTACAGAATTAAATACAGTTTTCAGGGCCTGAAAAACAGTTAGTTTCTCTTTGACACCATATAACATATGAGTTCAATATGGAGATTTAAAGATCCCATATTTAACATGTGGTCTCAAATTTTATAAAAAAATCTCTATTATTATTATTATTATTTTATTTTTAAAATTACTTAATAGTTCAAATTGTTTTATTTCTTACTAATTCTTATGGACCTGATGACTATAGTAGGAAGTTTACAAATATTTGTTCTTGGAATATTGTTGCAAGAAATACTCTTTAAGCATCATACTGATTTCAGAAAACTCACAAGAAATAAAAATTCAAATGGAAAACATATATTTTTTTATATAGGAGAGTCCTATATTTTGTTGGAGAGTCATAGTTGAATGTAGAATTTGTCCTATAAGATGAAATTTATTTACAGAAGTACTTGTTCTTGCAGTATTTGCAAAGGTTTTAATACAGAGTTATTAAAATTTATATATTTCTTGTTTTGTATTCATTGACTGCAAAAAATCTGACAACCCCTCTTTTTGATGCATGTACTCATAAAAAATTTCTTATCTTTAGGCATATGTTTACCAAAATAATATCTATTTGAAACAAAGTCCAAGAGAGGCACCAATTAAGCTAACTAGTGATGGAAAAGAAAATGAAATATTTAATGGGATACCTGATTGGCTCTATGAAGGTAAGTAAATCTCAAATAGCAACAACACGTGAAATCTACATTACTAAGTTCTCACAATCCATTCTAAATCATCTGTGTTGATGAAATGGTTTTAGAGCTCTAAGCATTACTTTATTTATTCCATATAAGGATTTTTTGGAACCAGTAAGTACTTCTTATTTTGGGGAGAGAGAGGATGAGGAAGGAGTCACATTTATTGAAACTGTTTTAAGTGGATATATACTAATCACTATGTACTTTTTAATGTCTCTTAGAAAGGAGCCAGGGGGCATTCAAATGTGAAGGTGGCAAATTTAAACTAGAGTATTTTTTCCTTCACATAATATAGCTAGTCCCCTTCTATATCATGTTTTATTGTTTACTGTGCCATCTTTGTACATCTGAGCACTGCTCGTAGGCTTCCAAGGCAAATCTTCCCAAGCTTGGAGGCAGCATTGGGTAAAATAGTGAAAGTCACTGAAAGTATGGAATCATAGGATCATAGAATCACCAAGGTTGGAAAAGACCTCTAAGATCATCCAGTCCAACTGTTAACCTGTCACAAATATTTCCCACTAAACCATGTCTCACGGTAACCTTTCCTGGAACCGAGGTCAGGCTGGAAGGCCTGTAGTTCCCTGGATCCTCTTTACAATTTGTTGTGTAGATGGGAGTCACATTGGCAAGCCTTCAGTCCTCTGGGACCTAACTTGTTGACTAGGAACACTGATAGGTGATGGAAAGCGCCTTGGCTATCGTCTCTACCAGCTCCCTTGGCATCCTTGGGTGGATGCTATCCAGCCCCATGGACTTGTAGCAGTCCAGGTGGAGTAGTAGATCTCTAACAGTTTCCACCTGAATCACAGGGGGTTTATTCTTCTCCCCATCGAAGACTTCCAGGTCAGGGAGCAGGGAGCAGGGTACCCCGAGGATAACTGGTCCAACTTTTAAAGACAGACGTTCATAAGGCATTGAGAACCTCAGCCTTTTCCTTATCCTCAGTGGTCACACTCCCTGCCACATCTAGTGAAGGATGAATAGAAAGTAAGAGATGGAAATTGGCATCACAAATGGATTAGAAGGCAGAGTTAATCTTTTCATAATCAGTGAGAGAGGAGTGCTGGGGTACAAGCAAGCTGTGGAGGGCTTTATAGGCAGGAGAAGCATGATTTGCTCAATGCTTTAGAAAAGGGAGAATTAGTGAGGCTTACCAGAGAAGAGTAGCAGAGTCACAGGTATTGTTTACATCCAGAGGGGAGCGTGAAACATTGGCAGAGAAATAGAATTAGAGCTTGTTTTGGACAGGAGAAGAATCAGAGCTACAGAGAAGGAGAGAAAGAGAGGTGGAAATTTATATACAGTGGGACTTTGCAGATGTGTGTTTTGCCAATGAAATTTATAATTTGGGGGAAAAAAAGGCTGGAGGAGGGGTAAGATGGATTCTTCAAAGGTTTTAAGCAAATGTATACCTGTGGAATCTGCCAAAACAACAGAACTTGGAAATGTCTGCTGCAGCTGTTTTTAAAAAAATAAGCTATTACTATCGTTAAGAATAATCTATCTATCTATCTTAGAATCTCTATCTATCTATCTCTATGGCTAGATATACATTACCTGCCAATGACTGCATTTTGTATTCATTCTGTGTAAGCAAAATCCTGAGTATTTAGTTACCGAAACTATGTCAGAACTTTACAAATTGGTATCCTCATTCTACTGTGTAGGTAGTGGTTGAGGATTAAGCTTTAGGAAAAATTTAAAGGTTGGTTGATTGTTTGGCACTTCAATGCATAAAATAATAAACTCATGCACTTGAATAATCCAAGTGATTTAAATGTATTTTGTACATGTTTTGGGAGTTCTCAAGGCCTTTCACATTTGAGATGTATAGCAATATGTTTGATGTACATCTTGTTATTAATCTAGTATAACTCTTTTTAAATGTCCAGGTTGGTAAGAGTAAAATGATAAAATAGATCAGAACATAGATTAATTACACTGAGAAACTATTACGAACGATTTCTTTTTTTCTCAGAGGAAATGCTAGCGACAAAATATGCATTGTGGTGGTCTCCAAGTGGAAAATACTTGGCATATGTACAATTTAATGATTCTGACATACCAGTAATTGAATATTCATACTTTGGTGAGGAACAGTACCCAAGAAAAATAATTATCCCATATCCCAAGGTATGTTTATCTTTCTTTTGACTTATTTTCTGTTGAGAAATATGATAACTATAAAATTAGTTGTGCTTAAAAAATGTTTGTATTAAAGTGCTTAAATCCATTGTGGCCTAAATTAATGAATGAAAGCAAATGTAGGCCAAGTTATAAAAAGATATAGGCACACTCAAAACTGTACATATTGAATAGTATTAGTGAAATAAACAGAATTCCTCATGTAAGTAAAAAGTATGTAGAAAAGAGCATGTTTGCATGGTCAAGCCTTACTTTTTTTCAATTCAGTTTACTTTCTGTGATGTATTAACAGTGGAGTTGTTATTTTCTAATACAGTATGTCAATTATGAGACATTTTTTAATTGTTTTTAGTAAAAGATATGACAGCTTCAGTTTATTTGCAAACTTCATAGCATGCTTTGTTCTCAAGGGTTTGGGATTCTACCAGTTTTTTAGTGCCAAACTTAAGTCAAGAACCTCTTGGTTTTGCCTTTTTCAGCATGTACAAACTCTGACTCATCATCTTTGTATGATTACAAGTGATCATGTTAATGTGTCTTAACAAGGTCTCATTTGTTGGCCGAGTTTTGTTGTGAAGTGTAGGGTGTACTGCAGAGACCCACACTGCAAATACAGCTCTGGTTCACATCAAGCATTACAGTTTCAGTATAAAAAGACACAGAATGGGACTGCTCAAAAGGTTTTCTTCTTTATTTATAAAATGGAGCAAAGTTAAATAGCAAACGACTTCTGTTGGGTCACTTACAAGATCTAATAAGATCACATTTGCAATGTTGTACTCAACTGAATAAATATTTTGTATCCTATTTTCTATCCCACGAAAACTGTTGTCATTTTCCTAGATCTGAATTTTATCTACATTTGAATAACCTCACACATTTTTTTTGAAGGCTGGTGCTAAAAATCCTACCATTAAAGTGTTTATTGTAGACACTACTAACATTGAAGCATTTGGTCCTAAAGAGGTGCCAGTTCCTGCAGTGATCGCGTCAAGGTATTGTGCCCTCAAAGTATGTCATCAGAGATTTTTAAAAAACTCTTTGTCTGCTTGTTTTATATGCTTGAAACTCCAAATTATTTTGTTAACAGTGGAGTGCCATATTAATCTCACAAATGCATCAGAAGACAAACAAAAATATACATTGATTGTATGTGCCCATATGATATATTGTTACAAAGGACAAAAAATATTCCTAATAGAATAGAAGATTTGCTGTTGTCTTCCACAGAGCAAAATGGGATTATAGCCTGTAGCAATTTTTCTATATTCCTGCTCTTTAATAACCATTCTTTCTTTCATTTATTTTTTTAGTGATCATTATTTTACTTGGCTTACTTGGGTAACAGATAATCGAGTTGGTGTGCAATGGCTAAAGAGAATCCAGAATTTTTCAGTCTTAGCTATTTGTGACTTCAGAGAAAATTCAAATACTTGGGATTGTCCAGAGGTAATAAAGTTGGAAATACACATTGCTGGAATTAGCATGTGCTACTTTCTGTTGAACTGTCCTATTTTAACACCTACTCATTGTGCATAAGTTGCTCTGATTTACTCAAAAAGTATATTTAATATTTCAATGACTTTAGGAAAGTAATTTTGTTTTCCAGTGTTTGATCGCGTTCATCTTTCAGCTAATAATGATAACTTCTTCAATACTGTAAATGCTGTTTGAAGGAAGAATGAAAAAATTCTAATGGCAACTGCACAAAAATCACCGAAATATATTTTTAGTGAGGTTCAAGTAACAATCAAAGCAATAAAAATAACAAGAGTGCTATTGACCAGCTTTCAAAATTGTTGCTTAGTTCCTTCTTGCCTCTTCATTTTCAAAAATGGAATTATATAGCATACTTATAATCTTCTGTATAACTTGTATGTTGTAAGCTTATGGTTCATTGACATAGCCTTTCCAAGTTGAAAATACTTATTCCTCTGTAATAAAACAATAGTTGAAAATTTGGAAGGAAGCTGAGCTCCCGTTCTTTCAAAAGTTTTATTGATTCCACAGAGAAATAACTAGAGTTCATTAGGACAAAATATATATTTATGGCAGTATTTGATGTGTTTCCTAAGTTATTGCTCCTGTATACAAGTACATTAATGCTGAATCTGTATCTCACCTCAAAATCATTTGCATTTTAATAATTGTTAAAACATATACTAAAAAGTATAAAAAATAAATAAAGGAACCTAGAGTTGTACCACAATTCACCAAACGACTTAAAGCAAGTAAGCAATTTAATTTATGTCAGTAGGACTATCTATGTGTTTAAAATTTAGTATGTGCTTAATTGCTTTGCTGGAACCAGACCAGAACAATTAATATCTTGCAGGACTGTGTTCATGATCCTTGTTTAATTGCATTTCCCCATGAAATCTTATTTATGGAATCACTACTGACGTTTCTATAATTCTATATTTATACAGTGATACAATGCTTTTATCACATTAAAGTTTGCACAAATGGCCAATTGGAGGAGTGTGAACAGATGGGAGTGCTGCATTAGCTCTATTTGCTGTTAGGAAGTGTATCTCTGTGCGTTTACATCAGCAAAAGTAGTTTTCTTGTTGTTTTCAGATTAAATTGAGACTAATGTACAATAAATGTACTAGGCTTTATGTACTTGAAATTAATAACAAAATATAATCCACAGGATGTTCCTGAAGTGCTGATTCATCAAAAATATTCATGTGCTCAAGTCCTTTTCTTGTGAATAAACCAGAGAAACCACTATGACTTCAGTGGAATTATTTCTGTGACTTAAAGCTAGGCGTGTGAATACGTGTTTGTAAAACTGGGGTTTACTATAAATATGCCAAGTCTCTGAATTCTGCAAATGCTTTAATAACAGAAAAATCCCACAGAGCTCATGGAACTACTCATATGAGGGAAGTTAAATATATTCTTTATGTATTATGTAATCAGGATGTGAACCTTAATTTGAAGTAAGATAAATAAATCTATGGTGCGGATATAAAACAATACTTCTCTTTTTTCTTATCTTAAAAAGAAAAATGTCCATCTACTAAATGAATGGCTCATTGAGCCCTTGCAAGGTACTAAACAGAATTCTAAGGAGCAAGCACTTGCAGGGTGCCAGTTTGCAGGGTGTAGAGTTGGAAGGGAAAAAGTATAATTCTGAATGTTAATAAGATTTCACTGAGAACAACACATATAAAACATATTCTTTAGAAAGCAAAATTGCTGAACTTAATTTTTTCTATGGAGAAATATTTTATTAAATGAAAAAAATATAAAGCAGAGCTTGCAAGGAAACAAAAGAAATGCATTTACAGAATGCAAGTGTTGAATCACTTGCTCCATCCAGCAAGGACTCTTCAATAAAAAAAATCGTAGGAAAACATTGAATAACTTTTTCTTACTTTGTAACTAAAACAAATACACACACACACATATATATAAGCACCTCTAAGAAGGAGGCACTGATTTATGCTCAGCATAACACTTTATAAAAATCATATTCAAGAATGTTACAGGGAGTTAAAACCGACTTAATTTATATTCATCATCTCAAAATGTTATAATCTGAGCTGTTTTCGCTAACTGTGTTATTTTTGTCAGTCTTCAATTCTTGTAAGTACCTTTTGTGAGATTTTAAGAAGTGATGAAAATCAGACTTTTAAATGCCCCTTAGGCAGAATAACAAAAGTGGAGAGCCTCAGATTTCTCTGTACTGTACTAGTTCAAGTTATTTTGCACTGTGTGGACATGAAATAGTTTCAAATACAAATACTTGTGTTACCTGACTTCAGTGGGACTGCTGATGTGGCCATGAGTCTCTGCTATTGCACTGCAGACTAAGAAAATAACTCCTTCAGGTAGTTAAAACCAGAATTCTCTTGCAAGATTGCACCAAATTCTAATATCTTTTATTTTGATACAAAATCAGAATTACTTATTAGATAAAATAAATATCTTGGATCAATAAAGGTATTAAAACAATTGAATTCATAACTTGGTCCAAAATAGTAACCTGTTTTCAGAGGATGATAAATGTTTTTTCATTGTTTACCAGAATGTTCAGCTGGCCAAAGGAAATGGTAGTAGCCAAGCTTTTCAACATTCTGGTTTGCTAAGTAAAAGTGTTTTTGCACTACTGTGTGAATTTTAAAGCTTGCATACCAAAATATTTACCTCATAGTTTTAAATTTTTTAAGGTTTAATTTAAAAGATAGGCCTTAAAACCTAGTAGTCATTATCATCTGGTATAAATCAACATAACTACTACGAAATGGAAGGAACTATATTAAGCCAACTGAAAATCTAACCTGGATTTTTATTTCTGAACTTATTTCAGCTGTTTTCAATCAAAAATTTCTGTTATTTCTTCCTTTCAATGTAAATGTTGCATGAGGTTGAAACAATTGCCTTATATCTTACTTAGGTCTGATGTCAGAGTTATAGTGGTAACTTAACAAGCATTATGATATTAACACAGTAATATAGTTCACCTCAGACATTTTTCAAGTTTCTGAATAACCATAGCAAGTATTCTAAAATTTTCTTTTAGAGGAGGTGGTAGGCTTTTAGGCGAAGATTTTAAATCTAATTTAATTTAATCTAATCATAATCTGATTATTTTTTAGTGTACAAACTTCTTTAAGAGTGTACATTTGATTTTGTTTTTCAGAATCAACAGCACGTAGAGGAGAGTCAAACAGGATGGGCAGGCGGAGTAGGTTTTCTTGTACTCTGCTTTCATTTAATGGGAACTTACAGCTTTCTGCATCTTCATGGTGGTGTTTTGAATGACAAAGCACTATTCAGAGTCACACAATGCTACTGCCTCAAACCTATTACACAGTAGGGTTGAGATGGTTTATGATGTTTTATGTTTTGTGAGGCACAGTAGTTGACTGCCAGCTTTCTGAGATTAAAAATGTGTTAATTCTTATGTTACTCTCAGGCAGATAAAGTTAACAGAATTCAGTATGGGGAATTGCATGCTCTGCCTAAAGGACCTGTGGTAGACTTAACTGAGAGCCACAATTTTCAGCATGCCATCCTTTAAGAGAATTTTTTATTATTTTTTTTTTAAGTAAAAATTACACATTTAAATGGAGTAGCCCATTGATCCCTTTCCTTTTTTCACCTCTTCTGTAGTGGTTATAATGACAGGTTTTTAATACAGTTAGTGAAATTGTACACAAGCATAAATTCCTGCTTTAGCCTTTATGGGATTTCCAAGATTAGAGATCTTAAAAGCTGATTTAGGAATAATTTAACTTTTGGTCACAGTTTCTAATTGAGTTTGTGTTAGTACTATTCATACCCACTCAGGAGTGTTTGGTGCGGTTTGAAGTATTTACAAGTTATTGTCCTCATAATTTTGAAAATAAAACAGTTGCAGTAACTGGCTGACAGTCTTAGTAAGGAGGTGATGGGTTGAAAGAAAGTAAAATCTGAATGGTTTTATGTGCAATAATCCGTTCTTAAACATTAGTATAATAATATGGGAAAGACTAGAAACTGATTTCACTCTGTGTTGGTTTTGTTCAGTGAATCAGCTAAACTCCATGATTCGTAGGATTCCAGTCTGGCACTGTTCACAAATATTAGTTTCATTCAGAAACTTTTTTTTTAAATCACCTCTGAATATTCTGATGTAACTGCAGATCATTTGGAGTATGCAAATTATTCCATTCTACAAGTAAAGATCCTGTATTTGTGGGCAACTTTAGGTATTTGTGTTACCAATTTAAAAAAGCTGACATGACAGATTATAAATTGTAATTCACACTGAATAAGAGTGCATATCATGGGTGAACATTTCTCTGAAGTTAATTGTTCCACCTGAACTTTTGAAATAGAGTCCTGTTATTTTTAGTTTTTAGACTATAACCTGTTAAACATTCTCTCTTTCATCTCATCTACCACGTTCTTTTGTTTCAGTTCTTTGTTTCTGCACCATATTTTACCTCAGACAGCAGTTCGTACTACAAAATTTTTAGTGACAAAAATGGTTATAAGCACATACATTACATCAATGGTTCTGTGGTAAGTCAAAGTTTTCTACCTTAATATACTGTGAATTCATGAAATAATTTTACTGTAATCAGTAACTTATATATTTTGCCTCACAGGAGAATGCAATCCAAATTACAAGTGGAGAATGGGAGGCAATTTATATTTTTAGAGTAACAAATGATGCAATGTAAGTACCACCCAGAAGAATATAGGTTATGAGTATTTTGTCAACAGAAGTAATACTTAATCATTTGACACATACCAGCCATTTGTCAACTCATCAAGTTATAACTACCTATAAATATATTGCATCCAACTGAATGCATTCACAACAAATTCATAGGCAAAGGCATTATACAGGTTTGCAAACTTGGTTTATTTTTGGTAGATTCTTTGCAAATTGCCCTCAACCTTTCAGTTTATTATCAGTCACCCATTTAAGAGAGTCTTATCTAGAAATACTTAATTTTAAGTATTTGATTAAACTACCTACAAATAGAAATTATTTCAGTTCTATTTCACTGAATTTGAACTGTGGTCTCTCATTCGGTTCACTATATAGTTAGATGTATCTTACATAATTGAGGTGATTAGCTTTTGAGAATTAAGACAGAACTCTTATTTATATGGTGTATTTATTACCTAATGAGAGCTTGAGCAAAGATTTACTAAGATGAAGGGCATGTAAACTTAGTCTAATCTTCCATCATGAGCAGCAATCTGAAAAAGTGTAAGTTAATTTCCAAGACATCTTTTGGTCTTGATGCTGGTTCACAGGTCATCAGTTTATGAATTATTTATTAACATTTAAATTAATTCACAGTTTCTACTCAAGCAATGAATTTGAAGGCTATCCAGGAAGAAGAAATATTTACAAGTAAGTGTTATCAATGTTGAATTAATGATACTAGGTGATGGGTGTGGATTTTTCAATAACAGAATTTTGTTTCAAAATGTTTAAAGTGCAATTTATCAAGCTATTTTAATTAAATCATGACCTTTTTATATCTGAGAATCAAGAAATACCATCTACGGTTTAAATATGCATTTAGAAAAAAAATAGTAAAAAGGGAAAACTTTTATTTTTAAAAGGAAATGTTTTCCAAGTACGCTGTTCCAACAGGTGAGGCAGACATATACAAAGTTAGTCGTAGCAAAATTAATAATTGTTGTATTTTATTTTTCTCCTAGAATTAGTATTGGAAGTAAGCCTATCAGAAAACTATGCATTACTTGCAATTTACGGAAAGACAGATGCCAGTATTATACAGCGAGGTTCAGTGAGCACTCTAAGTATTATGCCTTGATCTGTTATGGTACGTATAGCATGGGAACAAACATAAAACCAATTATTCTGTCAGATGTATCAAAACCATAGTTAGTAACTGTTAATGTGAACAATGACCCGAGGAATCATAGAAATTTCACTGTAACCAAAAATTTTTCTACAAATTTTTCCATGTTCAAAAACCTTGGATTTTTTTTTTTTTTCCAGAAAATACAAATATTTTCACTTTTATAAATTTTTCCTCAAAAGCTTGGGATTTTTAGAATTAAAAACAAATATTTGAAAATATTCTACGGCACAAAACAGATTTGAAGTTGACTCATCAAAGTTGTTCTTGCAGTAGCAAGAGCAGGATTTTGAAAAAGATTGATTTCCTATGTATATAATCAAAGGTAGCTCTGAGAAACCATTACAATGTGTTACCCAACTGAAATGATCAAAATCTGTCAGCTACAAAAAATGCTGGATATTTGCTACTTGAAAATATTTTTTAATAAGAGAAAGTATAAAAATTCAATTCATCAAAATGTGTGATTGTTGAAACCACTAATAACATGAGTAATGAGTTCATCCATCTTAATCAAAGTACAGTGAAGTTACAGTCTAAAAAAAGCAGGAGAAAAACTATGCAAGATTTTCCTTTTGCATTCGTCATATAATGTTTACTGTTCTGCTCTGAATGATTAGCTGAACAGTTTTTAGGACCTGTGTTAAGCAGAAGACAAAATGTGGCTAATAACAATACCTTTCAATCATTCTTCCACATAATAGTCTGTAAGGTCATCACCATATGAAAGCCAGTCACCTTCACAAATATAATGTGACATGTTCTGAGAAGAATGTTTCACGATGTTAATTCCACAGTCATCTTATGTAATCGCATCTCAGGTATTAACTAGATGTCACTTCATCTCTATGGAGGAAGAGTTTGCCGATAGATTGGAAGTTACTTCTATTACGTTTGCAAAGTAATATAGGTGTATTATGTATGTCTAGACACACATTACCTTATGTATTTTGTGCAGTAAAGAGTAGAATTCTATTCAATAGATAAGATTTAGAATGGTATTGATTGTATTCAGCTCTTTAATTCCCGACAGTGACCAATATTAATGTAATCTATACTTTATCACCAAATTCTGGCTTCAAACTAAATGACCTTCCTTTCATTATTATGACAGGTCCTGGGATTCCTATTTCTACTCTTTTTGAGAATGAGAGTGATAGAGGTACTGAAAATACTCTGCCTGTTTCTGGACAATTAATTGTATTTCTTATTGATATTCCCTATGCAGATCCTCTAACGTAGCATTTAGGATTGTGACCAAAAAACCTCTCATATTGTATAAGCATGATACAAATATCTACTGTCTTTCTAATTTTATTAATTAGCAAAATCCTAACATTCATAAATACAGTGATGCATTTATTTTCATTTCTGAACTTAAGAAATTTATGACATTCTTTTATCTGTTCATATGTTATAGATGAAATCAATATAGGCATCTCTTTGTCTACCAAATTTTAAGTCAAACTTTGTAGAATACTTTGTTCTGACTTCAAAACTATCCCTTTTCATAGCTCAAGATTTTCTGATTTTTTTTCTTGAAGCATTCCTACCAGAAGCCTATGCATTAGGCCTCAGTGTAGTACTTAGAGTTCATAATTTGGGGTACTGCACTGTACTAATTAGAATTTGGGTGGTCTTCAGCCATCAGCAGATATCAGGGAAGAGTGAAAATTTTTTTAGAAGAATTGTGAAAAATATCCATTTGAATAACTGTTTCAGAGGAGATGTAATTATCTACACAGAACTGAA
>JAOWBP010003503.1:18418491-18449020 GCA_028571105.1 Tragopan temminckii
CTGAAACTCCAGCAAGAAGCATTCTGACATCCCCAACTATTAGTCCCCTCCCTTCCCTTCCCCTCCACTCTCCTCCCCTCCCCAGCCCTGTTTATCAAGAGCCCATAATATCTATCTTTCTTATGAAAATAGGAATTGCATGAAATGCAGCAAAGTTCCAAAACATAGTCGTGTATTTCTCAACCTCTCTGCAGGAGAGAACAGTTTCATTTAAAGGGTGTTTACCACTGGTTCCTCACTCTTTGACCTTTTGTGTCCTTTTGTGTATTAATCTTACTTAAGTCCTTTCCTTTCATAATCTCTTTTGTGGTGCAAAACTAATTGTCGTGGATTGGATTGCAAGCTGTGAAAGAATCATTGTGGATCACTTTGATTTTGGTTGGCAGCATTTTGAAAATATATCACTCATGAATTTTAGCAGAAACATATTGTTAAATTGACATGGGCTAATCTGGAAGTTCCCTTCAGCATGATTACAATTAATTTGTGGTAAATGGCAAGTTTCAGATTAGAAAGGAAGGATGGAATGGGGATCAGCTGAATTTGCATGTGTATCCAAAACTAGGATGATATTTCAGCCAAAAAAATTCACTTGAATCTGCAAAAATTGTCAGAGTACTTTGAAAGAAAATGTTCTAGTGTTATATTTCTGCTATTTTCTGAGCATAATTTAGCTCAAAACATGCTGAGAGTAGTAGTACTTTTATTTTTCAGCATTTCCAGAAACCGGAAGTGCTTTCCACTAAAAAAAAAAAGCAAACATCTAAAAAAACCAAACTCACAAAGGAAAGATCTCCTGAAGTCTAAAAGAATATTCTCTTTCATTTTGAAAGTAAAGATGAAAGTCACAGATTTCTATTACGTATAATATTAATTCACCAATACTCTTGGAAAAAAGCATAAGGAAACTAATAATATCCAGTGAATTCATAATACATAGCTCTGTACTAGAAACTAGCTAAATTATTAATAGTCATTTTAAAACAATAAAGCACTAAATTGTGCCTCAAACAAAGTAAAAAATAAAATACCAGGGAGAAAAAAACAAACAAAAAAGCAAGCAATGAAGCTTGCTAAGTGTGCAGCAATCCATTAATAAGGACAGCTATACGGTGTGTTTAGTGTCTTTGTGGGGATATACAATAAGGTTTGATTCAGCCCCATAAGAAACCAAATGTTTCTGGTCTAACACAAAATAAGTTATTCGCAAATATACATGGGCTTAATAAATACTGCCCAAGAGTCTCAGAGTCTAAACTAACAATATTGAGATAACCAGGAATGGAGGTGCTGCAGGAGAAAAGCTTTCTCCTAACATCCAGAACTCTATTACTCACAGCTTGTGTGTGAAATTATTTGCATTGCAAAATATGTATACTATAAAAAATTAAGGAATATTTGTGCACTGCAACCCCAGTGTCTTGCTTTTATTTAGCTATTTGATCAAACTCAAATTGAACTAAGCAGATTTCATTATTGTGCTTGTAAACTGTCACAGATTTTCTTACTGTTCAAATAATACAGAACGTATCTTATTTAACAAAGAGAAATTAACAAATAAGCTAATTAATAATTTGGACATTTATTTTCCTTAGAGCTCAGAATACTAGAAGACAATCAGGAATTGCAGTCTGCTTTGCAAGAGATAATACTGCCAAAAGAAGAAATTAATAAACTTGAAGTGGATGGTATAAGTAAGAATAATACATTTTTGTTACATTTTTTATTCCTAACTTTTTTATTTTGCCTTCATTTTGTTATACTAAGTATAATCTTTTTGTAGATCAAACTTGTTAGCATGTTAGATTGGAAATCAGACCGTCATTCTGCCTTTTGTGACAGTGGCCTGTCTGCTCCTCAGTGTATCCATAAATAAAATAACATTTAAAACACATTTCTTCTTCATGATGCAATTAAAAAAATAATTTAAAATATCGCTGTAGTGTTTAAATATCACATAAAAACATTATAGTATGGTGGTAATAAAAAGTGAAACATAAGCTGCCATTTATATGTTATATTGACTTGCATACACTGTTGTTTTCCTTAGTAAATTTACAAATAATATTCCATAGTAGTGAATCATTGTAATGTTTCCAAAACTCATTTCTCAAAATCTTAATAACAGTTGTACTCCTAGTTGTGTATTTTTAGAAACCAGGAAAACTAGAAACCTACTTCTAGGTGAAGTCATAACTTTATACATAACATAATTTAAATAATAAAAATGGGCAATTGACTTTTTTTCAAAAGAGTTCAACATAAACAATTACTTGTATGAATTTTGTGCTTTACCGTTTATGCACTCTGTAGTTTGTGCTCATTCATTTTCTATTACTATTTCATTACTATTTCATCAAACTGGATTGTGCTTGGAGAAATCATTGTAACCATTAGTGATATAACTTTGATATGTCTCTTCTAGCTTTGTGGTACAAAATGCTTATACCCCCACAATTTGATAGATCCAAGAAGTACCCACTGCTTATCCAAGTGTATGTAACAATTTATTTCTTTCAATTTTACTGTTTTGTCATTAAAATATCCATTATAATTTAGGGAAATCTAAGATGTTTGCAGTATTTTGTAATGCAAAAGAAAAACTATTTTGTTTTTATTTTGTTTTTTTGTTTAATATATTTCTGGAGTAGAAATTCAACCTAGGGGAAATCAGTGAGGTTTTCAATATTTATGTTATCATAGCAAGGTTTAGTTCCTTACCAAAAGAAAAAGAATAAAGGCATATTGTTTATTGCTTGGATTTCCTAGTTCAGTTGCCGCTTCTATTTATCCTGAAACAATTTGAATGTATCAATTTCAGATTTGTTGATATGGGAAATATAAGAGCTTTTCTTACAAGCAGGGAAAAAAAAAAACCTAATCCTTTGGTGATCCAAAGGTCCAACAAAGCTAAATATGTTTGGCTGGAATTTAGAGCAGAAGATGAAGTCAATTACGTCCTAGAGGTCACATGATGATTTGTATTAGATCATTGTCGTAAATAGTGTCTCTATACTGCTCAGCTATGTGGGCTGTGTTCAGCCAATAGTTTCTGCAGTACATGATTTTCTCTACTGAAACAGAGGTCTAGTAATGACCAAAAAGCTTAAGACTTCTGTTGTTGTTAATGTGTAATACGTGTGAAGATCAAATTGGTGATAGGTGGACAGTTGCACTGGATGATCTTGTAGGTGTTTTTCAACCTTGGTGATTCTATGAAATCATGGGGAGAGGGAGGCGGGGGAAGAATCAAAAAGTGCTGTCACACCTAATTTTTATACCCAATGAATTTGGAAGTAATTCAAAACTGAAACAGCTCTTCCAGAGATTCCCTTAGGATGGATACCTGATGTTATGCCCCTTTGTCTCAGCTAAAACAAATGGAACTTGCCTTAGGCATAAGACATTAAGAATTTAAATGACTTTTAGAAAGTAAAATTTCACGAATATATGAAAACAGTAGTAGTACTGTTTCTGTCTACTGAACTCTCTAAACCACAGTCATTTAGCAAAATACTTGTAGAGAAAAAATAAGTTATACTTATCTGTAGTCCAGTATCTGGTATTCATTTATACATCTGAGTTGAAAATGTCTTAACTTCTACTTCTAGGTATGGAGGACCATGCAGTCAGAATGTAAAACACACATTTAGCATTAGCTGGATAACCTATCTTGCAAGCAAAGAGGGAATTATTGTTGCTCTAGTAGATGGCAGAGGAACTGCTTATCAAGGTGACAAGATTTTGCATGCAGTTTATCGAAGACTAGGAGTCTATGAAGTTGAGGACCAAATCTCAGCAGTGAAGTAAGTAGAATATCTCCCAATATAATTGTTGCACTTACACAACTACAAAAAGTGTGGAAAAAAGATAGATTAAATGTACTCCTGCACCTTTCTTCTGGAGAACTGAAGTATCCAGGAAATAAGGTGTAAAACTTGTAGAAATAAAATACTAGTGAGGTATTTGGTGTCAGTTTGGTTTATGTGGTATACTACATCCACTACTAAATACATATTTGGATCTCAGCACTCTCATTTTGTAAGGGCATCATCAGAGGCCTAAGGAAGTATGAGCATCAGTGGTGAGAGGTAAGCTAATGTATTTTCCACTATTCTGAAGTCCTCCCTGTAGGGGAAGTCTACCTCAACCACCATAGAAATTAGCTAAAGATCCCGTGATCTTAGCCAGTGATGGACCATAGCTTTTAGCTAAAAGTCAATCATAAAAAAAACGGAATCCTGACTCTGGCTTTTCCGTAAACTTCTTTTCCAAGCCATCTTAAAATACTTATAAAAATCAGAAAGTATCTGAGATCCTCCAGTAGCTGTTCCCCACAATTTACACCCCTGCGCAGAAACACTTAAGAGGTTCCTAAGGGAAAACAAGTCCTTAAGCAGAGATTTTGGAGGGGAGAGAAAGCTGAGATTTTGTAAAGCGAGTCTGTCTGTTAACTTTACAGATGCAGTAGCAGTGTTAAAGTGAACATTTAAAGAATTGTTTAGTTTGAACCTCACAAGAATAGAAGAGTAAGAATTTTAGTATGAAAATAAGAAATTTATTCTTTGTTTTGATCTTGAATTTGTCCTATCAGAGCATGGATAAAATTCCAAGTATTTAGTAATATTTCCCTAGTTAACAGGCCTAATTGTAACTAGTAGTTAGAAATTGGATATAGAAGTCCAGGATCCCACTGCCTGTTCTACTTGCTTAAGAACACTGCCTGCATTCATAAGTGTATGTGAGGAGGATGTCTGTTCCTGCTTTGTGATAATTCATTTTTCACCTCAATGATATAGACACATCATTATTGTTTTCAGTGATAAGTGAAACAGAATATCTGTTTATCATGCTGAGTTTTTCAATGTAATACATAATTTTATTGTATTTCTCGAATCTTTTAACAGCAACAACATGTTTAAAGAGAGAGAAATTAGTCCAAATTGTCACTTGGACATAAAATGCCGGAGACAGAGGGAATCTGATTCTGCAGTTGCAGAATTTGTTGAGACAAGCTGTGAAAAAATGACCTCAGACTTCACACTTCCCAATTTTCTGTCAGCACCTAGGCTAAATTTTTATTCAGTTAAATGCATTGCATTCCATCTTCCTGATCTAACACATGGTTTAAGATGCAAGATTTTTAGAGAAAATCAATCATATACTCTAGTGGGAAGATCTTGGAGGGGCTTTTACTATAGGAGGAATCCCATGGGTTAAGACAGCAGTATAACAAAGCTGAATCACTTTTTGGCTCATCTAATTTGGTTCCACCCAGACTGCATTGGATATTTTAGGTATTGCCTGTCATTTGTGCTTGCCCTAGTAAAATAAGGCTAACAGCTGCTGATATATCTCCTGGGATGTATCTGAACCCAGTTGTATCTCTTTCTGTCTTGACCCAACATTTTCCTTAATGTTTGAAGCTTAATTTGGAGAATCAGAACATTATATCCAGATAGATATTAGGTATTAAAAACAACCTTTTTTTTTTTTACAAGATGGTAGATGTGTAGAGTCCTCATTTTATCCTCTGGAGCAAAAAATATTATGCGAATAAACTATTAATTTTGGCTATTTTTATTCATTGAAGAAAAGATCTTCCTTTCCTCTGAAATGTCTGTTAAGCAAATGCTTTATAAAAATCAGATACGCTATGTTGATTGTCAATTTGCTGAAATTGGCATGATGTTTGAAAAAAGTGAGAAAAATATTTTTTGCTAATTGGATATAGTATTAACATTCTTGTTTTGCAATAATACATTTATTTCTATCTTTTTTTCCACAGGAAATTTATAGAAATGGGTTTTATTGATGAGAAACGAATAGCAATATGGGGCTGGGTGAGTGGTTTATCTTTTTATTTTTATTTATCTGGAAATAATCCTGTAGTGTACTTGCATATAATTCTTCCTTATTCCTCTCTAGAAAAGAGTTGGCTTAAGATAACTATAGGGGCAGCATATAGCCACACAGCCCCCTTATAGAAATTTTTAAGATTTTTAGGCTCAGTTGTTCATCATTAATGTCTAGCTAAAGAATGCACAAACATTACTGGAACCCTGCTTCCTAGTCTGCTTAGTATCTGCAGCGTAACAGAGAATTGCAGGAGAGCAAGCTGATAAACAATGCCTAAGGGTCTTGTGGATTAGGGACAGTACTGTAAGGAATGCCAGAAGAGATTGGAGGCCAGACACATTATCCACCTCTTCTCACTGTCCATGTAAACCAATATTGATTAACCAGCAGTAACAGGCAAGTTTACAAAATAAACTGTTATGATAGCCACTCATTAACACTTTCCAATACTTTTCTCTTTATATATGTTTATTTTTTTCTCATTATCATTTAGAAAGACCTTGTATTTTATTTTTTTACCGTTTGTCTTTTCCAGGAGATTTATATTAGATCCATTCAAAATCAAAATATAAATCCTCTGTGTATTTAAAGCAAAATACTTAGTTTGAAATTAATATATATGAGTTTGATCTGGAGAACAAAATGGTGCTTCACAATAGTTTTAAACTATCTCTGATTTCTTCCTAGTCCTATGGTGGATATGTAGCTTCTCTGGCACTTGGATCTGGGAGTGGAGTATTTAAATGTGGAATAGCTGTGGCTCCTGTTTCCAGCTGGGAATATTATGGTATGGAAACTCATCATAAAAGCTGACTTGGAAAGAGATGCGGCATTTAATGACTTTCTAAATGAATTCATTGCAAGAGAATGGCAATATGAAACCTAAAGGCAGTGCAATTACCTAAACATAAAACTCTTAAGACCTTAAGTTTAACATTTTCCTTACTGAAAATAACAGACTGCAATTGACAGTTTGAAACAGATTTTGTCACAATTCCAAATGCACATCTGTAAGTGTAAGGGTGTAAAGCCCGCTCAGTAAACCACCATACTATGGAGTGATCTCCCTGAAAAAAATCCTGTTAAAATTGTATCATTAAGTTCAGAAACAGCTGAACTGTTTTTCTACCTGTGTTGTAGTCACAGTACACTCCAACTTCATCTGCAAATGAACTCTGTCAGGAATGACTACCACTGATGATTGCAAGGCTATTTCCAAAAAGCACAGAAGAAGAGAGGGACACATTTATGTCTGAATACCTATTTTTTATTTTTATGTATTTACCCCTTAGATTTTTCTCAGCCACACCCCCGCTGTTGTTGTGTTATAAGCCATATTTTTCTTAATGTTTACTGACTAAGACTCCAAACTGTTTTGAAGAATCTTTGGGAGTATAATCTGAGGGCTGTACTGTGCAAATAAAGCAGATGCATACTCATACTTGCAGACCTGCTAGCTTTTGGCATGGCATAAAGGAACCTTAGTGTAAAAAAGAATCATGCCATGCATGTTTTCAGTGAGGAAAATGTAGCACTTTGAACACATTTACTTAGCATATGGTCGTTTGCTAAGAAGTCTTGGTTATGAGAAAAAATTTTGGTTAAATGGAAAGGATTGCTTCCCTGACTGCTAGAACAGACATTCCTTGTATTTATGGTGTTTTGCAAACAAAGGGGAAAACATTTGTATGACACAGGAAGCATAGTCTTCATGTTTTCACTGGCATGAATGTTTTTTGAAGACATCTTCGCTCATGATCACAAAATTATTTCTAGAATGCAGGCATTAAGCACTATTTTTGCAAAAGTCTCACTTTAGTTGAGTTTTCAAGGGATTATTAAAGAGTCTTTCTAAAAGCACATTGGAAAATCTAGGCAGGCAAAGGTACTCCCAAAGGAAGGAAGGAAGGAAGCAGAACAAAGTCATTAGTCATGAGTTTTGGCAAACAGAACATGTTAATATTGTGGTGAGCTATGTTAGAGGCAAAACTATAGGATGCTACATATCTGAGACTCCAAGGAGAGTTGTAATGTCAGAGTATGTACTGGCTCCTAGAGCTTCTAAATTTAGTACTGCTTTCTTTTAGATGCATAGATTAGAGTTTGCAACATAATTTTTTTTCTGAAAATTTCCCACTCACTTCCATTTTCTGTCAGTTAATATAGCAGCTGGTCAATTATAAGGCAAATTGCATTCAGGGACAATGTATAGTTAAAACATTAAATATGTGACTGCTTCATTAAAATTCTCAATCTCTCTCTTTTTTTCTTCAGTAATTGACAAGCTGAATCTTCCACTTAGTCATTGTAACACTATTCTTACTGACCTCAGTGGACTTGTTGTAGCTATACTGGTAGAAGAGAGTGGAGAATTTGGCTCAAAATGCTGTAGAAATGCCAGCCATTCAAAAAGAGTTTATTTTATTGAAAACTCAAGCCCAATATGGTTGTTTGACACTGTGTTGACAACAGATATTGCACATTTTCTGTTTTCATTGAATGATAAAGGATTTTGATAAAAGATGAGCTACTTAGGTTTTTCTGCACTTAGCTTATTAGAAAATATCTATGGGAGACTTACTTCTCTGTTTAGGAAGGCACAAGGAGACTTGGAATGTTATCAATGTGTATAAATATGTGAAGGGAGGGTGCAAAGAGGACAGAGACACTCTTTCCAGTGGCGCCCAGACAAGAGACAATGGGCACAAAGTCAAACACAGAAGGTTCATCTGGAAACACATATCTACTGTGTGGGTAAAATGCTGACACAGATTGCACAGGGTGTTTGTGGAGATAATCAGAAGCCATCTAGATATGGCTAACGTAGTTGTGAACAACCAGCTCTGTAAGACCCTGCATGTACAGGAGGATAGGACAAAATGACCTCCAGAGGTTCTTTCTAACCTCAATTTCTTAATAATTACAGCGGCCAGCACTTCTATTTTGTGAAAGAAAGATGCCAGCTTTTCGTCATCAGAAAGCCCTGACTGCATAAAATAAATAAAATTCTCATAGTACTGCAGCTTGACAAGTCAGTATTTGCCAGTAACTCTTTCAATGATAGTCATAAATAATGTTCTTGTAGTGACAGCTGTTACATCAGTTTTACACAGATTTTCATAACCGCTTTCAGTTAAATTACAAACATACAGGCGGCTCAAAGGAAGTCATTCCTAATGGTTTCTTGGTGTTACATACTGTTCAGTTATTTGTTCTTGTTTTTATTTTCAAATCCATTAACAACCTTTGTTGCAGTTAGACAAAGGATCTGGACAGAGACTGAAAAGCAATTGTAATGTTTGTTCAATGCAAGTCTTTATCTTTTCCTGTTCCCCCATAAGTATTTCTCATTTCCGACCAGCAGGAAAAAGAAAAAAGAACATTTCTTCCATATTAAGTGTAAATACTCACGTGCATCCCAGGCTGGAATTCTCCTCTGCATTTTTTTTTCCTGACAGTAGTCTCTACTACCTTTCCACCACACGGAAATTATTCAACACCGTGACTCATTCAACTGACTTCAGGAGTTCAAATCAGTAGCATAAAGTAGCATCAGTTAATTGTATTTATCCACAAAATCTTGTTTCTGCAGATGAGTATCAAATCACTATTTCTGCAAGGACTGTTAGGAGGAAATATATTAACTATCCTTCATATTTTTTAATATGTTTAGATTTGTTGTGTTATGAGGAAATCAAGCAGAACAGATATAGTTAACATAAACGTTCAATTTTCTATGCGTCACTGGAGGCACAATCTGCATTCTTTATCTATTGCTTTTTTCTTCTTTAATATCACAGCATCTATCTACACAGAACGATTTATGGGTCTTCCTGTAGAGTCCGATAATCTTGAGCACTATAAGGTGAGAACTCTTTCTTTTTCATTTGCCTTAAACCTGAATCACATTTCCATAGACAAGCAGAATAGTGAAAATATAATGAAATAAAAGACTTGCCAGCTCACATAATGTTACCCCTGTAGCAGCTAAAGCTGCTGCTCTGAAATTCATATCTCTGTAGTTACTCACAGTTTTATATTTATCAATCCTAGGTATGATAAATTGTAGGATTCTTATATTCTCGTTGGTCAAATCTGTCTGTTCTGACACTGCAAATCGTTAACTTAGGAAATAACTCATGATAGAGGTTAAAATGTTGGTGTTTACTAGGTTTTGGTCGGTAATATTTGCTATGTTATGCCAGTTTAGTTGTCTGATAATAATGTTTTCAGACTAAAAAGTCAGAACGCATTCCTCTGCAGGAACAGATTGCATTTTTGCTTTTCTTCACAATGATAGGAAATCCATAGCTTCCTCCAGCAGCACACATACCAGCTCTCAATACAGACAAGCCTGAAATAAACCCAGAGAAGTTAGAGAAAGAATTCTATTAAGGATTTTGTACTATGATCACCTCTCTTATGAAGAAGGGCTGAGGCAGCTGGGCTTGTTCCAACTGGAGAAGAAAAAGCTTCTGGGGTGACCTTCTAGGACTCTGAAAGGAACTTACAAGCAGGAAGGGGAAACTGACTTTTTACGTGGTCTGATAGTGATAGGACAAGAGAGAATGGCTTTAAACTAAAAGAGGGGATATTTAGGTTAGGTGTTAGGAAGAAAGTCATTACTCAGAGGGAGGTGAGGCCCTGGCACATGTTGCTCAGGGAAGCTGTGGTTAGCCCATTCATGGAGTGCCCAAGGCCAGCTTGGATGGGGCCCTGGGCTGCCTGATCTAGTGAGTGGCAGTTTTGTCCACTGCAGAGGATTTGGAACTAGATGTTTTTTAAGGTCCTTTCCAACCTAAGCCATTCTATGTTTCTATATTTTCAGTGTCTATTCTTCATCCTAATCTAAATAGCAGCAATGTTCAATACTAAACAGCCTTCGTAGAGCTGCTCTGTGTAGCCAGGAATTACAGTGTTCAGAAAATGACACATGGTGGGTACTGTGCTTTTTGTGAAGTGCCTATAAAGGTATTTAGTTTCTATTAATCTACAATGAGATGAAGTTACTGCTTTCTTTATTGTGCCAGTCCAACTGTTTGATTGCTGTTACACTGGGTAATTTAAGCCTTTCAGCTCCATGACTTAGTAGTTTAAATTGAAGCTGCTGAACTGTTCACTTTTCATCTCAACAGAATTCAACTGTGATGGCAAGAGCAAAGAATTTCCAAAACGTTGAGTATCTTCTCATTCATGGAACAGCAGATGGTGAGGTTTGCAAATGGTAGTACAAACACAGAACCAGAATCACTTTGTTTGAAAAACATTAAGCATCTTTCTGTGCCTTTGATTAGGATCAGTACTTAGATCTTTGATAGATTTCCATGCAACATGTTATTAGATGCTTGCTTGTTCTTAGTTATGTCAACTGTATTGCTTGATAATCAGTGGACACAACTTAATGCACTAGAATTTTATGCTTTGTGGTATTTACACATTTCAACAGCCAATCTTTTTTTTTTTTTTCATTTTTCAGATAACGTACATTTTCAGAACTCAGCACAAATTGCAAAAGCTCTGGTTAATGCACAGGTGGATTTCCAGGCAATGGTAAATAACAGACTATTTTTCATTTTGAACAGTGGTTTACAGCTTTATCAATAAGCTTATCTGATATTTGTTGATGTTTTTAAGAACCCAGTTCAGCAAGATCTGGCAATTTTACTGCATTTTTTACTGTTTACAAATCATTTATTCTTCAAAGGATTCACTTGCTCTTCCCCTCAAAGCTCTCTCTGTATTTTAACAGATCTTCTCTCTTATCTAGTGTAACGTAGAAGCTTTTAAAATGAGCCAGGGAGAAGAATGAGAATCCAATCTCTTTCTAAATTTTGATGATAGCTAATAAAAGCAAGGAAGATGAAAGAGCTGTCTTCTGGGACCAAAACTGTCAGTGATTCTGATGGATTCTATCTTGACCTGACATGCCTGTGACAGGCAGAAGGTGAAACAAGGGAAAAAGGGAATGAGGTATCAAAGTAGTATATCAAGGACATGAAAAAACAAATGAGTTGTCTACAAAATTTGCCTGGGCAAGATGATGCAGGCAAGAGAAACACATAGATGAGAGGTTAGAGGATATAAATGAGAAATGAACAGAGGAAAAGTAACACTAAATTAGGTGTTAAACTGTTCTGCATGTTCTTTCTCCAGACTAGTGACAAAAGTATCTGCCTGTTATCAAACATATTGGCCTTTTGCTTCACACCACTTTCCCAGGTCTACGAACACCTTGAACATGGATCAGACATGAGTCCCCCTGTACTTGGTATTTCTACAAGTGAATTCCACATTTCCTGTCTTCACTGATATTTAGCAAATCTGGGCCATTTCTCAAGTACCTGGAAAAGTCTGCAGTTTCAGTCACTGTTGCTCAGCTGTAGTGGAGTTTCAGTAGTGTTAGGATAATCTGTGGAACATCTTTGACTTACTTAATGAAAGCAGCACATTTTAAGCCTAGTAAAATAAAATCTAGAAAACAATATGATTGCTGCCTATGAATACAGTGGAGGACAAATACAGCGGAAAGAAAAAGCTATTGAAGCAAAAAGACAGTTGGCACAAGATCAAGTGGAAGTAAACTACTCACAAACACACTGAGGTTGAAAATTAGAAAGAAAAAAAAAAAAACTGTTAAAAGAGTTAGGATTTAGAATAAGCAGAATTTAGGGGAGCGTGGCACAAAAAAAAAAACAAACCAAGCCAGTCTGGTTTTGAAATTCTGACTATTACAACCAGTACAAAGGAATCAGATTTTACATTCCAAAGGTGCCTCTTACTCCTTAAGTGAGAAGACAGAACAATTCTGCTCTTCATAGACTCATTGAATTAGTTGGGTTGGAAGGGATCTTAAAGCCTACCTAGTTCCAGCCCCTGCTTTGGGCAGGGTTGCCATCCACTAGATCAAGATGCCTAGGGCCCCATCCAACCTGGTCTTGAACATGTTCAGGGATGGGGTAACCACTGCTTCTCTAGTCAAACAGTTCCAATGCCTCACCTCCAAGTAAAGAATTTCTTCCTAACATCTAACCTTCCTAAATCACCCCGATTTCAGATCCAATCCATTCCCTTCTATCCTATCCTATCCTATCAGAGCATGTAAGAAGTTATTTATTTGAGACATGTATTTTCTTCTATATGGTAATACAAAAAAAGTTCTGTATTTTTTAATTAATACAGAATTGAAGAGAGCATGTGTGTTTATGACTTTCTTTTTCTTTCTTTTCAGTGGTACACTGACCAGAACCATGGAATTCCAGGACTTTCCAGCAAACATCTCTACACACATATGACCCACTTCCTCAAACAATGTTTTTCTTTGTCAGAATAGGTAGGCTACTCAGAGAATGCTAAGCCATCTGATATATCTCTGAGAGAATACCATGATAGCAGTGCCCAGGTTGTATCATATTCAGGTAAACTGATATCAGGACCTTTGAAGTTTATAATTTGATATTTACATCCATTTTTGAGATTGTATATTAGCAGGTGTTATGTTAATATATGTTTTGGCACATTTAACACCTGTTTGATAGCAAAAAATAAAATTGGAATGTAACACGTCATGTGCATGTATTGCCATCTTGCTTAAACTACTTTCTGCATTCCAAAGATACGTGATCCATTGCAAAGGCATGCTGCTAAATGAATATAATTACATTTGTTAACTATAACTGTAAAATGGGCAGGGACAAAGAAAGCAGTGCAAGTAACTAATTAACATCCTAACAAGAACTAGTTTCTCAAAATTTATGTATATTTCCAGTTTTTTGGATAGAATCCAAGCAGAGACAGGAACATAATATTTGAAGCTGTAGTATGGATAATTACTGAATGCTCTATTCAAATTATGTTCAGCTCTTTTTTAAAGCCCTTGTTATGCAAAAACCTGTATTCAGATTTAAATATGGAAGCAGGACATTCACAATATCTATTTTATCTCAGTGTTTGTTTTTTTTCTGTCTGATTTGAAAATGTTAGACATTTCAACTTGTTTTTACTCATCACCTCAACGTTCACATTAATTTTAATGTCATTCATCCCAGACTGGTGTGGAAAGAATCAAAGGAATATGCAGGCTTTTTTGTTTAGTTTCCATTTAAACTATTTTAGAGCATCCTGTAAAAAGTCTAGATAAATAATAACTGGATCACATATATTCTTTTAATTGGTAACTAAATGAGTCCAGTCATAATATAAGAATGTGAGCAAGAAAATTGGCAGGAGATCCATTTCAGATGGTCACTTGTTTAAAAAAATTCTGAATTAGCCCACTGCCTAAGAACAGTTGTCTGTCTAACACAGCATCTCTGCTATTAGCAAGTAAGTTCAAAATAACCTCAAAAAAAAACAGCAAAACCAAAACAACAACAACAAAAAAAAAATCAAGCTGCTTTCCAACTCCTAGAGACTGGTTGTTGCTTGTGGAACGCAAGCACAGATATAGTTGTGGCATTTAATTTGACCCTTGACAAAAACATGGGGTTTAGCCAAAATCATTAAAATGTAGAAGTGATTTGCTAGGTAATGACTTCCTTCATTTTGTTAATGGCAATATCAAATCTGATTTTCTGCACATGAGAACATTTCTTAGACATCTTTATGTAAATGTAGTTACCAAGCTGTTTGTAATGGTTAAATTATACTTTGATAGGAACTCTTCAGAAAATACTCAATTAGTTCAGGTTTTGTTGGAAATACTGCCAATTACATGATGTTAATGAGTGTTTTGTTAGTAATGTAATTAAAATGCTACTGCTGTAATGGTTAAAGGAAAAAATTACAGCTCTAAGAAAGTTAATGTTAAGCAAATATAACGAAGTAGGGCTAATTAGATGTTGATTATATGGTCCTATGTGCATTTGCTGTAAACACAAATACTGTCAGTGATGTGATTATTCTACAAATAAGGAATACAATTCAGCTGAAATTATTTTGAGATTTTACTATCATTTTTCTGTATTGATACAACCTCACAAAAACTACTGCAATTTTTTTTGTGAAAGAGAATAAAATCAGGGTCTTGTAACGGATGTTTAAAGGTTTTAGATACCTGAATAAGTCAGTAGGAACCCAGATCAATTTTCAAACTGCATGGTATCAAGCTCATATTAATCATTAAGTTTTCTGATTCTGCAGCTTTATACTTTATTTATATTTTTGAAAATCCTACACACCTTAGAAATTTGACCAGGTAAACCAACCCCTTGTGGATACTATAAGTAATAATGTAATACAATGCACTGTTTACACTTTGACCATAGATCTGTAGTCAAAAGCTTCTGGAGTTACTTGAGATAAGTGACGTTTGTGGAAACTGTGTCAAATAAAATAACAGAAGGTGCCTTTTTTTTTCCCAGGAGATGTATTAGCTTTTTCACCCTTTATTTGCCCGTATGTCTGTTTTATTTTGTGAGGGGAACAGAGAACACATCTTCTAAACTGTCCACCATTTACCTGGGTTTATGGGAAGCATTTGTGAGGATAAATCATGAAAACTTTTTTTTTTTTTTAAGTGCACCATGCTGCTGTCACTTTTGCTTTATTGTTTTTCATGTTGTTATTTTATTTACTTTATACAGAGCTCTTGAACCTGAAAGCTTTTAGACTGAGCAACCATGTATTTTGATGACCTGGGGAAAATGTCCTAGAATGCTGTGAATGTCAAAAAAATTCAAGTGTAAATAACATATTAAAGTAGCTTGCCTATACTAATAGCAAGTAACAATGCAATCATTCATTAGAAACGATCCAGAGCACTTCTAACCAGCTATTGCAGAATCATACAGTGATTGAAGTTGGAAGAGACTTCTTGTCCCACCAAGACTGTTTCAGTGGCTCAAGCACAGCCACCTAGAACATGTTGTTCAGGACCACGTCCAGATACCCTTTGAAAATCTCTAGGGATAGAGACTCCACAATCTCTTTGAGCAACTTTGCCAGTGCTCAGTCACCTGCACAGTAAAGTTGTTGTGCCAGAGAGAACACCTGTTTTCAATTTGTGCACATTGCCTCTCATCCTCGCACTGATCACAGCTGAAAAGAGCCTGGCTTCATCTTCTTTACACCTCTCTTTCAGATGTTTACATGTATTGATTAGATCCATACCCCAAGTCTCCTTTTCTCAAGAAAAAATCCTTTTCCTTTCTGCATTGCTTTCCAATCCAATCACAATCCATGTAAAACCATCACCAAAGATGCTTTCTAGAACAATTATTTGCCCCATTCCTTCTCCTTAGTTGAGCCTACAATATTTAGCTACAGTTCTATAACAGAACTTCAATATAGTTCAAGGTGAAAGGGCTTGTCCTGCGGAATCAAGCTGAAGCTAACAAAAATATGTTTGAGAGTTGGTCTTACATATGAAAAATAATTATGTGTCTACATTGCAAACATAGACTATGGTATGTAAAAGCCAACTCCAGAACACAAACCACTTACTTTCGTGACAAGATCTGGTGACAAGATTTTCCAAATTGGTGAATGAGACTCTAAAGTTTTACTTCTCACCTTAGACCATTTTAGAGGATCCAGTTTTCAGAAAATAAGAATCTCACACTTGAGATATCACTTCCAGCAACGAAACTTAGTCTTCAAGTTTGTCATATGAATGACATATACTAAACACCAAAGTTGAGGTACTGATATTTGCTCTGAATGAAGAAATCACCACAGATAGAGTTGTTTGCAAGTCTGTTTTCCCTAAAAATCCTGTGTAACTTTTACAAAATACACAACTGAAAAGCAAAAGCTGCTTTGTTCTAGGAGATGGACTGCAAATAAACTATAGCAAATCCACTGGTTCCACTACTAATTATTCTCTCTCTGACCTCCATTTTCATCATCTTCCCCCTTACTGCTGCTTCATGTATGAATCAATGAGCAATATTATGCAGTATCTATCAATGAACATACGTTTCTTCATACTTAAATATGGAACTACATTCTTTCCTTCACATGAGATTACTACATCTGCAAAGAAGTCTGAAAATAAAGCAGCACTAGTAGAAGACCAAGTGCAACCTCAGCCAGTCTCCAGAACGTGGTTAGTGTTATACTCTTTTTACTTAGCTAACAATAAAAACCAGAATGCATTCAATTTTTTCTAGTTTGCCAGTCAGTTCTGATTACAAGGCACAGCTGTTTAGCTTATTTTATAGAGTCTTATGAATGGTCATTTAATCTGAATAACATTTAATCTGAATAATTCATAGTATTTGCTAGGAGAACATTTGGTATTACTTTCAATTATGAATATTGTCTTCTCAGAATGTAAAGTAACTAGTACGTACTTGATTGGCTCTTCTGCTTGCGTAAACTGATGAAGCTCCACTGATTTCAAATGGAGCAATTCCAATTTGTTGTCAGTAGATAGTGTGGGATATTTGCATAGCTATAATAACTCTTTCCTGTGGACTTGGAGACCCTAAAATAATCTTCCTTTTCAGAAAGCAGCTTCTACTCTCCAGGGTGTAGCCATAGAGCTACACACAAATATATGCATGCATTTTGTGCATGTACATGCATGTGAGCAACATTTATGCTCCAATTGCTTTACGTATGTCAGTTTCTACATGTGTATGTTGCACCAGTTCCCAGAAGAAGAATGCAGGCCTCTTTTTGCCTCATTATAGTCTAGCAAGGATAGGAAAATAAAAAGGGCTACACATTTCAGCCTCTGTAGTCATGATTGAGAAAATTAGGAAGAGAATGCTTCCTGTGCAATGTAAGAAAGAAAAGGTGCCGTGTAGTCAGGACGTGTAGTCAGATCCCAAGATTCAGCATCCTCTCTCCTATACTTTAGGTATATGAAGGTACTAATAGCAATGCACATGGAAAAAGCAGTGTTATTTTTACTTTAAAAAGTCAGTAACTTTCTCGTTCAGTAAAATGTTCAAATCCTGAATATTTATTTTTTTACAAAACATCTTTGAAAAAGTATGATATTCAAAGTATAAAAGGACATGCCACCTGGATTTTTCAGTGGCAGATCTACAGGTCAATGTGAATCTCATTAGAATTTTTTTCTTATTTTACTTCTGTAATTTCATTCTAGATTTCTGGTCCAGTGAGTACAATATGCAGTCTCTAACAGCAGCCATTACCTGGTGCTGAAGTGATGTTCTAGGAAACTTTGATCATCTTCAAATTTAGTGAACCAAATTAAAGAGTTTTTAATATTCCCAAACGATACTTTAAAAACATTAAGATGCAACTTTCTTGAAGCCAGGTCATTTTCAGGTTCTGTCTTTTAGTCTGATTCATCTAAAGTACTGTTGCATGTCTGAGCTATAATACGGAGGAGAGTGAGCCCTTGACTTGAGCCAAGAGGTGCCATCTAACTTTTATATCTATGATGTAAAAGGAAAAAACTTTGTTCAGGATGTGTACAAATGCACCCTTCACACATGCATGACAGCTTTCTATTTCTGTTTAGTGTAGTGAACTTGTTTGCTGAGCTCTATAAATATGTATTAGTCTAGATTTAGTTATGGCAACTGACGGGTGCGTGGTTCTTGATGGTAGTTAATTTCTTTCCTGTACTTTATTGTATGTGTATCACTTGAAAAACATAATCAGGCAGTCATCTTTTAGATGCTGGATGACCTGCTAAATGAGATAGCCCATGTAACAAC
The DNA here is from genome assembly GCA_028571105.1 of Tragopan temminckii. Lineage (NCBI taxonomy): Eukaryota > Metazoa > Chordata > Aves > Galliformes > Phasianidae > Tragopan > Tragopan temminckii. The sequence goes on from JAOWBP010003503.1 coordinate 18,436,986, forward strand.
CTGCTCAATGAGGTGCACTGGGCTGCTGTCTCATATTTTTTCCTGAAATCATCCTACTGTAAACAAGAAACTATCTGACACAAGAAAATATACAAACCCAAACAAAAAGAGTCTGAATCCTGGAGAAGAAGGTATTGTCTCACATTCTGTATTCTTTGTTTAGAAACCTATGCAGCTTTAACTCAACTTCAATTATATTGTCTGTGACAATCCATTTCAACAAGTGTATCATCCTGGTGCAAAATAAAGGTCTAAACGACCCTTTTATCACCATCTGCTGTTGTATCAGCGTACTGCAGAGCCGGGGAGCATACCTGCCTGCAGGAGACGTAAAGTTAATGAACTTCATGGACAGAGTGCCTTCTAATATTTAGTTCTGGAATTACCGCACAATTTTGCAGTGTTAAATTGCAAGTAAAAATAATGTTGAGATATGAAGTCAAAGTATCACAGTGAAATTGGCATCTCAGGAAGACAATTAGATTTTTTGAGCTTAAGATAATTTCCAGGTTAATTTTGGCTCCGTGGGCATTATGTCTTCAATATTACACTGCCTAGTAGATGGCAATTCTGGGGCTGTCTTTACATTTCAAACCAGACTAGGTCTTTAAGTTCTTTACAGAGAGAGTGGTGAGGTGCTGAAACAGGCCGCCCAGAGAGGTTGTGGATGCCCCATCCCTAGAGGTGTTCAAGGCCAGATTGGATGGGGCCCTGAACAGCCTGGTCTAGTATTAAATGGGGAGGTTGGTGGCCCTGCATGTGGCAGGGGGGTTGGAGATTCATGATCCTTGAGGTCCCTTCCAACTCTGGCCATTCTGTGATTCTGTGATTCTGTGATAGATCATTCCAAACGAATAAGACTGAAAATCCAAATTTAGTAGATATATATGCAAGTTTGTATATGCTATGCTAGTCAGTGACTGAAGTTCCATGAATTTGAATGGCTTGGAAACAGGAAGAATGCAGTAACAAGCAGGAAAAAAGAGGACATGGGGAAGAGAATGTGAAAAATAGAGAAAAGGAAGTAGTATTTAAAAAAGAAGACTGACAAAAATGGAAAGTAAGGTTTTCAGAAATGATTGAAGGAACTGATTCAAGGTAATGGTTAGAGGGCCAGAAACCATGGTCTTAACTTTTCAGCAGTATCAGTAGTAGTCACTTGCATTCTAGACAGAAATTTTAAAAACGGACCATGAATCTCAGAACATGGATCCTAGAGCAGAGAAAAAAATATATATAAACACTCCAAAAAATCAACATTTATTTTCCCTAGTGTTTCCCTACACATTTACTATGGTACCACAGTATGATATTCAGGGCAGAACTCTAGGAAGCATCTTTCTAGTTTTGTTTGCCCCTCTAAGTTTATTAAGTTTATGCAGTCTCAGTTGTGTAATATTGGCTGCGCCAATATGACTGTGGTCAACTAGCAGAAAATTACCTTTGTTGGCTTCAAGGAGCAGTGGTAGGGGAAATAAAAGAGTGCCTTGTAATATTTATGATTTGTGCCAAAATTAACTGGTGCTCATTGTACACTGGAATATAGGCTGTTATTTATGTCCAGTGAGATGTCAGCTGGAAATCCAGACCCTTCTTCCTCCTGAGCAGAACGGAAACTGAAAGTGAAGTCCTTAATATTTAATATCTCTGCTTGATGCACAGTATTCTATATATATGATAATTATATTTTGGTTTTGGTGCACTTTTCATTTTAAAAAGAATTATTATATGTCAAAAAATCCGTAAGGGAAGCTCTGTAGAAATTCCTTGACAGAGGATATCTCACTTGTTGCTTCAGCGACAGGATAAAACACGTGTATTCCTTACTGGTGGGCTTTTTTTCAGCTGCCAGGGACACTAACAAGATTTGTCAGTTTCTCCTACTGTTGTCACCAGATGGCTCAACACAGTCTGTGTCAGTGCTGCCCCATCACAGATATGAGTTTTCCCCCATCTATTAGTGAATATTTTAGGACCTTGGCAATAGTTGTACAGAACATACACAAGTATGAAACTCACACCTATATTTTTTATTATAATTATTTCCTTGTAGGGAACAGAGATGTGAGCAAAAGACTTATCTTGTATAAACCTGTAGACCATGGACCCAATTTACAATGGAAGTCTGGTGTACAGATCTCCAGTGAGTATGAAATATCATTCAGTAGAGTTGGCATAATGCATCTGAGGATAATCAAGTCTTTTTTGTTGTTAAATTTGACCTGGGCTAGGCTTTGCATAGTGGGTAGCCATTGCTGTAATGCTTCAAAGTAAAAGTGCTTCTTTATGTTCATAATATTCACGTAAGGCTACCTGAAAAATTAATGAAGCACTTTGGGGGAGTAGTGCTGGTTATTGTTAATAGCATATTAAATCTATAAATTTAGATTTGAAATTGATAGCTTTTGTTGATGCTACTAATGTCAACAGGCCCAGCCTTTTACTTAAAACTGTTTTGATTAATTCTAATGTGACAATTCAGAATTTGGAGAAACTGCTGCCTTAACCCTAAGCACCTCTAGCCAACTGTTTATCATCCTAATGCCCTTCTGTTTGGTATTTACTTATTTGAACATTGCTACCTTACTCTTTTTGCAAATCCATGTTAGCATTGATGTCATAAAGTAAGCAGAATGAATGTGTGAAATTGCTTGTAAAATCATCAAATGAATGAATAGCAAATATGATGACTTTTTTTTTAAGTTGGATAAGGAAACTGTCAGCAATGATGCACTCTGGTAATGCTTACTAGAGCTGAACAGTATGTATATAAGTCTGTGCAAAAGAGGCAGCTAGGCAGATCTCAGGATCCTCAAGGCTTTCCATAGTTCCAGAAGAGAGAGTAGCAGATCTTTCTACAACTGCTACATATCGCTCCAAAATATAAAAGGTAAGATTTATGTGAAGTACTAGTACAAGTCATCTGAGAAAGCTGAATGCATTTTCTGAATTGTATTGTCCAAAGATTGCAACAGAGATGCAGGATCTTTCAACAAATTGTTGTTTTCTTCTGTGGTTATACTTCTTAATGTTTGAAATTAATGACATCACCACTTAAATTTTTTTAATCTATTGAGGTTGTTTAACAGAATAATCCCAAAATGGAACATCAACTACTAGGATTGCAGAAGCAATTGAAAGAAGGAAAGTTAAGCATGTAAAGATGAAAAACAGGCATTTTAGTAAGAATTTAAATGTGAATTATATTGATTCATATTTAGGAAGGAGCTGTAAGGAATGAATATTTTTAAAATAATGTTCATTAAATATCCCTGAAGTAGATAAAAACATAAATATCAATAATCAATATAATTAACTTGGGAAAATACAAACAAAATAAATGGGTCTATACGGATATTGACTGAAAATTGTCCAAAACAGCTTGTCACCCCATCACCCTACAGATTACCACTCTGTTGCCCTACTTTCAGATTAGTCCATATCAAAAAACTGTTATTTTCATATCACTGTAAGATATCAATGGGAAATTTTATAGCATTAAAAAAATTAAAACCTTTCAAGTTAGTTTGCTTTTTGTATAAAATTTACTTTAGTTTTCTGGTCTGGACTTCCTTAGGCTAGAAGGGTTGATTGTTTTTTTACAGAACTCTCCACATTGCTGCAGGTAAATAGATGTAAAGCACATCTATCCAAAACAGTAATGCACTAATAATTAGAAATAATTGCTATCTGTAATTGTTGCTTCAATAGAAATCTACTTTATTCACTCGTATATTTTCATTTGTAATATTCCTTTTTTTTACTGATGTCGCTCCATACTTTTATTTTTAAACTGGAAATGGATACAAAACTGACTTTTGAAGGAATTTTTTTTTTTTTTTTTTTGAAAACTCGGTAATATTAAGTTAGTATAATTTGCACAGTGTGCAAAAGATAACTACAGCAAAATACATGGGAAAACTAAAAAAATCAGTTTGACCAAGAAAATAATATTCATGTCATACTTTCTGACTGCTCGAAGTGAGATTTTTTTGATTAGAAATATTTTTCATAAGCACTTTCTGTGTGAAGTTAGCTTTAGTTTTCTTGCACCCTAACAGTGGAATCCCTGTGTTTTTCTTTTTATAATAGAATTTTTTTTTTCTTTAAATACTACATTTTCTTTAACTTGTAGAAAACTGCTGTTGCTGGTTTGGATTAGAAATGACAAGTGCTAAACTCTGAACAAACTAAACAGTGCCTAAGTTTTTAGGAAAATATGTTTGACAGAGATTTAACAGCTAGTCAGTACATTTTAAAATGTTTATTCTATTGATGACCGGGTTTCTCTTACTTGAAAATGTAATTAATTTTCAAAACTGCATTTATACATCTTTCTTTTTATTAATCTTCTCAGAATTTGATTCTTAAAAATTGAGAAAAAATTTCTATATACATTTGAATTTAAACATATTTTTAATGCATAAAGTAGCTAGTGGGACTGTTCGTATCTAAAAGCGTTATAGAACTGAGACCCAAGAGTTAGCTCAAGATATGATTAAATCACTGAAAATCTGTTTGTCAGTTACACTGGGCTTTAAATATTTATTTTCAAGTTTTATACATCACTATACCTTTTTTGTCTGATATTATTATAAACAGACTGGATTAAAGATGAGGCTATTTCTTTCACTCCATTTCAGTGACTTAGGTTTATGTCTAAACTTTATCATGATTTAACAGTGGTACAAGCAGTAGTAAAGTATATATCCTGTTCTAGTTTTTCAAATTAAGTAGAAGTATACTAGTTTGTTTGTATACCATTACATATGGGAAATTTACTTACGTATAGTGCAATACCCGGACTCTATTTGGTGCCTGGGCTAACTCTTTTATAGCTGTGTCAGCTAGCATGAAGGTCACTACACAGAAATCAAGCCATTTTTGTGATCATAGCAGAGTAATCTCCCTAAGAATAAGGCAGAACTTTTGTTGTGTGACTGAAAGCCTATGAAATGTGAAATTATGCATTCTTTGGGACCGACATTGGATGTCAGTGTTGCACCACCAAATTACAGTTCCAAGTGAAACAGCAAAAAGAGAGTTTGATATAACAGTTAAGATTATAATAGGAGTGAATGATTACATGGCCACTGCTTTATTTGTTGTTACTGCAGGTATGTTTTACGGAGATGTAGGAAACAAATCTCATATATGACAGCATTACAAAAGCATTACAAAAGAAAACACACTACACATACTGTGGAATAATAAAAAAAGAAAGGTACTGTCAGTAGCTCCCAGTAGAGACAAGGAAATTGTCTCCATTGTTTAATATAATAAAATCCACCAGGAAGTCTTATATTCATCAATTTATTTTCCCATTTTTTATTAAGATTTAATTAAGATTTTGAATGACTAAATATTTTGATACTGGCATTGAGGTATTAAAGCAGAATAGCCTGGATTCCTCCAGGACGTTGTATATTTAAATCCAGCATATTATGACAAGGCATAGAGAATATATGTATTTTCTTTCAAATTGAATTTTACATATCAAATTATCAGAGCTAGAGAAGTTTAGTGCAGATTACATTTAGTGGGAATGGTGTTTATAGCTGAGTCCTATTATACCACCTACGACTTTACTTCAGTGCATTCATCCTTCCTATTTCACTTTGTTTTTCAGACTGTAACATAAAATTCTATAGGAAAATTTCATGGATAGCAGAAGGGCTCTGTCAAATAGCCAAGTATCAGTCCAAGTTCATGATAATGATGAAATTATTTCCAGTGACATTTTGAACATGTGAACTCATGAATATTTACTATTCATTATTCAATGATTTAGCATTTACTCATTGAATGAATTGTGTATTTGATTTCTTTGTCAAGCTCAAAAGCACCTAGCAACATTTTAAATCAATTTCCTTGTTTATACAGTCATTTCACAAATTTAAGTGATCAAAACATCGATGAACAATAAACAATACTTATGGATTTTGTAAGCAGATTTCCTTTCATTTCCTGCTTACACAGACAACCTCAGTGCTTTTCAGACTATTGAACTATAAGAGTCCATTTTGCACAGGGTTTTGTAAGACCCAAATGAAAAGCATTCATTTTATCAACGGTTTGCCCTACACAGGATTATGTGTCAACAGAGCTATTAATATATTTAATAATGAAAATTGTGGCACTTAATTAGAAGATTGGATTATGGGGTTTTTTTGCAATGGTGACAATTCAATAAAAGTTTCAACTGAACTACTTACATGAATAAACCGGTCACTTACTGAAATAAGACACACACAGCTTGGCTGTAAATTGCCAATACATTTGTAAATAAAGAAATACTATAAATTACATTGTATACAATGTATTATTATTATAATCACACAGTAAAGTCAGCGAGTCTTGAAATTATTAGAGTGCTTTTGATAATAATGTACCCGTTTCTTTTGTGTGACTAAAGTCAATAGAATGACCTAAAACAGTGAGAATTATACCTGAAAGACAATATTTTCTTCTTTGATTTGTTAACATTAAGACAAAGTATATACACTATATCTTGTGTATCCCATGAAACCCCATAGTGGAAGTGGTTAAGCAAAACAGAATATTGTGTTAAAGGTGCAAGAAGCAGAGCTTGGAATATCCTGCCATAAATTGTTAAGCCACTGTGAGGCTTAATGTTTTTTCTAAGCAGACACCTAATAATACGTCATTTACTCAAGAGGCCTACTGCTGCAATATGTGTTATTTCCAAAAAGTAACAAGTTTAAAGGAGTGTCACAGGTCAGAAAGAAAGAACAAGGAGCTGCTGGTATGACAACATTCCCGACAGAAATTTACTTTACTTTGTCTCTACTAAAGGAAAAAGTAGAAGACATACCACTGCCCTAGTTTTGCAGTAAAACAATATTATGGAAACAGATACAATGCTTGCCACCAGCAGAGCTTAGAGCAAAGGACATAAGGACCTTTCACAAAGGATACAGCCTACTCTCAGCTCACCTTTCAATCCTGAATATAGAATACAGCTTAAAGACTAGAGCAGAAACTATATTTTTTGAATGTCTGCCCAAGGCACTGTAGACTCCATTCATTACACAGGATCTCAATTTCTTCAAGTTTAGATCAGCACTGATGATGTTTCTTTCTGACATAATTGATTCAGTGATAAGTAAAGATGATTACATATTTCTTTGTTGCCTTATTTCTGTTTTGACAGGCAATGAAAATGAAAAGTATTTATTTTATTGCTGGACTCCTTTTAATGATTGTTCAAGGCAGCTGGCAAAATCCTCTTCAGGATACAGAGGAGAAATCAAGGTAAATTCTTTAGATCAACCTCATAGAAACCCTTAGCCTGAACTTTGCTTTCTTATTGTTCAAAGCAAAACATACCATGATTTATAGAAAGTACTTAATCTACCATTGGAACTGGTAAAATCTTTTAATGTTGCAAAGTGTGGCACAGTAGCTTTTGTTATTTTAAATAGTAAGTGCTTTTGTTATCCAATAAACCTTCTAAATGTGCAGTATCCAAGCTACAATAGTGTTTCATTTTACTAGCCTGCTAACAACCAAAAATATGCCACTTTTTTTCACTTTATAAATGATATTGTTAAAAGAAATGTTAGTACACCCGTAGAATGTACTGCAGCCATTGCCAGTTAACAAATTCTAAACTTTTTTTAGATCATTCAAAGCTTCCCAGTCTGAACCATTAGAGGAATCTAGGCAGCTGAATGAAGTAAAGCGTCATTCACAAGGCACATTCACCAGTGACTACAGCAAATACTTGGACAGCAGACGAGCTCAGGATTTTGTGCAATGGTTAATGAGCACTAAAAGAAATGGGTAAGAGTTTTTGGTCACATTGCTCTATCCGTGCTGATAAAACAGCCAAAAATCTGAATGAATTCAATTTCTTTATTTCAGTTTTCCATCACAGACCACATGTAATCCTCAAATTACAATGTACTTAGCGAAAATTTATACAGAACTTTAATATGTTATTAGAAATTGGGAATATGTACAACATTAGTCAAAACTGATTGGATAAATTAGGCTTAGTGTCATTATCTAATATGCGATCTAAAATGAGACTGTATCTCTGCCTATTTGGGACAGATAGCTCATTCACTGAAACAAATTTCAGTATGTACAAGGTATACAAATATAGGGTAAAAATATAGCTGATGAGCTTTAATAGAACTTTCTGCCTGTGGTTGCTTTAATCCTGAAGTTTCATTTGTGAAAAGAGAGCTGAGATTTAAGCTTAACTGACCAATGGTTTACAAGTGTTCTGTTGAGGCATGAGTTGGCATGGTTTTCTGAAGGTACAGTTTGTTTAAACAAAGGCTAACAAGCTAAGAGCATGAATAATGAAATAGCAAGTAATTTTATGCCCTGCATTCTGGAAAAGATCTGCCAACAGAATCAAAAAATCTGTTATATTAATCTTTTAAATCACTGTGGAAATCTTTAAAGTAATCATTTCTAGATATAGTATTAATTTAAGTACATAAGATTGAAAATATTTATAATGTTCATCCATCATTCATGGTTGCTTATGATAACATATAGATAATAACCAATAGAATTTTATCAGCTCATTCATGCTCTACAATGTACTGCTAATAATGATCTAATGGTTGTGGAATTCCACTACAGCCAACAAGGACAGGAGGACAAAGAGAATGACAAATTCCCGGACCAGTTCTCAAGGTATTCTATTTGCTACAAACTTGTTACTCAAAAAAAGTTGAGTTAATTTTCTGTTAAAAAATAAATAAATAAACCAGTATTCTTTAAAATGTTAACATAATCAGAGAAATACTTATCAAAAGAAATTGTGCTGCATCTGTTCTTTTTATGAGGAAAGAGAAAACATCTGTTTTTCATGCCTGTACCTGTGTGCTTTTGCTACGTGCAATGACTTCAAGAATTGAGAATTGCAATAGCATGAGAATTAGACATACCAGGAAAGTATATCCCAAATAATACAGGACAGGAGAGTAGAGAATGAGAATTGGGGCGGGGGGAAGGCTATAGAAAAAGCTACAGAAAAATCACCGTGTTAAGAGAAAGAAAACCAATTAGAACACTAATGAAAGGAAAATGGCCAGGCACGAAGTTGTGGAGGGCTGATAAAACACAATACAATATTCAACTCTCAGCATTCAGTCCCATTTTGTACAAATCTATCATTACAGACCCAAAAAAAAAAAAAAATAAAAAGAAAGAAAGAAAAAAAAAAAAACCATTTGGGCTGCCGGCTTAAATTTTGTTTCCTGTGATTCTAGAAGAGAGGTCAAGGGGTTAGAAATTCGGAAAAAAAAAAAACCAACCACAGTAACAAATCTCTGTTTGGCAAATAGATAGAAATACTTAGATTTATTTTTTCTTTTGTCAGAAAATCCGGAGAGGGCATCCTGGATTACAATAATCCTTCCACTCTAAATGCTGTCAATATAATACTAAATCTTTCAGCTTCAGTGAAACAGCGTATCTTAACAAAATTAATATTTTATCACAAATGTTTCAAACTCTGGTTAACATGCTGATGGAAAGTGCAGATGGTACTAAATTGGGAGGAATGGTGAAATCCCAGGAAGACAAAAAAATAATACAAAATGCTAACGGCCCTGAAAATTTGGCAGATATCAGCAAACTCTGAAATAGAAATTCAAGGGAACTTTTCATGGGAAAATATTCCAAAACACATCTACTTCTCAATGCAGCTTGTCTTTCTAAGGGTCAGTGTGACATAATTTTGCTATAAATTAGAGAAAGAAGCATGGGAAGGATTGGGAAGAAATTTCTATTCTATTAAGCTAGAGTTTATCAAGTTTGAAATTGTTCCAAGATTATTACTTTGTTGAAAGCAATGGATATTCACAAAACAATTCAAAAAGATGCAGAGTAACATCAAAAATATAAGTCTGAGGAGTTTGGCTGAGAAATAATGAAGATGAGCACTGGAGTAGTAGCTTAATGGAATTTTTAGTTAGTGCATTTAGAGGTAACAAAAAGTATGTCTGTAGAATATTGTAGTTTGCTGTGCTGAGCCAATTCACCTAGCAGAAGATCTTTCCAATGCAGTTATATGTGCTTTCAGTACCTTATTTGTTTAGAGCTAGTTCAGTTAACACAAAACTGTACTGTGTAGCATATACATTGCTTTCAGAAAAATGAAAATATCAAAAGTGATTTGAGAAGCAAAGAAAAATTCTCTCTCTGATACAGAATGTTTAGCGGGAAATTTAAACTATTAAATGGTAAAAAAAAATGTGATAAATAGTGCCATCTGATCCTAGAGTATTGCTCCTCTTTCAGCAATGCAATTTCCAAGCGTCATTCTGAATTTGAGAGACATGCTGAAGGCACCTACACCAGTGATATCACCTCTTATTTGGAAGGTCAAGCTGCCAAAGAATTCATTGCTTGGTTAGTGAATGGACGAGGAAGAAGAGAGTAAGAATCCATCCATTCCTATTATTAAATTTTGCTTTGCTTTCAAGGATAGAAATCAAATCTGATGAAATCTTGATGTATTTTTGATCGTTCCTACTGTACTTCACGTTTTCCTTTTGTAATAGAAGATACTGTGTGGCTGTTAGACTACTATCTTAAGTTATTAAGTTCAAACATGGATTGAAACAAACATGTTCAGTATACTGTTACACTCTGAAAGGTCAAATTATATTTAAGGTCAATATATCTAAAACTAAACCAGAGTTTCCTCTAATTATCACCTTTTCCTCATCACATAACATCGCTTACAGTCTCCTTAACTCTCGCAGAGATGAGTCATGTTAGTGTCATCTTAAATCTCTTTCTCTTTTTCTCTGCCTTTGTAGTCAGTCATTCTCTCTGCAATATTTCCAAGATTAAATTTGTACCAACGTCACTGCCACCACAGCCATCTTCCGTGCTCTGGTGATCATTTCCAGCAGTTACCGATGTCTTCTTTTGCTCTTCCTATTATCCACAAAATCTCCACAAATTGTAGCATCAAAAATAACTATAATTTCCTGCAGCTATCCCTTATTTTCCTTTTTAATGCACCTCTACTTCTTTTGCTATAGTTCACAGTTTCTGAGACTCAGCTCCATAGTTTTGATTCAGGTACATCTCGGATTTTTTTCATTATCTTGCTCTCCATATATTCAGTGCAGATTTCTCAAACCTATTCACTTCATCTGCTCACTCATGACTTTGTATCTTTTTCATGATAGACTTACTCTTGGAACAGTCTTAATTTCAGGCACTTTCTGTCTTATCACTATTCCAAGTCAGTCTGGTTAGGAGCTACATCATGCACATGCCACTCACTACCTTTTAACTGTTCTGTACTTTTTGTGCCTTTAGACTGTAAGCTCTTCGGGGCAGGGATTTCAGTTCATCCTATTATTATATGTTTTTCTAGCTGTATAGTACTATGTAAATCTCTTATATTATTTAAAAATAATAAATAACAGCAACAATAAAATATAATCTGTAAGACAAGATTGTGTGTTGTAGTCAAGGAAGACTAACTAGGTAAAAGTAAATTTTGAAAATAGTGATGAAAAAGCAGTGCTAAGTAAATGAGATCAAGCTATACAGATAAGGGAAAGGCTGTGCCACTTCCAGGTAATGTTCAGATCTGCAGCTGTTTGTTCTGTTATCTTCTATTTTCATGAGCAGAGATAGGTTATTTTAGTATTTATAACAAAGAGAAATTACAACTCAATTCTGATGACCTGAGCTTAAAAACCTGGACAAGCAATTACATACAGAGCAGCCTCCTACTTCCTAATATTTAGTACTATTTGCAGTCAGACTTGAATGTAGCTTTTCCCAAAATTAGTACATAAAAAAAACCAGTCTGCCTGTCGCTGATCGCAGAACATAATGTGCCTCAATCAGCAAACCTCTTTGAAACCTAGAAAAATCTTCTTTTATTTGATGATTTGAAACAACCTTTCTAAATAAACCCCTTGGTAAAATGGCTTTCCAGTGGTCAGAAATGGATGCATCAAGATTTGCAATAGGATTCCAAATACAAAATTTTATTGTGCAACAAAAAAGCACATAAATTT
>JAOWBP010003503.1:18450421-18460926 GCA_028571105.1 Tragopan temminckii
TTATACATTTAAAGGCTTGGTTTACAAATAGATGATTCAGCCAAGCAGTATTTTCTGTGTCCCCAGCAAGAAAGCAGGGAAGGAATTTGTAAAAAATTGAAGCTCTCGCTTAACTGTTAAACTAAAAATTTCATGTTCCTGAAATTTTTCTTTCAGTGAAAAGTGTACAGTTGTCAGAGAACCCATCACTGCAGTTTTCCATCCGCTCCTATTATTTTTGTTTTTGCTGTTACCACAGTGCCTAGGAGCTACCTCAGGGAGCTTCCATAAGAGTCCTGTTTCTACAAGTTGCTCCCAGAGAGGCTGTTTCCAAACGTTGTGTGCAGGCACACATACCAGTAGCTATTCTTTGAGAAAAAAAAAAAAAAAAAAAAAAGTACTAATAGCCCTATGGTGAAAACTGTATTCCTTTTAGAAGAGAGTTCTAAACTTTGGCTTTTGACCTGAATCCCTTTTCAGGCGTATATTTATACTTCTTTATTTCTGATTTTTAAAGTATAGCATTATTTCCTGAAAAATGAGAAATGTCCTTCCATTATTGTCTAATTATCATTAAAGTTGATACAAATCCAGGCAGAGGATGGAAATTCAAAGACTGCAATTCCATCTCTAACTTAATTGTATTATAAATGGCACAGAAGAGTAAATGAAGTATTGCATATTCACTTTAACAATGAAATTCCTGCCTTTTAAAATGTGTTCCTAATTCAGTTATTAAAAAAAAGCTCCCTTCCTATCTTAGTCCATTTAAAAAAATAAGGAGCAGGATCTTAATGGAAAGGTTACCTAATCTTTAGTTCAGGATACTGGGAGGAGATGTCAAGTATCTTCTACTGTTCCAGGCTTCTCAAATCATCCAAATCTTCACAGTGCTGAGATGAAATATATCAAAGAACACATACATTTACCAAACTCTCACAAGCTTTGCTGTGACAGATCAGGAATTCAAACATTCTGCCAGCGCACTTCTGTAAACCTACTATCACTGTAAGACCTACAGCAGCAAAATTGCAAGGACTTACTAAAATGATGGAGTTTCACTAGTTTATATCTTTAGATTCTCTTTAGATTTGGGAATTCATCCCAAATTATGGATAAAAATGAAATTAAAGTGTTCTTTTATATTAAAATTAGTTACAGAAAAATAAGAACTTTAGATCTTTTTATTATTGAAACAAGAAATTGTTTTAGCTTTCCTAAAATATGACCAGCAACTTACTTTTTACTAGGAATGGGAATATTCCTGCATCGGTTTCTAGATAATTTTCTTTTTTTTTTATTGATCAAAACCCACACAGAAATTTCACAATGCATTCTGTAAGTAGGATTTCCTAAAGATAAGTGGGATAATTAAGGGAATCAAAATGAGGAGAAATAAGAAAGAAGGAGGAAAACACACATGTGCAAAAGAATGAAAGGATTTTCTTCTAGAGCTTAGGTAGAAAGCTTATGGACACTGAAAGCGAGGTCGGGCAACATGGGAGGACTACAGAGATGCTGTACACCTTTGTAGTGAGATCATTCATGCAGTCAAAGCTCAAGTAGAGTTAAAGCTGGCCAGTACTTCAGTGGACTATAAAAATGGCTTTTTTAAATAAATGAGACAGCCCTCATTTTATCACAAGAATTTGGCACTGTTGCTAAAACAAATTATTAATGAATACATGATGACTCCAGGGTTCATTACATTGATCTTTTATTTCTGAAATTTTGAATCCTATGGTCTTCAAATGTGACGCAATACTTTTTCACTGAATTGGCACACAGTGCTTTATTGCTTTCTTTATAACTAAAAAGCTGTAAATGTAACTTTCCATTTTTAAAAAATGTACTATAGTGCAAGTAAGCGTCGTATTAGAATCATAGAATCATAAATCATAGAATGGTTTGGGTGGAAGAGACCTTAAAAGTTATTTAGTTCTAACTCTCCTGCCACGCCCGTGAGCAACACTTTTTAAAAAGATGAAAACCCTTCATAAGAAGTTCGGGTTTCCTCTACATGCTGAACTCTGCGTCAGTTCATGATGGTACTTTCTCATCTAGAGAAGCTTTATAGAATACTATGCAATTATTTAAATTAAGAAAATCAAAGAATGGGTATGTAAAAGGTAGTCTTTATATTAATTTTCTCACTGTACTAAACGTTATTATATTATATGTAATATATAAATGTCCTGATGATAACCAATTTCTATTTCTTCATACAAGACCATTTGAACAATATTTAGATCTGAAATTCTAAGGATTTTCAATACATATTTGGTACAGCTCCCAATCTACTTTTTTCATGCACACGAAATTTGTGATTTTGACATTCACATTTCATGCATTTAAATCTATCAAAAAAAGTGCTTAATTACATAAAGGAGATATCCTCATTTCCTGACAATAGTGTGGTAAACACAGGCATGGTTGGAACATCAGTGTTCAAATTATGAATTAACCACTTCTGATTTTTGGACTTCTTTGAGATTTTGCACCTTTTCAACCTGTTTGTGGTATTGTATTTAATGTGTTCTATGAAATGCCTGATCATTGACTTTAAGCATTTGCTGAATTTGACGCATGAGTGGGCACATGAAGCATTTTTCTACTCCCTGACAAGATTACTGATATTTTTAAATTAAAGAACAGACAACAAACACAATTGCTCACTAGCAAATATTTTGTTCATATGTAGGAAAAACAGATCGACCATCACAGGAATATTTGTGAATATCACATAAGAAAAACCTAGTAACAGTTGAACCAAAATACTTGCTGGGAATCTGAAGATCTGCTGACTTTTTGAGCAATCAACCATCTCTCCTTCAAAGTCACAGTGTGCATTTTTCCTTACCAAGGGACTTACTTGGTGTAACATAAAATAATATGGTAGGATTTTTCAAAGGAATGGGACGATATCATGTCTGTTGAACAGATTTACAGTTATTCTGATAATTTTAATGATAAGGATTATGTGTCTTATGGTTTGGGATATAAATTGCTTTTTGTGAGAGTGAGGAAGTCATTCCCTTCATTTCCTCTTCAAAATTGATTTTGTCAAGGCATATTATGGGGCTTTTTGTTGGATAGCTGAAAAAGGGAGTAAAAATTTGCCTTCTTCTGATACACTATGCTACATAGCTAAACTAATTAAGTATGACAACTTCAAGTTAATGAAATTACAGTAATATTAAACAATGCTGTTCCACATGTAATATAGTACTGGTGCTTTCACCAATATTGTTGCTAGCAGAGTGATATGTTAGGAGAAAGCATGTCTGGCTCATGCAGACTGCCACTGTTTGAATAATGCAAAACTTCAACACTGCAGGCTAACCATGACACTCAAAAGAAATTCTGATAATTTTTGCACCAAGCAAGATTTTATCCCAGTATTCCTGTGAGTCTGTGTCATAGCTGCTTTCCATTGCCCTCGTGACAATCTTGTTTCTTTTCTTTCATTGCTGGTGCAAGTGCAAAAAGCACTAAAAATTACTATGAAGATATTGGGATTTCCAGACAGCAAATTATCAGATGACATTGCCTGTAAGATTGGCAGGCATCCAAAACATATAACAGGCTAAAGCATGTCCCGTAAAGAATGTAAATGATGTTTGTACATGTTTGGTAAAGCAGGAAGTTACACAAATCAACTTCTGTAAAACAGTTTTTCTACTCCTTAGAACTAGAGAGTGAAAATTGCATTACTAGAGAAGGAAAGAGGAAGCACTAAGATGAGGGGCTTTTCTTAATGATTACACTCTTTATTCCTGAAACAGAGGAGAAAGGAGAAGAAAGTATTTTTGAAACCTTGAGTCTGTCTGTCAGAAAGTGAACTTATCCATAGATACACATACAAAGATACAAAATTTTCATCTGGAAAATTCATTCCAAACCAATGACTGGATTTCATCCGAAAAGTAAAAACAAAATGGAGAAATTTACTCTGCGAACAAAGCGCTGCCTAGATATGATTTGTAATATCTTTTCACTGAGCTGCAGAGGCACTGCTGAATGGTTGATCTGAGGTGCTGAGCTTGCACCTGCAGAGCCAAATACAGCTCTGTTCCATTTGCAGAGTAGAATGGGATTATTGTCCAGACATAAGAATCTCTAGCATCAATCTTTTAAAAGAAAAACAGCTTATGATTTTCTGAATACAACCAGATGGCTATCAGATACAGCAATTGCACTAAAGCCAAAGATGCATATTTAGAAATAGATCATCAGGTTAAAAAATATTCATTGTTTTCAATAGGTTTTCAACAGATATTCAACATTTTTCTAATGCCATGGAGTTTGTTATTCCCTGAACAGCATTTGGAAAAGAATATGCTCTGTTCATTTGGTATAGATGCAGACTAAATGCAGACACATCAGTTGAACTACCCTGTTTTACAGAAGAATGATTGCTAGCAGAATCTGGCATCTTGTTTCTAGATATTTTAATATTCCTTGAATATGACAAATAAGATGATCTGCTATACTTGAGCTGCTATACTATTTTTTTCATTAGACTCTCAATGACCTCTCTTAAAATTAGTTCACTGGTTGATTCGTATTCCATAGGGTGCTCATTACTGTTAGTGCACAAAATCCCATGAACATAAAAAATTACCCTAAAAATGGCAATTTCAAGCTTTCATTATAAGGTCTTTTTCACAGTCAGCAGTGTGACTGTGGTTGAAGTTAGTCAAGCAGTAAGTAATTAAGAAAATTTACTGTACTATGACTGCATGCATTTCACCATATATTAAAAAAAAAAAAAAAAAAAAGCCTTGTGAGACATACACTAGAATTTTCTTATGAAGCTTTCTTGTATTTTTTTTGCAGGTGGGAGATGCGTGGGACATCTACCCATTCTGTACATCGCCCAAAAGCCTTACACTGTCAGTACATTAGCATTTGCGTTGATGCCTTAGACATATCAGAGTGTTACCACTAACACTTACAGCTAGTAATTCTGCTTTACGGGAGCCAAATAAAGTTAGATCAGTGCAGGGCTGTGTAAATTGTTCCTAGAGACTACAGAGGGTACAGTTACAGGAGAAGTGCCTTGGTACTGGTTTTATTTTGTAGACCATTACCTGCCCTAACTGCTCATAGATGTCTGGACTCCTGCAGAGTGCTCCAGACAGATACTGCATTCTCTTCATGTACAATAAAGAGAATTAGATAAGGCCACACTTTCATTTCAGTGTTGTAACCAGAAATCAAATAAATCTATGGAATATAATAAATGTTGTATTAACCACTTCTGTAGTCTGTAAAGACTGCAGACATTCCATAAATATGTTGATTAGTAATTAGCAAAAAGCAGATGGGAAATCATGCTGTCTCCCCAGGAAGTTAATGCAAACTAGTTACAGTATTTATACACTGTTGAGACTACCCTGCTAAAAAGTGTTTTAAATAAATAGCAGAACTGGAATTATCTTGACATTTCAGTTAAAAATAGGTAAGACCAAATATTGAATTTGAAATTAGATTCAAGTTTATGCTGAAAAGAGATCAGGAGTTCTCTATATCCACAAATGATCATTCTTGTGTTTAAATTCTATTTCCTTCTTACAATGTGTTTTTTAAAGGCATGTGCTTTAAATCTGTATTTTTATTTGCCACCTCTTATAACTACTGAACTTGCTGTTCCTTACTCCAGATCCTGAATGCAATTAATGAAAGCTTCATTCTGAAAGTGGCTGGTACTTTTCTACGCTATATATCTCAGCTTTTCACATACTTATTCAAAAGATTGGATGATCAGAGCAAAATGAATAGCAGTTAATTCAAAAGGCTAAGGAATTTGGTGCTGCTGATGTCATTTTGAGATGATCTTACAAAAATAGATTAGCAACTTCCTTCTTTTTTTGCCAAGAGGATTCTATCTCCCATATCAATCCTCAACATAAGCATGCCAGTACTGTACGTGCAGAAATATGCCCATATTAATGTAGGCCAGTATTTTGAGGTTGAGCTGTGACCTTTGCTGGGAAAAGAATAAACAGCAAAGATGTTTTTTATGTAGGTATAAATTTAAAAGGTAGTTTTGAAACTGAGTCTGAGACCTATGACTATTTTACTGTCAAGACTGTGAGAAATATACCAAAATGTGAGAAATTAGAAGAGGGAATTAAGTAATAAGTTCAATTTTTTAAGCATGTGCCTGGATTTATAATGCATTGTTTTTGGAATAAAAAGCTTTTTCAAATGTTATCCTTAACTGGAATAAAACAGCAAGTAAATACGAAAGTTGGTTTGATATAAGCAGCTTTTTGAAAATTGTGATACAGGGACTAGAAATCCTTACCATGTAAGTGCAAATGTCTTCTCTGTCTTTAAAAGAAATACAGATCTCCATCCTCCAACCAGAATAAACTAGAACACAAGTTTATAAACTGCATGTTATTATACATAATTATTTCTATCTAACAGATTATTTCAAAGAGAATTATCAGAGTGATCCTGAACTCACAGGGGACAACTCCAGATATTATCAATCTATTAAGAAACACTTTGAGGAGAAAAAAAGTGGCTCATCATCATTTGTGTCCTCCATTGAAGATGAGCAAAAACCCCTGTTCTCTGGGGTAGCTGATTACCCATCCGTAACAGAGAAAACTACAGAGCTGGACTTTGAAGAAATGATTCATGCAACAGAAGAAATTCTTACTGACAAAAGAAGTGACTCTTGCAAAGGTAATGTAACTAGTACTATTTTTTAAAGTTTGATTAGACATCATTTTTGGTTTGATTATCAAAAATCAGTTTCTTAATGATCCTATTATTTACATAATTGTTACTTTTGTGTTTTCTGAAGAATAAACAAGAACATCTATTTTAGATCAAGAATTAATATTTCAGAAGAGGACTGCTATAGTTTGATACAGTGACTGTGGAACCAGATTACAGAAACTTGCAAAGGCTATTCCAGGTTTTGTTAACAAATAATCTCCTAACTGAACTGCCCTAGAACAGTCATTTAAACAAAATCTTCAAAATTGTCAACCAATACTTGACTTCACTGAGTGCCCAAGGATGATAAGTACCTTCAAATCAAGAGAATGTGCCAAGGTTGGGTGACCATACAAAATCCTACTTAAAAAGAGTTAAATAAATCTAGGAGTTGTTCAGATAATTAGTTCCATTCTCTGCACTGATGATGTACAACTGAAATTCAGTGAAAGTAGCTGATAATAGCTTGAAGAAATGCTATCTCATTTTGTTGTATATGTCAACATAGGGTTTAATCACAATCTCATTTAAAATTGCATTGAATATGCTAAAATTTTCATTTTCTCATTGATGTGAAGAGGAAATAATGAAAAGCCGTAGATTAATATATTTAGTCTTGCTGAAAGTTTTTTTGTTTCAGTTTGAAGGGAAGAATTACTTGCAGTTTAATACTGTCTTCCCCAGCAGTTTGTTTTGAGTCAATTTAATCATTTACTCATTGTTCAAGAAACTTTGAATTTTAGGCTACAATTTTAAATTATCCTGATTATTAATCAGGCCAAACAATATATATATTTTTTCATTTTAAAGATATGAATGAATGAAGTCTGGTCTCTTCAAGATAGAATCATATCAGTATGAATACATAAACTTCTTGCATACGTAGTACAATCTATAAGCTTACCTTTCCACTACTGATAGCCAAAAATGTGTCCTGGAAGCTATAGCAACATTTTCCAAGGCAACCTACTGCAGATTTTATTTGAGTTAAATTTAGCATGTATAAAGGTTACATATTTTGATTAAGACTACATTCTTTTTTTCAGTCTGTTAACTAGCACTTTTGATAATGTGTCTGAAAGCTCAAATTCAATAAAATATGACCAGCTTTATGCTTTAAACTGCTATTCCTACTATTAATTAGAGGTTGTTTATTTATAACTTACCTAAAAGGTAGTTATAACAAAATCTGGAAATAAACTCTAATTGTGTGTATGTATCTAGGTATGTAAGTGATACATATTTAGCTATCTTTAATCTTGTTTTAACCCTTGATCCTTACTGTTGATGAATGGAAAGACAATATAACAATATATTGAATATAATTGCCAAAAACTTTATAAAAGTCTCTTCGTAATCCTGAAATGCGAATCTTAACATTAAAATATGCCTCTTTTAATAAGATCTGATAGTTTTTCCATAGCTGCTAATCTGCTGCAGAAAAATACTGTTTTCTTTTCTAAGTTTGGGTTATAAGACTGATTCATGAGGTGAACCACACTACACACTTATTGATTTACCTCTCAGTATAAGACTCCTCAAGCCATGGAAAACAATTGATGGTTACAAATTATAACTGCTGTTAAGTCTTTCTGAAAAAACTCACCTCTACAGAAGTACTTGAAAGTAAGCTTAGAACAGTACAGTACCATATCCTACAAGAGATAAGTCAAGAGTCTTGCTTACATCTTGCTTACATTATCTTATAATTTGAGTGCCAATTAATTTCCTTTGTCATAAATTAAATGTTTATTTTAATAGGCTACAAATACATATTCTGGGACAAAAACCATTTGTAATTTCCCCAGAATAATACACAGCATTGGAAATATGGAATTTTACTGAATGATTTATTGAGTAAAATAGCCAGCAACTTGGTTTCACAGGCCACTAAAAAGCAATGAAATATAAGACCAATATTTTTAGTTTCTATTCCACTGGATTTACAACATCAGTTACAGCTGCGGCCATAGATGAAAATTTTACCCCCGAATTTTGTCATAAGATTGCTCCCTTCGCTTTGCTGAGAGCTTTCCAGGTTCCTTGGACACAGCATGTGACATGTGTACCCACTAAATCCAAATTACATGCTTCTCTGACATTGTTTTCTTCTCCTTCTGTTGGCTTAAGTGTACTGGGAACCTGAATATGTATCTGTGTAGCCAAAACAAAATCTCTTTTCCCCTTCCTTCTGTTCAGTGCATAAAATCGGTTATAGGTCATGTCACATGAAATGCAAATACTCTACAGCTCCAGGAAACTTTCTACCACCTGCTAACCAAACAGCACATGATATAATAAGCAGCTACTTCTGATTAAAAAGAGGAGAAAGTCTCTTCCTCTGCTCGGAGGCATGTAGTGAGAGCTCCCCTTCCTGGCTAAGTCTATTTGAAATATAGAGCTTAAAAGCAGATTTCTTTTTTTTTGTTTTTTTTCTTTCTGTTTGTTTGTTGTTGTTTTCTTCGTAGACCAGTGCTGCTTAAAGATGTGATTGAAAAGGATTAGCTAATAACATTTGGACAAGCCTCTCATATGTCACTCACACACAGTTTTTTCCTCTTTTCTTTGAAACATGCCTCTGGTTGCTATTGTTTGCTTAGAAAAATTTCCCAAGTGTAACATGAACATAACCTATGAGTTATCAGCATGCAGTGCCAAAAGAAGTGTTAGGAGAACCCTGAAAAAAACATTCAGGAACTACTGAAGGATTGTGGGATTCACAGCTCCTATGACCAAGGCTGACACCTGATAATTGGTCAAGGATTTTCTGCAGCTGTACAATGAAGCAGCTGTCTGAGCACAGTAAGAACGTTTAATGTATTCTGTGACTTTATGTAGTTAAATAATTACAAATTTTACTCTAATGGGAGATGTACTGAACAGGTGTTAAAGTTTCAATAGCCTTTTTTTTTTTTTCCAGAACAGGGGAGAATCTGAGCAGTACAAAGCAATTTTTGATTGCATATGACAAAAGATTGATTCAAAATAACAAAGGCTGAGAATCATAGAGTCATAGAATCATGGAATGGCCTGGGTTGTAAAGGACCTTAGTGCAGGGTTGCTAACCACTAGACCAGGCTGTCCAGAGCTACATCCAGCCTGGCCTTGAATGCCTCCAGGGATGGGACATCCACAGCCTCCTTGGGCAACCTGTTCCAGTGCGTCACCACCCTCTGTGTGAAAAACTTCCTTCTAATATCTAACCTAAACCTCCCCTGTCTCACTTTAAGACCATTTTCCCTTGTCCTGTCACTATCCACCCTCGTAAACAGTCATTCCCCTTCAAGTACTGGAAGGCCACAGTGAGGTCTCCCCGGAGCCTTCTCTTCTCCAAGCTAAACAAACCCAGTTCCCTCAACCTTTCCTCACAGGAGAGGTGCTCCAGCCCTAATGAGAATTATGTGTAAATATGTAGAAAAAGCACTGCTCATCATAAATATGTCACCTGTAGGCTCTGCAAAGCTCACAGCAAGATCTTTATATCAGATGAGGGTATAATATATATCCCATTATAAACAATTTGTAACTTTTCACCAGTTTGGTGAAAAGGAAAAACTGCCTGAAACAAGGAATGTAATTTAAATATGCACAGAGGTGTAAATTAAACAAATTGAAAGAGGATGAAAAAATAGCTCAAACAGCAAAAATGAAAGGAATGCACTTCAGTTATTTTTGAAGTCAGTTGCAGCTGACTTCTTTGACCAAGAAGTGTTAGGGACAAAATGGATGGGATTTGTGCAAGCAGGTACAGGCTGGAGCCTGGAATAGTCATAATCATTTTCTACAAA
>JAOWBP010003503.1:18461031-18471773 GCA_028571105.1 Tragopan temminckii
TGAACAAGAGCCTTCATGCTGTGCTCATAAAAATTTGCACAACTGAAGGTGACCCACTCTTCTACAGTTGCTGCGATATCATTGTTGCTAGGAAAATATTCTCCACACAGTCCATCTTCCATCAGACTGGACAGATGGAAATCAAAAGGCATCAAATCCAGTCTATATGGTGGGTGTGGTAGGGCAGTCCAGCCGCAACTGGCAGTGGGCTCCATGGCCTTCAAACCGGTATGAGGCCTGACATTATTGTGTTGCAAGAGAAACGCTGTATTCTTCTCTGGCTGACCCTGGAAGTTTGAGCCTTTGGCTTAGTAAGCATCACAATGTAGTGGTTAAACCTGAAGTTCAGGTTCCAGGAGATCCATGAGGATCACCCACTTCCTGTCCTACAACATCCAGCACTAACATCATGTGCCAACATAATAAAATATGAGGCATCACTTTTGTAGCAGCCCTCGTATGTGGCTGTCTGACCTTTCTCCAAATCTTTTATCTTTCTTTGAATCATTTAAATAATTCAAATTAGTTTTTCCTCTTTTATTTTCATTATCATCTCCACTTCCCTTTAAAACATGAACGTGAATAATTATGATTCAGAGAAGAAACAGTGGTTTTATGAGGTTTTTTTCTGGCAGTCTTCTTCCACATATAATCATCTTCAGCTTTGAATGTCTTTTTTTCCAAAACAGCTAAGCTAAATCTTCCAAGAAGATTCAATTCATCAGTTCTTGTATTTTGGACACAGAGAACACTCTATTCCTTTTCTTTGTTCAGTCACAGTTTATATATGTGAACAACTGGGTTTCCTGTTAGTTCTCTAGATAAACAAAACTCAGTATTTCTTACAAGCCATGCTTCTCTGCCCCTAATGATCTCTAGCCTGCCTCATCCAGACTACATTCAACTGATCCGTATCTTTCTTGAAGTTAGATATGCAGTTTTGGACATTGCTTCCCACAGTAGACCCACAGTGTTACAGAACCATGAGAATCCAGTGTTATAGGATCATAAGAATCTTTTAAATAGTAGGCTATCTCCATGGGCTTTATAGTGATGCAGTGCACTGCTCAGTAGTCACTCTTTCCTCAGCTGCATAACTCTACCAAGATGAAGACGTCCATATTCATCCCTAGTGAATTGCACCTACATGCTCAGGATTATTTTAAATCCTAATCCTGACTTCCTGCAGTCTCTAAAACCCTGGTATTGTCTGCAAATTGAATTGAACTTTTCAAATCATTAATGAATATGGTTAGGTAGATTAATCACATATTAACTGTAAGACATTTTTACTTACACATATAGCCAAGCTTGTTTCCTGTAGTTCACCGTGAAATTAGCTACAAGTGGACAGTATCTACTATTATCAGAACTTTTTCAACTTCTTCGGTACCTTGATGCCAGTATAACTAAATTTAAGATCAAAAGACAGCCGAACTGAGTTTCCACATAATTGGACATTAATCAAAGTTGGTGAGATTTGGTCTTTTTTTTTTATCATTGTTCTTAGTGATACATATATGCAAGTCAGAATTTCTAAGCCATATACATACATCTTTAAGACAATGTATGTGTTTTCTGGGACAACCAAACTCCCAGTGACCACTGTATAAGACTAATACAGGAATTCCTAAAGGTCAGCTATTCCTGAAGCATTTCTACAGGCAAATCTGTTTTGGTGAAAATATTCAAACCTGGAAACACAGTATAAAGGCTTTTCCATCCAGCTATTTGGATTTTGAGTTCATATTCATAAGTTACAACTTTAAACTATCTTCCCCTAGCTTTAAAACATATCACTTGCACTATTAATATTAAAAAGCTTAAGAGTATTGTATTTGCTTTAGTAAATAAGTTGTTCATTTAGAAACTATAATAACTGTAAAAGACTAATCTATCAAGGTGTCACTATTCTGAAACATAGTACTTCCACCTTTGAGTTTATGATAGAAGTTAAATAGCACTGTAGCAATCACAATCAGAATCTGCTTCTTTAAGGGTGGATAATTCACAGTTTAGTGCAGGTATTTTCTACCTCTTAAGGAACAAACAGTATTTAAAAAACAAAAACAAACAAACAAACACCAGAGAGTTAAAGCCTCCAGTGAAAAGAACTAAATTCTAAGTAAATTCCTCCTATCACTCATAGGAGCTGAAGTGCTTGCATTCCAAATAAGTTCAATATAGGATTTCACATCTCTTTTCATTTATAACTCAGCTTGCATCTACTCACTTCAAAGAGTGGCAAAACTCCTGATGATTTTTGCAGGTACGAATTATGAATGCAGATCCACGATTTTTTTTGTTTTGCTTTTTTTGTTGTTGTTTTGTTGTTGTTGCTGTTCTTTTGTGGTTTTTTTGTTTGTTTGTTTGTTTGTTTGGTGTTTTTTTTTTTTTTGCAAATGTCAATTTGAACAAGTAGAGATAAATAATAAATAAATAAATAACACCTGACAGTACTCACAAGCATAATATATTAAGTATTTTCGGCTGGGGATTAAATTGTTTTGTTTTTTGTTTGTTCCATGTCCTGTAGGCTACAGGTGAGCCAAACAATGCATACTCCAATCCTCACTGGCAGATAAACACTAAGTGACAACTAAGGTCAGAGGCGCAAAACGCAAAAACTCACATTTATGTTTTCTGCAACTCTGCTTCATTGGCTAAGCTAGTCATACAAAAACCAATAAAAAAAAAATCACAGTTCGAAAGGATTTTCCAAGTTCTCCAGTCTAGATCTTTCTGATGCAGGATTCTCTCTATATATATGCTGATGGTTTGCTTCATGTTGTTTTACATTTCTAAAGTAGTGGGAATTCCAGCTTGCCTAAAACTGTTATTTTGTGATCTAACAGATATTAAAGAACTCTTTTAGCTATGGATGCTGTTGAAATAAATTTATTGGGAAAAGAACAAAGTTGAGAAAAGCAGATTGGAGGGAAGAAAAGTGATAAACTATATTGGATGTTGGAAATGGAAACATGCACAAGGAAGAATGAAGATTAGTAAAATATTCTGTGTAAACTGTAAAATCCAATAGTTCATGAAGACCCTACACATGGGGAAAAAATAAAAGCTGTTGTCTGATAAAGAATTTTATTACATGTGAAATTAATTCCAAAGCATATTATCTTTTGTAATGTTGCCTATTTAGAAAATCTTACAATAGTGAGTTTCAGACAATCAGCTCTTCAGGGAAAAAAAATTAGGAAATCATAGCTCCTCTGAATTCTCTGCTCCATATAAAGTGAGGACAGTCCAATTCCTTTATAGGTGAAGAAGGGGTGATCCAGTGCAAAGTAGGAAATAATTGCTGGTCTTTAACAAGTAATACTTTGGGTTTCCTCATTATGAATTTGATCATCTGAGGAGTGTTTAAAAGTGCTGCTGGATAAAGAAGCTACGTCCATTCCTGGGTACTTCTTGATGTTCAGTATAAACTGGTAATTTTTCCAAAAATGTGTGAAATCATATGTTTTAAATACAAAACAGACTTAATGAGTACATTCCATCAAATACAGCAAGAGTACAACTGTATGCCTACAAGTTATTTTCATCCTATGTATGTTTGCTCCATTGAAAACAGATCTAAAAATACAGTGTAAGAGGCAGCTTGGAAAAAAGTGTAAACAGCACTAGAGGGGCAGCCTGACAAAATGGCAACTGACGTGGAAGTGCATATGAAGCAAAGGTGCGCAATTGAATTCCTCCATATGGAAAAAATGGCACCCACTGACATTCATCAACACTTGCTGAACATTTAAGGAGACCAAACACTGGATGTGAGCACAGTGAGGCAGTGGGTGGTGCATTCTGGCAGTGGTAACAGTGGGACACCTCCACTGGTGCAGATTTCTCTGAGTGTGGCACACACTCTTGTTCATTACTGGCAAAAAAGCACAGCTAATGGTGGTGATTGTGTTGAAAAAAATATATAGTGTTTTGTAGCTCAGAATTTGCTCTACCAGATAGTGTTATTCTGCTCCTTGTACCTGTTATAGTTTCCATGAAAATAAATAAGAGGCATTACTTTCAGAGCAACCCATGTATTACCACAGTCAAACACAAGAGAAATCTCTAAACCAATAAATTTTAAAATTAAGATTTAAAAAGAAAAAGAAAGAAAGAAAAATAGAGATTTGAAAGACTACAAAATAAAACTGACCTTTTTCAAAAATGTGCAAAGCTCTTCTTCACAATTTCTTTATGTTCCCTTCGCTTTTCTTTAGCTATTAATACTTATAAAAATCTCATACATATTTCTAGAAAGTGGACTTCTGTCTATATTTTAAATTGACAGACTATTGTCACTTTAAATTCTTCCTCATAAGAAGTGGGAATATATATCGGTATCGTCTATATACACTGGTTTAATTTATATTAATTTGTAGGCTGAAGTACAGTCAGTTTGGGTCAGTTGTCTTCATGATCTGTGCTTCACATGAATTTAAAATCTGGCATTTACCAAAGCTCCTATTTGTCTAGAATTGGAATGCATCATAAACCAAATGTTGCAGAATGAGCTACAGTAATGTATTACATCCTCAGTTTGCATTGATCTTGGGAGGAGCAATGTATTGTGTTAGTGAGACACAGAAGGCACTGAAAACATACTTACTGCTGTGTGAGGTACTGTAGTTACTTGCATGTGTAAGTTTATAGCACACGTTCCAAATGATTCTCAAAAAGAGCTTCAGCACTGGAAATGGCTGCACTGTCTCATCCAAAGCAGTAAAGGCACAGTATCTTGTATTTGAAGTATACAATATTACTTATCCAGTGAGAGGTTGGTTTTTTTTGGTTTGTTTTTTTTTTTTTTTTTCAAATTAAAAATGAATAGGAACATAAATATGCTTTCTACCTGTAAGACATCTTGAAGCAAGGAAGTGCTGTTCAGATGTTTGCTTAAAGAGCACACAGACAATCAACAAAAGGTCAGATGTTGTTTAAGTACAATCCACAATTTGTAATTTGCTTCAACTAGGTTTTATGTATTTGATACAAATACCTTACTAGATCATTTGTATTTCTGCAAATGCAAGGGCATCGTGTTCAAATAACTGAGGAAGATGCACAGCTTAATTTCTTATGTATTTTTCTGATTAATGTTATCATCCCAGAATTTTTGATGCACTTCCATAACTAACAGGGTTCATATCTCAGTTCTAATCACATACTCTAAGCACTTCAGCACAATTTATTTTCTTCCTTATATAAGAAGGTGATGCTTTTCCTACGTAAGCTTGTATTCTTGTGTGCTTAAAGAATGGAGTGATTTTCCACCCTATTACACCTGTAGCCGGTTTATTTCAATCAAAAAAAAAAGCAATAAAAAGTAGTTGAGAAATGTGAAAAGAAAGTTCATTGACTATTTTGTTATTGGTGAAGGCTGAAGTGTTCTTTTAGGGCTTTAAGTACAAATACTAGTGACATGAGCAGTTTCATATGGATTTTTTGGCACTTTATTTTCCATCATGAAATGGAGCATGTTGACAACCGTGTAGGAAGTCCAATGTATAGCACCATTTTGACTTTGATGCTGTTGTATGATATACTCCAGTCCTCCTAGCTGAGGCACGTACCTCAAAACACTTCCCATGATGTTCCATGACAGAAATGGAACGGTGTATTGTGCAATAACTCTTAAGGGTGACTGCTACAGATACAAAGAATGGAGTTAAATTTGCAACTCTTACACTCCAGAAATGTATAGTTTTGATTTACTGAACAGAAAGTTATTTGGGAACTTTGAGTGAAATGATAAAGGAGTAAGTTAATTTTACTCAATGAATATTAAATTTAAGAATAAGAACTACTTACAAGACAGAAAAGTTTATGGAAATCTTAAATCTTCTACTGATAGAGTTACTACAAAGGAAACAACTTCCATAATCATTTATAACATCTAACTTTTTGCTGTCCCTACAATCTCCAGAAACCTACAAGAATATGTTTTGAAGCATGTTTTCTCCTTGATTTGTGTTAGCCCATTGATTCCTCCAGAATTATTTCTAATTTACAGGAGTAAAACAAAGTATCGGAAGAATCCAGGTCTCTGTCAGTACAGTTGATAATCATCTGACAAGGTCTATTTTTGCCCTGGATCTAAAAGAGAACATATTAGAGTTTCCCAATACTCACCTTATAAGTGTGAAATCAAAAGTCCTAATTTCTGCCATGCCTAACCTAAAAGAAAGTTTGACATAGTGAATATCTTAGCTACAGTTAGTTGTTCTGCAATGGGTATCTTGCTTCATTTTAGTTCTTACTAGAATTCTTCTTCCAGACTTCTCTGAAACATCAAGAACTTTCCAGTTCCTTCTCTATAGGAAAGATCCTCCCCAGGGTGCTTTCTGAAGCAAGAACATTGCAGCACAGCTACATTGTTTGCTTCACTAACCAACACAAACAACATTTTCCCCAACAACACTTTCATTGAATTTTTATTTTCTTTCTCACAATGCCTTCTTAATTGTAACAACTTTCCTGGGTCTATATTTTTGTCAGCTCAAGCTTTCAGTCTTAATAGACCTAAGTGTATTTCTAATGAATCATGTTGCTTTTCAACAAATTCCTTACTTCAAAGGCCTTTTGCTGGCTTTATTGTAAATTATAGGTCATTCTGAAACACAGGTTCTCAATACTAAAATACACAATATGAAAGAATCAAATATTGTTGAAATCAGAATTTGAAAGAAAATAAAGTTTACTAAGAATTTTGTTTTAAAATTTGCATACAATTCTAAAACATGTCAAATCTTTGTCCTTTGTGTGATTGTCTTCACTTACCATTTATAAATGAATTATCTCAGGCTGCAGCTTTTAAACAGTATCTGTGTATATTCAGATGTGAATTCATCTTTAATATACTCCAACACCTTCTTTTACAAACCTCCAGGGTACTGTACTAGAAAATACTGCTTCACATTGCAGAGTATCTACAAGTATAGCTTGATATCTTCAAATATCCTCAAATGAAGTTTCCCATTCTTCTACCAAAGCTGGTCCTCAAAGTAGTTTTGACCATTGCCACAAGCAATAGAAGTTTTTACTGTAAAGCCCTTTTCAGCTCCTATAGGTGCAGCTGTTTCATGTCTTCTGCCTCTACATGATTATGTAATCAAAATTCTAACCTAAAATTCTCCCAGCAAAACTTTAAAACAGGTTTGACCTGAGAAAAGTGTCAAGTTCCTATTCTCAAGAACAGAATTCTCTGTACTTCAAGGATTCTGTAAAAACAAATGAAGATCAGATTCCAACAAAGGGAGACCCAGAATCTCTGCCAAGAGAATTGATGCACAAAGCCCAGTTAAGACAAAAAACATTCTTTGTCAAAGTCTTACATACATGTAGCACCCAGTCATTAAAAGGGTACATTAAAGTATGCTTTCCCAAGCATGCACAAGATAGATTGATCAGCATAAACTTGGACCAAATAGCAGTGGTCAGCATGGATAAAGCAAACGGTACTAGGCTGCCACTCACTGCCTCTATTACTGGTTTTGTCAGTTCTTGGTATTTCACATGCAGAGGGGAAATGGGTAGATGACATTTCTAGGTGTATTAGGGGATTCAGTTAGTAAGGAAATTTGATTCTTCCATGTGGGCTCAAACACAAATTGGAAATTTTTACCTAGTCAGTCTTGACCTAAGCAGAGATTTGACCCTGCTTCTAAATCTGCAAGTCTGCTTTAACACTTTCTATGCTAGTTTATGAATTACATTTTGAAGAGTCTACATCATTGACATAAGATTAACATTCACACATCTTTGATTTATTCTGAGTTATCTAGATTAACATCCATGTGTTGTCCTAAATGCAGGATTTCAGAAGCTCATCTAAACCAGATTTCTCCCTGTGCCCCCCTCAATGTAAAATGCAGATCTGCCAAAAAATGAAGATAAGAATGCATGTTATCACATATTAAATCTAAGAAATGTAAAAAGGCATACATTTCCCTAAGGAAATTGTAAAATAAAGAAAGAAAATTAAAATGCAGAAAAAATTACATAAATTGTCAACAATAGCCATTTAAACTAAAATCAATCTTATTAGATGCACTGGAGTTATATTACATGATCCCAAAAATTCAGAAGCCTGAAGACTTGTTTGCAGTGTTCACAACGTAACACGTAAATACTAAAATCGTGTTAGTGGGAATTGAAACTGTGAAACGTCTTAAAACCCAGATACATCCTAGGTATAAAAGGAAGAGTTGTCAAGATAGATGAGATAATTAATATGTTGTGAAAATCAGAATAACTGCATCAAAAGAGAGCATCAAGGAAGAGCTTAATTACAAAGGATGTGAATATTAGAACAGCAAGAAACCCCCAAACAGAAATAGTAGAGAAAGCACAGTTGTTTCCTGTAACTGTAATGCTACAGCTTTTCTCCATTGGATCTTTCCTCTCACGTGTTTTAAAAGTACACTGGAAAAAAAAAAAAAGAAAAAAAGAAAAAAAAAAAAAAACTAAAAAAAACCCTGTAAAGTATATTGACTGCAAACAAGAGCATCATAAATCCGTCAGTTACAATTTTGTGGTATTTATACAGTAAAATGGAACCAAGCCATGAGTGCCAGTGTGAACACCCATTAACTGAGGGTTAAAATTGATTTTGAGGATTTGCAGAGCATAGCTATTTCAGATTCTTATCAAATTTGATTGACGGTGATATCATCTACATGTATGTAAGATGGTTGCTCACATCTTTACAAGAAAATTAATGCTGCAGTACAGTAATATGTCATAAAAGTGACAGAATAAGATCAAATTAATTGTCACATGGCATGTATTGCTTTCATCATCACAGAATCACAGAACCTGGAAGGGACCTCAAGGATCATGAATCTCCAACCCCCCTGCCACAATGCAGGGCCACCAACCTCCCCATTTAATACACAGTCATGCTGTGTACAACAGTTAGAAATGCATCTATAAAACCAGATGTAATAAGTGGTTGTGGGCCATCCATCTCAAAGAGCAGGCTATCAGTTCCTTTTACACTCTCCCACTCCCATTTTAAGATTTCAGTTATGCTTTGATAGTAAGCTCATTATATTAGAACAAACAGAGCATAAGCTAAGACATGGGTGTCCAACATTTTGGCTTGCCTGGGCCACACTGAGTAAAGAGGAATTGTCTTGGCCCACATGCACATAAGTTGCTATGAAAGTAATGCCTCCTATTTATTTCCATGGAAACAACAATTGCTACAAAGCGCACAATAACACTATTTGATAGACCAAATTCTCAGCTACAAAACACTATTTTTCAACATAGTCACCACCATTAGCTGTGCATTTTCAGAACAACCTGCATGCCTTGCTCATAAAAACCTTCATCTGCAGAGGTGACTCACTGTTGTCACAGCTGAAATACAACACCCACCATAATGCCAAAAAGTGACGGCATGAATAAGTTGAGATTGTGAAGGGAAGCATATTTTTCTCTGGTAAGAGAGGTCTTAATAAAGTCTAGTAGAAAGACATGATCAGATTTTTGAGTTGAATATTGAATACTGAATATCAGATTACTGAGTTGATAGCAACTCTATACATTTCATGTGAAAATTTACAGATAATATATTTATATCAACTGAAAATGGCGGCACAAACATAAATTGATGTTTGGTTTTACTTGCCATCTTGAAACCTATTCTCAAACTTCATTACCAAAACAGAAAGTACGGCTGCATATTCTTTGCTGATCAGAGCACTGTATTCAACCAATATATGGAAATACATACAATTATTTGCCATCACTTGAGTCAGCACTGCACAGCACAGCCCTCCCCATGCCCTGGTTTCAGTAGACACAGCATTAATAATGCACCAGTGATTTGGTTGTTGCTGACTGATGGCTGCATGCCTGGGGCCACTCCATAGGGCAATGGGCGGCTGCATCAGAAGTCGTACTGGGCCGCATGTGGCCTGTGAGTTGGACATGCCTGCACTAAGAGGTACACATACAAAACCTATCACAAATGCATAGAGTTAAAGAGAAGCAAATATTTAACTCAGGCAGCTCCACGAGAATTCTTTGGTAGATGGCTGACCAGCAGCAGGCCTATTTAATTCATTGCATGCGGATGTTTGATTACACATTTACTATGTAGAAGACCACTGTGCAGCCAGGTGTTCACAGGGTCAGTTAATCAAGCATTGTTTGATTACTAAGAATTCATCCAATGTCATCCACAGTGCTACAGCAAGTACCATTATTCTTATTTCTATTTGTCTGGCTAATTGGACTTCATTTTCTCGGAAATGTCACCATCCAAATAATCAAAATTCTCTTGAAACAGCATGGCACAGGCACATTTCATTTATTAAACCTAATAAACGTTCTTGTTACATAATATTTATAGTCAGGATGAAGAAGAGAAGGAAAATAAGATTTCAGTAATACTGAGATCTTCTGTTTCTCTTTGACTGAGAACAAGGAGGTCACTTTAGGAAGGCTTCTTTGTTTTGGCTTTTTTTGTAAGGTCCCTAATTCTTCAGGGACAACACATAATAGAAAGCCACTTCATATCTTAAGCTTTCTGGATGAAGCCAATTGATGAGTCAGGGAACAAACAAAGGCCCTCACAGTATTTATGATTTGAGTTCTCCCTTCTTTTTTCAAGATATAATCTTTCAATCTCAATTGAAATAGACAAGTACAAGCCCAGAGCACTAAGAAAAGACATCTCCTGGAGATTTACAAAAGCATTTGAAAAACTGCCACCCTAAGAT
>JAOWBP010003503.1:18487074-18509049 GCA_028571105.1 Tragopan temminckii
CCCCAGGTGATCAATCAGAGGTTCAGGCCGTGATTCATTAGTTCCCATACACCTGACAATACTGACTATGACTTCATAGTTTTGTTTTCATGTTTCAGTTCCTTTGGATTGAAGGAAAAAAGACTGCAAGGCCAGTGTTTTCAGAAGCAGTAAAGTTTTACATGTGAATCTGCCCCTGGGTTTGCCAGGATCTGGAAGTTCTAAAATTATGCAGATCAGTATGGATACATATATAAATTAAATAGCATATGGGTTTGTATCTTGTTTTAGGGCTGGAGCACCTCTCCTGTGAAGAAAGGTTGACAGAACAGGGCTTGTTTAGCTTGAAGAAAAGAAGGCTCTGGGGAGACCTCATTGTGGCCTTCCAGTACTTGAAGGGTATGTATAAACAGGAGGGGGAACAGCTGTTTACATGGGTCGACAGTGATAGGACAAGGGGGAACAGTTTTAAACTGAGACAGGAGAAGACTTGGTTAAATATTAGGAGGAAGTTTTTCATACAGAGAGTGGTGATGCACTGGAATAGGTTGCCCAAGGTTGTCCTCCATCCCTGGAGGCATTCAATGCCAGGCTGGATGTGGCTCTGAGCAGCCTGGTCCAGTGGTTGGCAACCCTACTCACAGCAGGAGGGTTGGAACTAGATGACCTTTAAGGTCCTTTTCAACCCAGGTGATTCTATGATTCTACAATTGTTGTTTGTAGAATTATGAAAGTAGCCTTTCCAAAGCCCTTGTGAACAGTTAATTATAGAACTAAACCAGAGCTTCTGAGGGACTGCTTTGAGTGACACAAGGTGTATAGAAGATCTCTTTAAAATAAAATAGAATAGTCGGCCGTTATATTATGAAAATAAACAGTAAATAAATAGTAAAAAAATTGTAATAACCAGCAATAGCATATCTACAATGTGATCTAATATGCACCTGTCTTAAATAACTTGAAAATAAATGATAATTAGAAAATGGCAAAATAAGAATTACAGAAATGTGTATGACAAGTTCGTGAGCAAAATTTGATATTTCTGAATGTATTTTTTAGGTATAGAAGTGCTTTTACTAACTACTCTTACAAGCAGAAAGGTTGACTTTCATTATTCATCCTGCCAAAACCTTACACTGAACGGTAGATAAGTGCTGGAAACTCTAGAAGGAGAATGACAATGTATGTCTTAATTATACTACAGTGAAATAGACATAATGGAGGAGAGAAGAAATCCAGGAGAGATTACTGTAATAAAGTCCATCTTAGACAGCAAACGACCCTTTCAAAAAAAAAAAAAAAAAACAATGTCATCTCTCACTGTCTTTGTAGATTATGAGCAAAAATTCTCACTTGCCAAGTACCTGCACTTCATATTGGCTTCAGCGGGGTTACTGATGCAATTCTTAACGCTAATGAAAAATGTAGCCATTCATTTGCAGCTGCATCAACACAATCCTGGAATTGTTGGCTTCAGACAGGCACCTGCGTTTGAAAACGTGGCCTACATTACATGTATTTTATCTGCAGAGACAGCAGATCAGCTTGTACACTACAATTGTGACAGAAATTGCTGTTTCAGGATATGGATGTCTCTTCAAATGAATCAGACAAACACCACTGTTTGTAATAAAATTGTCTGTGATCTCATGCTATGATATTATGAAATAAAAATGGAAATACTGAAAGAGAAATATATGAACTGGATGTATGCAAAGTATTATTGATAGCAATTTGAACAGTACTGATTACTACAGTATCAGAAATTATTATTCCATATGATTCCAGACTCTGCTTAATTATGGAGAAATAATATTACTTGGAGAATAATACTGAAAATCAAATGTGGGAAAATAAAATTGTATGGAGAAAATATACGTGTATATCCCAGGTGGAGAAAGCTTCGCCTAGAGAACTGATTGTTAGAATATGCTAATAATAAGATTGCTAATGACTAAGTGAGTGCAGTGTAGAAACTGCAGTTACCTTATTTAGATGAAGTGACTGTGTAAAGTATGTTAACAGAATGCAGAAAGAGCAAGGAAGGATTAGAGCACTAAAAATGAAAAGGCATAGTCTGGAATTTCTGATTAACATAGAAATACAGTGTACCACTACAAGTTCTAAGATATTTAGGAGGAGAGAAATCATCATCATCATCAAGCCAGTATGGAGATATTAGTAAAGATAAAGTCTCAGACAATTTTTTATTTCTTTTACTTCTGAGTGGAATAAGAATATTTTCTTATGCTGAGTTCTGGGATACAATATCCAAAATTTTTACAACCACAGCTCTCTCTTTAAAGCCCATAAGGCCTTTGGGTCAGACAACCATTCTTAGGAATGGTAGGATAAACACACTTGAGAAACACTTAAGATGGACTAAGCAGTTGAAACTATTGTTTGAGTTGATTAAAGTGAATTTTTATATTTGCCTGAAATTGTTTGAATTAATATTTACTTTTGGCTACCAAAGTCTACCATGTTACAATTTTTGGCCTGTCTCAGTGTCTTCTCTTGTATTCTTTGATGATGGATTATGAAGCTGTCTCTCTGCCCCTATTTTCTTAGCAAAATCAATTTCTGTTGCATTTTTTTTGGCCCATTTATATTTCCTTCTACTTGTTCTTTCTCTCCCTCTTCCTATGAGGCTGAAATACAGAAGTAAATAATTATAACCAGCAGATAAGAGCTAGGTAGGAAAGACAGAAAGTTGAAATTGATGGGAAACGTGGGACAAGGAGTTCTAGGTTGAAGGGTATGAGATCTATCCTAAATTATAACAGATCAGCACAGGGAACGGAAGCAAAACAAAATCCATATTTATCTATTAGAATAAAATTCTGCTAGGATAATTTGTACTGCCAAGACAGTGATGCCCAAATGGGACCACTTTATATGCTTCAAAACTGCATTTTATTGATTTTAAAATGAACCCTTGATAGGAAGAAATTTATGTGTGGTTACTGATTGAAAACACATCCAGTCTGATATTGTCCAAAGGAGTCTCACTACCTCTTGGTCACTCTCAAGAAAAATCTCTAATGTGAACTAAACTCTTTCAGAACAGCTGTTGTCCCTTCTTCCCTGCAGCTGTTCAGCAATGCTTCACTGTCAGTTGCTGCAGGGCAGAGGGAAGAAAAAGAGGAGCTGTGGCTACCCTACTGTTTGCTAAGCTAGCAGCATATGGAAATACTACCATTTCCATCAGAAATTCAGCTGCTATGGTCCAATACTGGGAAAAAGGCTGAGAAATAAACGTGATCTTCTTCATCTTGTGACCTCTTTGAAGTTAACTCCACTGGTAGAGAGCTACCATTTTTACAGAGCTGATTGGGAAGAGTGAGAATTCTGCGAACAATTTTGATAATGTATATTTTCATTTATGACTGCTTAGAAATGAAACAGTTTGAAATTCTTGGAAAGGAAATACTGCCTGCACAGAATGTACTGGATCTACACACCCTAAAGATCGTAGCTCATGTGAGCTCATCTATAGGTTTTCTCTGAGGACACAAACCTTGGATGCCTGCTGCAACTAAAGTAGGAAAACTTTCAGCAAAACCATAAAACTCACAACCTCAGGAAGATCTACACCACTGCTGTGCTTTTCACAGGCATTAGGTGCACAGCCAAGAATCATCTTAAACCTGCTCCAAGTGTAAAGTGATAAGGTGCACTATTTCATTACTCTTCATTTAAAAACAACAACAACAGCAACAACAACAAAACCACAGAATGTGCAGACATAAATGATATCCAAACTGTACAGTTTACCCAACGGAGAAGCTAAGAAGAGGAAAGAAAAGGAAGCAAATGCACATGACAGAT
This sequence comes from Tragopan temminckii, assembly GCA_028571105.1. NCBI lineage: Eukaryota > Metazoa > Chordata > Aves > Galliformes > Phasianidae > Tragopan > Tragopan temminckii. The sequence continues at coordinate 18,490,885 of JAOWBP010003503.1, forward strand.
GATAGTTCTATCACTCAATTTGTGAATACACAATGGAAAAGGCAGTGGGAATTTGCATACAAATAAGTTATTTTAGAAATAGATGGATTGAGTTAAATGAATAACTTAAAGGCAAGAATTTGCCTTTTTCGTGCTCTAGCAATGAATACACACATATCAGAATTTTTTTTTTTTCCCCACTTCACTCCATTTTTATTAGGTATACACTGCTTATTAAGATAGGTGATCTAGTTCTGACAGTTCTTACATGAGTCATTATTACGCCCATATTATGATGGAAGATAGATTACAGGAAATGTATGTTTTATCTTCAATTACATTTCCCTTGGTAAGGAATTATTATTCACAGATACATGAAACAGGGTTCTGTTAATATTTCTCTATATATTGCACGAGGAAAAAGAATTAATGTAAGTACATTTGATATCTGGCCTAGTTATTAACAATGTTCTTTCTGGAATGACAGCTCCCAGAATCATGAGCATAGCACTATAATCTAACTAGAAAATCCTTGAGAGGCACAGAACATGCTGGGGTCATTTCTGTCACTCTTAATTGGCCAGAGGGGGTCAGCAAGGAGTAATCTGAGGCACCCATTATTGACCAAGAATCCAGAAAACCAGATGAGCATCTAAATAATGTAAACTCCCAAAGCAAGAGCACACAGCAAAACTGTGGCTTAATATGAGGGAATGAAACCCTGTGGTGAGACAGAGAGATATTGAAAGAGTCTCTCAGAGGAAGAAGTGGAAGCCTCATTGCTTGAATAATTTAAATCCTAAATGAATAATACAAACGCAAATATACTGAAGGGAAAAATCCACTGGCAGGACATAGAGTAGATGGATATATTGATGCTTTTTGTAATTCTGTTTTCATGACCTATACATACTAGTTCCAGAGCAATCCTAAGGCATGAGGTTATGAATCCCTAGGCATTCTAACACAGTATGTAATAAGAACAATGTACACTTTAGAATAACAAACTTAACTTTTTATGAATCCTTCCAGAAAAAGTTGATAGCTGTTATTTTACTTTCTTGCCACATGATGTTATCTTACCTTTATGAGACTAGAAGATTCAGCTCACAGAGGTTCCACGGTTCTAAGTTTTGCACTTGTTATTCACATTGTTGTCATCAAATTGCAGCTCATAAGACAGAATTATATATAAAATATATTATACAAAATCCAAAATAACCATAATATACATCTTCTCTGCCTACTGAGGTATTCAGCTAGCTGCAAAATTAATAAGAAATTTGTAATCACTTTTTAGAGCATAATACTCTGTGGACACTTGTTTTGTCCCTTTGTGATACTAAAAACTTGATATCCTTCCTCTCACTGAGACAGCTGAAAACCTGAATACTAATGAGACCCATATGCAGACACAGTGAAGAAGTAAACCTTAAGGCCAAATAGAATAATAAATTACATTTTTGCAGTATCTTTGACATCAACAGCCTTGCCAGAAATAGAAGCTTTTTATTTCAGAGAGCAACAAAATGAAAAACAAAACAAAACAAAACAAAAAAAAAAACCACAAAAAACACCACAAGATAAAATAATCAGACCTGTTTCAAGGTGAATTTTGCAACAATATTAATAATGAAGTATTTCCATTTTGCAATTTAGACAGTTGTGTAGGCTACGTGGGTGTAATATTTACTCATCCAGGGGTACCACCACAGTGTAAGTAAAGACAAGTTGCTTTTAGAAGGAGCCAGTTCTGGCAGCCGCAACTGTCACCACATGCACCCTATAATCTCGGTAGCATCAGCAGAGATTTGCTGTTTGGCTGCTCATTATGTTCAAACAACTGTATCTATCTTCTCCAACAGAGATAATCTGGCAGCCCCTTGTCCCAGGCAACTGCATACTTTGCCTGTGTCTAAATCCTAGCCAGTCGTAATATAATTGATTATACCTATTGTTGTGAGGGATTAAAACAAAATCTAGTGCTATAACTTGAAATTTTATAAAGACGGCATTAAATAGGAAAAAAAAAAAAAAAAAAAAAAAAAGACAAGGAAGAAAGAGAGGGAAAAAAAACCACAAGGTGTTGATTAAGAGACATAAATCAGCCAAGGAATCACAAAGTCTATCTTAGTACAAAATGGAACTGAGATAAAGTTTCAATATTTCATTCAACAGCCCTGAAGACATTCCATGTCTGATTTAAAATTGGAGGCACAGATGGATGAATAAACGACAGTTCACACATGATATGTTGTGTCAGAGCAACACAGTTATCTCATGCTAGCTGGAACAATGGAAAAATATCCACAAGCAAAAACAACAACAACAAAAAACACAAAACAAAAGAACTATCATGACTTAGTAGTATATACATACGATGTATTTATTCAAATGGGATTGCACTAATAAACTTTTGTCTACAGGAGGGCAAGCTGTAGAATCAGGACAACAATGAAACAGAAAGAACAGAACACAAAGATAATTTATGCTGGAAAAGAACATTTCTCTTAGAGAGCCTCTTGGAGCAGCAAAAAGTTAAAAGCATGGATTAGGATGATAAGAACACTGAACTGAAACTGAATGACTCATTTATTTTTTTTTTTCACCAAAATGATGGGAAATATGATCAGAGATATTTCCCCAGAGTTATCCTCTCCTCAAGATAAAAGGTTTAATTGCTAAATGCTAAAATGTCAAAATAGGTCAATAACACATCTACAGACATACACCTCTGTAAATCCTCCAAAGGAACTTGAAAGGAAAGTAGTTAAAATGTCAGCAAAACCATTGAAATCTCTGTTTCAATAGAGACCAGGAAATGCCATATACTGATATGCTGTGGAACAGCAGTATTCACTGGGGAACCATGGCTGGGCTGTGGCTAGGGCAGTGCCATGAGGGGCAGAGGGCAAAGAAACTCTCGTGTTGGATACAGCTTAGCTCAGGAGACACCCTCCCTTGGTATTTTGCTCTCTTGCAGAGCTGGCAGCTGCACAACTTTAGAGATAAAACAAAGATCCCTGTGGCATTCTCCTCTTCTTTTATCACACTTGAGAGGCATATTTATGATGAATTCAAACTTTTTTCACTTACATGCATACATTTCCCAATCAAATGTAAATTCTCTCAAATGATCACTTTACTCTGTTAGTAAATTGCCCAGTTTAAGATATTTTCATCTTGCACTTCTCTCACTGTTGGCTTACTACTGAAAATTGTAAAGCTTTATGCAAAATAAGTATTAAAAACTCCAAAAGCAACAGAGCATCTACAGGACTGCAGGGGTATAAATCATGGTGCTGACAGATTTTCTGATGCCACCTATTGCTTATGTAGATATTATATCTCATCATTCTTGTGAATTCATTCCCTATCAAAAAAAAACATTTCAGATCTTGTCTTTCAGCAGCAGTTATCTTGTTTTGACTGAGGTTATCTTAATCAGTTCCTAAACCAACCAAGCAAAAAATAAAACTTGGACCCCAATGTATATTATCGTGTCAGGAGACAGAAGAAAAGGACTTCTTAAGTCATGTCTCTGCTATTTCATGTAAACATAGGTCAAACAACATGAAAAGATGGGGCTTCTGTGAGATCTGAATTACTGATTTTTTTAATTTATTTATTGCCAGCCAAGAACCCAAAGGACTCTGGACTCAAACGACCTACAGGGTTCCTCAGTTGACCTAGTTTGCTACAAACTGTTAAATACTGGAAGTAAACATTTGTTGTTTTGTACAGGTCACAATTTTATTGCTGTTTTAGAAACAATGGTACTATTTCTTTACACAAAAATCAGAATGATGGCAATTAAGATTTGACTAGATGTTAGTTATTATGTCAAGTATGAAAACAAGTATGCTCCTCTCACTTTAGGTTCACTAGTTCTGCTGCTGTTATTGGAAACTTCAATGCATTTTCAGGGCAATATGTGGGTGTCAAGATAAACAGCAGAAAGAGAAAAAAATCAACCTGCATTCTCATACACGTTTCACTATGTTAAAAGCAAGTAAAAATTCTCTCAGAATTTCATTCTCCAGTGTTGATCAGAAAGTTGCAAAAATTTTACTCTTCTTTAAATATTATGATTACAAACAATACATATGGTTGCTATTCCTTTGATTCATACATCTGAGTATACAGATTAAAATATTTGCTTCTGTAAATGAGCAACGCCCACTTCCTAAAATTGATTATGTACTTGATTACACACCACTTAACGGAGTTGAGGCTTTATAATTAGTATAGAGTGAATTACTATGCAGCCTTCTAAAGAGAATTTATGTACATATAGGTGCTATTTTCAGACATTATTTACAGTTGTGTAAATCCAGAATGATTCCACTGAGATTAAATGAAATTAGTTAAGAAATATGCCCACATACTCAACAGACTGCATCCCTCCCCTGACAGATACAGAGGAAGACACACGCCAACAGTGAAACAAAGGCAACACCTGAGAAAAACCCACGGGAATAAGGAAACACCTGCTTATGCTGTAGGAGAACAGGTGGGAGGCGGTGGTTTGCCGGCTCGATATCCTGTGCTCCCTACTACAAAGAACAGGGAGCAGCTGCCCCTCTATTTTTTCCATGGGAGTTTATTAAGAATCCGTTGCTGCCCTGAAGATGCCTTTCCAGCACCGCATGGCTGCCCTCAGCTCTCTCCTCGTATCACCTCACAGTGCTGAACACACACCGTTCTGCCTGCTGGGTAGCGCAGGGAGCCCTAATGACAGCTTAAAATAACAGTCGCTTCCCCGGGGAGATTCCTGCGTGGGGTGGCAGAACCCGAGAGGGCGAGGAAGGGGAGTCGTGGCGGGAGTTGCGGGTAGCGGCGCCTCCATGAGCGCCGGCCGGGCGGCTTCAGGACCACGGACAGCGCCCGTCCCGGGTCCGACCCCCGGTCTCGGCCTCTAACAGTGGCGCCCAGGGCCGGCGGGCGGGGCGCGCCTTAGAGGCCACCGCAGCGGCCCGGCCCCCGGCACCGAGAGTTCCCCCTTCCTCGCCAGGATGGGGGCGTGGGGAAAACCTCCCCCGGGTCACGCCGCAGGAGGAAGGGACTAGCCTTTTCATTAGGACGGGAACAGATTTCGAGGGCCTCGGTTGTCTCTTTTCTGCATGTTGATCCCCAGTAGCGCCCCCTCCCGCAGACGGGGCGTGCACACGTTCGGGAGCCCAGAGAAGGGCGGTGTGGCCGGGCGGAGCCGCTGGGGCCGGAGGAGGCAGAGGGGCCCCCCCGCCCCGGGTCCTCGTTCCCCCAGCAGCGGCGGCGGGGGAGGCGGCACGTCGCGGCGGGGCCGGGTGTAGCTCTTTCCCGATGCCGCTGTTTGTCGCGGAGTTTGGAAGAGATTTATTGGCTGGCTCTCGCTAAGCCACGCTTGAGTAATCCGAGCTGCTGCGCGCCGTGGTGAAACCCGGAGGGGGGGAACGTCACTCCCTCTGGCAGCGGAGCAACATTAGTCTTCCAGCCCTCTAACCATCGCTACAGCGTCGGAAACTGCCGGGTCACAGCCATTTGCTTTGGAAAATTGGCGATGTTTGGTGCTAGAGATCGATTACCCTCGTAATCTTTCCCCCACCTCCTCCTGCTTTACCCCACCCCTACCCGGCCCAGACAATAGCGTCCACGGTCCGCCGGGAAAAAAAATAGAAAAGAAAGCAAGGGAAGAAAGAAAGAAAGAAAGAAAAAGAAAGGACTGGGGGATGGATCTGACTCCGATAGGAAAAGCGTGTATCTAGAAGTGGTGCTAATGGGAAGAGATTTCCGAGCTCCAGAGGACGATGGTTTCTCACAAAGGGTAGCTGGCTCGGTGCTCAGAGCTGGAACCGTGTAGGAGATCCTTGGAGAAGTCCTTGTGCACAGAAAGCCGAAGATCTGTACAAACATGCCTGTTCGCAGAGGCCATGTGGCACCACAAAATACATTTTTGGGTACAATCATACGAAAATTTGAAGGGCAAAGTAAGTTCTCTCTTTCTATCTATTTTGCTACAGCAGTTTGATTCTGTTTGTGACTAAATGGACAGCAGCTCCAGACTATTTTAAGTTTGTTGCTTGGAAAGAAAACCCCAGAGGTGAGGAGGGGGTCCCTTTCAGGGGTAACGCTGTTTCAGATCAAGAATGCAGATTACCGACTCGAATTTTTGGGTTGTTGCTTTTTTCCCTCCCATTTCTATTAACAATTTTTATATTTGATTGCATCTGTACTGTATAACTACAGAAGTTATATCTTACCTTTTTCTGAACTAGAGAGATGGCTGTAACGCAAAGTTTACAATCTTGCTTATCTATACAATGTTTGAGAAAATCGGTTAGATTTATTGATTTTATTATTAATAATAATTATCATTGTCTTTTCAAAACACAGCAGAACAAGCAGACTTTGATTTAGAGGAAACAAATAATATGCAAAGGAGCTATTAAATGGAAAATATTCTTACCTTATAATCATGACTGCATTTGAATATAGCTGTCAAATATTTGCTTTGTTTATGGAAGCCTGAAATATCTATCAGACCAGTGCAAATGCATCCTCAGGGAGTCTCTGAGATCTTTTCCAATGCTGCGGTTTGCTACCTGTCAAGGAGGCTGAAGCTGAAGTGGTTTTCCTGGCCGGAACTCTGGTTTACTGTTAACAGTAAGAAGGAACACTTGATGCTTAAAATGAATTTCATTTAGAAACAGTAGTTTTATATATGTACATTTATTTAAATATTTAGCATATTTTTAGTATCAGTCTACTGCAAACCCTTACTGTTAACTCTAGCTTCTGTACTTCCTTATACTTAGACACACATTAGCAATTCAGTATCTATTTTATTTGAGAATAAAATAGAGACAGTCTTTGTAGTCCTAATTTAACCAAATACTAAGTTAACGTTGCTACTTGAGACAAGTTTTTATGCTGTAGAGTATTTAAGTTGAATATAAACCACTGCTACCTTGGTATCACATCTCCTCTAAAGAGAGGGAACTACTAGTGTGACTAGAGTAAGCAGAAATTGACATTATTGACAATAAATGTATCAAAGCAGTATATTTATAATTAAAATACGAGTAGTGTGTTATAGTGGTAAACAGTGACAAATGAAATAACAGTCAAATGACAACTTTTGAACTTTTCTCCCAGGTGAGTATTTAAGAAAGTGTGCTGGGCTAAGGCACAGAGCTTCAGTGGACTGTGAGAAAATGTTTCAAATGCCACAACCTTTGATTTTGATGTGCTTTCAATTTCATGTTCTTGCTGAGTTCTTTCACATTCTTTTATAAGTGTAACTTTAAAACACGAACGGTAAACAAAAATTTATCATGTTCTTTTCCAGATAGCTTTGCTAAAACAATGACTATAAACTCAACTCAATTAAAATCTCTAATGAATAGACTCAGCTGGTTGTTCTTTTTCACAGGAAGTTCCACAACTGTGTAGAACTCCCTTCCTTCTTATTCACAGCTATCCCCTACACCCCCCAAAAAAAAAAAAAAAAAAGAAAACAAAGGAAAAAAAAAAACCTTTTAAATGACTTTCTCTGGAGTCATGGCTGACAAGACAGTGCTCATCACTTTCCTCATCATCATCTAGGTTTCACTGTAGCTACAAAGGAAAAGAAAGTTGAAGTTGAGAAGTTTTGTGAGAAAAATTGCACAGACTGGTTTTATTTCCTTAAAAGACAACTATCTTCACTTTTAACGTACTCTAAATTTATTGAAGTTGCTTTAAAACCTGTGGATCAAATTAAATAGATAAAATGACTGAAAATCACTGCATTTCAGGCATCCCAGTGAAAAGAGTGGTTGTTTAGCATCCATCCATGCAATCAACACTTTATGAAAAGTTGAAAGAGTACTAAAAAATGCATCACTTTCTTTTATTGCAGATAAAAAATTCATCATTGCTAATGCTAGAGTGCAGAATTGTGCTATCATCTATTGCAATGATGGGTTCTGTGAGATGACCGGGTTCTCCAGGCCAGATGTCATGCAGAAACCTTGCACCTGTGATTTTCTTCATGGACCAGAGACCAAAAGACATCATATTGCTCAAATTGCTCAAGCACTGCTGGGGTCAGAGGAGAGGAAAGTGGAAGTCACCTACTATCACAAAGATGGTAAAGTCTGTTTTTATTGTCAAGACTTTCTGTGCATTTCATTATCTGGTAAAAACGTGTCTGGTTTGCTGGCCAGACCTTCCCCTGGAGTAGTGGTATAATTCCTTTGAAGTCCATTGAAGTACACTTCAGCATAGTAATAAGGGAATTTTCCTTGATAGTAGTGGGTGCACAGAGTATTTCAGTGTATGCTGACGGTAACAGTCGAATGAGGTTAGCACTGCATCTGCAACTGTTGAACAAAAGTTTTCTAGGTTTAAATTTGGTGTAAATTTCCTATAGTAAACAACCCTACAACAGTGCAAAGATAACAGGAAGCAGGAATCCTGTGACTGTTAATTTTTATGAAGTATTTGAGCTCATAGAAAGTAAAAATGATATATGAGTTTCAGGTCTTAATTCTGCGAGCCTCACACAATGCAACTGCATGATTTAAATGCAGTATTTTACTTGGAAAAACACAACGGGCTTGAAAGTAGCAAAAAAATTTACCTATAATGAAAAAAGTATTAGCTTATAAAGAAAAAGACAAGACCTTTTAAGAGATGAGATGCTGTGAATTTGGAGTATCTATATTTGAATCCAGAAGTTGTCCCAGAATTATGTTGGCACAGTAAAAATGTGGTTAAACTACGGGAAGTGTTCCTGGTTTTTAGTGAAGATACAGTATCTCTTAACAATATTGCTGATATAAACAAGAGTGGCTAAATATGCCTTGCTGATGCTTTCTACCTAGTAAGAGAGCATGAAATGAATATATGACTGTATTTGCTGATCAAATAATGCACACCCATGAAAACTAACTATGATACCTAATAGCTATGTGTAGGCTTTTTTTCTATTTCTCATTATCCAGTGCTTTTTACAGAAACATTCGTCCTTCAAACAAATCCAAATAATGAATGTGTGGTGTACCTTACTCTATCTCTTGCTCTGTATATGCTCTTAAGAGAAGGAAAAGGAAATTTATATTCAAATGCTGAGCTTAAATTAGTTCTGGAGAAGTGCCAGTGTTTTGTTTGCATCAATTTTAGAATCACATGCAAAGGATGCTCTCATATTTTAAGGTCACAAAGTTATACCATGTTCTTAGTAATTCTGTTATCTCGTAGAGTCGTAATATTATTTTTAGCTTGGGCAGGTATAATTCAGATAGGACTCAGGCCACTCACTCTGCCCACACTACCAATATTTAATGTTCTTCTTAACATATTCCCATTAGAGTCCTTTATTCTTAAATCTGGTTAGGTGGTCTGTAGTAGATTTTGCTCAAGATCGATGGTTGTAGTTGTGCCTTGAACATAGATTTATCAAGAGATCTGACAGTGTGTCTGTACACTTCTAGCCTGTGTTTGTGTTAATTTGGCATGTGTTAAAAATAATATTGCAAAAGGAGAATGTCATTGCTAACTTTCACAGCCACAAGCCTGGAGCATTGTTTTGAGATCTGGTTGTTTAATAGCGCTTCAGATTTCCAAAATACTGAGGGATAGGGAAGGTGCTTAACTAAAGTACTATTTATCCAGTGGTTAACCTTAATATGTGTTTTTCTAAATGTGATGAGTCTTGGCATCATACAACACCCTATAATCTGTTTGAGGCAAATCAAAGCAAAACTGTCCACAAAAATTGCCATACTCTTTGTAAATATTTTTGGGTTTTGAAGTACATTATAAATGGATTATTCACTGTAAACAATTTCATGCATAAGAGTTTTCAATAACTTCACTTCTGTGAAAAGTTTCTTTAAACTGAAGGATTTAAATATCCATATGTTCAAAGGCTAAGTAATTTCAAAAAGCTATGGATAATATTTCTAGACATATTCTTGAAAAATTTACTGGTCAAAATGTGAAATTCATTTATTGCACTGTATGCTGTGCTAAATTTAAACAAATACAGACAAGTTTTGAACAATTAAATTTCATTTAAAATATCAAATCACTGATTAGAGGTAAAAATTGACAAGATACAAGATAGGTCTGGCACTCAAATTCATAACTCCCTGACAGCTTGATCATTTGTATATATAGATTTGGTACACATAATGTTCAATAATGTAGAAAATGTGAGAAATTGTTCTGAAGCTTATGTGGTATTAGGAAATTTAAATTGCTTGTATGATGGATATAATATATTTTGGTAAGCAAACTCTATAGCTATCACAAATTACCAAAAATATATACTTTGCTTTTCATCTAAAATTTGGAAATGTGTTTTATACAGAAAAAATACACAGAGTAGTGACAGCTAATAAAGACTTTCTCTGGGTTCTGAAGCAGAATGAATTTAACAAAATTGCTAAACATTTGAGAGTCTAGTGCCTGGTTTGTTGCTTATTTTCCATTCTGTGGTGTCAGCTAATATGAAAATATTTTAAGAGCTCAATGCCAGCACAGTTAGACATGTAACTTTTTCCACATAAATAACTCAAGTTCTTTCAATGAACTGCCTGACACTTGAAAGTTTGATTTGGCATTACATGCAGATATATTTCATAGCTATCCATTGTGTAATACTTAACATAATACTTAAGTATACAGATGAGGAAGACAGCTTATGTAGGTGTCAAGTGGCTTAAGGTGGTAACTACTGATGTGTCTGAAGGCTTTATTACAAAGTCCTCAATAAACGTGCAGTGAAATGCAAATAAAAGCCTATTTCCTAGCACACCATCATTTACTTTGTATAGCAACTGATTATATTAGAATTTTAGTATTTCCAAAAAATTTTTTAGTATTTCAAATATGAGTAGGATCATATATCCTCTCACTCAAAATTACTGTCATTAGAAGTCCACCAAGCAGAGATCAGAAAGGGAATCGTTATATAACTAATTATTTTCCTTTTAAGTTCTAAATACCGCCTAATATTGTTTTAAAATTATTCAGCTTTAAACTTCAACTTAAAAGGAACTTCTTTTACTAGAAAATGTTATTTCATACATATGGGGAGTTAGGATTCTAACATTCTCTACTGTCCATAGCCTACTTCAAGATGAAAAAAAAATGTAAGCTTTTGAGTTTTAAACGTCTTGATAATGCAAGATTGAATGCTGCTGTTCATTGCTTTAATTTTTCGGCCAGGTCACACATTGAAGTGTGAAGGGGGCAGAAGAACGAGAGAATTTTGGCAGCAGGCTGATGTTCAGAAAATGCTGGCTGTTTGAATCTACATTGCTTTAAATACAGCAGACAACAGTTAAAAAATATATATAGTTTTATAAATATGTTACTCATATGAGACATGTTTCCATTTGCTCTGTGCAAAATGGGGAAATTGTAGAGAAGAGGGGGAGAATATTTGTGATGGCTTCATAGAATTGTGCAGGTAGCCTGAATGTGGAATGGCAGAATTACTGACACAACCAGCAAGCCCTGTCCCAGCTGTACTGACACCTCATCCTCAGAAGTTTTTAACATTTGCAGCTAACAACTTTAATAGTTCCCGCTGCAGTATTTTTATCAGAATAATATTGTTAATATAGCCTACATTTTGCTTGAATTTCTTCTTACACATTTTTCCTTTTAGAAGGCTACTTGTGCAATCCAGATTGTTCAGGTTATTCTAATCCCCTGTCATGTTGGAGTACTGCCATCATAGACAATTATTTAGCTATTAAAAATATTAATGACTACTGAGAAAAATGGTTAATAGGAACAGATGGATGCCAAAACTAAGGGTCTAAATTCATAGTTTGTCATTATACAACAAGCTCTTGCTGAAACTACTCATGGGTTTAAAGACTCAGTAAATTTTTTTTAATGTAAATATCCCTTTAATGAAAAATAAAACATAAATGCACAAGAACTATTATTCTGGAATAGATTTTTTTTTTTAAATCTTGCCCATAAGGCACTAACATCTGTTTAATTCAAAAATTATACTCTCATATCAAAGCAGCTGTACACTATGTTCCTCTCTATTTCTCAATTTCATTTCCACAAGTTATATAACTATATGATCTCTTTTATAGTTGAACATAAAATATTGTTTATACAGAATATCAATTCTTATTTTAATAATGTTATTTGTGGTGAAAATGTTTGACAGCTCTTCCTTTGAGGACTCCATTTTGGACTTTAAGTCATTATTGCATAAATCATTTTTGACAGCTGTAAAATATTGCTTGAGGTGGTAAATCTGTAAAGCTTTTGACATAAAAAGTGTAATTATTTTGGGATTGAGAATGGATTTACAATAATCAAAGGACTGCATCCCACTACATTTTTTTACTTATTTCTCTATACTTTATAGACAACAATGGGCTGTATCTAAGCCTTGAGGTTATAAAGAATAGCTGTTAGAGGAAAATAAGGAGATCATTTAAGCTTATCCTATAAATATCAGATATTCTAGGGATAAGGAACACTACATAAGGATATAGTTTTGAGCAAAGGTAAGATTAACCTGTTTTTTGCTGAGTGCTTAGAAACCTTGCCACTTACCTAGTTTGAGAAATGTAATTTGCCACAATTAACTGCAAATTAAACATATTTTTATTCTAAAAACACACCAAAGTTCCAAACAGATATTTTAAATGACTTTTAAGTTTTTTTCTTGTTGTTGTTTTGTTTTTTTGTTTTTTGTTTGTTTTTTGTTTTGTTTTTTTGAGGATAAGAAGCTAAAATTTATCCTAAAAAGTATAAACATACCGCTGACAAAGTGAAAATCTTATTAAGTGTTCTTAAATAGAAAGATCAGGACTTCATTTAGAAGTTCATCATCTAGACTTCAGCAAGGCTCTCCTTCACCTCTTTGTGCTTCATAAATGCTGTGAATCTACCAATCAATTAAAACTACAACTGAAAAGAAAGACCCCTGCATGTATATCAAGACCCCTTAGATTAGCTCTAACCCGAGGGTCAGACAGTACAGTTACAACTGTGAATTTCTTAACGGGAGCTGATTATATAGGTGAATCAATGAAATCACTCTGTAATATTCTGCCGCTGCAGGAATTGCTGGTTTAAGAAATAGTACCTGACTGAATTTTGATAAAGAAAGCTTAACCTCTTCATCAAAAAAATGTCCAAAAAACTTGCCTTATTGCAAGCTTTGTCCAAACATTCTTAAAAATAAATTTTCTTTGAACAAATCCAGAGTGTTACTGAAGGTGTAATTAGAAATACACGCCCTTTTCTTGTGTCTGCAGTGTAATGTTTGTTTCTACTTTAGGTTTTAATACTTGCCCTAACAGACAAAACTTTTCACTGTCTCATTCAGTTCTGCTGTTCTTGCAGCAGGGAGCACTATGAGCAATAAGCTGATACCCCAATGGTCAGAGTATGGCATCCACCCATCCCCATTCAGTTATGGTTCCTGTGCCTGCCCAGAACTGTGGGTCACTACTTATTCACATTTCTGATGGGATTTCTAATGGTTATGATAAAGCAGCTTTCATTCATACTAAGCAGTTTTATTAATAAATAAATTTCAACCATATTTTTCAATTATTGGCTTTCTATTATATTTCTTTTTTCTTCTCAAGTTAAGGTGAATTTATCTTAGGAAGGGGAGCTTAAAAAAACCCTTTTTTCATTTTCACATGTTCCTACTAATGATAGACATTATCCGAATAGAAAATAACAAAATTAAATCATCTTTAAAATTGTTCTTTTTATATCAGTATTAAAGATTCAGTAGGTATGATCAGATATATCTAATTTTAACAAATAAATAAGAATTCAACTAGTTTTATTTCAGCAACTGAATCTTTAATAGAAAAAAAAAAACAAAAAAAAAAAACAAAAAAACATGGAATTTAGAAAAATCTGACAGTTCTAAGTTCTTCTACACCACAGCTGAAAACCTGCAAGCTAGTGGACCAGGATTTCACTTCAATACAGTACCCAGGGGAAACTCTTCTGGACTTCCATAGTACAGGGTTACAACAGGATTTAGAAAGTCACTGGGTCAACTTATACTATTGAAGGTACAGAAATTTCCCTTGCTTGAGCTAGAAGGAATAAGTGATTACTGATTTTAGAAAACATTTAAGAAAGGTATCACATTTTGAAGTCAAATAGCAGTAGAAGGACATGCTATTTTACACATATTCAAAATTAAAGTTTTTCTAAGACATTTAAAATGATAATATTCTATGAAGACAAGTTTAATCTTTTAATTAGGCATTGCCTAACAAAGTTTTTATCTGTTTTCAATGTGCTTCTCTTAGTTTTAGTGAAAGCCATTTTTGTTTTGGGTTACGAGACAAGAAGTGCTACTAGTCTGGTGCTTTCTTTTTTGTTTTTATGCAGTTTCACATAACTGTATTGTGCTCTCTTTTCATCTTCTATTCATGTCCTTTCTTACGTTATGTTCTGATAAGAGAGTTTTTTCATACTCCTGATTTGTGTTACCGATTGATTCATCTTCTCCACCAAACTAGCTCACATATCACCAAAGCAACTGTTTCTCTAATAGCAGCCTTATGCATACTTTGTATTGCACAAACTTCAGAACATTGCACTTTGAACAGTACTGATGTTGACACTGTTGCTGTTCTCTCTGGTTTCATGCAATGGAAAGACAACAGTGGTGTGGATTAGATCTTATCTTAGTGGTTTCAAGTCCTGTTTTAAAGTGTTCCATACATATTTGTCTCAGTTTACATGCTAGGTATTCCATGCTCTTCCCAGCTTCCCAAATCAGTATGAAAAAGTTCAATCAAGCACCATAGGATTCACATTAATAAGACTAAGTTGACTGTGGAAATTGCTAACTCGTATCTCAAAAGTGAGTAAAAGTGTAGCTATGAATCTAGATCTAAGTAAAGCAAATGCATGACAGCGGCAGTGGGGATCTACAGTTTCAGCTGCTTTCATAGTTTATGTACCTGAAAGTCCACACCTCTGAGGTGAGAACTATTGGTGCTATTATTTTGTACATCTTGAATTTTTTACTCTAGTGTACTGTGGTATTTTTAAAAAGAAAATAGCACATGTATTTGAATAATCTTTTGGAAATTTAATTAAAATGTCATTTGGAAAGCAGAATTCTAGCCATAGTTAGTCACTAAGTACTTTTTTGACCTCTGCTATTTACACAGATACCCTAATTTAAGCTCCCTAGAAATATCCCTTGATATAACGTGGCATTTTCATTTCTGATTTTCTTAATTTCTTTCATTGTGTAATCACAATCACCAAAAAGGGTACAGAAATGCAATAAAAAATGTCAAAATAAACATTATATAGTGGAGATTCTGTTGCCATTTTCTGTTTCATTAACCAGATTCTAGTTACAGATTTAATTATGCCCACTTTTGACAACACTATGATAACGCTGAAGTGTTATCTAGAGAAAGAAAATATTCCAGCTTCATTGTTATCAAAGAAGGGCCGTCATATAATGAAAAACTAAAGATGGTATTTAAATGTCAACTTTATTAACTGTATCATCACACAAAGTTGAATGGAACTGACAAGAAGAAAGCTTAGGCCAGAAATCAGATCTGCCTTCAGTACTTCCCTCCTTACTGAAAGTTCTTGTTTTCCCATCCTTGTTCCCCCTTCATATCACAGAGTGAATAAAAATCTTTTCCATTCTTCCATGACCTCATTTAAATTTCTGCTCTGCCATGAATGCAATGGAAGCCAGAAAGTCTTTCCTAAGTGTTCAGTTCACAGAAACACAATAGTTTACATCAAACGCTGTGAAATTAGGATTTATCATAATTCCCAAATATAGTAACCTTTGGCACTATCAGCTTTTGAAATATTGGCCTCTTTAAAGCAAACACATGGAACTATACTGTAACTAATTATTCTGCTCTCAGACACACTCTTAATGACCTGAGAGCTAGAAAACAATTCTTACAGTCAAAGGGCTTGGCTTGTGTGACGCCAGCTTTCATAGAATTAAACTGTGAACTTTAAATCTTGCAACACTAAAAATCCTGGTCTTTCACTGTTAGCCCACTGCTGGCAGGCCTTGTATCACTTTCATTCATAAGACAGACAAAACATGCCTGGATTTTAATCCATAGAATAGAAAGACAGAGATGTCTTCACAATAGAGATAGACATACATGATTTTTTTCTTTCTTCTTCTTAAATAAAGGTTGCTTGAAAAGCAGTTAATCATCATGTAAATATATCTAAATCACTAGAAGACGTGTTCTAAAGCACTTATTCCCAGATGTTCTCAGACTTTAGAGCCAGTGCTCTTTTAAGATTATTTATTACTTAGAGCATTTTCTGCTACTTTTCATTCAAATCAATGCAAGTGTGTCTCTGAAAATAGCTTGCAAATTTCCTCCTTTCAAAACTCATTTGTGCCAATCTGCTTTACTCCTTCCTCTCTGGAAAAAATGCTGGGTAATCTCATTAGTATTTTGCATGTTTATGACTGTTGTACAGGAAAGCATTTCTTTTTGTTGTTTCAAAAGAATATAAATCTCAGTCTATAAATCCTATTGTTGTGGTTTTTAAGTCAAACACTGCTTCCAGTCTGTCTACTTGCTTGAAAAAATGGCTTTCAATTCACAAGTGAGAAAGGAGGGAAATCTTAAATACAGGTCACTTTTAATAATGATAACAAATGAAAGGACAATTTTATCTTTTTTTCCATTGCAAGTGTCCAACATTATTTGTGCATAACATAATAAAACACACAAAGAATCAACATCCAAGTCCATAAAAAAAAAAAAAAAAAAAAAAAAAAAAAACTTCAGCACTTCCCCACAGGATTATTTCTGGAGACCATTTGTCTCACATTCTGAGAGATAATAAGCCTGAAGTCTAGAAGTACAAAACCAGATATCTGTAAATCAATATCCAAGCCTTCCAAGTGGCTTAATGGAGCAGCCCATGAGCTGGTGTGAAAAGATACCCTATAATGCCAATCCTGAGCCAGTCTGTGTTGGTTCATTGTTTAGAGCATCATTAGTGCTTCTGTAAGTTATGTTGATTTCCTATGCCAACAAGCATATGAAGTGATACAGAAATGGCTTTAGTACTTTTACTTGCAGACTCAAAGAAAAGTTCTGGAGAGGGATAGCAGTGTGTTAGCATTGGTTTGGGGTGACCAAAAAAACTATACTGAGATGTGGGATCTCTGTATCCCCAGACTGCAAAATCATTTCTCTCATGCTACAAGCAGAACTAGGATCGAAGGAACTGCTATCAAATGCCAGAAAAGTTAATTAAAAACTAGTAACTGCTCTGGCTACAAATAAAATTAGTGTCTGTTAAGTGTGATGTTTTTAGCTCAGGTACTACGTGCAGGTGGCCTCCCCCTTCTCTGTTTACTGCTTATTTAAAGATTGGAAAGGGGGAAAGAAATGTATCATCCACAGATAACTCTTCTTCCTGGTGAATAGGTATGCAATTGTATTTTTTAAAATAAGTACACAAACCAAGAATATTACAGCTTTTATTACAGGGAGCTTTTTTGTGTACTGTGCCCATCTATTAATTTTCATTTATAATTAGCTTTTGACCTCATTTATGAAGAATCAGATCCTGTGGAAGCAAAATTGCCAGTAGTGTTACTGTCTCTGAAGAACCCAACATAATCATTAGCCAGATAAATGCATTCTGGGTGGCTGCTTGTCCTTCAAACATGATTTCTCTTATACTGTTATGTGTAAGAGTCCCTGTACCATGGGAACTACGTAAATTGTTTCCTTTCTAAATAGTATTTTTGTATTAATGCTTGTGATCATTTTACTGTCAATAAAAATTTATGAATAAAGTACTTTATTTCCACTTGCTGATGAATTTAAGAAAACATATTGACTGGGCTGAAGTGACAGAGAAAAAACTGTGTATCTTTCACCTTTTTACCTGGAAAGTTGATTGTCCAGATTTTTGTTTTGCCCCTAGGGACCATGGGCACTAAAATATCAGACAATACTAAAGTATCATAGATATGAATGTCAAACTGAGATTCCAAAAGAAATGATTCACATGAACTTCTACATGTAAATGCAAATTTCCAACTAGATTTTCAATTATATGTATCATATATCTATTATAAAATGCAACGTCTGCCTCCCTAGACATTTAACAACTTTTAAGAATTGCTAGAATTACTCTCTGTTCCATCACAAGCTGATATTTTGTAGATCA
>JAOWBP010003503.1:18509149-18582496 GCA_028571105.1 Tragopan temminckii
AAATTCCAATTGCTGAGACATGTTTTTATGAGTTGAATCTTAACCATGTGATAAGCAGCATTCAGACTCTGAGCAAAAGGCAGGAAGAAATAAGCACTGGGGAGAATTTTGCAAACCACCGTACAAATTGGACAAGAGTCGAGCTCTTCCTTTCCACTGGTTATTTACTCCTGTTCTAGTGCTCAAACGAAAGGTCCTTACATAATTAACATTTTCCCTCAGCTTTTGAAAGTGGAGTTGAAAATAAGCGCTTGGTTTCTGCTGCATTTGTGGTAATTACTTCTGCTTCATACAGTGCCTTTCATTCACAGTGTACAAAAAAGAAAAGAAAGCTGCTGATACCTCTTCGTAGAAACAACATGCTAGAAGGAAAGGGCAGCCATTACACCAGATACAAGAGCTCTGCGGGCAGGAACTGCAGACACCTGTGTAAACGTGCAACAGCAGCAGCTTTCACAACAGCATACATAGCAGACTTTGTACCAGATTATGCCCATCTCACCAAAACTGGACAGGGGGCAACCAAGACTTTCATATTCCTGACAGACCCTTCTCCTGCTGATGAGAATCTTTCTCCTTAGTCTGTTCTCGTGATAGCTAGGAGAGCACAAATCCTGCATCCAGGTACCTGATATCTGTAATATCCACTTACAGGACGGATAAGTTAACTATTAGCCACGTTGTGGCTGAAGTGATGAAGCTCTGTTTACCATTATGTCTACAGAAGCCTATGTGGGCCACAGAAATGATCCAAGGGATGGAATACCTCTTCTACATGGACAGGCTGGGAGAAGTGAGGCTGTTCAATCTGGAGAAGAGAAGGCTCTGAGGAGACTTGACAGTAACCTTTCTGTATGTAAGGGGAGGATGGGAAGGCTGTAAGAAAGGAGGAGTCAGACTCTTTAGCAGGGTGTGTTGTGATCAGACAAGGGGAAATTATTTCAAACTAGAAGAGAGGACATTTAAATCAGATATAAGGAAGAAGTGTTTTACCAAAGAGTGGTAAGGAACTGGCACGGTTTGCTGACAGATGTGCTGGAAGCTCCCTTCCTGGAGATGTTGAAAGTCAGGCTGGAAGGGGCTCTCAGCAACCTGTTTGAACTCTAGGTGTCCCTGCTCATTGCAAGGAGTTGGAAGAGACATTTCAAGGTCATCTAGTCCAACTAAAATAATGATATGACTCTATTGGTAGTGAGGCCCGAGGATGAGCAAAATGAGATTTTGGTAGGCAGGGACATCATTGCTGCTGAAAATTGCTGAAGATGCTTCACTGGAAGAACTTATTATGGTGAAGAGAAAAGGTTGGTTGGTGACCATATGACTGACCTTGCTAAATTAAGTTCTCCGTTGATGCAACTGCTTGGTGTGACTCAGAGAATGTTCCACAGTTCATGTGTGCAAAAACAATCTTTTGCTTTTGTAGAAGTTGGGAAGTACCGCAAGTGATACCACGAATTAGGCCAAACAAAAAGAATGAGCTACTAAAATGTTGTTACTATATATGAAAAAGGTTTAGAAAAGAAGGTCTTCTCCTTTTCCTGTTCTCAAAGCTCTGCGAATGCTGACAGTAATTTAATCTAACCAGAACCCACCCACAGAGTTTGACTCCTGTGTTTTGACAGACAATTCACCAGTTCCTCAGTTGCTCTAAATCAGCAGAGTTTCATTTCAGTCACTGGAGCTACACTGGTTTATTCCACTTATGGATCTGATCCAACACCTACAAATAGATACAGGAGGAGAAGAGCTCTGTCTATGTTTTGTCCTGTTGAACAGCATCTGCTCCCTATGTTTTCTCGTACTTAACAAATTATCATTAAAATATCAATACCAAAAAATACCATAAAAATTACCAGATTCCGTAAGTGGCAAAAAATACTCCATGTAAACCAGGTATAAGCTCCTCATATGAGTAAATGCCACTGACTTTTAAGGACAGTTCATGTGAAGTTAGGTTGATAGAATTATCACTGAATTCATACAGGTGTGAAGTACAGTGTACTTCACATCAGTAAAATTTATAAATGGCAGTAATTGAAATGTAACATTTGACTCTGAATAGAGCTGTAACATCCATGCTCAAATTTCTATCGGAGATCCAGATCTTTCTAGGTCCTTCAGGGTTAATAAGTGTTCTTAGCAGCCTGAAGAACCAGTCCCTCTACGACACTATGGAAGTATCATGCTTGTCCTAGAAGAATCAAAATGTAGTAATGGAGCACATTTTTCCACTTCTTAGGTTTTCATTGCAGTATCCTTCTTCTGTACTGCTTGTATAATTGAGTTCCCCTATTTTGGAATGGGTTCACTTGACCCCAGAATAACCAAAAATATTACTAATTTTTTTTTCACCATTTTCTAAGGAAAAAATGATTTCCTTTACTCCTAGTGTCAGCAAAATAATAAATTAATGCTACTTTGCTGATAGCACACTGGTCAAAATATGTAAACCTAAATAGGCTATTTGCAATGCTAAAAGCTGATTCAAACCGTTTTTATTTAAAACAGAGATATTAAATAATCTACAATAATCTATTAAATAATCTACAAAGTCAAAATAATTAAAACCTTCTTATTTTAAACTGGAGAATATTTAATGGCACTAAGGTTTTCACATAGCTGAACAAAAGCTTTCTGAGGGAAGTTTTAGAAGGAATTTCTTTGTTTTGTCCATATTCTAAGTGCCCTCTACTGCCAAAGGAGTTGTACTACATAGAGAGAGCACTCAGCTGCAAACAGAAAGTAGAAACCCACCCAGAGACTGGTAGAAAGGAAGACTGCAGGTATTGCTTTTCAGGATTCATGTGGCTGGACTGGAAAGCTACTGACAATAGAATTTTACTTTTCTTCTTTTTTTTTCTTTTCTTTTATAATAAGAAGAAAAGAAAACCCAGTTGGTGAATGGAAATAAGCAATCCCTTATTTCTACTAGCTATGTGTTTCTTTTTTTTCCTTCTGCAGCTTACCATCCTCTCTAGGCTTCTCTACATATCTGTAATGCTCATTTCTGCTCATGAGAAAGTTGTGACCCTGCCCAACACATAGGCAAGTTTTACACTTGTACTGCAAAGATGGGCAGGAGCCAGCCACTCATGGGGGGCTAGCAGGGTGCAATGGCTCCAGAGGACAGGAAGGTGTACTCAATGCTGTGTTCACTGGTATCGGAATAATCCCTGGCTTTCTTAAGTTGGGTTTTGCTCTGATGGGAAGGAGTATACCCCAGCTTCTAACCAGCCTCAGATCCACACACCTTCCTCGGGTGCCTCTTACTCTGCACTTCTCTGCAGGACAATTTTCATTTTTAATGTGCTCACATCGTTCAATAACGACTAAAAGCAATGTAAGAGTTTCTGACTTATTTTTTCCATATGCAGCGGTCAGATTGAGAGAACCCAGGTCTGCTGGATGCAGAGCCATGATCTGACTGGGAAAGGTTCTGAAATGGGTAGGAAAATACAACTGCTCATCATCCCAATAGTTATAGTGACAGATCAACATGCACTGTATGTATTCAAGATAGTCTTAGTGCATTTAATGTTTTGTACTATACATATCACAAGAACACACTGCACATATACTACTGTATACACATGCACACATATATATTCATGAAGTTATTGTGCATTAGTGGTGGTGGGTATTACAGTCACCCTGGCCGAGCTGTGAACAAACAAAGCCACAGAACCTGAACCCCCTGATCACATTAACCCTTCATCCTCCAGCACATCCTATTCCTTTGACACAGTCTTATTCCCTGACACGCTTCCAGCCCCCGCTCAGGTCAGTTTGAGGCAGGGCGCGGCCGCTGCCTCTGAGTGATGCAGAAATCCTGGAAAGGGGGAAATTGCAGCTGCTTTTTGCTGGCACAGAGGCCCTGCTGGTTACCGAGGCGACCGCTGCCGAGTGGGTCCAGCCCCATTCCCAGGACTGTGGGAGCTGTCAGGAGCATCCAGCACTGCGCATTTACGGATGACGGCCAGTGCTTGGCTTTAAAAAAAGTATCTGAGAAATTACATTTTTGCTTTTTTTTTTCCCCTTCTGATTCACAATATGAAAAACATTCTATAGACCTCTGTGACCTCAGGGGATATTGAAAAACTATAAAAGCAAGAGCTCAGCTATATTCTCTGGTCTTCCTCGTGAACATACAGGATTATTTTCCACATATGTATTCTAAAGTCCAACCAAGCTGGTCACAGAAAATAAGGCAAGCTACAGAGACAGCTTGGCTACTTTTGGGAAAGGTTTTGAAACTAATTTCCTTCCCAATAGTATGACATCACATTATTAATGATTTTGTTAGAGATTAGCAGAATTCTGAAAAAATAAAAAAGTGAATTAATGATACAGGTACATTAAATTGTCAAGCCAGTTCTTGGACTGGTTAGCTATGATTTCTCAATAAATAGTTCATCTCAAAATTGATGAAATTTATACACAGAACATCAGGAACAGGTGTTCACAAATATATTTTGATTCTAGAAATACTCTCATGTTTTCCCATGCAATTAAAGTTATATCAGCCATATGAAATGAATCTGAATTATTTTACACTCTATATACATAGGCTGCTTTTGCACATGTAAGAGCTATGAAGCTGCTTGCTCTTGAAAGTGAAGTGTTTTGTTTTGGCACTAGTAATTTTCAGCATAATGTTGCTGTAAGCTTTCCTAGAGTAGGATGCCAGCTTTTATTATTTGAATCTCTATGTCATTTTTTTTCCTCATATTTTTTGATAAAAGTAGTAACAAAGATGTTGATTTTTTCCTACATCTATCAATGGATTTTCTTCTG
This sequence comes from Tragopan temminckii, assembly GCA_028571105.1. Classification (NCBI taxonomy): domain Eukaryota; kingdom Metazoa; phylum Chordata; class Aves; order Galliformes; family Phasianidae; genus Tragopan; species Tragopan temminckii. The sequence goes on from JAOWBP010003503.1 coordinate 18,513,944, forward strand.
GATGCAATAGTTTGAGGTGACAAACTTGATTACATGCAGAAAAAAAATATTCTAAAGAGCTCTTTAGTGTAGACAAACTGAACGAGAAGCTCTGACTGCAAGTGTAAACCAGAAAAATTCAAATGAGCAAGAGACTACATATGAAATAAATACATAGCCATTCTACAAGTAATATCAGTCCTTAGTATCTTCTGATCAGAACTTCATACTTTCAAGGAAGTTATGTTCCAGTCAAGCAGAACTCATTGAGTTTACTATGGGAGTAACTGTGTGGACTTAAGTGACTTCTGGCATACCTGTAGTATACTGGGTTATACCAACCTATGGCAGAAAGTCAGAGCTAATGATATGCAGTAGACCTCTCTACAGCTCCACAAGCCAGTTATTTGCACATGGAGACACATCAGAAATGGACCCTGGCTTTCTTGTCAAGTTTGCCTCAGGAATGAAAAGTGAAAGAAAAATAATTGTTACTCCTTGAAATCTGGTAGTTTAACTGAAACAAACTGCATAGGTGGGGTTTGTCTCCCAAGTGTGGTACAGCTTCTGTTCCACAGTGTCACCAGCCAAACCACTAAAGGTGACTGAAGAAATCCAGGGCTGGGAAAACCAGTCAGCAACAGACTGAGGCTACTGTCCAAAAGTAGAATTAAAATATACTCAGGAAGAACTAGCAGTAGAAATGAAGGAGGAAACAGACAAATGGTGGCAACCCCATGCCATTATATTAGTGTTTCTTAGCTGCTCACTTTGTTCACAGACAGCAAAGACTTGGAAGATGAGGATGAATAGTCAGCAATGCCTTATCATTAGCCACATTTTTACCCACTTGGACTGAGACCCTCAAGCAGAAGACATAAGCTTGCCAGCTTTCTAGCAAAAAAGGACTCAGTGTACATGCTGCTAATGGTAGCCTTTACTGGAAGACCAGTTTTCTAAGTTCCAGCTGTTTGAAATCAAGATAACAAGTCCCCTACTCCTCCACACCAGAGGCCAGCACTCCCCAGACTCACTGCTGAAAAGCATCCCAGCTTCCTTGTCCTGGCACAGGACCTCACCCTCCTCTGCCTTCTACTTTGGTTTACACGCACGCTTCTCCTGCTTGGTATCTCTCTCTCACACGCACGTGTACACTCTCCTTCTATGTATTACATTATGGATTCATGGATTGTCGCACACATTCCAGAAATATGCTTTACTTGGGGTATTATTGCACTGCATAAATAAACTGTACATGCAAATACATAGCTATCATTAATATTCCTTCATACCCTTCATCCGGCTTTTCATTAACTTATTACCATGCTATTGCTCAAAGGAAACAAAGGCCACAGTCTGATTTGCTTAGCACAGAGATGCACACAAGTAAATGCAAAGAAATTCTGATTATTATCCATGGATTATAAACAAATACTGCAGGACTTCAACATTAAGAGTTCAGCCTTCAAGACACTAAGAAATCCTCAGTAAAGAATAAGGAATGAAGCAATTTTATTTAAAGAATATGCTACTCCTGCTGTATTGGAGGAAGCCATACAAACCTCAAGTCCTCTTCATTTCAGATTATTAAAAATTATTTAACAAGAAATCAGAATATGCAGAAGCTTTTTCTCAGCCTGATTACAGAAGATTTCAATAACTCCTTGCTTAGGTTTCAGTAAGTGCTAATAAAGCTTGCCATTACTATGAGGAAAACAGCCATGTACTAGAATACTATGAGATACAGTCCTACTTATGTCAAGCAGTAATGGGGTGACCTCTTGTTTTGAAGTATTAAACAAGAGAATTTAATGAATGTTGATCAACTTCAGTTTATGGCACACAGATGTTATCAAACTATCTGATGAAAATGCAAATTTGCTTGATAATGACAATATTGTTGCCGTAATAGGATCTATGAATTATTTGATGTGCTTTTTTGAATGTCTGAATTGGGGATCTAGAACTACATAAAATAACTGTTGTACATATTATGTAACTTAAAAATCATTTGATACTAGTTCTAAGTAGGAAATCAGCACTTAACAGTTGTCTGTGGTAGCATCTTACTGGGATTCTTTATGCTCCCACATTGCTCCATTTTTATTAATAATCTGTGGAAAACATATATTCACCTAATTTCTTATAAAGTTTCCAAATAAAGGAAAGACTGTGAAGTGATAAATAAAGATAAAAGCAGATCATTGATATACGTGTTATATAGAGAGTAAGCACAATCAACTATGTTCTTCAGTGACACTGATGAAAGTCTGTTCATCTATATAGAAGAAAATATATGGTCAGGAATTTCATACGTCTAAACAACTATGATTTTAAGGCAGTATTTCTAAAAAAGAAGTATTCATAGCAGATACTCAGCTGAACATGAATTGTTTATGAGTAAACACTGTGGCTATTATAAAAAGGAATAAGATTCAATGGCATAAAATATAGTTGAAGTTTATATTGCCTTGACATTGGAGCTTGTGCTATTGGAATCCAACACTGCTCTCCAGATTTGTTAAAAAAATAAAAATAAAAAAATCAGATGCTACAGAAAAGAATTAGGAGAAAGACTGAAAAGTTTCAAAAACATTAATGTTAAGATTAAAAATGCTGGTGGTAAAGCTATGTCGTTAATTCATTTAGTTCATGATTGAGTCCGGAGTCCGGGTCACTCATGCTGAATTTCAGTTGACTCACTCTATGTCTAATTGGGACGAACCCACTTCTACTTCTTTTTCCTTTGGAAAGAACATATTCTTGGAGGGAGCATTTTGGAGAATCTGATGTTCTTGAGTTTCACTACTACTGAGTGTTTACAACTTATAAGGAGGCATACCCTCTAGATACTGCTAGGACAAATGTAGAAAAAGAGTAAGTATATATGGAGTTAAATGATATGAGTCAGAAGCAAGGGAAGGCCCATAATACGGAATCACCAACTTGCCTTGAGATATCTGCTCAAGTTTTAGTCTGGGCATTGTTACCAATGCAGTAGAGGTAAGATTCTGAACTTATCAGAGAGAAGGTTGAAAGAGCACAGTTTCTCAAATCTATAGTTATCTACATGGGGAAAAGTACTTTGGAAAATGTAGAGTTCTTCAGTCTCATAGAAAGATACCCAACATAGAAAGATAAGACCCAACAGCTGAAAACAGAATTGAGAAAAAGTCAGAGTAGACATAAGGCTTGTATCTTTAACAGTGTGGGTAATCGGGCATTGTGAATTAGAAAGCCAGGACTGTACTGAACTTTTTATGTCCACTCAATGGTTAAGATCACATCTTTCTCTGAAAGATCCAGTCAGCTCAACCATAGGTGTAAGATCAGAAGATAAAAATCCAGGGAAGTTCTGTGGTTTGTGTGGAAAACACAGTATGTAACTATAGTATCCATTTTTTGCCTTAAAATTTGCATACTTGTGAAGGGCAGAAATGTGAAATATTTGTGGATAGTAAAAAATTCTGTTTTGTGTGTACCCTTTCCCCTCTGGCCTTCAGCTAGCTGGGACTCTATCTGCTGTATGCAAGCCAAATGATGCCATAGTAATGAACAGCTGATTTGTTCAGGAGCTGGAAGATTGTACTGCCAGCTCAGCCCCTTTTCCCTAAGCAACTGCAGAAGGTTTAAAACAGGATAAAGTCATCTGTTGTATTCAGGGTCATCAGTATGACAGAAAATAATCAAGAATGAAAAATCACAAGCTTAGAGTGGAGAGAACTAGGAATGTACTCAGACCTGTAAGTTATATGGTGGTGCTACACTTCAAAGCTATATTTTAACCCATGACTCTGACATGTCTATCTGCTCGATTCTCTGCTTGCCCAAGCACTGAAATGCCAGTTCAGCAGATGACCTTAACCATCCATTCCTCTTCCTTCACAACCAAACTCAAAATGATATTTCCACAAATGTCATATTCTTTACACCACTTTTCCTTTTTTTTTTTTTTTCCCCCAGATTTTTCAAATCTCTCAGACACCTGGAATTCTAGAGCAAGAACCAAATCTTTGTTCTTCCACAATGGCAATAAACTATCAGAATTTAGGATTAGAAATAGATTGCAGCAGCCACCTATAATGCCACATATATATCACAGAAAATGGAAGAAGTTAGCCTTCACTGCTTCTATAAGAAAATAAAATTTAACCCTTGACATAGAGGTTAATAATTACCTCACATTTAAAGTTCTTTCCTTTCAGTTATTTCCAAGAAATGCTCAGAACTTGAGTCTGTGCATGCTTGTTGCCATTTAAACTTTTATAGACAGTTATAGAACTTTTGAAAAGGAAAAGTTCATCTTCCCTGAACCTGCGCATTGCCTAACAATGCCCATAATCATTTGCTCATTTCATCAATTTCTACATTTATTACAGTTATAGCACATATTAGAGAGAGCTAACATTTTTTGCATGGTTACCAGACCTTCTCTAATGTCAGAATGAAGTTGAGTGTGTAAAGATTTCAAAGATTAGGATCACTGCATGGCTAGCACGAGTCCTATTTATGTCTAAAGATATCATAGCACGTGAGATCAGATGAGGTATTTAGGCTAGTAGGTCACAATTTCACCATGAAAAAGGATGGTGCTTTCTGTGAGGTATCCTATAACCCAAGTAAACTGGACAGTACACCATGCTGCCAAGTCTCCCAAGCTTCTTGTACAGGAGACAGCTGTGGCCATGGGACATCTCTCTTCCACTAGAGTTGGCTTTTAAAAAATAGCATATTCCATGGTTCTGTGCACCTGAAGGTGTATGCAGGCAAACTGAAGGAATAATGTTCATGAATATACTTAAATATTGTTAAAGCCCCTACTAAGTTTCAGACAGTATACTAAAAAAAAATTCCTTTTCAAAATCCCATATCAATCACATGTTTCCACGTGAGATGACAAAGGATGGAAAATTACATAATGTCACAGTTCCTGAAAAATGTCTTCTGGAGCAGCAATCATTCAGCAGCAACTGAAGCAGGTGCCCTGCACATCAGCCCCATTCGTCTCAGCACTGCCTTCCTGGGGGCTGTAGTCCCACACTGCCCTTTGGCCAGCCATGAGCACTGCTGCTGCCAACAATGGCCCCATTCTGTGTGACAGGAAGACCACTTATACACCAAAATGGTAACTGTCTGTACAGCATCCTCTGTGGCAACTACATGAATGTCAGCCTTGTCTGCTCGGGTATTCATATAATATCTGCTATTATTGTCACCTTAGCTATAAATACGACTTAGAAATGTAACATTCTCTGCCTCCAGTTTCAGCTGAAAACCAAGTCATGACTTACACCTGAAAGTGCTCAGGCGAGATGAGCAGTTGATGGTGCATATAAACTTGTCTATCTCACATGTCTGTTTAACCACAGAGGTTTCCCAAGACATGGAGATGTGCAGAGAGCAGGACAACTGGTATACTGTGAAAATGTGAACCTTCCAGTCATACCTGTATTTTGTGTGCACCCTCTGCTCAGTTCTCCACAATAGTTAAAAATGTATTAAGTTCTTCACCAAAAAGAAAAGCATCCCTTGCAATTAAAAGACTTAAACAGAGCACAGGGAAGATATGTGGGAAAGAAAAGCACTTCCAGAAGAAAAGGCCACAACTTCCGTGAGTAAAACACAAATAACCCTTAAACTTCAAAACAAGAGCGAGGAAAGCAATGTTGATTCCCTTGAAAGTATCAAGAAAGGAGTGGGTCTGGTTTCGGTATCAGAAAAAGGTGAGGAAACTGAACTACAACAGGATGAGCACCCAAAAAATAGACACAACGTGGAGAGCAGTAACTTAAAGTAAACCCAGTTTCAGAGTTTTAAAACATAGTTTTTCTCACGTTAATGAAACCTGTTGTATCAAAACATCAAGACAGCAAATTCCGTCCTGAAAAAATCTTTCCACAGTTGCTCACAGATTTTTGCTTCTTGATTTTTGGGTCTCCCACTTTTTCTCAAATAAGAGGCCCAGTATTGGACAGTATCCTGGTACGCACTAGTGCATACTGAGGAAAGCACAGGCTGAGTTCAGATTTTTCTTGTTTACAATTTCAGGCTGAATTCTGCCCTCCAGTCCTGACTCCAATGGGAGTAACACTTGTGTAATTGAATACGAAATGCAACCCTTAGGGTTTTGGTCTAACCAGTAACTGAACTTTGTGTGTTTAATTTATTTTTAGGTTTAGGCATTTTTTTTTTTTTTTTCAAATTGGGACATAAGTTCTGCTCTCATATTAAGAATAAAAATTATAAAAGCGTAGAAAATTATGTTTCAGTACAATCATACTTTATGCATACATGCATACGTAACATGGGGAGATAAATAAGGAAAAAAGTCTGGAAGAGTTTATTTTTAGAAAAGATAACATTAAACACAGTTTGTTGTTGTTGGAAAAGTCTTCAAATCAAGTGCAGTAACTTCTTATTTATTGATGAAAATACTACAGTGCTCAGCTGCAACAGTTTTCCACTGTAATGAGGAGGGCCAACAGCAAACTCTCAGTTTCACTGAGAGGGGGAGCAGCCCTTGCTGTTTTGGATGCTACTGCACAGTATATTTGCAGAGTTGAGCAAAGAATGGCCGATTTTGTAGACATTTACCTGCCTTTAATTTTTTGAGTTGTGAAATGTGACAATAATATTTAAGGTTGGATGAAAAAAAAGATTAGTATGGTCATAAAGGAACTGAAAGCCATCAAAAAAAAAAAAAAAAAAAAAAAACCTAAAAACAAACAAGCAAAAAGAAAACCCACCAAAAAAAACCACCAAAATCTCTCCACCCTGTCCAATATACTTGGGTTTTTAACTCTCTAAAAGTTAGAAGGCTCTTACACCAGCACCACTATGCAAGGGCAGGGAATGGGGAGTTGTGGAAAACAGGAGAAGTGTAGAAATAACTTTGGGACAGGAAGAAATTGCTAAGGTGAGATGCTATTCACTCAAGCTGTCTTAAGAGGCTGTGCACAAAATCAAACAGTAATGGTGCGCTGGTTCAAAGTTGGCACAGAGGCAGAGAAACAAAATGTGATTACTGTGACATTAATCTTCAAAACATCCTCACAAATGATCCTAGTAACTCTAGTCCAGCAAGTTCATTTTTGTATCAGGTTAAATACATTGAGACCATGGGGGGGGGAAGTAGTATAAGAAGAGGGTCAAGATTAACTGTTGTACAGTTGTTGCTCCAAAATCTTTAATAGTTGTTAGATCACATCAACGTATGTGTGGATAACGCAGTCAGTTGATACAGTGTGACTGGATTTTCAACAGACTTTCAACAAAATCCCTCACCAAAGGCTCTTAGAGAAACAAAAACTTGAAGATTAGTCATGGGCTAAAGGGAAGGTATTCCTTGGGATTAGCAACTGGTGAAAAGGAAGGAAACAAAGGGCAACAGTAAGTGGTCAGTTTCACAGAGAAGGATGATTACTAGCAGAACCCTCTGGAGATTTGCACTGGGATTGTGCTGTTCAACATATTCATAAATTATATGGAAAAATGTTTAGCAGTGAAATAGCAAAGTTTATAAATGAGGAGAATGATTCAGGAGTAAATTGATATATAAAGTGTGGCAGAAAGGTCTTACAAATGACTTAATAAAGCAGCAGATGAAATGAAAGGTAAATACCTGGAAGAAAGCAGCCTTAAGAGCATCTGCAAAAGGAGAGGTTCTAAGTTATTCATCTTTGGAGAGAGGTCTTAGAGGGTTGTGAGTCTTTTGGAAGGGCCAGTACATTGTCAGCCAAAAGGCAAAGTGAAAGTTTCGAGTTATCATAAGAACAGAAGATAGAAAATATTATGCGTAAGTCTATATTCTGAGCACAATGTGCAGTTGTGGTGAGCAAAACAGCCTGACATAAAAGCTTCCATCTTACCACAGATGTCTCATAGAGAGCCTGAGCAGCACAGCCAGCGTGATACCCTCAGGACAAACCAGAACTCCTAGTCACGTGGGAAGTAACTGTCAAGTGTGCACTCATTCAATGCAGTGTTTCTGGAAGGAGTCAACTCTACAGCGCATATGTGGATAGTTGGTTTTAACATAGCAGTGTTCTGCCCACTACTGTCCAGGAAACCCATGCTATGGAGTCTGCAACCATCTTGGAGCATCTCCTTGCATCTCCCTATGCTTTCATGCCATCCATAAGGCTTCATGGCAGGAAGGTCTAAAAAGCAGCTAATGAGGGCTCCCTGACAGCTGTGTTGCTGAGGTAGATTTCAGAAAAAGGCTTTTTTTGCAGCAGATGCTGTACAGTTTTACAGAATCCAAACATACCTGTGCATATCCACCTACATGTCAATACCTGCATGTTGATATCCCATACGTGGCTGACAGAGGTTAGATATTAGATAGATATATAGCTGCCTGATTGTGAAAAGCACACCATGTGTAGTAAATCATTTTACTAAGTCAGATTAAAGGTGCTATTATTCATGGCAATGTAATACTATCTATAATTTCCGTGTTAAACTTGACATTATAAATCCTTTAATCTGAGTATTTAAAAGCTGTTCTATGGCTCATTTTTCAAACAGCATTCCAGTTAACACATTTACTGCTAATGAACTACTAACATGTTCTCTCTTTCTTAGATAAACACTGTTGACCAACATTATTATTTGCTCGTCAAATAATTATTTTTTTGGCTTTTTAATTTAATTGCTTCAATAAAAATACACACCAATAATGCATTTTTAATTACACTTCCCAGGTGACCTATGCAAAAAGAGGTTTTATAATGAAGCCACAATAATTAGCCTGTCACAGTCCAGTTTGGGGCTATTGTGTAGTTGTCCTTTCTATGGTTCACCTTAGCCTGACTGGAATTCTAAAAACCTTGTATATTATCTCCCATAACACTTAGAAAGGTATTAAAAATGTGTGCAATACTGGCAGAAGCAGGCTTTCTAATTATTGTCAACTATTTCCAGTGTGACGTGGCAGATTCCCTTGAGAACTGAAACAACAGCCCACTCCAGGATTTGTAATAGGCCCTAGAGCCTAAGTAGTTGTAGACAGAGCTGTTTCCCTCAGGATAGATAATTGGTTTACATAGCACCTCAACAACTGAACTAAATACATTTTTTTCTATTGTCATTTCCCTGTTAAATATACATAACTATTTGGGGGTATTAAGTACAACCTGACTCGCTATGTAATAGGAGAATAATTTGCATGAGCAAAATTGAATACCTATAATGCTAATAACTGTTATCACCCTACATTTTCATGCATAAATGATAAAATATTATTAAGGCCAAATTCTGTAGTCCTTAATCAAGCACAGCTTTCACTGAAGCCACTGGGAGATTTTGCTCAATTAAATACTGCAAAACATATCTCTTGGTTTGTTGAAAGTAAGATATCATCATTAAGATATTCCACCTAATGTTATTATTGGTCAGCTTATTAAACTAGACAGTATTAATGCTTTGTACAGGTATAACCAACATTGTAGGGTGCTGATCTTTTATCATCGGTTTATAAACCACTTTTATGAAATGTTCAATTACTGGAATTAATGATTAAAACCAATACACAAATATATTTACTGTCGCAGACCATAACATGATTCTAGAAACTAAACATCCTGACTCAGAGTTACTACAAACATGAGAGAGACTTGATTTTAAAAATAAATATGACTTTGTTTATAAATCTAGCAGCAGCACAGACAAAAATATTATAAAAGCACGCACCAAGACCCAGCAATAGTAGCATTTCCTTTAACAAAGGATGCCTTAGTATTTCATGTAAATAAGAAAACAACTGAATAAAACTTACTTGCTCACAACTTTGCAAGGAATGTAACAATATCTGAGACTGCAAGGACTGAGTACTTCAGAAATACAGACTGCTCAGAAATCACAAGATTTCACCCTAATCCTCATGCCTAAATATGATATCCAGCTGTGCAAATTATCTAGAGGTTTCATGTCTTTTACATTAAATTTAGTTGTACTGGAGCTGAAGAAGCAGCACCCAGATAACGTCTCATCCACCCTTTCTTATTCATCAATTAATTTCACCAAGAATCCTGCGTGCATGAAAAACAAGTATTGTATCCATAGCTTGGTATCTTCTGTACACAAGTACAAATATCGTATATATTTGTGGTGCTCACCATTCATTACCAACTCAAAAATCACATGGAAGCTACAGCTTCTAAAGCACTGATTGAGCCACTCTTTGAGTCTGATATTAAGATGTTGGTGAATATTTTCTGTCCCCCAAAGGAAAAACTTCAGAAAAAGAAACAGTGGGAAATCAATTCATAGGAGTAGCCAAAATGTGAAGTTTCCAAGTCTTTGTAGAAATACCTAGGGATACTGCATCTCATAACTGATATAGGTCAGGACCTGCACTCCATGACCATCGTCACTGATTCCAATGTGCAGAGCCAATGTCTCTAATTCTATGAAACACTCAAATCCCTCTGAAACACTGCTAAAGCACAGCAAAACCAAGTAGGGACTTAGCTTCAAATTTACACTTAAATTGAAAGCAAGTGGATCTAAGTGTGCATTTGCCTGATACCAAGAAGATTCTGGGACTAAAACAGAGCTCTGTAATGTGCTGGAAGAGGCAGTACTGACTTCCTCTTGAAGCTGAGGTTGGTGTGGTTCATTCCGGAGATAACAACTGTCAACTCTGAGTATTTTGAGAAACAATAATTATTATTAAAACAAATCTAAATGTAAAACTAGTATGTCTAACATGCTTAAATATGACATGGCACATGCTATGAGTGTAGTAATACTAAATTTCTTAGAGGAGCAGAAAGGATGAGGAAAAAAATCAGTTATGTGAGTTGTCAAATGTAACCTTTTGGCATTCTAATAAACTGTTGCTTAGATAGAAATATCAAGCTATTACTAATGGCTATTAATGTGTACATGCTTCATGTAATTTTATAGTATCTTATTTTAATATCTGTAATTTTAATGAATTGCAATTTGGGAAAGAAACAATTTTCATTTACTTTATATAACATAATTATGGACCAAATTAACCCCACACTAGTCTTAATTACATTTAGTTTCATTTGGCTGATCAAGCAATTAATGTGCCACTATATTTTGGAAGTAAAAACCAAGTTGTTACGGTCTGTCTTCAAAAAACATGTACTCATCTCAAGTGTAGCCACTGTGTAAAACTATCCTTTGGAATATTTTTTTTTTGGTTTACTGTACATCCGTATGTTGCAGCACAAAAATGTGAGTATAATGAGGCCCTTCTGCACCTGGGGTCCTGTTATACTATGCTGCTTAATCATCTTCCCTTCATGCCACCCTTTATCTGCTGTTCTCAGATTGTACTCGTGCTTTTCTCTTTTAATTGGGAACTAATTTTAATTTTGCCATTAGAGATGATAAAAAAGCCCATGTACAAACTTGTACTTCCTCAAGCCTCTGAACTGTCACTCAGCCTTTTTTTTTTTTTTTTTTTTTTTTTTTTTTTTGAAGTGTTGAACTAGCTCTTTTTGCTCTTCTGGCTAAAGAATAGCAGGAGAAGAATATTTTTAAAAGACAAAAAAACCTACAAAATATTGAGCTGCATACTGATGTTCATATTTGGGTTTTCCTCAGCACTCTAGTGAAATCAATCCCTGCACGATGACAGCATGAAAACAGTGGAACGGCTTCAGGATCTGTTCCATTAGCATTTAGTACTATCAGTGTGTCTAATCCTTCCCAACTAATTGAGAGAGAAGATGGCCCTTCACAATATAGGTATGTTGTGAATCTAATTACAGTAGTACAAGGTTATTTAAGCACAGTTCATAAGTAGGGCCATTCTTACAATAGCACAGGCATTGTATTGTCTGTTTACAAGGATTTGGGGATCTTTTTAGAAACTGTGGGATTCATGTCACAGCAATCTTCATGTTATTTTAAAAATTTGAAAAAGCAATGACTTTTCTCATGACCTTCACATTTCTCAGTGGAAAACAGCAGCAGTTAATAAACCAGTATTTTATGCTGCTATTTTTAGAGATAATTTGTGTAATCTGGTTTCTTAAGTGTACTTCTCAGTAACTTTCTTCCATTTAGGGGACACATGAAGCCCCAGTCTACACAGCACTACAATATTTTCCTTGAGAGTATGTGATGCTTCCACCAAGACCCAAGGAAAATCCAGGCCTTAATGAACTCTTCAGCTACTTCAGTCAATCTAATGTTTTTTTTTTTTTTTGTTTGTTTGTTTTTTTAACTGAAAGAATTCAAATTCATCTTTTTTTTTTTTTAAAAAAAACAATCTTTAACAGCAATTCTGAGAAAGGAATGGCTTTACACTTTTCTTCTCTCCAGATAATGCTGAAAGCTAAATTTCTCTCCCTGAAGAACATTAGTCAAACTGACTTTGTAGGGTTCTTTACATGACTAAAACGACCTTTCATTTTCAACTGGTTTGGATGACAATCATCAAGCATATCATATTATATTCATATCAAAAGCTAAAAGATTTTTTCTCCACTCTTAGTAGAAGAAAAGTGAGCTTTTCTTCTTTTTTGCCCTGTGTGTCCACTGCAAAATCTCCGTTTTTCAGTTGTAAAGGATCAATGAAGTCTGGGAGGGAGAAATGCGAGAGCATCTGTAGTCATATATTCAATCAATATTTCCACTATTGGACCTAGCCTATCAGCTGCTGTCTGTACCCAACAGAGTTACCAAAACTGTTCACAAGTAGAACGGCTGTGGGTCACCTCTAGTCTATGCTGCATACATCACACCTTGCGGCAGTCTATCCTTCCCATGCAAATAGTCCAGCAAGGGTCACTCCACTGGCAGCTAGCTGCTGGACTTCAAAGGCTGCTGCGGACAGTGCTTAGCAAACAGTAAAGTAAATTTGGCATAAAGTCACTTATGACTTCTCGACTGCAGGAGAAACCAATCTCAGATATATACTCTATCAATTGGATGACACAGTACGTTTTTGAGAATCAGGGGTCATGGTGGAGTACATCTGCCTGCACACTGATTTGGAGGAGATTATGTGGAGTATGTGAATTAGGGTGGAAAAGTCTGGCCCTGAAGGAATGGCCTAATCAATTGGGATAAAGTCAATAGGAATTTTGCTGTTGATTTCACTGGTACGGGAATTTTACTCCCACATGAAGCTTCATGCAAGAACACAGTTAGAAACAGATGTTAAAGATGGAATTGATTATATCTGGTTTTCCCCTAAATTCTCTCAAGTAATTTTTCTAAACCAAAAGAAGCCAACATTTCTAATTACTGTTATGCACTGCATTTAAGGGAAACTTATATGGCAAACCACAGATACATTGAGGCCTACACATACTCATTATCAGAGTATAATGAATTGCAATTACTTTCTGTTTTCACTGTGCAGGAAAAATATACTGACTGTTGTGATAGGGGCATCCCTTTTCATCCTTAATGTAAAAAGCCAAACCACTGTCCCATACCACTTACTGAAACAATCACCATATTGACTTCTGATTTGAAAATGCATGGAAATTTTAGCTGAATTATAGCTGCAGTTGCTAGCATGTTAGAACCCTTCAGGTAAATACACCGGTTTTATTTTCACAGCACTGTTCCCTAGTTTTAAACTTGCAACTGCAGTGAAGCCCAGGGCTTGCTCTTCCTGCCAAAACTGTCCAGCATGCAGAACATTTTCAACCGAGCAGAGAGGCAAGTAAAGTGTAGAACATACAGTCCAGACAAGAGTGAAAGCAGGGTTATGGTTCCATGCGTTGTCCTGACTGTGCCTCTACTGTTGTCCCACAGTATGTGAAACACAAGTTGAAACTACTCAAACTTGTCATAAAGTGACCCAGGTTTCTTTGTCAGAGATAGACGTAACAATTGACAAAGCCACTGTCTCCCTCTGGCCCAGCCACCAAACAGTCTGGGGAGCAGTGACAGAATGGCCACACCGCTGTTATAAAGAGCTACCAGAGAAACAACACTTAGGGATTGATTGATTCCTCTGTGTCCTACCAAAAAGGAAGTAATTAAAATCGGGGGGTAAATAAAAAAAAAAAAAAAAGAAAGAAAAAAAAAAACCACCAGAAAGAGAAAGAAAATAGTAATGTCATTCTGAAAACTACTACTAACATGCTCTAAAAAGTCAAAAAGACTGAAAATGTAGCTCTACTGTGCAAAGAACCAACACCTAAAATTCTTCTAAGGAAAAAAGGAAAAAGTATATTCATATCTGTTAGTGAAAGCTGAGTAGCAGGATCTTGAATACTTCCTCCTATTTTTTAAGATTTTATTCTAACACAGCCTGCTACTTTTTATTTCAGAGGAAACTAAAGGGAATCATAAATAATACTAAACTAAGACTGGTGAAATGATGATGACGCACGTTATATCCTACATTATCCTTGACTTTTTAAATTCTAATTTTCGTTTACACATTATACATCATCCATTTGTTCATTAGTTTGCATAAGTCAGTCATTCAGTCCAAGTTCTCCAGTCAGTTGTTGGCGGAAATTAGCTAACGTTCTACTCTATTTCACACTCAAAGCACTTCCATTACGGTTGGATAATGGTTGTACCATCAATAAAGAGTATGAATCCAGTTATACGGGGACCTCGGCTTAACCTTTCCATATGCTATTGATATTTATAGAGCTTCTGACATAATCAATTAGCCTGAAAACTGGCACTCATAGAAAGTAAACCCATAGAAGGGAACCACCGCATCTGCATTTTCATTAAGCTTTCAGATAAATATGTAGAAAATAAAGATAAATACAGACCATACATAATGTACTTTAATCCCCCAAATTTTCTAATGATATTCCAGATCAGGATTAAACTTGTTTAGCAGTATCTTGATTGCTACGTTTGGTAGCTGGTTTCATGACTGTTTAATCTTCAGACAGACATCTAGAAACATCATGAAAGTGAAATGAGATTAATTGACTCTCATATCACACTCCACCCAAGCAAGTATTGAATTTGGTTTTGTATGGTAGCAACTTGTTTTCCTTAACCAGAAAAGGATCACCCTGCATGTACGTTTTAGGGTAACATAGACACAGGCTGTTTTTCTCTAGAGATAACCTAGAGCAGGAGGTGGAATAAGTGAGGTGGAGTATTTGCTTTATTATGGTTCATGGGAATTTGTAATTGCCTCCCATTGATGTATGTAAGTATACTTTTGCTTTGTTGGAAAATCTACTCTTTTAAACACCTGATTTTTGTTATTCCCTTGAGTGATGGCTCATAACATGATTCATGGTATTTAAGCCTTTTTCCCGAATAAAGATTTAGTCAGAATAGAAATGTTTTCATCTTGGTAGAACAAGCCCTATCTAGTTATTAATTAAAATATTACTACAGAAGATTAGGTGCCCTGGCCTATATGTTCCACTCTATTAATGCAAGTCAAAACAAAGAAATTTCTGAAGAGATGAGTGGGAGAGCTGCATAGGAAAGCAGTAGGTCCTCAGTATTCTCTCTGCCAGATCTATGGGACTGGTTCTGTGCATGACAGGAGTGAACCCCACAGCTGGCTGAGGTAGCAACAAAAGAAGTCCCAAAGATTGCACCTCCAAATAATACGTATTCCCCTTGATTTTGAGATGAAGACTGTGGGGAGTTGGAACAAAAGGGAAAAGGAGTAGGATGTAGAGAGGCTACAGTAACGGATCACAAGATAGCACCTACCACATCTTCTGTCACCTTTTGGATTTAATTTTTGGAGTTAGCTCTAGTAACCACTAGGGTTGCCAGCCACTGCCATACATACTATTCTGTTATATTTGAACCCAAGTCATGTGAATTACTTAGGGAGACTCAGGAAGACAGAGGGAAATTCTCTTCACAAAATTCAGATAGACTTCAAAGGGGACAGATTTTCACTCAGTCAAAGGATGTTGTGTCATTCATGATATCTTTACATATGCATAAATACAGACTAAAGAAAATGGAACAGATTATATGTTAGGAAGAGTATTTCCTCAAAGCCTGGATATTTTGTACACAGTGTTGGGTGCAAGTGGACTGTTTGCAATCACAACTGCACCAGTTGCAGGTCCACATTGCATGATATTCTGGTGCAGTGAGTGACATTAATTAATTAGAGAGATTCCTACTACATTTAAATAGAAGGGGTTAGAAAATGTAATAGATAGAGGGCTTCCTAACTCATAAGACAGGGTGGTGTAAATGAAGCACTTGTAACCTTAGTCTAGAAGCTTGATAGGTTTTTGTTTCAAATCACATCCTACGCACTTAGTGTAGCTCCAGCCTTTTATTAAAATGGGAAAATATATTGTTTATAAAGGCTGTTCTTGACAAATAGTAACCAAAGCAAGGTGCAAAGAATGTATTGCTTCCATAATCAGAGATATATTGTAAAATAGAATAAAGTGATAAATACGAAGTATAATTGTTTGTTGTTGCTATCTGTCTGTGCCTGATGGCAAAGAAGTCCAAATGAATTACAAAGAAATTTTTAATAAAAGGACAAAAAGAAATAATGGCTCCATAACCTGAAAGAACTTGGAATAAAAAATGTCCCCTGAAACAAAAAGTCCCTTTAAAATCTCCACACTTTTTCTCTGGTCTTGGTTTGTTTGTTTGTTTGTTTTTTATATTATTTTTTTTATTTTATTTTTTCATTGCTCTTACTTAAAAGCCTCCAGAGAAATTGTCCTATTCCCTGCCCAATAACAGCCAAACTATTGTTTTAGGGAGGATATTTTTAATGCTGTGTATTTTACATTTTTTTTTTTTTTTTTTTGAGGGTTTTGCTTTTTTCCTTTTCTTGGACATTTCATCTGTACACCACAGAAAATGTGAACATAAGCAGCTGCAATATGAGATGAACTCTGAACACCAAATAGGTAGGCCCTAGAGGGGAGGAACTGAAATATGAGCTGCTTACTCTTGGAGCCCTTTAAACCCTCCAATCTGTTTTAAATTATTTTGGTGCCTCTATTTAAAGGTTAAATTTTTGTTGTTGTTGTGAGCCATAGTTTAGTAATACAAAACCTGGGCAACATCAGCATAGAGTCAATTCACAGATTACACACCCAGGGTCTTTCCTGATCCTGCCTAAAGTGAAGCAGCATGTTTATACTTAGCAACACATTTTGACATGAATGAACTTTTCACGTCTCTGCTCATAAAATAAACACGTACATTCAGCAGGAAAAAAAATCATCTCACTCAACAATCCTGCTTACATATGTTATTTACAGACCATATGTCAGAATCTAAATATGGTTATGGATATGCACAAATTATAGATGTAAAACACTCACTGCAGAGCTGTGCATTAAAAATCAAGCCCTTTATATAACTTTAATTAAATCCTTTCTTTGTGCTAAGTCTTTAGCACATTAGATTTCTCTTAAAAATAATGCACAAACTCATTTTCCCCTCCAACCCTTGCAAGTGAAATCTTGGCATGTAAAGATTTATTTATTTATTTATTTAATGTTTTGCTTTTCCTTCCACAGTATTTTGTTTCAGGGTACTCATAATTTCAGCACTAGGGCTTAGATGTCAGCATGAACGTAGTTTCGATGGCTGCTTTCTGCCATTGCCACTTTTAGTTCAGCTCTACTAAGTGCCAATGGGAAATTCCTAAAGGCCAAGGCATTTTCAATAAATTAGCATCAAGACACAGAGTCTTTGTATAGCATTTAGGTGAAACTTGATTCAAAATGCATATTTGGGGATTTCTGACAATGCTTTCTTTGTTTTTTTTATGCAAATAGAAAAAGCCTTGGAATCTCTTGAATTTATATGATCAAAGATGACCACCATGAATGTGTCTGGAAGCATTACCAAATGACAGAAATACCAGAGATGGTTGTAGTACAAGGATTAAAATAGGCATTTTCAAAAAAATATGCCTTCTAAAGAACACTGCTTTTTGACAATTCATTAACTTTACGTATTTCTAATCAAACTCATTTTGAAGAAAGATATTTGATGCAATTTGCATCAAATAGTGCTGTTGGCTAGGGACTCAGAGACATCTACAACATAACATTTTAAAGGTTTATACTTCTCTCACTGGGCAAACTGAACTCTGTGTAATTCTCTCATTAATTAACTCTAACTATCTTTTTAAGACTGAAGTTTGATTTCAAAGATGTTAAGAAAGCAGCGTGGCATACACTCCTTCCACTGCAGCAACAAAATGCGTGGATCTTTTTATTGAAATTGGGAATGGAATGCCTTGCACTTTGTTCTGCTGGTCTGCTTTCTTTCAGTAACTACAGGCAGCAAAACTGAGGGTTTACTGCAAAGATATTTTGGTAGTACAGGTCCACTTCTCTAAATAACACTCAAAAATATGCTACAAAGAAAAGTTAAGAAACAGGGTTTGGTACTTCAGATTAATACCAAGGTACATTATGCCACAGGAAGAAAAAACATTATCTAAAAAGAAGAGTGGCTACTTTATCTGATACTCTGGACATTACATTTTGTATTTTTATCTCATGTTAACATAAGCAATAGAATGAAATGAAAACATAGATAAAAGAGAATTGATTTTAATACATTTCTTAGGAATAGATAGAAAAAAATATTTTGTGTGTAGTCTCTTTTTTGCCTGTCATGCCCCTCCACTGAAGCAGCTGGGACCCTCAAGCTTTGCCTCCCACCAGCCTCCTCTCCTTGCTAGACGGCAGTGGACTCTGCACCAAGTCATGATATCTGTTCACAGGGCACTGCAGGGCATATGCTCGTTTTTTTCCAGTAACACCCCTCAGGCAGAACAATATCAACGTAGTAAAATCTCCCACAGAGTCTTGGAAAGTACTACCAAGAAGGAGTAAATGGATAGTAAGCAAGGGTAAGGGAGAGGAATCCTTAGCAAGCACAAGGAATATAGTTTTTTCAAGTTAAAAATGAGAAATCTGATACAGTTCACAAAAACCTCTACATTGCTCAGCTCAGCCCACTTCCAGGATATTTTCCAAAACTATGTTCCTCATAACACTTCTACCAAAATACCTGTTTTCTTACTTTACTTTTAGGATGAAACTCCCTGTCACAGAACTGGTGAGCCTTCATGAAAGCCACAAATAATTATTTTCTACGTAATACTTCAAAGTGAATATTTTTGTGCATATTATTCCCTAAAATCTGTTTTATGGTCTACTGAAAGTGACCAAGACAATGGGCTATTGATTCTTGCAAGATCTATAACTTACATCAAGCTTTGGAAAGGATAGTTCTGAGAAACTGGCCAAACACATTTCATGGTTAAGCCAAATCTGTAGGCTAACATACCTTATTCATTGGCTGATTCTGATAGGGAGAGGTTATCACCTAAGCACAGTCTATTGCAACCTTCCTATTGTAGAAAAATGCAAAAGAAAACTTCTCCTTAAATCTTAAAATAAAAATATTATCTATTAAACAAAAAAAAACATTAAACTTATTTGTGTACTTTCTACGAAAAAAAAAAAAATGTTTTCCAGTCCTAGTTACAGTATTTGGTATACTGGGAAATCCTGACTATACCAACTTCCAGTTGCTTGCTCCATTACTTGTGGTGAGAGACAGTTGGCAGAAATTGGATTTTTTTTCCCTTGGCTTTGCAGGGCTGTGGCACAGGCTCAAAAATCCAGTGCAGCTAGGGAAAATTCCCCTTCATTTCAGTGTTGCACTGCAACAGCGCCTTTTAAATATATTTCTTATGTTTTACCATAATTATGTCTTTACTTAAAATACTCATTTAAACCATTGCAAGGTTGTCATGGAATTGTTGGTAACGTGTGATTACATTATGTTGTCTTTTGCCAGGACACTTGTAAATGAGACATTATCCTTGGAGATTTTCTTGGCTGAAAATGTGAGTAATTAAAAATGTAAAAAAAATATTATCCATTACATATGCCACAATAATAAATACTTCTGTATAATGCAAGTTAATGACTCCTTAGGGACCCAGTGTAATCCTTCTACAGAGTGTTTCATAGGTATACAAACAAACAGTTAAGCATTTAATATTTTAATATGCATATTGTACTTATACAATACAGTTCTCAGTTGCAAAAAAAAACACAAAAACCCTGCATCCCTGTCAGAGTAAATGCAGAGTAATGCAGCGTAAGAGAGGCAGAGAAGGATGGAAACCCCAAGGCACTTAGATATTGGAATCCTTTGGTGCTCAGGATAGTCTCTTGACCTCTTTTTCAAATGGGTGCTGGGTAGAGGAAACTGAACACAGGGCATTTCTTTGGCTTTCTGCCTCTGGGGGATATTTTTCTCCTGACTATGCCCCAGGCACTACCCTGGCTGTGCAGCACAACACACCCAGACAGCACGGAGAAGGATACAGCTGCCTGGCCATGCTGGAAAGGGAGCTGGGATTCAGCAACAATTCTGAGATTTTTTTTTTTTTTTTTAAATCTTACTCTCAAAAAGAAAATGTAAACTAAATCAGAGGAAGAACATTTTGAAAGGCCTTAAGGGGTGATTAATTAGGTACATCTTATTGAAATGAAATGACATTTCATACCAAATTCCCCCTGGCCATGTGGATCATCCCAGCTCATAACACCCCTACTACAAATCTTCATTCCACCAATGACTCCTTTTCTCACCTTGATGAAACCACTGAAACTATTTGTTTCTGTTCCTACAATTGTAAAACAAGAGCTACAGGTCTACTTATGTCCCTTTCAAACTCTCTTACCTCTTCTTGGCTTAATTTTCTTGCCTTTCCTTATGCTTAATAAAATCTCTTAGCAAAATCTGACAACTTACCTCTTTAAATTGACACTGAAAACTGCTAAATAGTTCCAGAAACTTTTCAATTATAAATTGCTATTACAGGACAGTGATCCTAGGAATCTGCATAAGTGCATCATTGAGTCATTCTTTTATCAGGAACTTAAACCTTGCACAGAAGTGCTCTTTAATTACTTTTAAGTCATATTATCAGTTAGGTCTTATTAGCAACACTAGGGATTTGAAGGCTCTTCTAGATGACAAAGCTTACAGCAAAAAATCCAGGGATCTGTTCTGGAAAAGAAATAAAGGCTACAGTTTATTTGATGTCTTTTTTTTTTCCTCCCCCTCCATAATTAACAATAAAGCCAAATCACTTGGGAATAGGCAAGGGAAAAGAGCCTGTACTTATTACCAAGGCATTCTCAAAAGCCAAGATCTGCTGAAGCTATAGTAGATGAGGACACTTCACAGCTATCCTCTTCTTACGTCACCCTGAGGACCCTGAATTAATAAAAAGGTGATGGATAAAAACCTCCACCTATTTATCTATCAGTATTTTTAGTCAAATCAAAATCAATAACCGCAGAATTACTAACAAGGATAACTTTTGATACCACTACTAAATACAGTCTTTTCCTCCAAGTTTCGTGTTTTCAAAATGGTGTTACCTACTGCCTTTGGCAAGTATCTTTGTTTTAGATGTTGGAATATATCTACTTTTGCATCCCTGTTGAAAGATGTTTGATTTCTTGTGGTTCATAGGAAATTCTCTCTTTTTTTTTTCTTTTTTTTTTTTTTTTTAAATGAAAAGGACTTATTACTGCCTAGGTTTGAAATGTTTTCTATCTGATTACTTGACTTACATTAGCTATTATCTTATTTCAATGCTTCCTTTCCTGTCAGAAAAATGTAAAGGAAGCCTTGGTATAATTGACAACACCACCCATGGTTTCTTTAGTGCTAAATATACAGACATTCCAAAAATCACAAACAATAAAACCAAAGATCAGCTAATCCCTTATGCTAGTCAGTATTCTACCAATAACTCATACTTCAAAACATTGGAGTAAAGCCTAGAGCACGTTCTGCACAGTATGGCAAATGAAATTCCAGCAGACAGTTAATGTACTGCGATCTGAAGTCAGCTACTATCAGATGTTTGCTGCCTCATTTATTTTGATTAATTGCTTCAGTGGGGGGTGGACCAAAAGGGAAGCCCAAAATCCAACTCAGGGAAGACAGAACTGTGCCACATTGTCTTGGCACACGAAAAAAAATGACAAGGCTTTGCTGCCTTCACTCCCTGCACAAGGTGAGGAAGCTTTGTCATACTGGTGGTGCAGACAGACCTGACAGACCTGTGGTGGCATTTGCTTTGCTTGCTTTAGAAAAAAGCTTGAGCTCCTGGCACTGTTGATCCGGGATTGTAGGGTCACAGTGCTCTGGAGACAGTGGCAGGGTACAGTTGTGGCAATGCACACGTACCCACCACAGCTGGAATCACTGATCTTTGTGGTTGGGCTTGGGGCAACGATACCACCTGCCAGGCCCACAGGGACAGAGCCCTGAGTGGTGACTTCAGCCATAAACTTTCTGTTTGGTAGTGTTTACCTTTGCTATTCCCTGTGACAGGTTTCTCTTCTGAACAGTAGCCGATGGCACTTGGCTGGGGAGACTAGGCTACGATGCACTACAGTACCCAGTGAGTGACAAATCAAAATGACAGGGCTGTCCTACAAGATTGTGATCTAGAGATTTGAAATATTTCTGGTCCAGATAACAGAGGCAGTGCTGCACAGTAATGTGGGAAAAGCCAGTGTGATTTTCTAATGTCTTTAGCATGACTGAGTTTGTCGCTGTCCCAGCTCTATCATGTTAAATCTTCCCCAGGTGTGGCTGAAAGTGTGGCTTTGGGGGAACTGTGCTTCAAAAATAGCTCAGTCAAATGCTTTTTGGTGGAAGTGCACCCCTGTTTACCTCTGCTAGTCATGGTAATGGCAAGGGTCAAATGGATACAAAGAGGCATCAGAAGCTGAGAAAGTTGCATGATGAATACTTCTTAACAATGACAACCTATATATTATCTGATGCCATTTTCTCTTTTAATTTCAGTCTGAATAAGGAGTTTAAAAATCATGCACGCACACACACACAAGGCCGCCCCCTGATTTTTCAGATTTCTGTTCTCCTATTAAACTAATAAAAAGGGAAAATATTGATCTTCTGCTATCAGGGCATCACATTTCTCAGCTTTAAATTCATTGCTCTGTGTTTTAAATAAAGGTTTGAAAATCAATTTGAAGAACCCTTTTCTCCCAATGGGTCTTCAGTGGATACACATAAATATTTTGTATTCTTAAACATTACACTGATGTACACAAATGGATAATTGCCTCTACAACCTCGGTACCTAAAACTGTCTTTCAAGTGACATTTTGCATGCTCATTTGTGTGTAAGATTACAGTGAGGCTTGAAGTGTCCAGACTGCATCAAAATCATTCCTGAAATGCTTATGCTTCTGTTTAATTAAGTTGAAGTGAAATTCATGTTATTCAAGCACTGTTAAATCAGGCTGAAGTTAGTGAATCTGAATGACATGCAGTAGCATGCAGCATTTAAACTGACTAGAATATGTGACATTTTAAGGTGCTTTCTTTCTGTTTGAGAAACAACACTCCGGAAATTTGCAGAACTACCAAAGAAAAATCAAAAGCTGTTTTTCACATTAGTCAAAGGCAGGAAACTCTGTGTTGATAAAGGAAACAGAAACTCCTCTTACAGATAAAAGCAATTCATGCCTTGCACTAAATTGGTAAGAAAAAAAAAAAAAAATCCCAAGCATTCAAGTCATTGAAAGATGTCTCTCAAGTAAAGTAACATCCAACCAGAAGTGCAATGCTAAGATATAAATAATAGCCCCCCTGCCTTTTCATTTAATTTCAACTGCATAACAATTTCAGTCCATCACTGTACATGTTGAAAGGGATCCCATTATTAAAAATTCAAAATATTCTCAATGCTCTTTTATTCTAAGAACTCCCAAATGCCTCAAAAGTACAGAAACACACATTTTTAATGAACCAAATGGACTTGTTTTTATAACTGACAGGAGGTGCTGGGAATTGGAATTGGAGGGGGGGGGAAATCAGCTAATTAAATCTAAATCACCAACAGTGAACATAATTTCCTTGCCCAGTCACTCCCAGTTTCACCAGCTCCCTCATCCCAGTCTAGTGCTTTAATCCCCCTCCGGTTGGGCTTTGCCATCACTGAATGTTAATGAGCCAGCTTCCTCCTCCACGCCGCCCGGTGCTGCACGTCACCATGTGCGAACGCAGCACTGACAGCCGCAGTGCTGCCAGCTCCCACACCCCCAGCCCTGCTCCCCCTGCCTGGGCAGGATTCAGTGCCTCTCCTCTCACCCCGGGACAGCACACATGGGATCTGAGCACACACTTTCTGCACGTCCACCTCTGGGACTTTTAGCTGCTCAACTGGAAGAAATACCTTATCACATACAACTGTGACTCTACAAAGTTGCTTCTTTAAAATCCGAGGATACTGGATCTGCTAGGAAAGGTAATTGCCAAATCTCACCACCGTTTTTTTTTTTTTTTTTTTTTTTTTTTTTTTAAATTTTAGATTAGCCATATTCTTGGAACATCTGAATCTTATGAGATGTTGTCATAGCAAAATTCACCTCAGATGGTTCAAATTTGGCAGACACTTGGAAACAGAGTCTTAGAAAGGGACTTGCTGGGAAAACTTAATAAGAAACAGAGCTAACAACCCAGTCAATGTTTACACTAAGTGAACAAACAAATAAACAATTGTGCCTTTTAGTAGCCTTGACAGTAGGTCTAATCAGCATAACAGATTGCAGTAGATCTCTTTCCCACAGAAGTGAGAGCTTCGAGTTAGGAAAGGTAGATCTCGTTTTTTTTTTTACTAGCTGAAGGACAACTACAGTGCATACTGCAACACTCCAAGTTCAATCAGAGAGTAAAACACAATTGTACTAAGGAGCTTTTTATGCTTTGGAAAAAAGAAAAAAAAAAAAATCACTTTCAAAGCAGTCCCATATTTTTCTCTGTGCCGTGGTCCACCCTGATGCCTCATGCCAGAAGTACTGCATATCATACCTGAAGCATCATAGAATCATTAAGGTTGGAAAAGACCTCTAAGATCATTTAAGTCCAACTATGCACCTACCACAAATATTGCCCACTAAATCATGTCCCTAAGTATCACATGCACCCTTTCCTTACACTCCTCCAGGGTCGGTCACTCCACCACTTCCCTGGGCAGTCTGTTCCAGTGTCTTACCACGCTTTCTGAGACAAAATTCTTCCTAATATCCATATTTCCCACACAAGGCTTTCCCAGATTAGAACACAACTCTCCTTCTAGCAGTTAGGAAGTAGCTGTAAGTATGCTTTTGGTAGGGCTCTCAGGAGCAACCATGTGCCAGAAGATAGAAGATGGGAGAGAAATAAAAAAAACTTTTACATAGGAAAGAAGCTTTGTATATTTCCACCGGTCAGCACACATGAGAAAAGGGCATTGCTGCAGCTGCAGCCACTGAGCTGGAGCCATCTTTCAGAAGGATGGAGATTTCAGGGGCTGCTGCTCCTCCACTCTCTAGCCTCAGATGATGGGGAACACACTGACTATTACTCCCACATCCCCCTCCAACATCATATGCATTCAACTGAATCAATCTGGCCTTACAGGTTGGTTACCAGCTATCTGGAACATGTGGCACCATTTCCTCTTTTTTGTAGAGATTGGAAGAAATACTCAGTAACACATACCTTGTTTCTAATAAAGCAATGAAACTGAAAAGCCACTACTTAAGTTAATTCAATACCAACTGTAATATAGCTCAATCCAACTGAAATTGAATAAACATTTTCATATAAATTCAATTAATTGATATGGGCTTAAGTATGCAGTCTATGTTGTGAAATTATAAACAATAACTTACTCCACCAGCACTGTCAAATAATTGCCTTAAGTCAGAGGATAAAGAATAGAGAAAGCTGAAAATCCATTATACGCTGTAACAGTCTTACTAAAACTAATTAGCTGCTATCTAAATTTTCACACCTCCATTTCATGATCATCTTTTCTTCTTGCAAAAACAAATACATTCAGTCTGAAATGAGGTAAACGTAAATGATATGTGAAACTTGAGCATGCCAGATCTACTTCTGTGCTCTGCTCTAGCTCCATGGCACATTGCAGAGGTACCAGCATGGTGATGTCAGGGGCTGTAATGCCATAACATGATGGAAAGTACAGCAATAACAACAGGGTAGCAAAGTCTTTGGCTGCAGCAAATGTGGACTTAGAAATAAAGCAAAAGAGCTGCTTACCTTTGGAAGACTTCAGGTAGGCAGGGATTTTCAGCAAGATGACCTTGCCTCTGCTGCCAACCCTTAGATGAGGTCTGGGAAGGGGTGGAGCCAGGTTCTGGTCACTCAGGGGCCTTGCATGCACCTGAGCTCCCCTGGATTTGTTCTGCCTTCCCATCAGGTGCTCAGTCACTGTTTCAAGCCATGACTTGGCATATCCACTACAGGGTCTCAGGAGAGGAATCTTCCCAGGAGAGAGGCAAGATGAGGCTGCCCCAAACAGGCCCTTTTGTGGAGCTCTACATAGAAACATAGAATCATTAAGGTTGGAAAAAACCTCTAAGATCATCTACTCCAATCATCCATCTTTTATCAATACTGCCCAATAAACCATGTCCCTAAGTACCACATCTACACATTTCTCAAACATCTCCAAGGACAAATGTTCCCTCAGGGCTTTCTAAGTTAACAGAAACTAAGAAACTAAGAATTTTTTTTTTTAAAAAAAAAAAAAAAAGCAAAACCCAACCAATCTGTTTTATATGTTGAAAATGTACAGTTTGCTTTTGAGTATAAAAAGGTCATGAAATTTTAAATGATGTCATGCTGTGTAGAATAGCACTTAATATTCTTGCACTGGGTTGTATAATGCACTTGAGTAGTTTTGGCAGGAGAATACTTGTTGGAAAATGGATACTTCTGCATACTTTTGTAGACTCAAAAAGTGGATTTTAGGAAAATAAAGTTTTTGTAGGAAATTTGGTTGTCATCTTGGAGTACATTCTTACGTACTATGACAACATTCACTGGGCTGAACTGTGATGCCATGACATCATTTTCCTGTCAGAAAATCATTTATCATAGTGAAAAGATAAAAAAGCAGTGTTCAACTTGTTTTTGTGGGCTCATGTGGCCAAGTGGCATTAAGTCTATCTATACTACTGTTACTTATAAATTCACATAAGGAGAGGTGCTAACATGTATTGGTTAATCTGATAGACCTAAAAGCAACTCGTTCAGCTGGTTGAGTTTGATTAGATAAGGAGACAGAGATTGCCCTATAAACACTTTATTAATTTTCACTATTTAATTTCTAATCTAAAACTCATAAGCATTTATAAAATGGAGACAGGATAATACAGATTGCTAATTTAATTGAAGAGAGGCCTTTTGGGTATTTACTTTGGAGACCTTATTTCCAGAAGATCTGAATGAAGAATTCTATCTAAAAATCTATTTTTATGCAAGATTTCTTTTATGCAAGTATTCTGAACAATAAAGTTCATCTCATTGGCCTTCTTTAGCTCATTATAAATGAAAAAGTCTTGAACAGCTCTCAAAAAACTGCATTTTGCTTGGAAGCAATCAGTGAGTGCAGACAATTGCAGACCAGAGAACAATAACATTTACCTATCAGCCAAAATAAGAGTTACCTTGCTTATTTATCAGCTGGAATAACACTCTGGCTGCCTGTGAGACTGAAATGGACTTTCTATATTGGTAATTACTAGATCAGAACATCTTCCAGCTGTTCTGGCAAAGGTTCAGCCTTTATTTCCTCACTTTGCAGACCATGAAACTCAATGGAAAATGTAATAATCAGTTCCTGAGCAGAGCATGATCCCTTCCTATCCTCAAGCTGCCTTTACACAATTTTATGAACTCAAGCTTATTCTATGTTCTTAGATTTTGTATTATACAGTGTCACAGTTTCAGCACTAGTCTAGACAGTTGTCCAGTTTCAACTTTGTCTGTAATACAGTTATTTGGGCATTCGTACTGAAATATATTGATATGCAGTCTTAGGCACTCATCCTGCCGAAGATCTAAACCCTAAAACGTCCATGTACCGGGCGGGTTCTTCAATCACTGCATTTTCAGACAAACATCAGCCTAGAGGAACCACCCTTCCCTTCAGCACTGTCCGTGCCCTGCAGAGCTATCACTTCTGCAGATGTGTCTTCCAAGCAGATGCTCAACCTGAGCTGCGTTTTACTCCCATAGGCAGGGAAGGACGTGCCTCCAATTTGTTTCCCCAACAGTGTCATGTGCAAAGGAGAAGCATTTCTCCACTAGACTACTTTTGTAACATTTTGCTGCATCCTTCCAACAATCGAACCAATTGCCTCCTGCCAAGCCAAAAGTCTGCCTGGCTATCAGCTCCTGTTTAAATCAACCAGCAACACTGTAAGCAAAACAAAATGTTCACAGTCTGAACTATTCTTGGTGAAATCAGAATAGTCAGTGCATTGTCTAGGAAAAGTGCTGCCCCACTGAATAAATGTCACTTTGGAAGGAAAGATGTTAGCAAAAAATATGTGTAGGCAAATTCCAGACACTTGTTTTGACAGTACACAACTTTGCTCCCTTGTCAAACTTTCTAATTTTGCTTCCATTATTGTACATGGAATTACTCATTTTTATCTTGTACATGACAATGCAGGTAATTCCTAAAATATAGAGCACATACTTGCTGTTAGATTGGCTTAATGTATTTTCAGGTTTATTCAGCTGGCTTGAAGAATAAATATGGACAGAATTCAAGCTCTACTTATGCTTTAATTATAAGGGTTTATACTGGGCCTACTCTCTGTGCATTCCCTTTCCACAAAGGTGAATTTCTGCACCGTGATTTAGGTACTTAACATGCCCTACTGGATCTCCTGGTTGTAAGCGTGCAACTTTATTTAAAATATGAATTCCTGAATAAGATGCAAATAAAATTTTATATAAGAGACATTCATCAGTAATTATCTACCAATAAAGATAGTTTTATATTCTTAATAATGAAAATAACTGGAAACTTTTATACACATTAATGTTGCAAGTATTTGCAATTATTGGTTTACATTATTTTTCTATCAATCTTATATCTCTGTGGAATAAAAATCTGAAACATTTTTAACCTAAGCATATACATTTGTAAACCAGATAAATGTTGTGATTATCTCTTCCTGTACATAATTCCTCATGAGGGATTCAGTTAATTGAACATACCTTTCAAAACATAATCTATGGCTTAATTAAGCTTAGCAAATATAAAATTTGAAACCACATACGCTCTATTGGCAGCAAAGTTAGGGATTTTTTTATTCCTTTTTATCCAGTGCTGCTAATGACTGCTTTGCTCAGACACATGATGCACGCAGGTAGCATGACTGTATCCAAAACAGAAGTTAAGTTTTTGATTTCACTGTCAGAGATCAAAAGTCGATTTTTTTTTTATACATGCATCAGCTCTTTCAATAACAAAATAAGAACTTATTGACGTTGAGTAAATTTCATAGCTTGTAGAAAAGACACATATCATTGTAATGTGTGAAATTTTAATCAGAAATGTTGTGAAGGATAAAGGTAAACTGACTGCTATAATTAATGTGTTCTGCCACAGAGATTTAGCTGGCATATTTGAGTAGTGTGGTTTATATTAACTATTCCACTGCTTGAATTCTGTCCTCGCTGAACAGTACTGCTGTTTGATGGCTTTAACCTACGCTGCTCTCCAGCCTTCAGTAAGCTTATTCCTAACTTAGGATATGGTCCTGTTGAAACTAGGAACTTGCAGTAGTGCAGTGGTAGATGGACAAACTGATGGTGATTGGGCTGTACTTGGTAGTGAGCATTAAATGTGACAGTAACTGTTTGCAGGATTTAGCCATTTGAATGCTACCTTTTCTTTCCCTCTCTCTTTTTTAGCACTTCAAATATTCTAATTATTTTATAATTCAATTTATGACAACTTGTGCCCACAGCCATAGTATCCTGAATCAAAAAAAAAAGGTCATGTTGCCAGTGGAATGCAGAATACTAAAATCTATTATCACAGCAATAAGAAGGACAGAGTTATAAGAAGATTATTGTTCTCAAAACAAAACTCCTATGTGTTACATCTAATGCATTTCTGGAAAAAGCCCAAGGCCCTGATTCTGCCACCATTTCTTGCATTGAGTAGAACCATATGGTCCCATTGGAGTTGATCTAACTGTTTTTGGAGCATGCTAACACTCAAAATAAATTAGAGTGGCAGGATCTGGCCCTGAATGAGCACATGGGCTCTGCACCCTGCCCTAGAGGTTAACAAACTGGGCAAGAAAATTCCAGGGCTAAAGGGGATTCAGCTGAGAAGACTCTGATACAGGCTTCCATCCCTCCAGATATAGGTTCTCTTTGGGAAAATGCACATTAAATGAGCATTCTCTTTAGTAGGTTTTAAAGGACACATTCTTTTTTATATAGAGTTCATATACTATCTGACTTTCAGAAAATATGAGCAACCACTATAACTAATTGCTTTAATCTTTAATGAAAGAATGACAAACCTGGGACAGACAGACAATAACAGCATCAGAATTGTGCTTTTCATTCTGAAGTGAGAGAAAAGATGCGGTGCAAATAAAATTTGTTCTAACTACTAACACACTCATTCTGCAATCTGCTTAAGCACCCAGTTTACCCCTGCCCAGCAAAGGCTGGATTACCCGCTAATATACATTCTATTTTCCAAGCAATTTGATTTTTTTTTTTTAATTTGTTCTCACAAATAGAAAAAAAATAACTTCTGCTGTATCTCAAAGAACACATCAGTACAACACATTACAGGACATCTTTTCAAAGGGCATTGGGTTATAAGTATGTAAAGCAAATCATACAATCTGTCTGAAATAGATGATTAGACTGATTTCCTCAGACTGCAAATAGAAAAGAACTATTCATAAAATAGTAATAATAATTCCTTATTAAAAATTAGGGTTTCTGATTCTATACTTTGCTTTAATCCTTGTTGTATCAATCTTACCTGTAAAGATCTATTGCAGGCTGTTCTTGCTATACCAGTATGGGTGCGCAGCAGACAAAAGACGTACCAGAAAGGGGAAGACAGATATGCCACTTAAATTAAATAGGAAATGAATTGGCCAGCAAGTTGGCATGTCTGCTGAGACAAATCATAGACAACATGTCTCTCAACAACAGAACTTATTTGTTTTCTCTTGCCAACAGATTCATCACTGCCCAGGCAAAACAGGCAAAATACATTAGTGTCATGGTAAACTGATAAAGAGAAGTGCCTCAATCTAGCATCCTCAATGGTGAAAGTCTTAGGGCTGTATTGATCTGTGTTATATAAATCTTGTTTTCTGTCTGCAGAAGTGAATCAGGAATGACCCTTAAGGTTAACAAACATTGTAATGTCTTTCAGCTGGGGCAGATGCCTATGTGCTCCACACATTGTATTTGGTCAAGTCCCATCTTGTCATTTTACTGCCAAGGAGCTTAACTAATTGCTGGCAATCATAAGACAGTTTGATGGAAGCAAAGAATTCCTACAATTGTGGCCCCTCTCCTTCTCCCTTTTCTTTCTTTCTTCTTTTTTTTTTTTAAATCTTAACAAGCACTGAAAGCCATGTAGCGGAAAACAATCAACACTGAATTAGTCAGCAGGAGTCTTAGCTGAGCTGGAACTTTATGTAATTGGCATGTCATGTTCGTACATAGCCAGAAGCAGGCCTGATTAAGCTGATGTATTTTGTTTCAGTAAACTTTTACAAAAGCAGGTTTACCTCCTCTTGTTTTGGTTGCATGTCGTCGCATGTACTTAACATGACATTTTTCTGGGGAGCAAAGGCATTAGAGAACTATTGCAGAACTGTCTGGGGTTGGACGAGTATCACCACATTGGCAGGGGAAACCTTATGTAAAAATCAAGTGTCTAGAAAAAGCTAATAACAAAAGAAGCACATCCATTATTGAAGTCTTACTTCTACACCTTATTTCTACTTGTTTAGTTTATGTGCACAATATCATTTTCTACTGATTTTGAAAAATCAGATATTAGGTATAGTTTGTGTTAAAACCATTTCCATTTCAACTTCCACAGTTTTCTTACCATTTAGAAAAATATTCCCATGACATAAGAAATCCTCCCAGTGAAGATACTACTTAGGGCACTTAGCATTCTGCCCTATCTGATCCAATAAAATTTTACTGTGTGTTTCACTTAGCCCTATAGAAAGACTTAGCCTTAAAATGCTAAAAATACTAGTCTGTATGGAGAAAGAATGTAGCTCAGAAAGCTTAAGGCATGCCAACTGTATTCCTCTGCACTGGTGTCCTTCTTGTCATAACCTTATATCAAATGATATAGTTGAACTTGGCATAGATTATTAAAGTTAAAGGAGTGAGTACTTTGTGCTTCTATTACGTCATAGTTGACAATAAAAAGACAAGATCTGGGGAACTAACGGAGCTTTTTTTTTCTTTTGTCATAGAAAGGTCAAGCTAGTTTTCCACATTTTATATGTATGTCATTCTCAATATAGCAACAGAATCTCTTATAGAAAACAATGTAAGTAAATGTCTCTACAAAACTACTAGTCACCTGATCAAAAGCCAATGTTGAAAAACACTTCTAATGACTTTCTCTTATGCATCAGTGCACCTACTAATGAGCTGCCAGAAAAGGCTTTGCAAAGCTTTGCTAAGATAGAGCAGGAATGTGAGAAGCCTGAGATCTAACTTCCCTGCTGTGATCCCTGCCTTTCTACTAACAGGGAGCTGAGGCGCAGAGCTACTAATGAGCATGCTGGAGAGAGTGTCCAAACCAGCGCTGGCTATAGACAATCCACCTGTCTGCTCTCTGATGCAGGGTATGGTGCATGACAGTAAGACACCCCGTTGTATTTTGTCCTTAAATAATTTAGGTATTTATTGATTTTCTTCACGTTTTTAGTGTTTTGTTTTTGTTTTTGTTTTTTTTTCATTGACCTTACTCTCAATAGCAACTATCACTGTCTTTGGAAGAGTGTAGGAAGTTTTAAAACAGGTTTTCCCTCATAATTATCATGTAATATGATTTAAGGGAAATAATGTTATTATAGCACATAATGTCTTTGAATTTATTCCTCATTAAATATAATCATGCTTCCTGAGCTTGATATTACACAAAAATTATCAAGTAATATTAATAACTTATAAAAAAAACAAATGTCCTTTATTTGAATGGAAAAAAATCAGCTATAACAGCTGTCTGACACTAAAAATAGTGCAAATTGCATAAATTAGAGCCCATATTTCAAAGGCGCCACACTCAACATCTTTATCCACAGTCAAAAGCCAGCAGGATACTGGTACAAAACATTTTCTTAACTCTGTTTGCAGAAATTTTGTATAAATGGAATAGTTACTGCAGGATACCTTTCAACTCCAAGCTGTTCACATAACACATCATGACGATATCTAGCTCCCTTTGGGCTTTTCTTCAGGTTACCCTGCCAGTTAATATTTTGTTAGCCAAAGTGACAGGTTTGCAGAACAGACACTATAGAACATTGCCAGTTAGCAATAGGATATCACATTTACTCTCAAAAAAATCCATAAAAATGCATAACAGGAATCAGTAATAATTACTTGTATTTTCCTCCACATTCTCATTGGAAAATGCTATTCAGTTCAAATGAGCCAGCCAAATGATTTGCTATTTACCATTCATGTTGCCTGTTTTCTACCTGAGGTTTGACATTAAAAAACATGTTGTATGTCACAGCTAGGAAGAAGATGTGTCCTCAGTGCATTATTGATCTTCCATAGTTTGGTCTTCAGCATTATGAAAAAATATCTTGGGGATCTATAGCCTCCTCTTGATACTAATTTTCACTGACATTAATAGCTCTTGTGCCTGTATACTGCATAGGCAAAAGAAAACAAACCAGTGATATCTGGGAGTAATACAAAATCTAGCATTAAAATACCATTGAATATTATTAGCACACTGTCACCTCCTCACACGTAGGCAGCATAAATTTTAAATTCAATAGCTTCCGTTTCTATTGACATTTTTAACAATATTTATTCTTTTTTAGTTAACACCGTGGCTTTCCATTTCTTAGAAGGTTCTTAAATACTTGATAATTTTTTCTTCTTTGTTGAAAAAAATATTTAACATTTTTAAAAACACCCTGATTTCCAGCATTTCAGCTGAATTTACAGAGGCATGTTGGATATACAATCTTGAGAAAATAAATTTTGGGAGCAAAGTTCACACATGATGAAATAAATTATTCAAGTGTATAAAAGTTTGGGAATGCTAGTAAAACTGCTTCAGCTAGATCTGTCCGAATACCTACACTGAGTTTTATGAAAGATCTCGTATGAATACTTTGCTGCTCTCTTGATACTTGGCCTCAGTAAATACCTGAACAGTACCTGGTAAAGCAATCTAAGTATCCTCTACAATGTGTTGGATACAGAGAACAGATTTATGAAAGAAAAGTCTGTCAAAGGAGGCTTCTGAGAAGCAAATATTTGGCTGCTCAGAGGAAATGCTGGGCTCACCCAGTGCTGCTGCAAACATTCTGGATTTTGTAGGATGGCACTCTTGCACTTCAGCTTCCATCATACCACAAACTCCTCAGAATCAGTGGGAAGTGAAGACATCATTATGTTGAGCCGGTTATGTTTGCTTTGCACCATCACTCATGCTTACTTGGAAACTCTAACATTTTAGTATTGTACAGTATCATAAGGCTGAGACAGATCTGTTTTCCAGTTGGATACAGCTTACAGACCAGAGTAAGGGTCAATGGAAATATATCAGGTGCATAAAGGAAAGCAGGTACACAAATCCCTTAACTCTCCATCCTCTCAGTCAGTTACTGCCATAGGATATCTGCGAGAGGCCTATAATCATTTTATCACTTCCTACTCAACCATAGAGCATAGGCTACTCTGTTTACCTCTTTCCCGCTCTGTGAGATATCTATTTTGGAAGATATCTGGCATTGTAAGGCAGCAGCAGAAGACAGATTATGAGGAAACTCTAGAGAAGGCAGGGACATTCAGACTTTATTATTCTTCTGTCCTACTATGTTCTTCCAAATGCCTAGGATGACCAAAGTTGACCATATCTATGATAGCTCATTAAATTTCCTAGGACCTTTACATTAAAAAGAACGTGTAAAATCTCTCTCTTGCGAGATTGCAAAGCCTGTCTTGCACGTGAGATAACTCACATAAACTCTTTCTGTATTTTTCTATAAAACTCTCTGTTCCCATTAGTACATCAGCCTCATTCTCTAAGGATAGAGTAAAATAGAATTAGAAGTGCTTTGAAACTGTCAATCGTCTCTGTTAGTCTGTGAAATCAAGAAGATATACTAGAGAACATAGCTTTTCTAGGTCTATCTCCTTGACAAAAGTTGATCGAAAAATGTCTGTGAAACATTTTTCTCTGTGAATGTACACTTGTTGAAATTTCAAATGGAAGACTTCAAAGTCTGTTGACAAGGTAAAACATTCATTATAATATCATTGCTACTATTTTTAATGCTTAGATTTATCTAAATATATATTAAACAAAAAACAAAAAACAGTAAAATTACAAAGTCAGAATAGACATACTCCATGGTTGAGTAGAAGGTGATAAAATGATTTTTGGCCACCTGCAGGTAGCCAATAGTGGTAATTAACTGAATGTATGGAGAGTGAAGTGATTTGTGTACCTGATTTATTGTTATTAATGCAAATTATACTTCAAAACATGTTTCTTGTCTCCCTCTTTTTTTAAACTTCATGAAAGATTTCAAAAAAAATCTTACTTCATTGGAGTGAAGGCTAATTTTAAAATGTGAGAATTGACTTTTTTTATCAGCTCTAATTCATTGTGAGCTTACATTTTTGCTGTTGATTTGACAGTTGAGTTTTCCCTCTCCAGTAATGCTGACATGAAATAAATATTCCTTTTAATAACTTTGATTCATTAGCAGGAAAGGTTGGTTTCCCCAAAGTAGCCGAAATATATGTGGATTTATGACTCAGTGCAGAAGACCTCTCTAATTGATAGCAACAATTTACACAGAGTTCCGAGAAGACTAATAGAAATGGTTATGAGGCTGGAAGACATGTATACATATAATTTCACACAGTCATAAGTAAGACATATGGGGAGAATGATAACAGTCTAAATTTTTAAGCATATTACCAAGAGCGATAGTGAAAAAATTAGACTGAATATCAAAAAAAAAAAAAAAAAAAAAAAATCCTGAAAATGAGCTGAATTAGGCAGTTGAATAGTCTCCAAGGGACTGATGGGAACTCAACTGCAAGAAACATTTGCAACTAGACTAAGAAGGCCATCTGGATGACCTGTCAGATTTTACAGTTTTCCATGTTGCTCTTCAAAGATTTGAAATAAATAGGTACTAGAAAGACAAACATAATTATAAAGGAGAACTTTCAGGTCCAAAATGATTTTATATGATTATTTTTATACCTTTGCTGAGATTTGCAATTTCCTGTCATCTTATCTGGATTCCTTGGTCAGCTCTGGGTGTTATGTCAATGAGATGCTGAGTGACTTACCTTGGCTGCTGGTAAAGTTAATGTGTTATAACAGATTTTATACACTATGATTTACGTATTTAGAATTTTTATGTCAATAATTACTGTACATGTTATACGACCATTTCATAAAATTACACATCACCATAAAATAACTGTATATGGCATATTTAATTTTGAACTTCTAAAGACAAAAAATGGAAGTAGTTGCAATAATCATTATTTTCAATTTTATGTAGCTAAGTGGTTTTACAAAAAAAAATTAGCCTTCCAAATTACATAGTTATAACGTGTTAATGGTAGCATAACATGTCATTACATTACGCAACTTAATTTCAGAGGTACTATATATAGTTGGATATTTTAGACTCTTTCATCCTTACAGTTATTACAAGACACTAATTTCTTTCAAACCATACTCTGCTTAACAGTTATTCAATATAACCTTTGATGATTCAACTCATTTGGACACTTGGATCACAAGAGAAATTGGTGCTATTACCTCCTTTCCTTACTATGAAATTGGAATAGTGCTCCATCTCTGTGGTTTTCTTTGTGGACTCATGACTTTTTCCTTTATCTTTTTTTCAGAACATGTTTTATTAGTAGTAAAGACAACTGGCGAGGCAAGGATGCTGCACAGAGAGCAGATGAGGATGGACTCACTCAACTGGTCCACTGTTCTAATTATCACCTGTGAGGTTTGGATTCATCCTATATAACTTTCATAACTGAACATCTAATCTAGTGCTTGCACTTAGGTGAGATGGATTTGGGACTAAAAGTCCATATATAATGAAGGTGTCTGTTGTATTCAGACCTTTAAATGAAGCAATTTACTGTACTGTGCTGTTGGCCCATGTGTGTGATTAGAGAGAACACAAGGACAAAAGAAAGTCTTGTGACAAAAAAAAAATGACTGAACTGATGGTGCAAAAAGTCTGTCCGAACTCACAGATGTTTGGCAATATCTTCAGACTTTCTGATGCATCACATTGCTTTTCTTTACAGAAACTTAATCTCTTTTTGATCCACCCAATACCTCAAAATATTCAGACCTCTTTGGATTTCTAATTTACCGTCCTCTCTATTTACTCTACTTCTCAGGTTGTCTAAAAATTTTAATCAGTATGGAAATAATTTTATTCTCAAGGTCACCAATGAATATATCGAATAATGCTGATTCTAGATACTGGCTCCTAAGTACTCCCATCGAAATAGCCTCTCAGTCAGCTGCAGCCACATTTGCAACGTCTGTTCATCTGCTGCCTATTAGTCAAGTCTAATTATGGTGGTACAGGGGTATGTATCATAGAATTTAAAAGAACTATCCTTGACCAAGCTGCTGCAAAGAAAGGGTAACTTCATGGCTGGAGACCTCCTTCTCTCTCTCTCTCTTGCATGTCTGGCTTCATGTGGCAAGCATAGACTTTAGCTCAGCTTCTAAACAAAATGGGCTGTCTGCTCTGCAAGGCACCTGGTGCACATGTGATGCCTCATGTCTCTCAGTTATGGATTGTTGATTTTGGTTTGTTTTTTTTTTTCTTTTTTTCCCAGAGCAGAGCCAGAGGGAGGACCATTTCTAGTGCAGGGAGCCAGATCTGATGCTGAACCCATATTAAACACTGGGAATTATTTCTGACCATTCAACCTGCAGTCCCACACTTGAGCCATTGCCTAGTTCCATTTCAGTTAGCACAGAAAAAGCAGAAAGACAGAAATGCAAACCTCCTTATTTCTGCTTGAAATAACACATGACTGAAAATGCTGGGCCATAGATAGTAAGATAGTAACATAAGGGGCTATAGTGAGTAACATAATCCACAGCAGTGTGAGAATCCTTTTTTTTTTTTTTTTTTTCTTTATTCCATTTTTTTTTTTTTTTTTTTTTTTTTTTTTTTTTTTAGAGAATTAACAGCCTGTTTCACAAAAGCTGGGGTTTTAGAAGAAAATGTGGAGTTACAATAAATCAATTACTTTAAACCTGTAAAGGAAAGCGTTTCAAGGCATAAAAAGAAAGCAGAAGAGAGTAAAGCATCACACAGCTCAGATAAGAAAACATGATCTTTGCCTAAGGACCTTCCCCATGCAGCAGAGTAAGTCAGGTATTATAGACGTGGCTCAGTATAGCAAGGCATCATAATCTATGCACTGCGAGAAGTACTGTACTCTATTCTTAAAGACTTTTTAGTTAGAAATTCCTATCCTCTTCTAATTATAAAGCCACTACTTTTGTTTAAATTTCTCCATTCTGAAATTTTTGATAGCCATACAGTACAAACAGTAACTATGAGGGTTGCAGTAAAACTGATGCCTCCTGTTTTATTATGTTGGCTCACGACATCAGAGACAGATGTTCATCCAATGGCAGTAGAGATTGAACCTTCCCACCAATATTCCATTCCATTTTGTTGCTGTGTGATAGATGGCAGCAGAAAGGCAGTCTGACAAAATGGCGCCTAACATGGAAGTGTGGATGAAGCAAAGGCGTGTCATTGAATTCCTCCATGTGGAAAAAATGGCACCCATTGACATTCATCAATGCTTGCTGAACATTTGTGGAGACCCAAAAGTGATGTGAGGATAGTGAGGTGGTGGGTGGTGCGTTTCAGCAGTGGCAACATTGAAGTACCTCTGCTGGTGCAGATTTTTATCAGTGCACCATTCAAACTCCTTTCATTGCTGGCAAAACTGCTAACAGTGGTGATTCCCTATGTGAATAGTGGCGTCTCTGCTGAAAAAAATAGTGTTTTGTTGCTGAGAATTTGCTCTATCAAATATTGTTATTGTGCTCTTTGTATCTGTTGTCATTTCCATGGAAATAAATAGGAAGCATTACTTTCAAAGCGACTCATGTAATTATGATTCGATATTTTCCTTAGAGAAGGAACTATTTCACCAGCCTCTGCTGAAGACTACTGGAGTCACTTTTATTTTTTTGATGATCCAAATTGTACTGCAATCTGAATTCACGCCTAAACCACTGTTACTAAAGAGTCCAGCAAGTCAATAAATACCTTGTAGATGTGTAGCAGCACTGTGCTAATTGATCCTAAGATCAGAACACTATGCAGGACTGCAACAATTAAAATAGCAAGAGAAATCTATTCCAGTATGCCTATATTTTTTGATAGAATGTATTCCTTCAATTTGCAACTGTAAAATGATATTTCATCAATTCATCATCTAAACAGAAATGAAATATATGTAACAACTCTCATGTCTGTCTGC
Source organism: Tragopan temminckii (assembly GCA_028571105.1). Taxonomy (NCBI): domain Eukaryota; kingdom Metazoa; phylum Chordata; class Aves; order Galliformes; family Phasianidae; genus Tragopan; species Tragopan temminckii. The sequence continues at coordinate 18,553,529 of JAOWBP010003503.1, forward strand.
AGACTGGAACTGTGCATAGGCTGCCATATGTTATGCAATATCAAAGAAACAAAACTGTTTCTATATTCACCATTAGAGTTCTGGTAATATGTTCTCTCTTTCCATCACCTGAAAAGTTGGCAAATGTATGCTCTGCACTATCATTGTAACAATCTCCATCCAACCTTGTAATGCATATCTCCATAGCACTTATACAACATAACAACATAAATCATTGCCACTGCACTAAACAGCATACGTAAGTTTTAACAACTGTAGCCCATCCCAACATTTCTGTAACATATTGTAAAGGCAGATCACAAACAAAAAAGAGTAAGTAAATAAGGATAATATACATGCAGAATTCAATGTGCACATGACTATATTGTGAAGAAATACATATTTTGAATGAGGTAGGATTGACAATGAACTGTCCTTTCAAAATAAACGTTGTGCCTTGGACAGCCAGTCCATGAAATTCTCACTGGAAAAGTCTAATGATTGCTTTTTATGTTGACATTTCTTATATCCTCTTTTGTGCTTTAAGGATTTTGCACAACAGATTCCAAAGCAATCTAAACTAATGATACTTTTCAGTTTTCCTTAAAAACTCTGCTGACTCAGAGGACAGATCTAACAGTTACTGGTTCTGCTTAATATGTCACAGAAAGCATGCAAAGTCAGGATAAAGCTAATTCAATAGAAGTATTGTCAAAGCAAAACAAAAAAAGGATCTCTTTACTTGTAGCTGCCACCAAGCTGAATGGTCCATAGAGATCTTCAGCGCAGACAATTCTTTTTCTCAGCAGTTTCTTCTAGCTTGAATAATCAAGCATTCTATTTAAAATTCTGTTTAGACACTCTGTCAAGGCTTGTGTTGATTCTCATACTAGGACTGTTGTCAACATCTGAACATTCTCACCTTCCCAACTCCTACTTTTACTCTTCCTCCCAGAAAAAATGGTTGGCTCACCAGGATGATATGCCACACTAATTTTCAGTGGTATGCTGTGTCAGGCTAATAAACCATTGCAAAAATATTTCCGTTTCAATTCAAAGAACATGGCACTTCAGGGCTTCTCTAAGATTTTTGTTGTCTGCTTGGGTGTTGAATTAAGAATTTTCACGCTTCACACTTCTCCAGCTATTATGGCAAAATCAGTGCAACTCTTGATTAATCAATAAGACTTCAGGTAATACTTGAAAAAAATGTTTGCAAAAATCACACACTGAATAAGCCATCATGGGGTTAACATAAAAAAAGCAAATGTTAAACTGAAGAGCAAGTTTGTGAGTATTCGAGCCCAATAAAGGTTTTTCTAATGTGATTAAGGAAATAAATAAATAAATACATACATACATACATACATACATGGATATTGTTTAACAGTATATCAGTGAACGTCCCTCTGAATCCTGCTTTGGCTACAACTATGGACTTGAACATAGAAGAAATGTCAGATAAAAGCTTTCTGCTACAACTGTGAAGATAATCTTGACAATGAAAATATCCTTAAACAATAACAACAAGGAAAAAAAAAAAAAAACAAGAAAGATTATCTTCTAATTTTTTGATCCACAGCTTTACATAACCTAAGTATTTATGGGTATCAGTACAGTTACTTTTCTTAGAAAAGTTTGTTTCCCTTAACTCTGAACTGCATATGAAGCAGTATCTTCTGATATGTGCTTATACATTATACATTTCCCTTCAACCCTAACTCTTCCGAGTGAGTAATTATACATTTCATGTCTTTAAAATAAAGCAGAAATTCCAGGCTTTAGCCATTTGCCAGTCAGCAAAAGTTCCTGCAGCTGTGAACTACTAAGGAGAACGATAATTCTCCTGGATATTCAGCCACTTTTGATCCTGTGAGTCTATCAAAATATTACCAGTATCTGTATTTGCTATAACATGTTTCATCAAAATTCACTTGAAAACTCTTCACAGAGGAGGTAAATATCTTACACCATGTAAGAGAGAGAAGCCAAAACACAGGGAGGCTGAGTAGCTTCCCCAGATTTTTTCAATGGGTCAGCAGTGGGATTACAGCCTCAGTTTCTTGATACTCTTTCCAAATAGTGCTACCTGTTCATAGTCATGTCTTACTTCCTGCAAAGAAATCACTAACAATATAATGATATTGTAGTTTTGGAGTCAACCAACACATTCTCAGAGTAGGTTTTAAGCGATAGTTTTTATTAAAGTGCTGCTTGGTGTGTTAATTCTTATTAAGATGACCATCAAACAGATCACACGAGGCACATCAGTGAACATTTTCCAGCATTGGCCCCAGAAATGGGACTAATGTCAGTGAACAAGTGAACACAAGTAGCAAACCTAAATCTTGCCTAGAAGCAAGATACCATTAAAGAGTATTTTAGCTCTCTAGGTCACAACAGCAGGACCTCAGAGTTCACAGCACTTTTTAAAAGTGTTTGAAAACACACAATGCAACAGTAGGATAGTTGCTATACTTGTTAGCTTTTACATTAAGATCTATTTATTTTAAATGATGTTTTATATTTTCCTTTCAGTTTCCACAGACTTTGAATTGGCAGAAGCAATTAAAGTAAAGCTATACAACATATCAGATGGGCCATTTGAATTTTGCTGTGAAAGGAGTTATCATATTCCCATTTAAGCAGTCCTCTTCATGTTCTGAGATTAACAAACCAATGAAGAAAAAGGACAATTCATGTTTTCTTTTGGCCAATGAAAAGCAACAGTATTTATTCATTTACACTTGGATCAGATGTACAAGGTTTTGCTTCTGCTTTTAAACTAAGAAGAATATCGTAGGACAAATTTTGTGATTACAGAATATGGTCCATGGATATCCTACACAGCACAAAGGAACAGATTGGATCCTGCTTTTGAGTGACTGGGAAGATCACATTTAGGAGACGAGGGATTTCAAACCAGATATTTTCTTTTGAATAAGCATTTAAAAAGAAGGTCTGGCATATGCAGGAACTGAGACAAACCTCATATAAGTCCACACAGTCTTAGGTTAGAACTTCAATCACACCAAAATAAGTAATAAAGAATTGACCACTTTGGGCTATGTTACCAGAATTCCATTTTTATTTCAAGAAATGCATTTTTTCATTGCACCTAATATGTTTTTTATTTTATTACAGTCATATGTTACAATACTTTAACACCAGAGTCCTACAAAAATTTCCTCCTTTAAACTGAATTAAACTTAAGCCCCATGTGATAGCAGGGAGAACCTGGCTCCGTTGTTCTTTTACCTTTATACATGAAAGGTTTCTTATTACCACAGCTTAGCAGGGAGGCAATGCCACTTGGCAAAAAAAAAGTTACATTAAGTGCACTTGCTGGAACTGTTTATACTCTGTTCCCGAGAAATAGATTGAGTACTTGATAGTATAACACAATGAGAGGTACGGGTGGCGGAGCTCGGATGGGATGCTGGCACGGGGGGAGTGGGGAAGTGTTGCTACCCCAGGAATTTATTTTTAAAGTGTCTGCTATTTCATGCAATCTGGTCTATTTCAAAGGCAAACAATTTGCTCTTCAGAAGTATCTTTATGAGCCCCAAGGGATGAAAATCATCCCTGGCAGAAATGATTTAGCAGTATCCAGAGAGGGGGTGAACTCCTTGAGAGGCAAGAGAATAATTTTTTGAAGGGTGGCAGAATTTTAACAAGGGCCTCTAGTGAGTTCTTGTGAACCCCTTTCAGCACATCACTGTTTTATTAAAATATTCTTCTCAAAATACTGAAACACTGACAGCTCCTGTAAGCTTGCCAAAAATTGAGTAAGGAATAAAAATAAAATGTTAACTTGACATGTGTGAATAATTTTGATTTGATGATAACACCTTTTGGAATCGAGGCCATATTCAAAGCTGACTCGTAACACATTCACATTTCTAAGTTACATGAAATAACTCAAACTTTTCAGGCATTGTTCTGGTGTGGTAAAATGAGGAGATGTTAGGCACTGTGCTCAAGCATTTTTCTGAATTAACTGAAGTTAAAAACATTTTAGGTCTTCCCACTAGACCCTAGAAAGGACTAAAGGGCATATCTGGTGCTTGCAAAGCAGGCTAGTTAATGCAGGCTGCCTGGTTAGGGTAGTAAGTTGTCATCAGACAAATCGAGTAAATACCAAAAGACAGGTGAGTTGTGTAGATAATTTTAAGATAATTGATCACTAAATCAGAATACAGTGTTGAGAAGACATTTTAAGGAACATCCATACTGCAGTAGGATTCAGCTTGTGCTGTCTTGCATGGTTCTGTTCCACCTCTACCTTCCACTTGGGATTCCTCCCACCACCAAGGACAGGCAAGGCAGAAGGGAAACTAACACAAATTTTATGAACCTCTTTGGGCAAATCCTTCAAATGTTTTGTGTAAAGATCTCTCTAACAAAGACGTAAGCCATGCAAATCTTTACACTCCCCATATCCTATTGCCATTCACACTAGAACCTCAGATGATGAATTTTAGTGTTGTAACACTGAATTGGCTTTATTTTTCCTCTGTCCCACCATGCTGTCGTCCCTGCTCCTGAACTCTTGGTAAGTAAACAACACTTAATGACAGAAAGGCTGGCAGTGGAATGGCTGTCACCAGTATTAATTTATCCATAAATCTTTGATCAAACACTGTGGTCAGGAAAACTGGAGAGCAAAGCTGAATGTGGAAAATAGCCTTAGACAGACAAAATATAAACCAGTTCTACCATGGGCAGTGTTATCACCTCATGGCCATAATCAAGAAAACTTATCTATCACAGCAACGGAGTTGCAAGTTTCTAGTAGAGTGTTTGTACCTAGAAGTCATTCTTCTTTTGTGTGCAAAAAATAGAATTCTTAGTCATTGTATTTTTAGATATTCCTAAAGGGTATCCTTTAGGATCTCCTTTGGGACAGTTTCTCTTGTAGACAGGGTACTGCACACTATCTTTGGAGAGAAGTGACACTTATCTCCAACTCATGGCTTTCTCTTTGGTCTACTTTGTAAGTCAAAGTGATAAATCAAGACCTCAGAAGTCAATTGATTGTGTAAAAACACATGTGACACAAACTCACCATCCTCTGTTTGACTTGTATTCCTCTGCTTGACTGAGTCAGACTGTCTCCTTTTGGCAGATGAAAGCCCTGATCGGGATAAAAACACAAGTGAACATTTTTATTTCCCAGTGTCATGGCACATTTCCATTGCTTCACTGGCCCCAGTATGTATTTAATTTATTGTGGATCTGAAGTATAATTTTAGAATGTGAAGTATTTCTCTTTTAGCTCCTACCCAAAGGTGTGAGATAACATTGTTAAAGAGTATCAAGCAAATGGGCGAACAGTTAATGAATAACTATTCCACGAGTGCAGGAGGTTTTATTTGCCAGAGACCAAATTCAGCGGCTTTGTTTCAAAAAACAGCAATAGGCCTAGTGGTAAAAGTAGGAAAATGAGTAAATGAGGCACTCTGAACCATACTTTGTTATCATTTGGTGAACACTCAAGATCAATGTTAATGCATTTTAAAAAGAACAGACTCCCTACTTAAACTGACTCCTGACTTTAAATGGTTCTATTTAGACATTCTTCTCTTTCACATATGTACAGATTTTATGTTTGTCCCGTTACTATATAGAGCATAAATCATGCAAAATGGGTGAGGAATGAAGACAATTTTAGCTGGGTTCAGTGAACAAGTTATACTGTCTCTCTTTTCCTGAATATAAAATGTTTGAGTTTTTTACATTATATGCATGTAAGCAGGTTAATGACATATTACAGCTGAAACGGTGGTCTCATCAAAGTTAGCAAATTGGACTTCAGACTCCTATTGGAAATAAACTCAGTTTGGTTACATTACAGAAGGTTCTTAAAATGTATGAAGGCATTATTTACAGAGGTTACAGAAATAGATGCCATTTGTCTGTATACTGTAGAAATGACAAGTTAGAAGATGTAAGCTAAGGGAGGATTTAAAATTTCTCTTAAGAAAATAGCCAACAGAAACCCTGGTAATAGGAAATTTTGTCCCAGTTTGCTGTTTCACAATCTCTTATTTTAATATCTCATCAGTTTTCCTAAATGCCACATTTGTCTGAAGTTCAATCATCAAGTACTTCATCCTGATTAAATTTACTCTTTCACTGCCTGTAATTAATTAACACTGTATTCCTTCTTCTAGGTTGTATCTTCTCAACTGCTAATTTCTACCCTATTTTCATCTTTAATTCTATGATAAATCTTCTCTCTCTTTACTTCAAGATATTCTGGCATATTCTTCCCTACAACCTTACCACTAATCATCTCTTTGTGCTCATCATGACTTGGTAAAGTCCCACTTTTTTCTCAAGAAGGATCAACCAGTCCTGACCAGCACTTCACTTGAACTGAGAAGTCCCAAATCCAGCAAACAGCTGCATGCACACAGACACAGCCAAGCACACAGCCACAGGTGGGCTTGGCACAAAACCTGCCCAGCTAGGCCACAGATCATAGCATATAGCACAGACTTTTTCCCACAGTCACAGAGATAGGAGAAGACATTCACAGAGAAGAACCATCTTTCAGCTCTAGAAAATGAGACAAATGCAGTTGGTATGGGTGCAGGGACAGAGGAGCAGAAAGGCAGCAGTCAGCAGGCAGCAGGCAGGAGGGCACACCTTTGAGCTTACCACTGCAGATGGTGCCGGGAGCAGTACATCACAAACTCACAGAATTGTAGGGGTTGGAAGGGACCTCTAGAGATCATCTAGTCCAATCCCCCTGCTAAAGCAGGTTCCCTACAAAGGTCACACAAGTAGGCATTAAGGCAGATTTTGAATATCTCCATATTCTATATGAATAGACTCCACAACTTCTATTGGCAGCTTGTACCAGTGCTCTGCCACTCTCACAGTAATGATAACAGCAAAGTTGTAACTCCATGGCAAGAATGTAAAAGGGCTGAGAATTGGTTCCTAGAAAATCCCATACCCCCTCAGAAAGCAGGGAGGTTTGGCTCTCACACCCTTTTTTGATGAAAAGTTGTGCTGCTTTCCTGATCTGCTACTACCACCTCTCCAAATTTAGAGCATGTATGAAAAGATATCAAACACGTATCAGGGCAAATACCTGAAGTAAGCTATGACAAGAACCTACAAGTCCATCTTTCACTTGGCAACAATGTCCTGTACGCCCAGGGATTGCAACAGAGGAGCTTACTCCCAGTGCAGGGTCACTGCACCAACTGAGCTCTGTTGCTGCCACAGGACATCTTTGGAATAACAGCAGAACTACATGAGTGCCTTCTGCTTATTCATTTGTCTTGTGGATGCTCAAACTATGCCACTCTGTAATATCCTAGTGGTCTAAAACTCAGGACAGAGCAGCCAAAACTTTTTCATCCCAAGTGTTGACCCATAAAGGGCACAAAGAAAAGCAGTAGCATGTTTATGGGGTAGAATGAGATGTATATCTTGTTTCCACCTGCTCAGACTTGGAAGAAATCACCTCTCTTTAGCAGCTCATCTGGCTGCTTCAGGCTCTGGCTTCAGGCCACCTCATGACGGTACATGAGCACAATTATGTTATCATTTCAAATGACAATTCATGACAAGCTGCTAGTAGGGTGATAGTCCTCCTTGCATGGTCCACGTCTGCAGATTATTATAAACACTGACTGTGAGACAAGGCTCAATGCTTCTCTCAGTCTTATCCATCCAAATATACTGACTTCACTGATCTTTATTGGTCTAACTCTCAGAATTTGACCAGTTGCTTTCAGCCATAAGAAATATTGACGATGTGGGAAAATGTGTTTCAGTTAAAATAAGTCTATATGCTGCATCATTCTAAAGCGAATTCACTGAGGCAAGTGACTCTGCAAGAGCTATTTGCGAAATATCTTCTAACTTGCCATCTTATATAGACTAATTGAGCAATAGTGTTGCCAGTCATTGCTACTTAATTGTGTGATCACTGGAGAATGCACAGCCCAGCAGCATACTCACGTCCAGGCATGCAACCTGCACTAAAGAGGTCATGCTGCCAGCCAGTGACACGGGGTACCCTGAACCTCCATAATACTGGCCAAGCACAAATGAAGCAATCATTTGTAAACTGTTTTCCTTCTTATTTACATCTGTTTGTCAGTACAGCAACTCAAAACAGCTATTCACAAAAGAAACATATTACTCAAAATGTATGGATTTTTAGTACAATTTCTGATACAAATTTTAACAGGCGAGAAGGGCAAACTCCCTCCATGTGACCTAGATTTGAGAGACATTGTTTGGAAATAGCTGATCTGAGAAATGTGAAGAACCTTTCCATCAAAACTTTGAATCCTCTGCTGCACAGGCACCTCTGTGGCTTTGGCTCTCACACAGTTCAGATTCATTGGAAACAGAGTTGAGCCCCATCCGGACAGCAGCAGAGGATCCACAGAGGAGGATGACAAAAATAAAATAAAAATTAAAAAAATATGTGTACATTTTGTAATAAATATCCACATTTTCATTTTAAGCTCATTTCTGAAAGATCAGCAAGAGAAAGGAGTTTTCAGAAAGGATTTGCCATCAGGAACACAAAGTTAGGGTAATTATTTTTACATTATTATATACTTCTCTGTTTTATCAAATTTGTTTGTGTTGCAATCATCCATAATAACAGACATTGAAGTAGAATACGCTTCCACCCAGCCCAGACATTCAGCTGCAAACTCTGTGCTGGGAGTCAACCCTCCTAACTTTGTCTGTAGGCACAAAAAGCTAAGAGATGGTTCTTTGGCTAGGGAAAATTCCGTGAGCATCAGTAAACGGGAATAAAAGCTTAACTACTATCATTCTAGAGATAAACATGCTCATATTGGACCTCTAAGAGGCTATAATATGCAGAATCTCCTCCATGAGCATTTCTGTATGAGGAGGAATAACACCAGGCTGTGACACAAGGCACTCCTTCCAGCAGCACGCTGCAAGCTCAATCAGTGCCAGGTATAGAAATTTTATTTCTCCGGAAATACCTCTCGCTAACTATTTTGGGTAACTCATGGAAAACAACAGCTTTGTAGCACCTGTGCTTGCGATGGGGCTGCAGGCTGGGAGGCAGCCGGCTCCCCGGCCGGTCCCTGGTGCCACCTGGTGTCCGGAGCGCGCTCCTAGCGGCCCGCAGCGCCTCGCGGGGACGCAGGGCTCCATCCTCCCTGCCCGGCATGCACCGGCTGCTGCGGGGCAGCTTTGCTCCACGGCCATCTTCCGTTCAGGACTTCCAAAAAGACGCATTGATTTATTGATACCTTGTGCGGACTGACTAACTATGTATTTGTTTTGACCAAATTACCCTGAATCCCTTTCAATGCAGCACCGGTGAGCTGAATTCCTTTCATTGCCTTTTGAGGCTGTCTAGATGGCAAGATGTGAGAGCTCGCCACTATTTAGCGCCGATGACAACTGAGAAATACTTATCCCTTCTGTAACAAAAATGCACGGCAGAAAAAAGATCCAGGGCACACGCCTGCCAATCACTGGAAATTTGATGTATTTAAGCCAGCCACCTAATTTGCTTGCTGTTCAGAGGTGCTGAGCATTCAGCACAAGCGTTCTAAGTGCCTCAATGTAGAAATGATAAATACCAAGGACCCTATTTAGATATCGTGAATTTAGGTACCTAATTTTGGCCACGTGCTTTTTTAGGCATGGAGCTTTCCATGAAAAGGAGCCTCTGCCTGACCCATATAGGAAACAAGGAAAAGATAAAAGAATGTGTCTGGGTTTTCTTTGTGTACGTGAAGTGACTATACCATACGCAGCACTGTTCTAAAGCATGAAAAGAAATGTGGTTTTATATGATTACTTTGTTTCTATATATTTTTTGAAATCTGTGTACTTTCGAGCTCTATCTAGGCTAGCAAGCAGCAATGCTGTAGTGCAAGCAGAGCTGTTCTTCTTGTCCTTTAAACTGACCTAGACGAGAAACTACTAAAGATCTCACAAGGAAATCCAATCTTTGGAAATTACCAGCATGAATTCTCAATCAAATAGGCCGAGGTAACTTCTGATAAGCTTCTGAACCCAGCCTCCAAGGCTTTTGATGTTCATTCCTAGTATATAGTACCATCTATAACATTTGCTACTTCTACTCCCTGCAAGCATGCTTCACCTCTCTCCCGGCATCAGTTATTAATCCTATTTTTCCTCTTTTTGAGCATGTAACCATGGCTCACCTCTAATTTTGTTACATACCTTCATTTTTAATCACATTTGACGTTCATGTAAGGTGTCAGATTGATAGTGTAGGAAACCAGAGTCCTCCCTTTATCCAAAGGATGAGCGCAATATATGCATCAGTGGAATAAATGGGTCCTTAGGCTACTTCATCTGTAGTCAGGTTAGTGTGAACCAGAGAAAGTACCTGATCAGACATAGGTGCTTTTGGTATAGAAAATCAGAGTTAAATAATACACCAAAAACTGGCTATTTATTCAAAATGTAGAAAAAACTATTGAGATCATAACACCATGTGCACCTTCCTCTAAAGCTGAGAGGAAAGGTAAGTGTTTTTGCATTGCTTTTTGCATGCTCTATTTCCAACATATTTCTCTATTACCCAGAGAGAAGCCCCATGCTTTGCCTTTGCTGCAGAACGAGCTTGCTCACCCAGTTCTAGTGGCTGAAGGGAATGCCTTTATACTGCATCTGCTCTACATTATACTTAGATTTTCCAGTGTTTTATTTTTGTGAGTATGCATCTAGCAAGTTTTGGCATATTAACCTAGGGAAGTTTCCTGAATTATACCTCAGCTTTCCAGGTCCTTTGCTGCACTTCTTCTGAAGCTGTTTTGTACACATACACACTTAAGTGCGGCTTGGATTGAATGTAAAGAGTCATTATGGTGTTCTTCACAATCCCACTGCAGTATAAGGCACTAAGTACACCCTTGTGGCTAGTGCATTCCAGTGCCCTGATTCTTCACCGTCTTGCACCTGCAAGAGTTATTTAAACCACTCAAAAATGGGTGTAAATCACTACTGAGCCTGAATGGCAGAATTTCACACTCTGTAGAGGTAATAATGAGATAAAAGGGCAAAGAGGTGGAAATATCAGTGTTTTTTTCCTTCCCTTCTGTTCCTGTCATTCAAGTGCACAATTCAGAGAAATTGCTGTGGTCTTCTGAAATACATCTGTGCACAGCCCTGAACAACCATGCAGACATGCACACAAGGATACACACAAGCCCTGACACAATCAGTACCACAAACTTTTGGGAAAGCTCAACCACCATAGAGAAATGTGTGTTACAGCGATACAGTGCTCCTGTTCCTGAGGAGCCTTTTAGAGACCGATCCTAAACAAACTGAAATCATTGTAATTGGTCCCTGAGACTGTTGAGCAACAATTAACCTTTAGGTGAATCTTCTATACAATAGGGAAGAACATTTGGATTTACGTATAGGCTCTCTCTCTTTGTACATAAACACGCTCTTTTGTTTTATCCAAGCTAAGGAAACTTGGAGTTTGGATCTTGTGAATAATAATGAGCATTTCATACACTTAGGATGAATGGAAAGAACACTTAATTATAATCAGCTATAAGATGTAACTCACCAAGTGTTTCTGTGCTTTTATTCATCTTTCATGCATGGCAAACAAGAAATTAATTACTAAAGGTCTTTCACACATTCCAAGCTATACCTTAAATTACTTTAAAGAATATAGCATTCATCTGATTTCAAATATATAATTTCTAGTGAAATACTGGAATAAGGACTGAGCTGTCCAGCGATGGAAGTCCTTCACTCTAAGCTAGCCACATCTAATTATAAAAGATGAAGGCTTTGAAAATTTACATAATTGCTAGCTCTGGTAGGGGTCGGTAACATATTTGCATTAGCTACTTATGCTTCATACCAACACTTTTAAGCACCACTTATCAAAAATAAGTCTACCAAGTCAGAGGTGCGTAGGTGGCTAAATAAAGCCTGCTAAATATGGGTAGCGCCACCTCTTTACGTCATGAACAGACATATAGGACTCACGGGGTATTTTGTCCTGTTTGTCACTTACACATTAGAGTAATAGGTACATTAGAAATGCTCTTGATAGGAATTAATACCTTCTGCTCTCTTAGTGTGCATTTATTACAGCTATTTACCATGTTTTTATATATAGTATTTGTTTGGTTTGATTTGCACTCAGAGTTATTCTTTTCTCCCCTATCTGTCTCTTTTCTCAAACCCTCACTTCAGGCAGGAGGACAGCTTCTCAGTGCAGCAGAGAAAAACTGTCTGGTCCAAATATGTCTCCCTAATTCATTCACAATTCTCCCTCTCTTCTTCATATAGTGTAAAAATTCTTCTGGACCTATTGGTATATGAAGGGAGAACTGTGCAACATAAAATGACATACCACTGCACACATTTCAAAGGCACTGTTTAGAAAAGAGTCATATTATGTTACAAACAGGTCTTCTTATGTTTGATGTCAGCAAGTGAGCTTTAAGAAGCCTGACACTGTTTGAACTTTCTTTTTTTTTTTTTTTAATTTATTTTATTGTATACAGTGATTTAATGGTTTTTGAACTTTGGATCAATTTGATGACATTGTGGCTGATCCATTTTATCCTTGCTTTGCTGGGCCACTCTTTCGTTCTGAGGCTCCAGTCTCCCATGTTCCTCGAAAGGCTCATTAGGCCTGATCTCTTTTAGCCTTTTTGCTTTTTCTCCTTTCTTCCCCACACTGGACTCTGGTTCGCTTTATTCCTTAGGTCCCCCTATAGGTAAGCCTAAGCTCTTATCCCCTGTTCTCTTTAGCTTGCAGCCAGCATTTGATTCTGGTTTTTTAACCCTCTCTATGAATTACTAGGCCTAGGCACAGCTCTATCATGCCAAAAGCTCTGTCTAGCAGAGTCACAGTTTAATTTGCACAATAAAGTGTAATGATTTTACACAGAGATGCATGACACAAACAAAACTGAGCAACTTCCAGAGAGTGTGTGGGACAAAAAATAATCTTCTGGACTGATGCAGACTTCTATGCAGTGAATAAAATGTGTAAGGTCTAAAGTTTAAGTAGTTAATTATTTTAAAGAATTATTTGCTAAAAGACTTCAAATAAATCACTTTTGCATGAATCTGGTGTGTAGAATCGGCTATTTGTTCTAGCGTGTTGTCTTGTTTCCTAACTACATCTCACATGCAGAAGATGAGGTTCCTGCATTATCTGTACTCTATTGATGAATACATAGAAGTAAGGCAATGCCTTTTAGAGCACACAGATGAAATAGAATCAATCGCATGCTGTTCCTCAAGCACTGCCAAAAGACACATGGAAAGAAATCAATCCACTTACCTGATTCCATACCAAAACAAAGCATTTTAAACTTCATTACTGCTTTGATGCAAAGACTAATACAAATTTAAATTTCAGGCCACCTGGTGTTCTGTTGTGTTTCTCTGCTAAATCTATTTTAGTTTCTCTGTCACCTTTCCATCACCTCTATCTTATCTATTGTCTTAATACTGTGGCCATATATAGATTGAATTCTCACAACAACATTTTAAGAAAAAGCTTTAAAAAATAAAAATTAGGAAACCCTTCAAACGAAAAAAGTCTAAAGCTGACTTATGTGTAGAAATCTGAAGTGCCCATATATACATCTGAATATTGTTACAAAAAGTGTATCTGAAGATGCCTCTTATTCCGCTGCTATTAGAACACATTTCTGGTCAGTGTTCAATGCCACAAAGCAACACAGTTTGTGAAGTATAATGCAGGCTTGTGGGTTTGCATAGCGTTGTTCTTCTGGAGTGCAGAACAGATTTACAAAAGGGTATCACAGCAGGACACCTCCTGGACAACTTCTTCATGCTGACTTGATATCAGGCAAGTGATACAAGTTCAGATGAGTATAGAAATAATCTGAGTATTGAATAACTTGAATAACTAGTCACAGGAAACTCAAATTAACCTGTCTTCGCTCATGTTACTTTTTTCTTTAAAAGCTTATTCTGCTTTGCATTCCATGGGCAATCACAAATAAACATAAATATATTTTTAATACATAGAAGTTACCATAGGCATTATAAATATGAACTCAATGAACACCTTCAAGGGAATTTCCTTGAATATGAGACATTTCTATATACTTCTGTCACTCTCCAGCATAAGATAGGAACTCTCCTATCTCCTTGTACCCACTGTGGCCAAGTAGCTACTACTGAAACTTATAAACTTTCTATTAACTGGATAGCAAGATAAACCACACTCAGATATTTTTTGTCTGATTTTCCTCCATTTCAGAAGTGTTTAGAGTTTAGCCACTCTTATCATGAGAACTCTTTATTCCAACAGATTTTTCCCTACTAGTGCAATTATTCCTATCATTCCCAAAGGAAGTGATTTATTCAACATATTTTCACAAAAGCATTCTTAAGACTTCACAATTGCTCCAAATAATTCTTCTTTGTCTGTATTTTTTAATGTTGCTATTTATTTTAATGGTAGTTTCATTTGTCATGGTAAACTTCTTACACAAGGAAGAATTTATAAAGGCAGCACCAACAGTTCCTACAAATAACATTCTTTTTTTCTGAATGTCTTAAGATGGAGGAACTCCAGTGCTCAAAAGTAAAAGACTGAATTTCAGATCAAATAAGCACAGTTGTAATTCTATGTAGACTGCATGACACTCATCATAGCAATAAAGTACATACTTTCTTCGTTTAATCCCTAAGCCTACACCAGGGCAATGGGGAAACCTTCCACCCCCCACGCCACAGAATCATAGAGTGACCTGGGTTGAAAAGGACCTCAAAGATCATCTAGTTTCAACCCCCCTGCCACAGGCAGATCTTCCAGTAGCAGTAGGTGAAATCTCGCCTTCACATAAATGAGTAGAAAGCTTTGTTCACACTTGTAATGGGGACAGGAGTCTCCCCACTCTGGCTAACTAGCTACTAATAAAACTGCCTATTAGCTAGACAGCCACTTCAGTTTCTAGTCTTGTGGCTATGATGAACACCATGGGTTGCTTCTGAGTGGGATAAAGACAAAGGAAAGAGGGAAAAGAGAGAAGAAGAACAAAGCGTGTGAACAGCACTAATCTATAGTTCAGATGGAACACTTACATGATAACAATAGTAACATCAACTTCAAGTCTTAATTAATGAATTAATGTCTATGAAACTAACCATGATTTTTGGATGAAAGGCTTTTCCAGATGACAAGAGATTTGTATGGCCCACAGTGAGATAAGCTTTTATTTCTCTAATGCTTAGAGGTCAGAAGTTGGATCTGGAATAACCAGTTTCTATTCATAATTAAACAGGAATACATACTTTGGTAGAAGCATGCAGCCCAGTCCCCATTCTGCTGCCACCCTCATCCCTCTTGCCAGGCAGATCAGTAGCCCCCACAGAGTTACTCTGATTGGCAGCACTGAGACTGGTGGGCAAAACCAGGCCTTACTGTCAAACATTGTTTTGTGTGTGTTTTGTTCCTTAATATCAGTCTTTACTGGCCACTGAGAGCCAATTGTGAACTGCACTGATCAAAGCACCTTCTCCCTGCCCAAAACAACCTATTTCCAGTTGCTGTTCAGCAGTATCGGACTAAGCAAATTTCCAGGTACTTCAAATCTCCTTTATAGAATAAGCCTATGTTACTATAATTTAGAAATCAGTGCAGTTCAAGGGTGTATTATTGTGTGTGAATGATAAACTGTAGTTCATGACCTGGGTCTAATGGTTACTTTATCAGTTGCAGTGGACAATTAAGCGTCTGAGTACTGCAACTGACGGTGAAGAACAGATTTTGCCTCCGAGCAGCTTTCAGGAGTTAGATTTCGCTGTATCATGTTCAGAAAGGTCAGAGCTCTGGCCAGATGACCAGTATAGAAGTGCAGATGGCACTGTATGTCACCTGGCCGCTCTGGGCCTCTGCAACCTGCTGCAGAGGGCTTGAGTTCAGGGAAAGGTTATAGGCATATGCAACTGCAGCGCATTATGGGCTCATGAACAAAATCACTATCTTCACAATGAGGATTAAAAAAAAAACAGATCAGTACAACAGCTTTGTCCAAGATGCAAACATAGATTGCAGCCTTTCTCAGGTGTTATATAAGGAAAGGAAAGTGCTGTGAATCTTTAATTCTGACCACCATCATCACAATATGGAAATATGTTTATAAATACTTATATTTAGAGTATTCTCTGCTCCACCCTCATACCTATGTAGTCCTTTTTTACTTCTCTATGGTCACAAAAATTAAAGGTGAATTTTGAACAGTCAAGCAAGGAAGCACGATAATAAGAAAATAATTAATACACACAGTTTAGACTTGCAAGTGTAAAGCAGGCAACTCCATTTTCTGCTGATCACATCAGAGATTTAGTATGATGCAAATCACAGAAAACTCTGTTCATAAACCTCAGTGTTCTTTTTCCTTAGAAATTACCTGATTTGTATAAATTAATTCATCAGAACTATGAATTAATACACGATTAGGTATAAGTTTCACAAATGGAAGTGTGCATGCTGAAAGAGAAGAGGGGAAGGCTACCTAAGAAAGAACTACAATATAGTTTATTTAATTCTAAAAATGGATTCAAGTGATCTATAACCAAAGCAAAAACTTCTTGTCAGCTAAGTCTGTGGTGTTTTCTATAAGGAACCTGAAAAAGAGGTAAGAAGATCTTCCAGACAATTTCTATGCTACTACTAACTACTACTACTGCTAACTACTTAGAATGCTCATTGGCTGATTCCATATGATTAAAGTTTCAATGCTTCACTGTAGAAAAGAATAGAAATTTTAAAAAATAAAACAAAATGAACTGTTTCTGCCAAAATAGATGATTCAGAGACAAGTTCTTGCTGCTGAAGAACCAGCAGCATTTAAAAGCTGGTGCACAGGTTGAGCAGCTAAAAAAAAGTCCTTTGAGTTGAATGAAGCTGAATACGATTTCTAATAGCAAAACAAACCCCTCTGAACTGCAACTCTGTTTGATGTAAAATGTTTATGTGAACTCAGTGTGAAAAACCTGATTTTAAACTGTTGCTTTTTACCACTTCCTAAAGTTTTGAATAAGTACATTTTGGAGGAAACAAACTAAAAACCCCACAACTATCTTTACAATAAAAGATAAATGAAGCATTCTGAAAGTGTCAGCATGAAGCCCTCCTGTTTAAGGTTAAAATATATTTGCAGAACTTTAGTAGAATTTATGAATAATTTTCTACTTTCCTAAACTTCCTGGTTTTTACTATTTGTTTTTAAACATCAGAAGATGCTATTTATCAAAGTTACTTCCTCCTCCTCTAGTGAACAGACTTTTTCCACAGGATTTTAGATTGGATGTCGAAGGAGAAATGCAAATTATTAATAAGAACTCAATACTGTGTTCAAGTCAAGCAAAAAACCCATTGAAGATGTCAGGAGCTTTTGTTTGTAAAAGCATAGCTGAAGACTCCCCAGATGAGCCTTAGGATTGCTAATCATCTGTATTTATGGTTCTTGGGCTTTTGCTTTACCAGATGCCTCGTTTTGGTCCTCTCATTTGTGATGAGGATGAGTTTGTTTAAGGGTGAAATCCTGGAAGCAACAATACTACTTGCTCTGGGAGATACTAGCCATCCTTATGAGTAAGAAAATCAAGATTTCATGGCCTTTGTGTAACAGTTTGACAGTCGAAAACTAATTTCACTCTTTAGTAGGGCTTGCTCTCAATTAAATGCGTGGAGTACAGTGACATCTATAGGAGATTCTATGTCTCTACAGTGAAGTCAGTATTTCGTGCTATCATGTATACACCTCAGAGATTTTTCTGATATAATTTGTATGAAATATCAGAAGGTAAATTAATCATCAACATTTTAACTTAGTTTACATTCCTCTGGAGAGAGAAAGAGAACTAGAATGCATTCTGTAAGATAAATGCCCTCAAATGCAGCTGGGAAAGCTGAAGGGAAAAGGAACAATTGCTATGGTAACCATGCAATGGGATTAAAAAAATCATGGAAAGTGGGAAGAGAGAGAGAACAAGAATGCAGTACCAAACCTGTAATAGCGAATGAATGCTGTCATCATCAGTGGAACTTCTACATAAAATATTTTTAATGCAGTATGTAAGAAAGGCACAAGCAGAAAACAAAACACAGTCAAGTGTCTGACAGTCTTTCATAGTGATGCTACAGTGCTTTCTTCTTTCTCAGCTCTACACAAGGCCATGTAACTTCTCATGGTAGCAAAGCTACTCCTTGCACAACAGAAGCCAAAGGAGATATGTTCCAACTGTTCCCCCTACAAGCTATTTTTGGAAAGGTGGTGAGGCCTTCAGACCCCACAGATCAGGAGATGAACTGGGAGATCCTGGCTCATTAACCACAGTAATGCTGAAAGGCTTTCAGGCATTCCTGGAGCTAACAGGGCTCCTGCTCTTGGAGATTGCCTCAAGAAATATTGTGCATTGTTCACCTAATTTTTTTTTCCTGTATTTTTAGTGATATATCTGAATATAGAAACAATCTCCAGTTTATTTTTCATTTTTGGATATAAATAAATGCACTTTTGTTCTGATTTAAGCAGAAACTTACGTTTTTCATTGAGAATTCTTTTCATTTCTGACCAGATTTAGTTAACTTCCTTCAAATTTTCAAATTTTTGTGGAATGTTTCTAAACGATTACAGAAATATTTTAGTTATTTTGACTGTGAAAATTAATCTTGATTCAAAATGAAAACTATTGACAATGTTTTTGAAGTTTTTTCTAAAAATGCTTCAAGGAAATAAAACATTTTTCACCTTTTTAGAAAACTTTTTTTATGTGAGCTGGGGGGAAGAGGAGAGGATGAACAACAGTGAAACAAAATGTACCTAAAACATAGCATAATTAGGCATTGCTAGAGTTCAATTTATTTTTGTTAAGATTACCAAGCCAAAAATTGGTTTGATCTGAAAATGTCATCCTGCTTTCCACCTCCAATGCCACTCCTACACTGTCTGCTCCAAAAAACAACTGCAACCACTGAAAGATACACCAGTAGGGGGTGGAAGGACTATGGAAGATATGGTTAGAATTAAAAATCATCTTGAGACATTGAAGACATTATTTGAAATCCATGAGATTATTCACTCAAGAACATTGCAAAATGGTGCACTGAAAAAAAATAAGTGGGATGGCTACAGCTGACCACAAACTAAATAGAAGCCAAGAGAGAAAATGTCTTTTGGGGAACTATTAGCTAGACTACCAGAAGCAAGACACAGAAGGTGATTATTCAAGTCTATTCAGCATTAGGAGGTCTCAGCTGGAATCCTGCATACAGTTTAGGACATTACACTCAAGGATAGTAGTGGCAACCTAAAAGAAATCAATACAAATAAGTTGTTTAGAGGAATGTTGAAAGAGATCAGCTTTGTTTACTCAAGGCGTAACATTCAACCTCAGGTAAACAAAGTACTATGAAGATGAGGACAGTGGCTTAATCTGCAGTTATGTTAGTTACTAGAAAACAAATATTTAGTTATACTTATGCAAAAATGAGCAAATAGATTTTAGCATCTTAGATATAGGAGGTTTTTAAGAAAGTTAGAAAAGCACCTGTGAGCACTGGACCACAAGTACATAATCTTTTTTCAAGTACAACATCAGCTAATACCTATTGTTTACTTTAAGCCAACTTTCTCCATTTTCTGTGAATATTTTCAGCCAGTTGCATTTCACTGGTAGTTGCATGAATATCACATGCAATGAATTGTAGTCATTGTATTACAACAGAAAATACAACCTCACTTAGAGCTACTTGTTTGCAGAGGACTAGCTGCTATCTATAACTTTTCTGTCTGCAGGAAGACTAACATTTAAAGAAAGTCAGAAGTTAATACCTTTTTTTTTTGTCCTCACTGTCCATACTCAAGCAATTCCATGAAACAAGGTATGAGCTAGTAATACACAAAAACATTTTTGCTCTGAAGCATACATCATTGTATATGGTTGTATCAAAATGCTTAATTTTTTTTTTAATATTATAAATTGTCTAATTATTAAGCAAAACCATTTGTTGCAGAAAGCTTGCAAAGTAATTAGCCATTTCTTGGGCCTCTAAACTGTTCCAGCTTACAACTTAAGTAGATTCTGGAACTATTCTTAAAAACTGACTTATCAAGCCTATAACAAAAGATGTCTTGTAGCTCCCATCTTATTGGAGTCACAGTATTGCCACCAAGAAAGCAAGCAGGATTGGAGAGGAGGTATCAGTGCCCAAGTACCACAGGATTGTTATTCATATGTATTTGCACGCCTCAAGCATCTGATTTTCTTTTGTCTATTACCTACATAAGCCTTTTTCTCAGAGTAATTACACTGCATCCCACATCTATACTCTGTTGAGATCTCTTGGAAAATATTATTTAAAGCTAAGAAGAGGAAGTAAGTTTTAAGATATGAGCCAGCTACCAGAAGAAAAATATTAAAGTACATAGTTTTCAGTTACAAAGTAAAATGCAAAAAAAATTGCACAATGTGCTACTGTTCTAAGGTATTTGTTATTAAAAGGAAATATAACTAATTCCTACAGCAATAAGTACCCTTTGAGTGATAGTTGCTATGGTAACTTATTAAGTAAAATTAAAAAAAAAATCTTAAATATACACTTTGTTGATACCTAAGTTAAGGATGCCTCAGGGCAGCCTAAAGAATGTCGATGGGGTGGCAAAAAAGTATTAAAAAAACTGAAAACAGTTGAAATATGATGATATTAAGAATCAAAACACGTATATTTTCGATAAGCGCTTTCAAATAAGAGGAAGGGTTACAGGATACAGTCACTGCTTAGGCCACTGTGGGTTTCAGTTATTAGGGAAGAAATCTGGGTTTAAGTCTCTTTAGAAGAGTAGAGAATGAACAAACTACAATATCTTGTTCTTACCTGAAGCTAAACTGGCATTTAGATACCAGTGGAGTGGAATTGACTTCCTTACTGTAGGGCCTCATTAAGGCATGGGGACCTTTCATGCCCAACCTCCATTCCTCAAGTGCCCCCACCCCAAAATCCCCGCAGGTAAGTTTGAGAGAAAGAACTCCCAGCTATCATAAAAAAATACTCCAGAGGATTCTTACCATTGCCTAACAAACTGGCAGCAGATATGTATGTATTATTAAAGTGGCTAGCCACTGGATGTCATTGTTATTCCACAGAAACATAACAAAGAAAAATCTCTTTAACTGAAACAAATCTTTAAAGCCACCTAAAATGAATGTCAACATGCACCCTAGTTTCAAACACGTACTGTTAAAGTTAGTCCCAGCATCCTGCTTCCTGAACACAGTTAAATTATTTTTAAATGAACAACTAAGCTCTGTCCTGTATATGGGATTTAAAATAGCTGATTAAACAGCGCATGAAACAGTACACTCCATTGGTCTTGCACATTATCTCTATCAAAGACACAAAAATTTCTTTATTTGTTTAAAGCATTCTGTTTTGATGTGAACTAATCTCCTAGATTTCTACATCTGCTGCATTTCCATCCCTGCACCTGAGTCTGACAATGCACACTCTAACCCCTTTTTCAGCAAGAAACCTCAGCTTGTTCATACTGATTATTTCTACTCATATGTCTCTTGTTTGCGAGTACAAACCAAAGTTGCAGACCCGTATATGCACAGATCTGTGCAAACCTGTTGTTGCATCCTTGTTCAGTGTACAGTATCAGAGGCTTGCAGCAAATGCCTTCCACATCACAAGGGAGAAAGGTTAAGAACTCCTTGCCCTGATGAACTGGGATGCAGCCAGCTTGATTTCTGCACCATCCTCTACTGCTTCCAGGGTACAGCAGTGCAGTCTGCACTGGTCCTGCAGAGCTCCAGATCTGGGAACCGATGCTTACTCCAGTGACTACCTCCGCAGGGAATAGCTCCCATCTTACAACAGTTCATCTTGTAACACCTCACACTGTAGTTTGTAGCTATGCACTATACTGAAAAGGCATCTCTAAGTCACAGTAGTTATAGGATTCCTGTCAGGCTAGTTTCCTACTAGACCTGAGCTTAACTGTGTCCCGTATCTTGTTGCCAAGCCTGTCACTCTGTCCAATATTTACACTGGTCTTAGTGATGTGCTAGCCTGCTTAGAGTTACATGTGTGCTCAATTTATTGAGAACTGGACTGGAGAGAAAGAGAATTATGCTGAGACAAGTAAGCTTACTTCTTTATTGAAGTCTTAGCATGCGATCTTTAGATTTTTTTTCCAGTTGTACTTAGCAGGTACCAAGCACCTGCCTTATTCTTTTTCTAGACAAATAACATTTCCTTCAGTCATATGAGGGGTGGATATAAGGAATGTCTAGCTCTAGCAACTAAATAATTACCACTTGATTTCTGCAGCTCAGGGTGTAATCTCCTGCAGTAGATGCACAGAGAACAGTTGCTCATTAATCCTTCCATTTCCCTGTTCACTCTAGTACTCAGAGGTGTAAATTAGAGGCAGATGTGGAAACTGGGAAGTTTTCCAGTTTTCTATTTTAGAAAGAAGCAATTTGCATTGTGGGCATTCAAATCTTTTCAGTCTCTCACATCCACAAGCACCACAACCAGAGACTCTGGGTGGTTAAGTAGCATGGTTTACCGGGGCTCCCATCTCAGTCAGATAAAATAGATGTAACAGATATATGCTCAGTTAAATCCACTCCAATTTTCCTGCAATAAAAGTAGAGTTGTATAGGAGAAAAAAAAAAAAAAAAAAAAAAAGACTGAATGTTAAGACGCATCCAGAAGCTGACAGAAATGGTAAATTCCTGTGAGTTAGTACCCAGCTGCAGGAGTAAAAATAGGGAAAAAGAACAGGTTTCTGCCTCATAGGTAGAAGAGGAATGAAATACATTTTCAGAAATCAGAAGGAAAAATATAAAGTTATGTTTTTATACCTGTGAAAGCAGGTTACGGGTCACTAAGTCCTAACAATTCAACCAAATACAATTCATCTGAAATCACATCCACGTAGTAGTAACTTAGTAAGTTCCTGGCTAGTGACTTAGATTCAGATGCAAGGGAAGTGTAGCAGGTTAGCTGCCCTCAGAGTCAATATAAGTTACCCTCAGGTAACAGTTCATGTTCATCAGCAGTAGTTACCTTTGGACTCATGTATCCAATTCTGTTGCTGTTCAAACTTTTTTCCACTATTCTTACTTGATGTCACTACAGATCTGACCTGCAATCTCTAGTATACGGAATAAAGGTTTTGTTTCCCCTGGTATGTATTGAGAAGAGGGTTGTCTGCCTGAAAAATAAATAAATCGCCTGACATATCATAGGCAAGTGGAATGGAATGTAGCTGTCTTTAGTTTCTATTTCAATTAATAGAAAACAGCACCTTGGGGAATTTCTAGTAACAAAGGAAAAAGAAAAAAAAACAATCACTGAAAACATTAAAACAACGAGCAGTACAATATTATTATACAAGGTGCTTCTAGAGAAAATAAGAGAGAAAGGAGCTGTTTGCGTGATTTAAGATCTTATAGTTTCAACTGCATTTTAGAATCATAGAATCATTAAGGTTGGAAAAGACTTCTGAGACCATCTATTCTGTCAACCCATCACCACCATGTGACCACTAAACCGTGCCCTTAACTCCCTCATCTCCACATTTATTTAACACTTACAGGAATGATGACTTGACCACTTCCCTGGGCAACCCATTCCAGTGCCTGACTATGCCTTCAGAGAAAAAATTTTTCTTAATATCCACTCTGAATGTCTCCAAGGCACAGCTTGAGGCCATTCCCTCTAGTAATCCTATCACTGTCACCTGGAAGAAGAGGCCGACCTCATCTGGCCCCAACCTCCTTTCAGAGAGTTGTAGAGAACAGTGAGATCTCTCCCAAGCCTCATCTTTTCTAGACTGAACAATCCCAGTTCCCCCAGCTCCTCCCCATAAGACTTGTTCTCCAGGCACTTTACAGTTTTGTTGCCTTTTTCTGAACACACTCTAGTGCCTTAATGTCTTTCTTGTAGTGAGGGGCCCAAAACTGAACACAGTACTTCAGGTGCAGCCCACCAGAGCTGAGTCCAGGGGGAGTATCACTTCCGTGCTCCAGCTGGCAACACTATTTCTGGTATAAACCAGGCTGTCATTGTCCTTTTGGCTAGCTGGGCACACTGCTGGGTCACATTCAGCCAGATGTTGACTAACCTCCCAGATTCTTTTCCTGTGTGCAGCTTGTCAGCTGATCTACCTCAAATCTGTAGCATTGCCTGGGGTTGTGATCAAAGTGCACAACCTGGCACTCGGTTTTGTTGAAGCTCATACAACTGGCCTCAGCCTAGAGATCCAGCCTGTCCAGATCCCTCTGTAGGGCTTTTCCACAGCCCTAAATGAACATTTCCCCCAGCTTAGTGTCATCTGCAAACTTACCGAGGTTACACTCAATCCGCTCATACAGATCATCAGTAAGATATTTAATAGGACTGATCCCAGTAGTGACCCCTGAGAGACACCACTCATGACTGGTCACCAGCTGGATTTAACTGCATTCACCACCACTCTCTGGGCCCAGCCCTCCAGACAGTTCTATACCCAGCAAAGAGCGTACCTGCCCAGGCCACAGGCTACCAGCTTCTACTGTGGGAGAGACAGTGTAAAAGGCTTTTCAAAAGTTTAGGTAGACTACATCCATAGCCTTTCCCTCATCCACCAGGCTGACCACCCCAGTCACAGAAGGAGATGAGTTTGGTCAAAGCAGGACTTGCCTTTTAATGAACTCATGCTAGCTCAGCCTGAACCCCTTGTTGTCCTGCACATGGTGCACGATTGTGCTCAAACTGATCTGCTCCATGACCTGCCTCAATACTAAGGACAGGCTGACAAGACTATAGTTCCCTTGTTCCTTCTTCTAACAAAGGAGGATCTGGGAATCCAAACCAACTTGTTTTATAACGCAATGAGACTATGGATTTGTTATCTCAAAATATGAAAATGTTTTTTCCTAACAATACATGTGGCAGCAAAAATAAACGGCAGTGTAGAGCTTTATGAAGATTTGAGATGACAGTCAGAATTGATAGACAAAAGTATTGGATCATTCCAGATGTGTAATGAAATCTTGGTACTATAGCACATTGCCATTTGTCCTCACCTCACCTCCAGTAATTTGGGATATCAGTGAAGGAATATACTGGTCACTGAAATCAAATCCTTGCTAATGGGGGCCTCCTTATCATGTACTGATCCTCAAAAGCTTATAGATCTTCATCTGAACACCATTTTTTGTTTTATCCACACTGCTACTGCATATCTACGTGCAACACTTTCACTTTATTTCTCTTCCAGGGAGAATCATTTTCTAATTTCCAGTTTACACACGTGCTTGATGTCTATATATCCTCATCAGAACACAAAGATACCGAATTTACCCAAACTGTGAAATGGTATCAATCTTCACGAATGACTAAAATCCTAGCGCTAAATACTGTGGGTTCAGTAGGAGTAGCAGTAAACTGCTGCAGACAGACAATAGATGAAATGTTTATAAATGTGCTAGAAGTATCCATGACTGGATGAAACACAGTAACGTAGTAGAGGCTTTCATCCCATACTATCAAATTCCAGAGTCGGTTCTCAGTTTTACAAGTGATTTCCTATGATGTCTTGAACCAGTCATTCATCTTTGTTTAACTCAGCTCTTCACCTTGTGAATAAGCAACAGCTGGTTTACTACTTTGCCTCTATGACTTGTGAATTTCTCAGGGCAGTGATATTCCAAGACACATAGACATTCAGGGGCCAAACAAACCAGAAACACCTCTGTCACCTAATGAACAAATAGTCTGCTCTTGGCAGAGAAGACAAACTCAGATCTTCCACTTCCCGACCAAGTTTTCCTATTTGAAATTAGTTGCTTGAATAAGCACCATTACTAACAATGTAATAGCTGGAGCTTGTTTGACACTTGTCTTCGCGATCTCAGAAAGACATTTTCATGCAAGAGACCCTAAAACACCACACAACAAACTGCAATAGAAAAACTGATTTAGTCTTTCTTTTACACACTTCCTTCTCCCCCTCTCCCAAATCAAATAAGCGTAGTTTCTCAGGCAGCAGCATTCAGTGGTTTGCAAATGGCACCCTCATATTTGGCTGCAGGACAATCTACTGCTTAATTTGCACAAGAAACTATAAAATGGGATGTTAACTTTTTATCCCCTAAGGAACATATATGATTTATGAGCATAAATTGTCAATAGGCTCATGACTTATATATAGATATTATTGGAAATACAATCTTCTACAACTATTCTATTAATATTTTATCCCAAATAGGATAATATATGTTTAATACTTAATGAGTTTGTTTAAACGTAATAGATTTCATCTTTCAACAAGTGAGGTTAGGTTTAGAGAAGTAATTCTCTGCTTCAACACCTTTACCTTTTTTAAGACTTTTATATAAAATATCTGGCACCAGTCTAGAAATCTGCCAAGATTCCCAGTTTAGATGGTTGTTTGTGAACTTGGAAGTATTACTGTTTGCAGCACATGGTAATGCGATCAAGAGAATATAGGTACTGAAAGAAAAAGAGCTTATAGAAAACTAACTCACAGCATTTCCTAAATAATATTGTTCTATTTAGATTTCCAACATCTGTACCAGTGTTGTACTGAAGGACTGAAGACACAGAATATTGCCGTTATAAAGGAGAGATTCCAGAAATTAAGTTGGCATCTCTTTTTTGCAACTGCCACAAGATGGCATTAGATATCCTTTCACGTTGTATAGATGCTCCATGCCTTCTGCACGGTTATATTTTCCTACAGTGATGGTTTAAAGTTGTTTAATATTATTACAGCATTTTCCCATATATGTTGAACACATTAACTGCAAGAGTCAGCCCCAACAGCCTCTAGAAAATTTGGTGCAATTAACCGTTCATATAATTGATGGAGTTAGCTACTCCTGTAAACGAAGAAGTAAGATCAAATGCTGTATATTCCATACGAAAGAGAACTGCTGCAGAGCCTGCTGGAGAACTCCAGTGGTACTTAGGCTTCAGAAGGGTTCAGAGTTCAAAGACAACTATATATGAACATTCCCTTATTAGCCTGGAGAAGAGTTGTACTGTCGATGTATAGTTGAAGATGACCTGAGTGAAAATGTACAGACACTGTGAAGGAACTTCTGCACTTTGGTAAGTTCCCTCATTCTCTAACCTTGAGACTTTACCCATGGTTCTTGCAGAGCTGACTAAGTCTGAACACAAGTTCTTCCTCCTATCACTTTGATAAGAGGTTCCTTCCCATAACTTTAATCTAGATAGATGTGACCCCTGCCATAATAAGTAATTAAGTGCCTACTAGAATAAATTTTCAACTTTTATCAGCAAATATATTCTCTGTCTCTTTCGTATTTTGTCAGAACAGAAATGGCTTGACTATTTTTCTAAGTTTGAGACTTGTCTGGAGACTTAATGATTAAGCCATACAAGTCAGTTTAGTTGAAGTTCATTGAATCTAATTGGAGTACTAAATGATCATCTGCAGGACATCTTTCAAGATGGTTTGAAAGCTGATATGATTTTAAGGACTATCTCTTAAAGTGAAATGGCTCCGAATGTTTGAGCTTGGAAAATGTCTAAGAGAAAAACTGGGATTTGATAGTCTTTCACCTTCCTTGATTATGCTATCCAAAATATTTTAATTAGAAAATGCCAGGGAAATCCCAGATGCACGTGATTGGATACTTTTGCTACATTATCTATACCCTACTACCATGAAAAACAGAAACATTTTCCCTCCGTTTAAAATCAGCACAGTTAGGGGAGGAGGTTAGACCTTAACTCTTCATTTAATAGGTTCCTTTATTGCCCCAAGTCATTCCATGATTCTATTTCTGCATTTCTTCCAGCTTGAGTTCATTTCTCCTGAAGCACACACATGAACTATATCTAGAGTTTTCAGTGAAGTCTATTATTTTTATTTTTTTTTTACATTGGCATCCACCACTATTTGGAATTACGGTATCACATTCAAATGTATGTAATGCATTTTTATTATTTATAGTTTACTAGTTGCTTTTTTCCTCCCCTTCTCCCAAATTCTGTATTCTTATCTATTACCTGAAGTTTACAAATGTCCAGAAATAGAACATCTCTGTCTTGACTGGGAAATTAATAGGTATATATTTTCCTAATGAAGGTTCCTAATAATGAAGTATGTCTAAGTAACAATTGTTATTGCCATTTCACTATTGAAGGAATCATCGACTGTAAGTTGGTTCATAAAGCACCTTCATTTTAGTTATTACAGTTTGGTGCTGTATCTTGAAAATCATTCAAAAACCTCCTGTTTTTCTGTTCCCTGGGCTTTATACAGCAGGGTTCCAAACTGATATTTCTACTCCCTGAAAGGCAGCATTTCATTTTAAATTAAACAACCCAGTGGAATTAGTTATCTAGCAATATTCATTTAACATTATGTACCAGTATTCTGCAGGTATGGTACTACATAAAACATAATACCTTTGTACTTTCAGTCAACAGGGAAGAAGAGATTTTTCAGAATAGGAAATTAATGATTGCCTTCCTTTATCAAAATCAGCTGGCAAGCTTCATTCTCTGCCTTATCGTCAAAAAAAAAAAAAAAAAAAAAAAAACAAACCAAAAAAAAAAACACAACAATCCCAAAAAAGCCACCAGAAGAACTTGTTATATACTTTATTGTCTCATTTGATCCAAAGTATATGAAGACTACATGGCCTGGAAACACTTTCACCCTTAAAATCTTATCTTTCAAGTACTTGTTACTTAAAAAAAAAAAAAAAATGCATCCTCCCTCTCCTGACATCTACCAGTTCAACCATATTTTTGGTTCAGCTCACTTGGCCCTAGTATTCTGCTCAGTTTCCAGAATTTACAGTTTCTGCCTGACCTCATTCATTTACTTTTGCAGTTTCCTTCATTGCTTCTTGAGTTTTACAGTCTCAGTTTCAGCTTTTTTTTTTTTTTTTTTTTTTTTTTTTTTTTTT
>JAOWBP010003503.1:18582506-18602070 GCA_028571105.1 Tragopan temminckii
AAAATGGTCTTCGGCAAGTCCGGTTTTATTATTAAATCGCTGGTTGCCCTGTTATCGCAGAAGGCCGCTACATCTGTTAATAAAGATGTAGTTACTAACTGGATCGATACAGCTTCTAACTGGATACGTGGGGCAGCAAAATCCCGACGTGAAAAAACGAGACATGCCCATGACTATGGCATTCCGCCAGACAGTGAAACATATTAAATCGTACAATAAAAAAAAGACTGTTTAGATTCCTAAACAGTCTTTTTTTTCCTTTGGAAGAGAGAATTTCTTGTTACCTGCCTTAGGCATTCTGAGTTAGCCCTATTGCATCCTTTATTCTTTCACAATTACAAATGACTTTGTTATTTCCGCTGCACTTTTGAAAGCCACACCAAGCAAACACAAAAGTAAGCCACAGAAAATGTCAGAGGAAAAACATACCACAATCCACAGAACTGCAGCTTAAAAGCAGAAATCAGCAGAGTAGTTAAGTTATAATTAGACCTCATTTCAAACCAGAATCCTGTAACTGCAGAGCACCAAATGTAGAAAACATTCCAGAGTTCCAGCTGAATTTTAGTTTCTTCTTGAAAAAGGCCAAACTGAAAACCAAATAGCAAATTTAGATGATGTTTTGATGTGTTTTTCATCCTTTTACTTTTTGAACTTACTCTCTATTTTACTGCTTTGATCAAGGCAAAAGGAACAGAATGAGCCACAAAAAATTGCATTCCAGCTGGAGAAATTTTGGTTTGTTAGTTTGGTTTACACTGCTCCTCCATGTTTTGTGAAATGTTTTCTTTGGTAATCCAGTAACATACAAGGACATAAATATGTAATGCCCCTATTGCCTGACTTAGAAAATACAAGCTCTCTGTTTTATGCTCTTTGCAACCATCATCTCCTTTCATTTCAGCTCTACCTATCAGCATGCAACTTTTCCAGCTTAAGTTCTACCTTCAGTGAACTAAAGATTCATTGACATTTATTGACATGAGTATGATGCCAAGTACATGCCGATCTCACCTATGGCCTCTGGTTCACTTAATAATAGTAGCAGCTCTGACAACACTAACATGTCCAAGCACAAAAGTGACTCAAAACATGTGAGCCAAACTGCGACAACAATCTAAGGAAAGGAAGCGAGCAGCTAATTCAGAGACAGTTCACTGTTTGTTTTTTCATTATATCTCCAAAAATTAATGATATTTGCCAAACATACTGCTACAATTTACCTAAGATAGCAAAATGACATACAGTAGGAATTTGGATGACTCATATGCCACGATATGACTGCTTAACATGCCTTATTAAATCAGCTCTACAGTGTGTCCAGTACAATGTCTATCAAATATCAAAGCAGAGAAAACAGGCTCCTATTGCATGCATAAACAGAATGCAGTGTACTGTAATTATGCCAACTCACCTAAGTCCTATTGCTTAGAGAATCTTTACAGAGGATAATATGAAGTACAGCCCTCAATTCAGTAATACTTCACTGCTGTGATATATTACAGAACCATTACCAGAATCCAGTAAAGAAGCAGAACCTTCAGAAACAAAAATAAAACTCTCACTGTAAAGTATTTTAATTTTTATATTTGTTAGTTTAGCACAGGCTGACTGAAAGATTCCTGTGGTTTGGACAATAGAATCAGCAAGAGGGACACTTACTGCTGCATAGATTTTGAAGTTCCTTTGGACTTTCAATTAAACAAACATAAAACAAGTCAGAAATAAATGTTCTCTTTCAATTTGAATCTATCCGTTGAAGCATTTATGTCCTTCATTATCTCAGTGCTGGTACAGACTGCAAATACCTGTGAACTTTGCTTTACTTCTAGGTTGGAGAACTACCATAATTCAATTTTATATCTGAGAGTAATATTCAGAGAGACTGAATATCTTCACACAGTAATCTAACCAAGATCTCTCTACTCTTTTCCACTAAATGCTAATACAAAAACAAAACAACAAAAAAAGTTTATGGTAAACTACAAGCCCTCAGAGGAACAACTAGAACAAGCTAGCATAATGACCCAGCTAGAGGATATAAAAAGAAAATTTGGTCTTGTGCAGATTGCACTTTGGCAAAACTACATCAGATCAAAACTTCAGCTGACAATTTTTAACAGCAGGTCTATATGGCACAAAGGAAAGAAGCATGAAAAAAAATTAACTGAAACAGTGGCAATACCAAACAACCTCTCCACATCTCTGTTAACATATACAGAAATAGAGTAAAGTGAGAATGGCTCCACAGTTAAGCTGAAGCCTGCTGTTTTTTAAAGTCAAAGTCCCAGGTATCCGGATAGAACCCCTTTTAGGTCAAGTTGTGTTCAAAACATATATCATTAAAACAATATGTATTTAAAAACATATTTAAATTTATCTCAACAAATATCTTTTTCAAGATAAGACTTAGCCTTGACCCAGTGCTCTGTCCGTTGGATCCTCTAGAGAATTAACACAAACGTCTTACAAATACACGTGCATGAAAACAGGAATGCTTTATTTGAGAAGTGATTTAGAAACATGGGAACATATATATCACAGACAGGATAAATGAAAGTTCGAACTATCCTACATGCATAAGCACATACTCTGCAAAATCAGATATTTAGTACTGTTACTAAGTGGTAGTTTGCTGTCTCAATCATTTGCACTAGCATCACATCCCAGAGGAAATTGTACCAGAGAATGCACGGAAGAATCAAGACCAACTCAATCCTGTGATGACATTTAAGACTGGTTAGATGACTGCACAGGTCCTATGCGTTTTTGTGATGGAAAAAAAAAAAAAAATAAGAGTTCCATATGTAAATTTAAAACTTCTTTATATCATATTTAATATTTTGCCCATTGTGAAAATTCTGCCTGAGAAAGTCACAAGAAGTCGTATTGAGCTGTCATCTGTAGTTCTGTTATTGGAAGAGATCCCTTTAAAAACGCACCAAACATACAATTTGTTGCTATACTTTTGATCAGATTTTACCATTATTTTTGCATTTGTACTAAAATTGATCTTTATTCTTTATGAATGTTGTAAAGAAAAAAAAGAAAAAAGAAAAAAAAAGGGAATAAAAGAAAGAAAGGATAGGTTTTAATAGAGCTCCAGAAACAAAAATGCCATCTAAGATTTTGCTTATTCCTTTATAAATGGTATTCCAATACTGTTTTCCCAGTTCTTTCTCCTGGAACCAACAGCATTTAATCCAGTACTACTCAGGCATAACATTAGGAAGAATTAGGAAGAATAATTTGTGTCCTGAACCATGCATGCCAAGAATCTATAAAGCAAGTGAATTCAAAGTCTCATTAATACATCTCTTTAAAACCTAGAGATTAGAATTAACCACCTAGCAGAGAAAACTTAAGGGCTCAGTGTAATCGCCAGTTTTAATAATGTGTTAAGTAATAACATAAGTTTCATTCCAGACTACATTCTTCAGGAAAGACAGAGGTAGAAAAAATTCTAAAAGAGGAAAATCCAAGAATGATCTGAAACAGTCTTCCAGAAACTGATGTCCACAGAAAAATGGGAAATCCCACTTTCACTGAACAAATTCATGATAAATAACTTTACATGGGGAGAGGGGAGCATGGGAGGAATCTAATGTGAACAACATCTATCATTGCTGTCTCTTCCAGAAAAGTGACTCATCTGCACTGCCAGTCGGGGGCAGCAGTAGTTTTGTCTCAGAGCCTGGTGCCTTTGGTTTCCAGTGTTTACATGTCAACAGGAATTATTTCAATTATTTCCTCTAGGTTTAGTATTGACCCATCATTCGAAACAGCACTGACATCACATATCTGCCCAAAGAAGGCAGGGTAAGATTACAACTGACAGATATAATATGAAGCCCACTTGAAGACATACGTTCATGCGAAATTCAGGGGATTCGGTTCTGCTGTCAGGGCACCTGCATAAGTCTGAGGGAATGTAAACTAATTTCTGGATCAGAAGTCAGTCTGTTGTTTCCCAGTTACTTGAGGTCAAAGACTGTTTTATTATTTCAGATACCCAAAATATACTAATTTATTTCATCATTCACTTGCAAAATATAATTGTAGAAATACACCTGAATTACCTCATGTTAGGTTCTGTTTCTCTGCCTCTTTTCTCCAGAAGGAAGAAGGAAAGACTTGGAAGATAGAAGAAGCATTCACACCAGTTTTTCCCAAGTTTAACACACTGGACAGAGAAACAAAGCATTTTCAAGCAATGAAGAAATAAAATGAGGCTTGGCATGATTTTGTTGCTTGAGACACAACTGAGCGCTGGATCTCTGCAGCTGAGGCACACCCTGCCAAACAGGTTTGCCTGAGGATTAAGAAATCAGAGATGACTCCAGGTACCTTCAAGCTTGATCAGACTCCTTCAGACACCCCAGTAAGAATGGAAAACAACAGACAGTGCTCTGCAAGGCAGAAACATTTCAAGAAATAACACTGAGGAAGAAATTCTCCACCAGCTGAGAGCCAGGAGGGAGCAAAGAGCAAAAGGGAAAACATGGTTTCAAATGGCCTGAGCCTGAAAATAAAGCAAATGTGTATAGGAACAATTAGCTTTCTGTGAGTTGTGCTGGAAGCACAGCCCGGGAACACTGCATCTCTACTCGCAGCTGGGCAGCTGGCCAGGGACTGGAGAAGTGACTTTCCTCCCATTATTTTCTCATTTTCATTAAACTGTATTTTAGGGCACCACAAAACAACTCTATTTTCTCAACATTTTCTCAGGCACATACCCTTTGCTCCCTGCATTAGAAAATCTCTCCTGGCAAATAAAGCAGGTCCCCATTAATTATCTCTCTCTCTTTCACTCCCCCTTCTTTGCAGCTTTACTTGTAGGAATACTGCCACGATTATGGGCTGTTTGCCAAGGGGCCTTACACATGCTTTTTTCATTATTAGACTACTATAAAATTTAACCATATAAGTCTCCAGCGCTGTACCCTCCTGACAATACCAACAGCCATTCCAAAATAGACTACTTAGGAAAGCATAGAGACCAGGCCTTTTTGCAGCTGATTAAGCCATGGTTTATTTTTGCCTTGTTAGTAGATGCGTTCCTGCTCCCACTGATTGGCAGTGGAGCAGGCTCAGTTCTTACACGAGTGTTTTAAAAACCATCAGACCTAGTGCTCCCATTCTCAGCCCTTACCCCAAAATTCAGTTAACTAACTGGGAACATTATGTAGTGGCACTGGGAAGATCTGGCTCCAATACATCAGCCTGGATTTTGCCATTTGGCATTAAGTGGTTTTAACTCTAAATTACTGCCAATATAATCATGCACAAGCATAGAACTTTCTTTTCACTTTCTACTCAAGTCATGGAGCTTTGCTGGATCTACAAATGCAGAATTGTAATAAAAAGATGTTTCTGAAATAGTAATTTTTATCAATATAGGAGTACTTTGCAAATGAATGCTACATCATTTTTCCTTTGTAAAAAATGGTCTCCTGATGTAAGAAGGAGCACTCCGGTGACCACTCCAGGGCTCACAGCAGACTACAAGTATAGGAGTAAACAGCATGTACACTTTGACCTTTTTACTTAATGCTAATACACAATATTTAACTTGCTGTTATTAATTTCCCATCAATGGTAAAGAATCTGCCTCAAGAATACAGTCTCTTTTTCAAGTGTGCAAAGACAACACACATGGAAAGGACTTTGGAATTTATTCTCTTGGTGCAGCAGAAGACAGAGTAAATAACACTGTCCCTAATTCAACTTTCAGGAATGTCAGCCAGAGCAGCCAGGGAAGGGCAGCAGCTGCCTGTCCTTTCAGTGTGATCTATTGCAGCAGAAAGGCAATAGGGTCAGATGGAAAGGAAACACCCGGAGTTCTCCTGCACGACTATATTGTGCTCCCTTCAATGACGATACTCTACAACTTAAAACTAAAGTTAAGCAGAATCATATCTGAGGCTCTTTCCTATTACAGCACGTGTAACACACAGCAGAAAATCCCACCAGGATTTGGATTCAAGCTTTGCACCCACTGTAGAAAAGCAAGAGTAATATCATAAAGATGACAAGATCAGAAAAAGAATGATATTTTACATATGCTAGCTAACATGTCACCTTCATTCATTTCAACATATCACTTAACATCTAGGATATACTGAATTTAGCTGACTATACTGAATTTAACAGCTTTAAAAATATGATTAAGAGTCACTGTCCTTGGCTAATGTGTTTTTAAAAGCTTATGTCTGTAGTAAGCCCTTAGTGCTGCTAGTGTACACAGAGCCATAGCTGCTGGGAAAGTAACAGAAACACATGCTGTTGCCCACTTAGCAAATCATCAGTGTCTGCATCATCTTAAGCATCATGCAGAAGTCGCACACAGGATCCTTCATTAAAGAAAAATATTTTCTGGTGGAATGAAATCAAAAACATAAATAGCTGTTAGTTCACTTCTTGGCAATCGTAGGAAAAACCCAGTAATTTTAGGGAGAGGAGAGAATAAAACAAACAGACCATAATTGCACAAGGGCACAGACACTGTATGTCCATCGCCTGTGCTTTCCCATCATGCACTCATTGCCTAGGGATGTATAGCCCTGCACAGATGGCCCTGCATGATTGTCTGAATATGCTGATGGAGTCATTTGCTCAATGTCACTGAGATTTACTTTCTTCTTATATCTGCACTGCTTTCCCTCTCTTAAGATTTCCTTCCACCTCCCATTATCAGGAAGTAGTCCACTGCTTCCTGCAAATAGCAGCCTGGCTGAGCAGAGCAGGACACATCCTGGTCCCTGGAGACTGAGCAAGAAAGACACACAACCTCAGATTTCATGGAAAATAATGGAGGGCTGTTGACTAATTCCAAGATAATGGTGTCATCCTTTTATCCAAAGGGTTTTGTTTTGGATTTTGTTCTCAGTTGTCCTCTCTCATTGGGCCAGGACCCACCCGTTTCACTCCACCTTGCAGGAAACTGCAGCCACCTCCCAATGCCAGGCCACATCATCTGCTGTGTGATGGCAGCAGGGCAGGGACCAGCTCTGTGCAGCTCCTGCTAAGATGGCAGGGCCAAAACCACTGGCTATGGGCAGCTCTGATCTCACTCAGTGCAGCCCAGGAAGACAGTGCAAATTGTTTCTGTGCTGAAGAGCTAGGAAGGCAAACCTGTGACCTGGTTTTCTCCTTAGGCAATGCAATATTTTTTTTACAGGGTGCGTGGGAAGGCAACGGTTATCGCAGGAGAATGAAGCATAACAAAAAAAGGTTGCTGACAAGTCTCCCCTTGATGGTGCTTAATAGCTCCATAGCCATAGAGGTACAGCCACAGCTTCTCCTTATCTGGCCCAACAGCTGGATAGGTGCTGAACTGACCTCTTCTAAGGGATTTTGGCAGTATTTCTCAGAAATCAAGATCCTGCTTATCCCATTAACCCCAATAGCTTGGGTAAATCACTGTGAAAGAATTAGCTTGAACATCAGCTCTGTGTGCTCCCAATGCATACAAAATAAGTCAACTTGTTGGTTCATCAGCTACAGATACTCAATAATGAAAAAAAAAAAACAAAGCTGTATTTCAGCCACTACATCTTGAGCAGCATCTTTCCATCAGAATTTACAGAAAAGCAATATTCTTAGTCATACATCCCTTGAGCCAAGTCTGTTATGTGAGTACAACAATTAATGTCACCAGGAATATAAAGTGAGCAGGATTTGCTCTGTGCTCAGTAATAAAACCTTCTCAAGGAGATGAAATTAGACTCATTGTAATGTAACAGGAGTGGTTGGAAACTATGCACAGTCTCTATGATACTATAATTCAAGAACTATACAGTAGCTAGCCTTACAGCTCTGCTGTAGTATTTTACTGGAGATTATATTGACAAGTGGTTACTGTCAGGTTCTAGGATTACTTCAAGTTGTTATTTTAATACAGCTCATACCAACAGAGACTGAATATTGAGGAGGAAAAATGCTGAAGAAAGAACTGGTACCATTTGTAATCATTGCATAGTGATTTAACTCCAGTGTGTGATAATATGCATGGGGACTCTGCATGCAACAGCATGGATACAGGAATTAGAATTTTGTTTTCTCAATTTTTGTATAGCAATGAGCTCAATATGTGCCACAGCACAGGGAGAGCACTGCCACAAATGAGTCCTTACTGTATATTTTCAGAGAGCATAGACTTGATTTTGAACACAGCATTAATTCAGCTCCCCCCTCCCTCCCAACCAGGTTCTCATTATGATGTCTAAAGCCTTGATTCAGCCAAGCACTTCTGTATGTGCTTTGTTGGAACATGTAATTACTTCCCATTAAAGTCAACGGGACTAAGTAGCATGGTTAAGTGCTTTGCTGAATCAAAGCCTAAGTGTCATCAGCTATGCCAGTAAGTTACAGGTACAAAACAAAAACAAAAAAAAAAAAAAATAACCACACCGAACAACTGCTTTAAAAAAATATGACCTTTTTTTTCAGGTCTATTTGTGATTTTGTTTTGGATTTTACTTAGCTGACAGATGATGTTATTAGAGTTAGGTTAGTTTCCGCCTTTAATCTTACAAATGTTGCCATGCTGGTCTTCACTGAGTTTTTAGAAAACAGGGTAAGCTTTAAAGAAATAAAAAAATATATATATAATACTGAAATGACATAATATTCTGGTTTGCCAAAAGAAAATAGGGAAGTGTAAGAAAAATGCACACACTAGTTTGCCCTTGATATTTTGTAATGTGACAGACTTAGTCAAGGGACAACATGCACTAGTGTTTGAAGGAATAAAAAATTAAAAAAGTAACTCACTTCAGAAAAGCTTTGAGGGTTTGTGACTCCCATTTACTAGTAGCAGGCTTAAATAGCACACAATACAGGCAACAGTGAGCACCACTAAACGTCCATGTGCCTCAGTCACACAGTTCAGATCTGTCCCAGTCCTCATACGCATCTCTTAGAAACGTTCACCCAAACAACTCTCTCCCAGAGACAGATTCACAGTGTTATGATAATTGATGCAAAGTTACCTTAAATTGGGGCAGACACACAAGTAACAATTCCCTTAGTTAAAAACATTCGAGCAGCTCAGCACAATACATGTTTGCATTTGCAGCAAGAGTTCTAAAGCACTGCGAAGACTTTGTCATATATTAATTCAGTGGAACACATACCAGATATACTGCATGTTTAACTAGGATAAATAATCAGTGACAGCAATTGAAAGAGCCTGAGAGGCAGTGGAAAAAGTCAAAGAAAAATCATAAGCATTTGTAACTGTCACCAAAATCAGGTTTGCTTTGTTCTATTCAAGTCCTGATGCTGTGAACACAACCTTGGTATCTGAGTATCCAGATATCATACCCAGGAGTGTAACATGGAAAATCTTATCTATGTGAAAGCAACGTCATGAGGTCCACATGACACAAAACTGATGGATGCGCCCATGTCAGAGGTGACACAGAGGACAAACTGGAACACAAAGGAGTGGATCAATGGGATCAAAACAACATGCTTCAAAGTGGACAAATAGCTGTTAGTAAATAGCTAATAGTGACAGAACGAATAGAAACACCAGTAAGAAATTAACTATCAATCCACAAAACTTCATCCACAAGCCACGTAAGCACAATGAGAAGGACATAATATAGACGCTATGGGAATAAGTATCTCAAAAATATCTGACCAAACTGTGGAATAGAATTACAAGAGCTTAACCTTTAAATCACTATTTCCAAACAAACAAAGAAAAAAGGTTAGGAAACTTTTTAAAATCCTCAAGTTGAAGAACTTCAGTTTTATTATTTATTCTATTTATCTCTTCAGATTTTAAAATGTGTCTCTCCCAAAATTTAGGAAAAATATACAGATCATTTAAAATCACAGGCAAAATTCCAGCTAATCCAATGGTCACAATATAAAACCTTCCCAGAACCCTGACCCTCACCCTTCCCAGAAAAGAATCCCACCTTTTGAACCCAGTCACCATCACTCAGTCTGTTCCCTAAGAAAAAGCTTGGGAAAATAGTTGGATTCTTCCATTACCAACCAAGAGGTTAGTGATTGGCCTGTGTCTAACATCCAAGGGCACAATGTGCAGTGACAAATTATTCTTGACACTCTCTCCCTTCTCATCCTCTCTCTGGCATTCCTGCTTTATCTGCAAATTTATTTTGAAAAAATGATTTTTATCTGCCGTTTCCCTTTACTCTTCAGA
The DNA here is from genome assembly GCA_028571105.1 of Tragopan temminckii. Lineage (NCBI taxonomy): Eukaryota > Metazoa > Chordata > Aves > Galliformes > Phasianidae > Tragopan > Tragopan temminckii. The sequence continues at coordinate 18,592,687 of JAOWBP010003503.1, forward strand.
GAGCTCTGATATCTCCAAACTATGTCCCTGGAGGTAAGAGGTTCACCTTTTAAGGAAAATAATCAAAAATCTTTAGCCCTTGCTTTTTTTATTCTTTAATCCCCAGAGATGGTCACTCCACATGATGAACTGAGCAGAAGTACTGAACATTGGTATTTCTCAAATCCATAATTAAATTGCTCAGTTCCTTCCAGGTTGTAGCACACCCATTTTGTGGGTGCATATAAGCAGAGAAGAGTCAGACAGAAACAGAATCAGTAGAAAAACTGGAAACAATGCAGTGCTCATTTCCCTTCTCCTTGGCAAACAGCTGAACTAAGCATTAGGGACATTCTATTTCAGCCTATTTTCAGGTACAGTCTCTCTGAAAGAGCTATTTTCATATCCAAGGTAAAACCAGGTCTACAGATCTCGTGAGATTCCCCCTCCCCTCACTTTAGTGGAAAAGAAGCAGGAGTGCATAAGTCATAACACATTAAAATGAAGAGGGAGGGTCAGCTTGCTTCCTATGCTGAGTAGCAGATACACTGCTTTTGTTCTAAGATGAGTTATCATAGACTGTCTGGATGACAGATTGCAGATAATTAGAAAAAGAACCCCTAAAATGAATGCTTATAATGCCATTATTGACTTTTAATTCATAATCTGCTCCTTATTGAACTGAGCAGCCGTACTATAAATTTAATACACAATGAATGAGATCTGCAGATGTTAGCTACAGTGATTAATAATAATCAGTAAATATTACATATAGTGAATGTTATCCACTGTTTACAAAACAAGAGGTCTGACATCTCACACTTTAGACCTGAATTATTCCTACTTTTAAGAGAGAAAGATTGTTTCTTCACATAAAGTAAGTTTGATAGGCAGAGAGAGACAGACGGCAGTTTCATCTCAAAAGGCAGCAGGCAGGTCCGTGCATTCAATCAAGCTTTACTTCACTCCAGGCAGTAGTTCATGGTCTGCACATTCTCCTGAGCAGGCAAACAGTAATTCAAGGCTTCCCTGCTCTGTTCTCTGAAGTCAGATGCTTTTTCTATTGCAGCAGAATTACCAAAACAAATCGCTAGTTGGCTGTTTGCACTCCTCTACACTTAGTAATTTTAGTCCAGCATTGGGTTGACACTGAACACCATGGTGCGATTGAGTGCTTCTCTCCAAATATCTGCTCTCATTTCTTGTTACTTTTCCTTTTGTATTTTCTGTGATGGACCTTTCCTGCAACCCCTGGGTTTTGCCTCTGCTCTACCTCACTGTCCTACTGCCTCTTCAAGGAACTGTTTATGCTTCTGATTCAACCTACAATAAGCAATTAAAAAACATATTTATCTATACAACATCTGTGTTGTATATTTATCTACCTAGAGGTACATAGTTATATGCACCTTTCAAATCGAGTCCATTAGCATGTCTTCTAAAACACAAACTATGCCAATATTTTGAGCAAGGATATTTCAGCCCTTCAAGGTGAGCATGGGAAACATGGAGGTTTAGACTTGGCAGGTCATTATCTCAGTGGTCTCCTGAGACTGCTTCACTCTGTGCACTCATGCTCAAACCCCACTGGTCACATTTTTGCACAGTGCAGAATTCAGGACAGCCTCAGGCAGGACACCCCTCTTTGCTGAGCAGCAATGCACTGCGCATATCGGCCGAGATGTCCTGGACAGGTGTTGTTAGAGACAAACCTGCCTCAGACAAGAGCTCTAGGACTGACTTTTACTTTTGCTCCTCAGAAGCTGAACTGCACTGGAGGCAATATTTAGAAAGCCAGTGAACCAGTACAAATAAAAGCTGCAGACAAGAAAACAGCATCACAGGGGAGAAATGTTGTGACGGTGTGCTCCCAACCCCACAACACTGATAAAACTCTAAGGCAGATTAACGACCACAAATCTATTTCAAACTGGGCGGTTGAAAGAACTGATAGCAAACAGCCGGTTCAACAGCTGAGGGCCAATTGAGCACATGCCTAAAAACAAAGTATGTCTATGAGTCAGCTATCTTACCCCATAAATAATGAGCAGCCCAAGAGCCCCTGGAGCTCTTCTGTGTGGCAGCTGGTTGCACAACAGGATCTCCCCTTGAGTAGGGACACCTCTCAAGGTTAAGTCTGCACAGAGATCCCTTACACTTTGACATCAAGACATTTTGCTGATACGGATACTCAGGAAGTGACTGATGGCTTTAAGCTTTGTTAGCTTTGCTAAGATTAGATCATTGATTGTGCACACATGATCCCTTCAACATAAATCATCGACCAAGTCTGTGGGTAGGATTGGGTTCAACTGCACCTAGGCTCCTAAATTCCTAGAACCAAGAAGTAAGGAAGAAAGGGGGTCCGATCTGAACCTCGTGACTCAACGGAAGGGTCTCCCATATTTGCGTGTTTAACCCTACTATCTATGCAGTAAATAATCAAGTGCATCCAGCCATCTCAAATCCTACTAAGTCACTGTTAAATCACTCCATATATCTATATTACAATCAATAAATATACTTCCGTTTCTCTTACAAGAGAAGTGTATAGCATAGTTGTTTCCATCCATGACAAATGTGCTCTGCTTTGTGCATCCAGACTTCCCAGTTCATCCCCAGAAGAGGCTGTGAGAAGCTGGAAGTAGACTTGCTTGAAAGCAGATCATACCTCCCAAAAATAAAATGCAAATTTCTCCCTCATGGTTTTCATGCATTACGAGAAATGCAGTTCAGTTTCTTTTGATTTATCAGCAAGTAAATAAACTACAAATGGGAGCAGTAATCCCCAATTAACTACTGTAGCTTTTGTTTCTGTAACAAACACTGGATCATCAAGGAGCTGACAGCTGAATATTCTTAAGAAGTTATGGGTATCTATTTGAGGATGCAGACCACATTTTTTGTGTATAGCAATATTCTTAGCTGTAAATAAATTTCTCTTGTTTTAGCAATTGCAAGTCAGAACTGTTGGCTTGAACACTTTAAACCATTCTCTAATATTATTCAAATCACAGTGATAATAACAGTTTATGCATTGGTATAGGAGAAATAAGATCTTTAGGAAAGAATTCTTCAGCACTCTGCACACATATTTTTGTCACATACTGAGCCTACTCAGAAACAGCTTTACAGAAATTCATTACACACATGAAAGAAGTGTATAAACTTATGGTCAAGTAGAGTGCTTTGGCAAGCTGACCCAGGCAGTCCTTAGTGCTGAGTGCATTTACATAAAAGCAAGGATATAAGTACAGTTTGAGTGCTCAGAGAAGCCACTGGCACATACCTTTCTAGAAATGAACAAACGAAATGTATCTAAATGAAATATGTCTTACAAACTGATGCCTACCTAGAAATGCAACTAGTCAAAACAGGGCTGCCACAGCTCAGCTAGGAGGTCACTTCACTGCGTTTCAGCAATTCTGGCAGACTACCTGGTACAAGTTATTAACTATAATAACAACAATTACTTTTCCAGCCTGGGTAAAGCTAGTAACCGCCTATACACTGGGCTGTACCTGTCTGCTTCAAATCATTTCTAAACACATCCCAAGTCATGTAAAGTATGGATTATAAACCTAATTAATGCATGTCCATTTTTCCCAGTTTTGCCTAAATCCTTTAGAGGTACAATATGTGCATACAGCACTGATTACAGCTAGCCAGGAAGTCTTTTACTAACTCTTCTTGCAGTCTACAGATCCTTTTCCTACCTGTGAATTAAGAATGAAGGCCTTAAATAATTAGCTATAAGGTCATGTGTGTGTAACCCTTTATCTCACTTATACTCTCGCTCCTCACTGATACGCTCAGATCACTTTTGCCATGTTCAGATTTCTCATTCTTGTTTCCTAGAGGTCAAGGGAGTCTGGGCTCTGGAATTACAGGTTCAGCTGATGCAACAGCAGTGACTTGTGCTGAGCAGACCCTTTGGTCACGTCTTAGCCAAAATAGCTGGAATAGCTTGATTTAACATTCTCTGAAGAAAGTGCCATCCATATCTATATGTTTAACTCAAAATAGCTATTATTCTCTGCATTTACCCGCAGCAAATTATTTACTTCCTAGGGCAGAGGCACAGCTTGTAAAAGCACATAAAGATCCTGTAATTAAAAGAGCTATGTAAACATAAGGAGTATTCTTTTGATGTTAACTGAAAGAGGGCAGCTCTTCCCAGATGGAAAGGTCCTTGAAGCTCATGGTTTAGACAGCTCTTCATTAACGGGGTTAATGTGTTTAGTACAGGTATGCTAAAGGATTACCTTCTAAGTTAACCATATGTTTAGAGCTTTTTTGGTAAGGTACTCACCTTTTATCTGCCTGGGAATTTAGATCTCCAGGTTTCATAGTTGAGACGATGGACACTTCATCTGAAAAGTGATGTAAAAGAAAGGTCCAAACATGGTTTCCTGAATCTATGGGAACTTCAGTGCACCTCTTACAAATTGCTACACAGAGCACTTTCATCTGCAGATCCTGGACGTAGGGTACCAACAGCTGTTGAGCATGACATTGAGACTGCAATCAGATATATTCGATTTTTTGCATCTATGCTTTTCAAGTGAGCTTTTAAGATACAGTTAACTTGAAACATCCTGAGCAAGTTTAACCTACTCCTTGGTGTCACGAGAGTAGCTGATGAGCATTAGTGCTTTGCTGAGCTCAGCCATAGATTCCTGTATGGGCTAGGAGTCCCCATGCTTTTTTGGGGGTCTTCGACAACAGATAAGCGCTGTTGCTGCTGAAGTCCTTCCTTGTATCTTGAGTGGGAAGTTAAAAGGGTTCTTTCCAAGTACATAGGTAAAGGTCATGTCCATAGGATCCTTCCTTTTGGTCTTGATAATGTTATACCTCAGGTGGAGAGTACAACTGGATCTCAAATTTCTACATGTACCCAAAGGTTTATACAGGGTAGTACATTACTCCTTGCCTCCTGTGGCAAGGATTTTCAGGCTTCATTTCTAAGTGCAGGCTGTTCATAGACAAAGTACAGCAGAAGGTTATCTGAAATTCCCTGTCCTTGCTAATTGGATGAAAGGCAGATGTGGAATATGCTTGAGATAATATAATCTGTCAGCAACAATATGGCAATAATGTAGACATAGGGTAGTGCTCCCTCCTAAATCAAGCATAGCAGGAGAACATTGTCTGGGCCAGACTGCACAGTTGTATCCCAGCTCTCCCTGCAATACTGAGGTCTGCTAGAGTATATGTCTTCTGCATTTAAATACTTCTTAATAATTCTTGCTATAAACCTAAGAGCATTTTCCATAAATATTTCCCATTCAACATTTTGTCCTGGGAATACTCATACCAATCAATTACAAAGTTATTTTAATAGATTTCTAGCTAGAAAATAAGTTTCTAATTAGTCATGGATGACTTTATCTAAAGGAGTAAAAAGCACAGAGATAACGGGGGAGAAGATCATACATTAAATATCTGAACTCCAACTATATCACGGAGCTCAGGTGACCAAGCAGCCCAACGGTTTCTGAGCCATACCCTTTAAGTTTGCAATAGCACTGACTCTGTATCAGCTGAAAGATGTTGCAGACATCACAGATTATAGAAATATAAAGCCTGAGAACATTTTTATTCCTGAAAAGCACAAGGGACTCATTAGTGCAAATGTTTCCTCCTCCATCCCCCCCAAAATTTACTATTGTTGAAGTCTTTATGGAACCTGCTCAGTGGCTAGGAAAGCTTTCAAGTACCTGTCACACAGTGGGTGGTCTCTAGGGGAAATACTAGATCTTTACAGTATGGAAACATGAGAAAGTAAGCATTTATTTCTCTTCATGACTAATAGAAAAAAAAGTACAGTGCCAGAAGAATAATACTGTAAAATGGTTTCATAAGGGTTCTTGACTGGTTTGCCAGTCAAAAGCAAAATACAACAGTTGTGCCTAAAAGAAGAGGCTTCTATTCTGCCATGTGGATACAGTACTCAGTAGAAAGAAAAATACTGAAAGCAGAGGATGCATTGTGTCTGTCCTTGTTGGAATAAAAAAAAAAAAATACACTGACTAAAGATCCATACTCTGCTGCAGTGGAGACATCTCAAAATCAGTTTTATTCTCACCCTGTCCTACATTATCATGTTCAGTAATTGTTTACTGATTGACTTATGTGTTGTTTTACCACCTTATCAAAGGGTAGTGAAGGTAAAGGAATGCAAAGACTTAAAAATCACATTCAAAGAATGGAGTCCCCCAAGATTTGGCATCCCTGAGGGAAGACTGCAGGCTTTGAGACTGTAATCAAACACTGTCAGACTTTGGGTCTCATCTAGCTAACAACTTAATTGCTTGTAGAGGCCAGCAGCTGATGTCCAAGGAGTGATAAGCATGGAACTAGTTCTGTTTCCCTTACATAGTTGCTGTATTTCTGTCAAGTATTGTTTCCATACACTGAAAGTGAGTATCGTGCCTGAGTATTAATAGCCACTGACAGATTTATTCTTCATTAATTTATCCTAATTCTTTTTGAACCCATTTACATTTTTGGCTATCAAAACCAAAGGATATTTCAATTCCATATTTAATTATGTTGCATGATAATTTTTTTTTTTTGGTGAACTTGTTTCTGGACATTCTTAAGCAGCTTGTCAGGTAAGAAGAAGTGAACGCCTCTCCCTCTTCTTTTGTATGACATTAACCTTTTTACGCACAATTGCGATAACCTCCTCAATCACCCCTTATCAAAGCCAAAATGCTCTCCTTAGGCTCACCTTACCTCTTTCATTTCATATCTTTTATTAAATTTATCATTTTCTTTTATCCAGCTCTGTTACAGCCTGCTCAGAATTGTTTGTACTTATCAAAATGTGGGAGCACCATAGATTTATTCTGTTTCATAATAGTACTTTTCTATTTTCTTATTAATGTGTTTTGTAAGAAGTATTAGTACTCAATTTGTCTTTTCCCCCCCCCCCCCATATCCCTTCTGTATGCAATGATCTAGTTCTCACAGGGAAATATCCATGACACTAAAATCTTTTCTGTAACACTAGGTTAGAGTCCAACACCTATATGCATTTATAAATGTTGTTTTTCAAGTCTGTTGTTTCATATTTTATCAAAATTGATTTCCACCCCCCAGTTTATTATCCAGTTATGGGAACTTTTCAGTAATTCTTTATGGTCAATATTAAACTCAACAAACTCTGCCTATTATTTTTGTATTGAAAAGGGAACTTTTGAAAATACTGAACAGAACATATCCTGATGCCATCAAATACGTAATTTCTTTTCTAGAGAAGAAACAAGCTATTTATGCCCAATCTTGAGGATTTAACTGGGTGTTAATCCACAAATGGATGTTTCCTCTTCTTTTGTAACAGTCTGATTGCCTGAACAGCCCTTCCCCCACCACTGCCAAATCCTCCTCCCAAATCTGAGCATATCATTTTGACCTGATGACTCACAAAGACACCAATTAGAACATTAACAGGAGCTGATGTTACAGTAAAAAATAAAATAAATAAAATAAAAGTATAATAATTATATCAATTTTATTCTGGAATGCAAATTCTTCATTAACATTGTTCTAGAACTAAGGCAGGCTTACTGGAGCCAATTGGAGCCACTAGACAAGTAGGAAGGGAAAGTAAGGCAATGGTACTATGATTCATTATATTAGCACTCTGCATAGGTCTGTTACATATAGACTAAAAGTTCAGCATTCCCAGGCACTACCTAGAAAACATCTCATTGGTAAGTTGGAATGAGATGTGCTTAGCTCTGCAGCTGTTAGTCCAAGCACAAGGGTCTATGAATATTGCTGATGCAATAGAGATTTGCTGTCCTCCATACCTAAAGTTATCATGGCAATAATTGATACAGCTTTCTTTTTAACTTCAAAATCTGAACCACATTCTTCACTGTAAAAGAATAAACATGTAAGCATCTATATCTTACAGGTTTAGGTCTTATGGCTCTACTTTACTCAGCTTGGAGAATACACATTATTTAAAGCAAACAAGAATGGCAAGATATAGACAGTGGCTCTACAATGAAATAGCAGCTCTGCTACGAACATCCTCATATACTGACCAAACCCATAAATGGCACAAAGCAATGAACTTCAACAGAGAAGTGGACTTATTTTTTTATTTTTATCATAAAAGCAGATAGACTTCTATCCTAAACAAGAGTGAGGAATAGGAATTCATCATAAAAAGGTAATACTAACGGTGCAGTATGGAAACATACATTGGCAAGGTTACTAATTTTGTTGCAAAGAAATTCACTAGTAGAATAGCATTGGCTGAGCTAGTGATTGGACTATATACACCTTCTGAAGTATTAGGTCTGAATGCTTTAATGCAGCAGTGCGACTGTGTGTTAACCAAAGCTTAGATAAATCATTAGGAGACATCAAAACTAAAGTTTGATGACGTTCACGTGCATGCCCTCAGAAACTGAAAGGCATTTTAGTCCTTGGCCCACTCTTGCTGCTGTGTATGTTAAGTTGAATGCATCTAAAAAGTTACTGTGGATCACTTAGTAAAGTTCAGTGTTTACACTCTTGGGCCCTAACATCTACCTTTCTTCTTTCAGCGACACAGTTTAAAAATGAAAATAAAACAGAAATCCACCTCCAAATCCTTAACCTTTCCCTTAATTTTAATGAGCAAATAGTATTTTTAGTGGCTTTTTCCTTCCTTGCTGTATTGAACAGAGCTCTAGCTATATTTACCACACTGATATATAAACTGTTCTGTCATCACTCTGCAGTTATGCTTTTAAATAAAGCTTACATAAAGTACTGCCACTTTATAATTTTGGCAGATCAATAAAGAAAACATCAGCCACATCTTTCTGGTAGCTATTACCAAGATTACATTAGTGGTATTTAGTGCATTTAGGCTATTAGAACAGTAAGGCTTATATTTTACATAGGTGGGGCAGGTAATACCAGCTATTAGTAAGATTGCTTAACAGTTCCTATTTTAATGTTCTGTTTTCAATTTTTTAGTTGCTTATAACTTTCAGAACTTTTTTGGGGGGAGTTCAGACTGGAATTTTCCATCCTAGCTATTTTTGCAGAGCTATCACAACAATTTGACAGGCTCCAAAGAAATGAGGTAAGCTCTTTTGTTCCTCTATTTATTTATTTTTTTAACAATAATAATAAAACCACAATCCTGCCCTCCTCCATGTTAGAGTATTTGTCTTTGAAATACTTTAGCATTCCTAGTTTTTTGACTGAAGACTTGAAATTCCACAAGGTCTTGACCAGTTCTGCTACTAACTGCTGTATAGCTTTCAGAAGAAGTTGCTCAGGGAAGACATCTTCTACAACACCAAAGCCAAGTGTAGAAATTTAAGATTAGCATTAAAAAAAAAAAAAAAAAAAAAAAAAAAAAAAAAAAAAAAAAAAAAAAAAAAAAAAAAA
>JAOWBP010003503.1:18602079-18626682 GCA_028571105.1 Tragopan temminckii
AGCAAGCCTTGTAGTATCACATCCATTTATTAAAGCTGGCCAGATAAACTAACAGCTATGTCAGTCCTGCAGCAATTTTCAGGAGGCCGCTACTCCATGAACCTGAAACTTTGACTGCTGACAAGAAGTTGCTTGAAGTGGAAGTGTTACAAAGCCACCTTCCCCACAGCATTGCTGCCCTGGCTGCTGTCCCCATCTGCTCGGTGGTGCTGTGGGTCGGGCGTGCCAGCAGGCTCTGAGCATCAGGCCCTGCGTGCTGCTGAGTTTCTCATCAAATGCCCTGCGCTGCATGGATGCCTTTCTCCAGGTAACGCACACTACAGACAGCCCTCGCTGTGAGTCTGACAGGCGTGTACTTGCCTACGATTGTAATGAAGATGCAACTGAAGATGCAGATATCATGCATTCTCTTAGGGAATTTTTGCTTAATTTCAGATTCTAACTACTTTTGCCCTCCCAGATTTTTATACCTGTGACTAGCAATGTTGGCTGAAGTAGAAATGAGAGCAAAGCTCACATGCATCTTCCTTGTTGCACTTGTCCCACCATTCTGACTGTTAGTTTGACTGCAATACCAGATTGTGTTTCAAAATGTTTTTGATGCTGCTTTTAAAATACACTTCTAAATGGATTATAATCTGTATAATCACAGTAGTGTGAGATGTAAAATAGGAGACAGGGAAAGTACTATAGGAGAAAGGATTACTGGTGCATCTGATTAAAAAGCAGTATCTTATACGTTATGCATTGTAGGTAAATCATTCATAATTGTGCTTGGCCAGCTTTGCAACTTCTCATCTGAAGGAGAAAAATTACAGTGTCATTTTATGCCCTTGTACATGAGAAAACTCCACTGCTATTCACTTAAATAACTCTTTTTTTCTTTTTTTCTTTTTCCTCCTTTCAGTCTTCTATTTATTCTATCGAAATTAAGTGTTTTCCTGCATTCCCAGAAGTACCCTCTGGGTAAACTCATCTACCTGGCCTTGGTTCTGGCATTGCCAGCGTATTCGGTGTAATTGCAGTGCTTTATACTGTTTACTACAACATTGTACACTTTCATCTACTGAGGGTGGCATCCAGAAGTGCTACAGTTATGCTTTAAACATAGACACCAAAAAGACTCAGAAATGCTAAAGAAAAGAGTATGCTTTTTTGAAAGCATGACAGCAGCAAGTTACAAAACTTCTTTATCTTTAGTCCTCAATAGTGGCATGCTGCTGCAGCTATAGGAAAGGCTGTGCAAGAGTAGGGAGCTGTGATGCTCCAGCTGTGCCCCTGCAACTCAGTTATTTACAGCTGAGATGATTCGTCCTCTTATTTTTTCCGCATTTTAGCAATAACAGCAGATAACTGCTGTCGAGGCACCACATCTGACTGCTGCAGACTGACTACATAATACTTTTAGCAGCATTATTCACAGGAATTACTAACTTCACTCATGAAGCTGTGTAGTCGATTGCAGAACTCTGTTATCTCACATAATAAATTAAGTTTATTAAACCAAGCCTTGAATTAACTGTCTCATTTGAAACTCAGTCTTAGGCTTTCAGGTCATATTTTTTTACAAATTAACCTGAAAACACTGATGGCACGAGTAACGTTGAGAATAATGTACGTTTCCCTTGCTATGGGATAGATCTTCAGCTTATCTGAACATGCCTATGAGGGATGTGGGCAGAGAAGTAAAGTAGAATTTCTTGTGCCCAAAGCTGTGCCTGGTGCCCATGTGCAATGGGAATGTTGGGAGGGTGCAGGGAGAGGGGGACATGCTCTTGAGAAACATCCCACGCTGTTAGTTTCTTCATCTCTCTCAGCTGGGTACAGGGTGTGGGCCTCCTTGATCCTCAGTGTCTTTGAAGTGATGCAAATCTTGAGTGTAACTAAGCTGGCTTTTTTCTTCCAGCTGGCAGTTTCTCTCTGAACACTTCAGTTCAGCTAAATCTGCAGAAGAGAATGAAGATGGAGACTTGTGCACATCTGAAGCTGCTGTTTCTAGGTGGTCTTCAGGTTCAAATAGCCAGAGCTGAACATTCCTGGTAGGTGCTGGATTAGAGAGCTTTGTTTTGCAAAAGAAACAAACAAAAATAATTTTTATCTGGCCTTAGAATGGCATTAAAAACCCCTCACCTGCAGCCTAGCTAATATACTTCGTGTCACACTATTGTACTTCTTGTTAAGAATATTTAAAATCCTGATGGACTCAGCACTTCTCACTCATTTAGGCATGAACTCAGAAGAAAAAAGCTGAAAGGTTTTGCTTAGCATGATTCCAAAGCTACTTAATTCTAGTATCAAAAGACAACAACCTTCACCATGGTGAAAGAGTTAGTCATTTTGTTCTTGCTGCATGTATGTAATGTCTTTGCTAGGGCTATTAACAAGGTCACCAGTTCAGTTTTTAGTTTGTATTTTGAATTAAGACTGGAGTCGAAAACATTAGCTATTTCACTTATGCTAGTAAAGACAACTGCCTTTGCCTTTTTTTTTTTTTTTTTTTTTTTTTTTTCTTCTGAGGGGCAGGACGTCCAAAATTGGGAAAGGTATTTCAGAAAAAAGTGGCTGAGATGCTCTTTGATATACATAATGTCCCAGTAAAGGCAGCCATTGTCAATCAAGTAGCAAGGGCTGTGGCTGATTTTTAAGGCTTCAGGAAAGTCCCTGGAATTGCCAACTAATTATGGCTAAATTAAAATTAGCACTGGAATGATAACACAGTGATTTTAGTGTTATATAATAGTGACATTAACAGTGTGACAGAAAGTAGCATAGTGACGTAAAGAAAGCCAGAATGTGCTGTGTTAACCAAACAATGTATTTTAACTGAACTTCTGAAACATATACATATATATGTATATTTGGAAAATGCTGCCATGAAATAGACACAGGTGGAGAAACAAGAAGGGATTAGAAGCTGTTTAAATAATGAAAAACTATGAAAAGACATTGTGAACCCACAGAAAGTTAGTATGTGTATATACATGTGGGTGGATTTCCATACTTCATAGCAAGGTTTGATATTGGTTTATTTTTTCCTATATTTTAGTTATGCAAAATGCATATTATATTCGTAAGAAAAACAACAGTGAAGGAAACTCAAATATTTCAGAAAATTCACTATTAAAAAAAAGCAGTATAGAAACTTCATGTAAATTTATCACATTCTGTCAGGATAACAGTTTAGCTTTGACAAATCTAACATAAGGAATAATTTGTGCTACCCAAATACATTGCTGTTGTCACTCAAGACGAATGCCATATACTAGATGGTTCTGTGAAACACTCTAATATGTACGGAGTTAAAAGAAAGCACACTTAGGATGCAAAAGGAACGGAAGAGAAACAATAGCAAAAATCTTAGAATGTCATTAAGAACATCAGTGATATGCCCTGACCTAGTAGTGTACTACATTCACTTCTGGTTATCCTGTCCCAAAGAGAATGCAGCAGAAATAGATGAAGCACAGAGATGAAAATGGAAATAATTAGAAGCATCAAAACCCTTCATTTCAAGGCACATTGAAAGTTTAAAATTATTTTGTTGAGTCAGAAGATGACTTATGGGCTGCTAGTGATAATGGTTAGTAAAGAGAAGTTAAACACTGCAGAAGAGGTTATTTATTTAGAAAGATAATAAGCTAAGAAGGATTGCAATGAAATTAGACATTTTTGCCATTCATAATTCTCCTCTGGAACTCATTGCAACTTGGTGGCCAAGACTTCAACTGCATGCAGAGGCAGACAGATGTGTACGTAGGTAAATGCACCATCTGTCACAAAATGTAGAATTTAAAAGATTTTTGAAAAGTTACAGATTGCCCCGGGTATGAATATCAGGCAAGCTGTAAATAAGAGATTTAGGAAAAAACCTTTCCTATAGACAGGTTATTTCATAAATGCTTACTACAGGCTTTTTGATGCCTCTTCCCGAAGCACATCTAGTACAGGTCACTGTCAGAGAGATATCTGAGAAGATGGACCACTGCTCTGATCCAGTGTGTCAATTCCTATGTTGAATCAATGATATAGAGATGAAAAGTTCGATATCCCATTATCAGTCTCTTGAACCATCCAATTCTCCTCCTCTTCCCCATTCAGCTATTGATTAAATTAAATGTACTAAGGTAAACAGAGACAGAAAAAAAATTCCTTGTCTTAGCGCAGCTCTTTGTCTATGCAGCCTGCAGAATAAAGAGATGGTAACCCCAAAGTACTGAACAATGTGTAAGCTAGGATTATTCACAGCATCTCATCCATACAAAGGTGCAGCTATTTGGTTATTATTTTTAATGCCATTTAACTTTTTATTATTTTTAGTCCTATGAGTATGCATTTGCTGCTCATTACATGCTGCAGTTCTGGGGCAAAGCTAGGTACAAAGAGCCTGTGAAGGACAAACCTCTACCATTCATCTGTACATATGTACCATGCTGAATTCTGTATGTTGTGGAAAGATTCTCTGTAGATTCACCAATCTGAAGAAATAATGAGCTTAAAGCAGTGGAACCTCTGAAAATAGTTGACAGTTAGATAATGATGGATATGCTACAGAATCCAGAGATCTTGGTGCTGGAGAATGAATGATGCATATAATGAAAAGAAGGCTAAAGCTGATCACCTTCCCTGTTAGTATAAACACGTAAAATGCAATTCAGTGTGATGATGGTGGTGGTGCATTGCATAATAAATTATGTGTCTAGATCATAAAGGCAATTTTTTATGATAGAAAAGTTTAATAGAAAATATATGTAAATGAGCATAACTTGCCAATTGATGCTTTTTACCAGAATGTTATAGGAGAAAATAATTTCTTCTCTGGCAAATTTGCAAGTTGAGCTGAAAAATGTGGCTGAGTTCTACATTCCGATTTTGCTCACACTCTCAGACATAGAGGGATAATAGATTAGTTAAGACCTGTATTTTATTACTGTAAAACTGCTTAGCATTGTGCAGAAGTTTTGGAAGTGCTATGAGTGAAAGCTGGTGGAGAGGAAAATGTGGTCTAAGTTGTTGATTAATAGAGCATGAGACGGCCAGCTCCTGGTTTTCAATTCCCGGAGGTTTTCATGGGCTCAAGATTGGGCCTAGGGCGTTAGGAATATAAATTGTCCCAGCAGAGAAAGAGCCAAGAAAATCCAATGGGGGAAGAAACAGCAAACAAACAAACAAAACAAAACAAACAAACAAAAAAACAACAACTGGACAGTAACATATCACTGAAATGACATCCCTTGTAATTCCCACAATTAACAACGTTCTTTGTGGCAGATGCAGCCAGGATACATAAGCCATGTAAGTGAGATGGGAGGTAATGGCTTTAAGTCACACCAGGGGAGTTCATGTTGGATATCAGGAAAAATTTCTTTTCAGTAAGAGTGGCAAGATATTGGAAGAGGCTGTCCAAGGAGGTGGTGGAGTCCCCTTCCCTGGAGGTTTTCAAGAAAAGAGTAAATATGGTACTTGGGGACATGGCTAGTGGGCATAATGGTGGTGGGCTGATGGTTGGACTAGATAATTTTAGAGGTCTTTTCCAACCTTAATGATACTAGGATTCTATGATTATGCTAGGGGACAAGGCATCAGATGAAAAATCAAAAGGTGAAAAACCCAATGTAGGGAGGCTTCTGATAGCCGGTGGTCAAACAAGCAGCATGATCCTCAGGATATGGATATACTTTGAATCTGATTTCTCCACTGTGTATTCTTATTTTTGGCTATTCCAAAACATTCTCCTTAGGATTGTCTGTACTGAGGTGGGCTCTCAGGAATCTACTGTTCCTAAGATGAGTAAGGAGTCACTGAAATATCTTGTTCATACCATGAACAAGAAGTGTCTTTCTTTACCGAGGTTTATTTACAAATGTAACAAGGGTGGAATTTGCACGTGACGGTGAAGCATTTTTTCCATGCTACATGTGGCTTCCATGGCCACAGATTCAGTAAAATGAGTGTTTTTCTTTTTTTTTCTTTCTGTTGTTGTTCTTGAGGTTGTGGTTGTTGTTGTCTAATAGTATCTTCAAACACTCTTTGCAGTTTTTAAAAATGGCAAAAACTATCTGTTAGGAAGTTTTAATAAAAAAGTATTTTTCCATGTACTACTGTCTGTAGTAGAGCTGTGCAGACAATTCCAGCAAAAAACTGTTGTTGAAAAACATAGGGGTTTTTTGAGCCTTTATTTTACCATGGAGAAGTAAAATTCAATGAAATTTTCTCAAAAAATTTCTAAATAGAATTTACACATCAGATACAGCCAAAATACTGATAAAAATATACCAAATTGACATTTTGAAACATAGCAGCTTGAATCAATGTTTTTGTTTTGACATTTTGATGCAAAATGTAGATATTTTTGTGTGACATTTCCAAAGCAAGTTGGGATTTTTTTTGGTAACTGTCCTATGGAAATATTTAATGATTTGACAAGCAAATGTCAAACTGTTAGAATTCCCATGCAACATAAATCCTGTTTGCTGATCAGCTCTTGTTCATGCCCCCTGAAGAGGAATTAAGCCTATCAGTGTAATAGAAATCCATTTTCCTACACAATAAGTTCCAGTTCAAATTTGAGTTGTAGCAGTCTCGCATAATTATTCTTTTTTGGCAAATTCTTTTAAGAAACAGTGGGTGTAATGTTTTGTCACATGGAGGTTTTTTTGAGGAAACATCAAATTAGACAGAAAAGGCATAAAACTCATTTCAAGGGGAAGCTAGTAAATTATTTTATTAACTGAAGCCAGAAGCAATTTTTTATTTTGTCAAATGCCATGCCGCCCTCATCTGTACACAAGGAAAAAAAAAATAGCCTAAAATAATTTTTCACTGTCTTAGTGCACTGCAGCATTCACTTCTGGTTACTGAATAGATGTCCCAGATGTGGAAGTTGCATAATGCTCACTTTGGCTGATACCAAAGACTTTAATTTAACCTGTTACTAAATACCAAAGCCAGACCACTAGTTTTATAGGACTGTATATGTATTATATATTTAAAAGGCTAGAACCACAGCTGAATGTTTTTGCAGACAAAACGGATTGTCCATCTGAAAACACTGTAAATGCTCTTCCTAAGAAGGCTTGGTAGAAAAGCCAACTACAGTCTTGAAGAAGGAGATCAGAACAGAGCCTGCTGTTAAGGCTGATATCTCCCAGTGTTCAATAAGGAATTTTAGTTCTGGTCTGACAATGATGGAGACCATGAGGAACTGGATTCTAAATCCTCAGTTCTGAAAACATGCACCAGCAAAGGCTGCCTCCAGAAGGCATTTGGTGGTCTCATTTCAGTCAATCAAACAAAGATTTCTGAGTTCCAACCCACTGCTTCTTTACAGTTACTTAAATTCACATAAATGAGTGGAAAAAAACAGTGCTAATGTGAGTTTTTATCTGGTAGAGAGAAGCAACAATAAGCCCAATTTTTCCATGTTTTATTTTCATATATTCTCACCAGGGCTTGAATTCTTATTCATACGACAATATGTTTTATAAAAAATATAAGAACCAACACAAGCAAACCTTGAACCTGCTAGAAATCTGCTGATAACAGGGAAAGCAGTACTAGCTGTTCTCTGCTGAAATGGTTAATAACAAAAGGAAAAAGAAAATGAGACCCTTTATTCTAGAGAGCACACATTTATGCAAAGAGGATGTTTAGCTGGGGGTGAAGAGATGAGGACTTGGCTAGTTATGAACTTATAGAATAATCAGGGGAAAAATGATGAAGTGTTCGTAGTGGTATAGTAATGACATACGTAAAGCAAATGTGTTATGATTAGATCAAATTACAAAGAGAAATGAGTAAATGTTGAGAACAATGCTGTGTTCAATGTGTAAACAACACATCTTTCCTTGGCCGGGGTTGTTATATGCAAGCAAGAGTTAAAAATACAAGAGCAATTTTTAGAGGCAACCTCATGACTGGCAATCAGTGCTAATAAGATTCTTTTCCTCTTGCAAGATTCACAGAAAGCCCTCAATCCATGCCGAGCACATTCAAAGGCAAGGGACTAAGCGCTCCCCTTACAGGTTCATTATCATTCGCAGGTTATCCCAAGCCAAGTGAATCAGGAAAGCAAATGAATTAGTGAGAATTAAGGAGCCTCTGTGGTCTGAACCCTCTCCAAATCTCAGCTAAGATGAAAGGTAGACGCTGATGTCTTGTGTCCCAAGGTTTTTAGAATTGGAGCCCCAGTGCTGAGCCGCTTCCTCCAGAGCCTTACAGAAATGTGCAGGCAGTTAATGTTGCCTAACGTCTCCTGACCGTGGGTTCAGCCATGTGGGAAAAGTTTTACGAGGCTGCAAAAACCAAACCCCCTTTCACTCACAATTAATTACAGGAGAGTTGCTATAGCACCTCGCTGTCAATGAGTCCAGTACGAGCGCACTTCCTTCTCATCTCGCTCAGTATTAATCAAAGATACTGGGGTAACATCTTAGTACATAATGATATCAAATACGATAGTTAAAAGACAAATCTATAGCACATCGAACCTGCAACCGTGTACTAGTTTACTGCAAGCAATATCTTAAAGGATGCAATTTGCACATGACAGATCAGGATCTCCAGTGTTTGCCTCACCTATTTTGATTTGTGTACCATGAGTCAGTAATTGACAATTTTTTAATCATATACTTAGTTGTAGTTGTTATGATTCAATGATCTCAGGGAAGTGATGGACTTAAAGTACAGCATGTTGGAGGGATTTCAAAGGAAAGCAGTTTGTTTTCATTAAATACTTGTTACTGCTAATTATATTTGATCACTGTAAAGAATACAGTTTAATTAAAGAAGCATGCTGTCTAGAAAAAATATTTGATTTCCAAAGGATAACTGTATATCTTTGCATCTGTAAGTAGGGAGGGAAATATCAATTGAAATGGTGTAGATATAGTTGTATGTGTGCATGTGTATAAATAAAATAGTATTGGTTTGGGGAGAGTAGAGGCTAAATAGGAAAAATATCTGTTCAAAAGGATTTTTGTAATTCTGATAATGGAATTATGCTAAAATAATAAGCTTGTATCACATCGGATGCTATCTTTATGTGTTTTTCAAATTATTTAACATAAGTAATTATCTACATTAAAATAACATTTGGCAAATGACATTAACCAGTGTTTTCACAGCCTAGGTTTGTATCAACATTTTCATCAGATATGTTTCTCTGCAAAGATTTTTAATGTCATCCATCACATGAATGTGAATAGTTCAGTATGAAATTGCATGTTTTCCTTAATAATGTAGAGGTTTAATTTTTTTTTTTATTGCAAATGATATTTTTTTCCAGGCTAGGTGGAAGGAAATTAATATAAAATGAAGGCTGCTAACTCTGCATATGCAGCTGAAGTCTTGAATTCGTGTGTCAGTATATGTAATTGTTCCTTTAAACAATCATGTTGGAAAATTTTCTAGTTTTTACTTCCCCTCTTCATATAATTTCTGACTCATGACCTGCTATCTACCAGTCAGGCTTGATGTGCACGGCTGTATCTCATTTATAATAATCATGATCTTTACAGAGAGATCGATTAAAATATTATGGTTCTTTTAAAATCAGAATGCATATCAAACGAAGCCTCACTTATAAAATAAAGAAGCTCAGCCTTTTGCGGAGTCTTCTTGGTGTGAATAAGGTGTTGTAAAAATCTTTTAATATTCAAAGACAGTTAATCATTAAAGAGGCAAATATGTTAATAAGTTTTTATCACAATTGAAAATGCTGTTAGTGGGTCTCTGAATTATGCTGTTCTATATACACCGCATTTAACATGGTTAGGAAAATGAGCCCTTATCCTGAAATCCTCAAGTTTTCTTGAAAATCACTACCTCAAAAATAATGTGTAGTTCTAATAAAAGGCTAACAGCATTTACGGAACAGTTTTCCTTTTTATATGTGCCATAGCGCTTATAAAAAAATATTTTAGAAACAACAGAACATTTTAAACCCCTATCCTTTCAAATAAAATTGATGAATGTAACAAAAAAAGTATTATTTAAATTAAGGCTGAAAATGTCTATCCGAGACATCAGTTTTAGACAGTTTCTTTTCCTTGTACTTACAATTATTTTTTGGCATAATGTTAGAAATCTTAGCCTCTGTGTTCCCTGCAAATAAAATGGTTTGAAAATTAAAGAACACGATAGTGTTAAAATTCAGCAAATTTCAGTCTTAATTCTTTAGCATTGCAGTGCTTGTTTCCTGTACCTCTTTTTGCTTGCATTAAGCATTGTGCACATCTACCTGGAATTCATTTTTATAAATAAGATGACAGAAATACTTCAACTGATATAAATCTCCCCAATTTCTTACTAAGCCCTCTGTGTAGTGAAATTATCTTATTAACTGCATTTTTTTAATACTGCTCTTATTTTTAATTCAACTTCACCTGTGTTACCTTATGCCTTCCTTTAAGTCAATTTAATTTATATTCTCCAAAGAATTAAAGGCAGCAGATGCTGGTAGAATCCTATTGAGAAAGGCTTTAGCACTCGGCAGAAAAAAACTGTTAGAACAATTTCCCAGAAAAAATCAGTCCGGAAAAAAGCGAACTACACACTACCATTGTGTGTGTGTGTGTGTGTGCGCGCGCGCGTGTGAAGAGCTTCCCAACACAAATATTATTTAAAATGGTGTGAATGTGCGGCAGGCTGCAGCGCCAGCAGCATCAGCCAGCCCTGCATTAGCGAAGCAGCGGGCCCTGCCCTTGTGCCGGCCACAAATGACCAGTGAAATCCCAGAGGCACTCTTGAATTTCTGCATTCTCATTTCATCAGCTGCAAAATATCTGTCACTCACATCCCACACTGGGCAAAGTGACACCTGCCAGTCTCAAGAACAAGGACAAATTAATGTTCCTTCACCAACTGTATCTCAGAGACGAGGAGCGAGCGGCAGTAGGAACAATCAACAGCTCAAGTACATTGTTAAAGTTTGCAATATATTTCTGGGGTTTCCTTTCAGCCTGGCTAATTTGAAGCAGCTGTTGTTGTTTTGTGTTGTTACTGAACATGTGTTCAGCTGATTTCCTTCCTAATGAATCTTTTAAAAATATTTGCAAAATAAGTGCAGAATTGCATTGCTGAGGGTTCCTAAAGCCACGAAACAACGCTGCTCAATTTAGAACAATGTGTGGCAGAGGCAGCTTGCTGTCTGCCCGAGGAGCACACAGTTCAGGCTCTTACTCCTTGATCTTCCTAGAAATCACTGAGAAACATTTCGGACACCAGACACAAAAAACTTTAAAAAAAACCCCAAAACAACATAAAAACATTTCTGATGTCTGTCATCGTGTCACATCACGTTATGCAATATTATATCTGCCCGTGATGAGATGCAACATGACAGGATGTAATGCAATGTAACGTATCAAAAAATGTAAATAATCCACTTTTGGGGTTTAGATATCTGCTGTCAATTCCTATAGCAGGAGTCTGAACTGAATTTATTGAGGCGGATGGAAGCTCAGCGAACGCCAAACTGTCCGTGGTGTTTGCAAACCAGCACACATCACAGTTCACTGCCTCTCCCAATTACTTTTGGATAGTTTGGCTCGTATATGAGTGCGTTACAATGTTAAATAAAAGTTCTTGCGGTGTATGGCTTTGTGACTAAATCGTTGTGTTAATTACAACTGCCCACAGCGATCATTTTGATTATGCCTCGCCTTACCGTGAACGGCACTTTGTGCATTTCTAAAACTGCTCTGTGGAAATTGCTGTAGTGTTCCCATGGTGGAATGTAACTCACAGAGTGTGAGCACAAGATCCAGTAATGACATAAGAGAAAAAAATGAAACAATGCTTTGGGCCAAATGAGAGAGAGCTGCACCGCCTCCCTGAGGTCCTGAGGCCGCTCTGGGGCTGGAGATCTCCCCTTTGATGGCACAGCTACTGCCACGGGTCCTGCCAGAGGACAGGAAGGAAGGATGAGCATTCCTGTCCTATTGGTAAGTTACTGAGGTAAAGCACCTGCATTTAGACTTGTGCAAAGCTGGATACCTCATCCAGCAGTGGAAGCCCACCACTGCTTTCCCATCGGCTCTGGAGGGCCAAAGCCATAACACTGAAGAGGGGTTTTCCAGGAGTTGCACCATGTCCTGATGGTTTTTGGAAATGAAAAGACCTCAGTGTGCCTTCTCAAAGGGGAGAGGGGAACCCCTCTCCACACCCCCGCTCCTGTGCCATCAGTGGCCCCAGCCCTGCCCCTTCTTTCCCTCTGGCTCCTTCCTGGCAGTTGCAACCAGCCCAGAATGAACCCACCTGTGTGCCCTGTACCTGGGAGACTAATCCAGTCCATGTATTTCCCCAGTATCTAAGTGTTAATGGATGTTTTGGAAACTGTGTTTTATTTTCTTTCGACAGAAGACAAAAAGGCAGATTGTCTGCAGCCCTGTCTGCAGCACAGGCGCTCTGCAAAAATCTCCTCAGCGCTCCGACGGGTTCACCCCCACTGCCTTCAGCTGTGTTGGGAGCTCGAGCGCAGATGAGTGAACAGCATTTTAAGTACCATGTTTATTCAACGTGCTCTAAGCAGGGTTAGATAATACGATATTTATAAAGCCCAATTCTCTGTACACTTGAGGGTTGCCCACCTCACTAGCACTGATGCAGCTGAGCTGATATCAGCGGTGGTGAGGGGTGGCTGTAAATTTTGCTTCATGTAGACAAGGCGGACAAGGTAAGCGGGCAGACCCTCGCTGCCGCCGCGTGCTGAGGAACAGAACCTTTTATTTGCTGTCATAGTGATGACTTTTAATTGTCCCAATAAACAAGCTTTTAAAAAGCTTCTAAAATGTTCTCTAATAACACACTTTGGTCTTTAGCCATAGAAATGCAGAAATAATTAGAAGTGCCATTGTGTACAGTGCCTTCTGGACTGGGCTGAAGGTGAAGGAGAAAGTATCATGCTATCCTTGTCAGCTGCAAGGGTAATTACTGCTGGCTGAAATTACTCAACATTTGTTTATAAGCTCCCCAGAGCATGCTGTAAATAGATTGTCTGTTATAGTCCAATCACATTAAAACGCTGCTCCTTGCAAACTGCTACCTCCTGTTTTCTGTAAGCCAGGCAGAGAAAGCCTGCTGCTCACTTATTGAGCACCAAGCACTGAAGAGCTATGTTTAATGTGATTGTTTTCATTAGCTCTTCTCTGGCTGATATTGCATTTCTAGTTTGTTGGGCTTGAAAACCGGTGTGTTGCATTGCTTTCATTTGTTGTAGTGAGAGTGAATATCTTTATTTCTGGAGGGTGTATGCAACAGTTGATGGGAATTTTGGAACAGTACAAGCATGGGAATATCTACAGACACTCGTTCTCCTCCCGGGCAATGGTGTTTTTCTAT
Source organism: Tragopan temminckii (assembly GCA_028571105.1). Taxonomy (NCBI): domain Eukaryota; kingdom Metazoa; phylum Chordata; class Aves; order Galliformes; family Phasianidae; genus Tragopan; species Tragopan temminckii. Next base: position 18,615,418 of record JAOWBP010003503.1, read on the forward strand.
TTGCCTTTTAAATGCTTCTGTACTTGTTCCAGTAGTGGTCACATTGCCTAAATTGTCCTTTGAAGGATGAGAAGTATTTTCATAAAAGGTTAGAAAGAATGTATTTTCCTTAGCACTGAATTTTGCAGTACAGCATTGTCCTGTCCATTATGACCTGAGTTCTATGAAATAGTGATGCAGCCACAGCCTGTCTGTTTGATTTGCTCTCAGCATGATTTACCACATCATATCACTACAGCCCAGGTATTTCCAATAAATATGGGGCCAAATTCATCGCTGACATATGCAGACGCAATTCCATTGCTATCGATAGAGTTGCATTTGCTCCCACCAAGGTGAATCTGGCCACTAAACTGAAGATTTAGGGGAACGAAGTGGAATTTTGAAGAAAAAAAAAAAAAAGCAAAACCCAAAAACCAACCCCCTCTACACCACAACCACTGTATATTAACAAAAAAATAAAGGCAGTACAGATCCATTACTGGGGCAGAAATTTGTAACCCCTGTTTCATGAGTAATTCATGAGAACACACACAAAGGATATTTCAACAGCACTCATTTTTATTTACCACTGATTACTCCCCCGTATCAGTACTGATTATATATAGAATGAAGTGTGGCCCCATCTTGTCGCGTTTATTTGAAAAGGCTAGCAACAGCAAACTGTTCTGCCTGCACCCGTAGCTGGGAAAAAGTCTGGACATTAGGGAAATTTAAGCAGGTTTTCTTTAAACCCTGATACTGCCCTGGTGTAAATTCTCACGGAAGACATTGCAGCCACAACAGCTTACACCAGCTATTGAGCTTCCCAGGAAATAATGCAACAAAGCAGCAATGTTAGTGACCAGTAGACAATTACTAAGGGAACACAGATAATTGGAAGAAAATAAATGACCTGGATAGAATAGGGAGTATAAAATGAAGTGCAGGCAAAATCACTGTGTTGGATGCTTTCCAGCAACCCATGTCCCAGGTGCCTTTCTTCCAAATTTTAAGATCTGCATCAAGCTTCTGTTCTCTGCAAACCAGCCGGGAAAAGATTAGAATTGAGATCTGGATATCCACATTTTCTTCTAACTGGAATCATTGACTGTGGAAAACTGTCCTTCTGGGAAAGATGCTGGAGTGCTAGAAATGATGATTCAATTGCCCATTAAGATAATTCCTGGAAGTACTACTTTCTTGAGGCTGTGCTTCCAGGAATGGCAATCACGGCATCACTTCTCTGACACTGCGATAGGTATCTCCAGAAGTGGATGCAGCAGGTGAATATTTCCAGTTACAGCAAGCAATGCACCACAAGTTAAATCTCCTGGTTATCTTTATTTGCAAAAGCTAACTAATGCAGCATATTGCAATGCTTTGATGATGAATTACACCAATTGTTTTGCAATAAACTGAAGCTCTTCTGCAATCCAGGTAACATTTTTTATGTTCCTATTACTGCTTTTTGTGCTATTAGAGAAGCAGTGAATCTTTAAAGAGAAACTTCCTACAGCTAAAAAAGACATTAAGGGGGAAAAGAGCTGGGAGCCATAGTGACAGGTACAACTAAGGCTGTATCCTTCGGTTCCCTGGAAACCAGTCAAACACTATCTCATCTTGCAATGGTTGTGTCTGATCCTCCGCTTCAGACATCTTCCTAATAATGGCAACTACAGAGGTGACTCTCTGCAAATAAGGGCTTACAGCAACTGGACATCCATCATATATCTCCAGAGCAACATTAGACCACCCTAATGGGTACTCCCGTCTTCATTATGATATTAATTCTCTAAATTTCCAAAGTGATTTCATTTGTAAAATGACAAAGGCTGGCTGCTCAGGAGACAAACTGTTTTCATCCCCCTCCTGCATGCTTACAAAGGCTTGCTCTCTTTAGTCTTTGGGGGAAAAGAAATTTGATAGCATCAGATCTCTTGTGATACACAAGGCTGCCTAACAGCTACACCACCTGCCAGCACTGCATGCCTGCCCATCCAGGCTGAAGATTTCTAAAGCAATGGTTGATGAGGAGAACGTGGAGGCTGGTTTGGGAGGGGGTTGGGGGGAAGCTATGCAGAGAGAAAATAGAGGCTGTATAAAATACTCAGTGTGAAAGTGAGGCAGGATTGAGGGTAAGGGTGAGGTCAGAGCCAAGGCTGGAAGCTGAATCAATCTGAACAAGGTTGGTTTGGTTAGATTAGGTAAAAGCATGATTTTCTCCGTGGTGAATCAAAGCCATTGCTGTGGCTACAAATTCACTATCAGCCAACCAAAGCAAATGTTGCACAAAGAAGTAATTTTTTGCATAGCTCCTGATCTCCAAACTCTTGAGGATTAAATAAAATAGAGATTAGATTAAAAAGGAAATCAGTAAACCTGTGACATCTCCAGCGCTTGCCCCAAATAGCAACTAACTAAAGTGTCTGAATGAACAATAGTGAGGAAATTAGGAGGTTCTTCCAAGGGCAGCAATAATTGTAACCTGACTGGTGAATGAATTTGGAAGCAATTGAAACAAAACAGCATTTAATGTACTGAAAAGTTGGGAAGACACCAATCTTATTAGGCTTTATCCTGCTTTAAGAGAGCACCCAAATGGCATCCTGAAGTTTGCCTACGTCTGGCTTTCCTTTCATTTACACTCCTCATCTTTCTGTCAACAGAGCTGGGTGCGCATGGGCAGGGTGCATGGGGAGCCTGCTCCAGAGCTCTGCTCCCTCTTTCTGGGAAGACCGCCTCTTGCAAGCAGATTGGTTCTGCTTGCTCCTGTGAGTACCCACGTACAACTTCATCTCCTGTTGTCCTCACTCCACTATCAGTTTTCTTTCATACCAGTTACTTCTTTATCCTGTTACCAGTTAATCTTAGTGGCTGCAAGGGGCATCCTGGGCTCTGGGCAGCCTGGTCTAATGGTTGGCAACCCTGCACATAGCAGGGGGGTTGAAACTAGATGATCATTGTTGTCCTTTTCAACCCAGGTCGTTCTGTGATTCTGTGATTTCATGATCCTGCATTGTAGCTGGCCTTCAGCTGGCATGAAGACAGGAAAATGCCTTCAGGGGAGGCAGAGTGTGCCCACATGCTCCCTGCTGGCACAACACGGCTGCTCAGCATGGGCAGTGACATAGGTGGCTCTTGGAATGATGGTACAGGGCATGGTGTCACCCTGCACAGAGCGTGGCTCCACATTCCAACACAGCCTTTCATCAGGCATCTACTGCAAACTCACCTCTTCATTAATGTTGATAAATGTATCAAAGAGTGACTCCATCTCACACATATGAAAATCTTACTGTAAAACCTCATTTAAAACTAAATTAATTAGAAGCATTAGAAACATTGAAGAGGATGGCTCTTACTTTCTCCCAGAGGAAGCCTTCGTGTTTAGGCTAGAGTCAAGCTCCATTTTTCTAATTTTCTCTTTCTCTCAGGCCTTGTAAATCTTACATCCTTTGCTGAACAGCCACACAGCTTCAGTGGGAAGCTGACTGCCCCTCTCCTTCTTTTCCTGCTCTGTCCTCCTTTCCCAAATCACCAGTAAATGTGACTTAACTTGGCAGCCAGAGGCTGAGCTGGAAGCCATAGATTTGAACCCCCTCTCTCTGAGGAGGTCACTGAACCATAGTCAGTTCACCAGTTTCTGGGTGAGTGCTTTAACCACTGCTATAAAAGATGAGCAGCAGCATCACCACCATCCATCTTCAAAAATTAAAGAGTAATCCAGTTGTCCAGCCCTCGAGGAACAAAGCGCCTGTGAGTCAGAAGGTTTTGCTGTGAATGTGAATGTGAATTACATCTTAATGCTTAACTGAGGGCTCTATGTGCGTGGCATAGTCTTATGGGAAATACGATTTTGGGCTATTAGCTTCTCTTCCTCATTTCCTAGTGGGTTTAAACATTGCCTCACTCAACATACTTTCTGCTAAAAATCCTTGATTTCAGTGGCAAATGTGCACCACAAAAGGAACCTGGATCTTGGAGTGGGTAAAATTTACTCCAGAAATTGAGGCTCTTAATGTATTTTTGGTTCTAGCTGTCAGGGCTGAATTTTTCTGCTATATGACCCTGACAGATGACAATTGTCTGATGTTTCTGTATCTTCTTTTAAAATAGATAGGAGACAGAGATGTTCAGCACCTCTGGGTAATACTCCACTGCCCAGATCTACGGATTCATTTATCTGTGTTTTAAGTATTTATCAAAAAGACATGATGATCTGAGGTGGGCTAGAATCTGTCCCTACCACTTATTTATATTTTTCAAGATTTTGCATTCCATAGACACAAATTCAAACGTGTTATAAGGATTTGTACTGTGATTGCTTGTCTCAGGGATAAACTTGGCTCTATGTTGTATGCTTATGACGTTATTGATGGCCCTCTGGCCTCCAAATTAAATTATCAATGGAAAATTCTCTGTCATTTGTTTCTCAATGTCACATGAATGCAAAAGTATTTTTCTGTGCAGATTCATGGAGAAGACATTCTCAGTTTGCCTTGAACTTTGCCTTTTCTGAAAGAGGTGCAAAACTACTGCTTCTTTCCATCGTCAGGTAAATACTGCAGTCCCCTGTTTAAGATGAACTCATTGCAGTTGCCATCAACGAAACTTCTACTAACCCCCAAAGTCCTGCTTTTTTTTCCAGATCACAGGCTAGTGCTTTGGTTATTGTTCCAGTTTCGTGTGAGCCAGTGTAAATGCTTTCTGACATCATAAACTTTGTTTTTGCACCTCATTAGATGCTTCCAAAAGGTTGAAGCTCAAGATTTCTATGTCACTTCAGTATGGACAACATATTGCATGATTCATTAGGGAAAAAGAAAAAAAAATAATCCCTTTTCTTAAGCCCTTTCAACACTCTATATGAATTTACTACAAAGCTAGAGCAATCATAGATTGCCTGTGTTTAGGCATTTTTACTGTGGAAGGAAATTAGCTGTAAGAGCTTTTGTGTTTTCTGTTGTATCTACTCTTAGGAACAGGAGGAACATTTCTTAATGCTTTTTTTTTTGTGTGTGTGTGTGTTGTGTTTTGTTTTTTGTTTTTTTTTTTATGGTGAGGGAAGGCCAGACTCTTAAGAAGTGGTGTGACATGAAGATTTTGGCATAGAGAATGGCATATGGCCTTTGTGTTTCCAGCTTCAGGGACAGGATCCATGACCACAAGGAGTGGCCTATGCTCTTGATTATGCACAGTAGAGTTGAACTGACCTCTGTTTGCAAAGTTGGGGAGAAGTGAAAATGCGGTGCAAATGCTATTTAGTATGCTGGTAGGCTCAATTTCCTAAAGGGGAAAATGTAACTGAAAACCATTTGTTTGCTCTCTCCGCCCAAACTGTCCCTTTATTGCTCAGCCTCCAGAAGGCACAATACAGTCTGACCAGTGCTCTGCTCTCAGATACCTCTCAAGCAGAAAACAAGTTGTTTGCCATTTTCTTCTCTTGTCAGATCAAACCAATGCACATACTCAATATACCTATCTTGAGAAGTTTTCTTTATTGATGACTCTCACTTTCTCTGCGAACAATATATTTTCTACAGCAACTGTCCAGGTAAATAGGGTTCACTCTGGAAATAGAAGGAGCAGACCCATATGGGAGAGTATAAAAATGAACTGACCTGAACCACGATTCTGAAAACATTGTAAATTGTTTCCATACCTTGACAAATGTTCACACTGGTTAGGAATGTCTTTGTTGTTGTGACTTGTCCTCTTATTGCCTGGCATGTCCCAGAGAATAGTTCTGCTACTATGCTAAATTATGACACAGGGAGATAGTTTTACAGTTTCATCCGGTCTTCCCTGCTTTATTGACAGGCTTCTATTATGCTGCCATAAAAACCAATACATGAATGAGCGCAGAATTTGGTCGACTTTGTTTAATGTTTCTTTGACATGTGCTTTCAATGGTATTTGAACTTCTACAGTAGTGGGGAGGCGTCACAACTTCAGTGGACTCTGAAATGAGACTGGTTCGGTAGCAAACTCTTTAGTGGCTTTGTGGTGTGCAGGGAAGTATTGCACCCTCTAATGGTTGCCTGGGAACATCTGAAGTAATTTTTACCTCCTCCGTGCATACATACTTTAAGAAGTCATAAATCTATTGCATATACAATAGCTGTGTAGCATAAGTGTCACAGATCCATACAACACGTCTCTCCAGTACTGCACTTTTGGAAAATTACCATTCAAGTATAGGGGTACCCTCAGAAAAATACTACTGGCACACATAATCTACCATTAAAAACAGCAGTCCTGTATAAAATAAAGAGTGTAGAGCACAAATATACTCCAAATTTGCTGCTGCATTGTCCTGTATTTTTATTAGTTTTATATACAATATTTGTTTCCTGCTATTTGGGATGGTAATAACAGGAATTATGTCTCCTTCACTAAGCATGCTTTTTTAATATAAACAAGCATTGTATATGCTAATTAATAATGCATTGCATCTACAGTGACTACTGCATACAGTAACCCTTAGATGGAAAGGACTGGTCCCTTAAAATCTGAAATTGTCAGATATTCTCTGCACATGCTAGTGACGTTGCATTTTTAAGAAGGGGTTTTTATTTTGCAGTTCAAGCTGGCAAGCACCTGGGCATGCAATTCTGCTTTTGATTTTATAAAATCATTTAAAATTCTGAAATTAGGGATACCTCATGATAAAACCTTATTAAATGATAATAATGTTTTGCCAAATGGTGCTGAGAATTGTTCTGAGAAGAAGGCAGACATTTCCATTGATTCATGAATCTTCAAATTGTCTTCAAATGATGAAGTGCTCAGGTTCCTAGCACAGTAGCTGTGTGGAGTGGCTTTACCACATGGTGATGGGGAAGTGGAATAACACACCAAGCCAAACAGGGCACTGCAGGAGCCAAGGGTGACCTCCTGCCAGATGGACTCACACAGTGTGAGGGGCACAGAGGAAAGAGTGCAGCCTTCACCTTGAGAGACAATATTATCACTGTTTGGCTTTCCTGAACCATTCACACTGATTTCCAGTTCAGGAAGAGCAGGTTGATAGTGATTCTATTTACAATTCATTATAAGATTGTAGAAGATTGTTGAAGACAGGAACCACTGACCTCCTATTTCCCTTTCATCTGCAGGAGTACATTCACAAACGATATCCCGCTTTAAGGACACTGGAGTGTAGAATTATATTGGGCAGCTTCTTCTATGATCTTCTTTATCTTTTGGGTCAGCAACATCACTAATTGGCACTTGACAGCACACTTCCAGATACTCCTTGTGAATCTCATAGTGTGTCTGATGGTTGATAAAGAGAAGAATTCACAGATCCATTTTAGTCCATCAAAAACTAGATGCTGCATAGCATGTACCACATCTGGCAATTGATAGCACCATGTTTGCTAAGGTTATCTGATTGGAAGAGCTGCAAGCAATGAATAACGCAGCAAAGCTGCATGTGATAACATCCCCATAGTGAAACTGCATCTGCTGACAGCTTCATGCTTGCCATTTTAATATTCTGGATATTATAAGTGGAAAGTGCAAAGAAATGCTCCCAATTTCCTGAATGCATTCGCCAGACAAAGATACCCCACAATGCGTTCGATACATTCTTTTTTATCCTGCTACTTTTTCAAGTCTTTTTTTTTTTTTTTTTTCATTCTAAAATGGTAGGATTTTTCCTGATGCCTGAATGTATTTGAGGTATGGGTTTGTTTTGCAGTAGAACTACTGCAACTTTTCTGCTGATGCCCAGAGAGGAGCAATTCAAAATCTGTGTCTTTTATTAGTCTAAAATAGTTATTTTTCTATATACTTTATAAACTAAACATTTCAGGAATTCACTGAACACACACAAAAAAAGACCGTAACCCTGCTTTTTTAATATTCTCAAAATATAAAAGACACTTTCTGAGAACAGAAGAGCTCTCCATCCTCCAGCATGAGAAATCAAGTAGAGGAGGCAGGAAATCGGCATGGCTGAGCAAGGATCTGCTGGTCAAACCAACAGAGGAGGGCCACCAAGATGCTCAGAGAGCTAAAGCACCTCTGTTATGAAGAAGGGTTGAGGGAGTTGGGTTTGTTTAGCTTGGATGAGAGAACACACTGGGGAGAGCTCATTGCTGCCTTCCAGTACTTGAGGGGAACATATAAACAGGAGGAATTTTTATGTGGTCTGATAGTGATCAGACAAGAGGGAATGGCTTTAAACTAAAAGAGGGGAAATTTAGGTTAGATGTTAGGGGGAAATTCTTTACTGTGAGGGCAGTGAGGCAGTGACACAGGCTGCACAGAGAAGCTATGGATGCCCCATCGTTGGAGATGCTCAAAGCCAGTTGGGTGGGGCCCTGGGCAGCCTGATCTGGTGAGTGACAACTAGCCCTTGACAGGTTGGTGAAACTAGATGATGTTTAAGATCCCTTTCAACCTAAGCCATACTATGATTCTATGTAGGCTGGCATATTCAAAGAAAGAATTGTTATCAGTCCAAATAAATGGAAATATTTTATTGTACATGTTCAACAATGTTAGTAACTTTTAGGCTCATTTTCCAGATTTCAAATGGTTTTCTCAGATGTGGACATCGTACCTACTTACTTACAGGATCTTCAGTAGAAAGTAAAAAGCTATGTCACTGCATGCACTCGATTGGATAGCTCTGATGTGCCACTGAATGATGGATGTTCTCCTGGCAGCAGAGGAAAATAGCACAGCAGAGAGAAATATTAGTGTTCTGTTGCATATTTTGTGCAATATAGTCTCTGATGCCCTAACACTTGCATGCATTTCAGCACCGTGTTCTTATAAGTGCATTACATAAATCTGAATTCCAGGCAGAACTATGTAGACTGGCAAACCCTTCTTCTCTGAACTCTATTATTTATAAGATTAAAACCCCTGAGGTTTCAAATGGCAGGTTTATTGTCAAGTACAATGTACTTTTCATTCTGAATGGACAAAAGCCTTTGAGCTTACCTGAGTCTGCATGGAAACCTTCCTGCCTGCCCTCAGTGCTACCACATGTATTAGTGGAGGCCAATCTTTTCTCCAGGGGTGTGAGACAAGCATCCTGTAGGGCCCTCCACCTGTACTACTGATAGGTGCCCTGTTGCAGGAGAGCTCTTTCTTTACAAGCATTGGGTGGATGGCCTCCATCCAGGGTTGTGCTAGAGCTAGAAGTACTTAGAAAATGTTATTTGCAGGAAACAGTTATCCACTTAGTTCAGCTTCTGGATTTCTTTGCATTATAACTGCATACAGATGTGACCATTCTTCAAAGCCATTCACTGATAATGGCATGGGATAGTCACAAATAATTTGCTCTATTGTTATTAATTATTTGGTACTCATGTGTAGGAATGATTCTTTAAAGTCACAAATCAGTGACTGTTCTCCCTGATCAGTTTTGTGAGTTAAAAAAAGAAAAAAAAAAAAACAACAACAACCAGTATAAAGAGGATAGAGGAATTCAAAAAGATTTCAGAAGGGCTTTTTAAATGTTGTTGATTCAGGTCTCACATCAGCTTGTGTAAGAGTATTTCCAAATATTCTAGCAAAGTAAACTAGGCTGCAGTCAGATATAGTCAGAAGGAAATGTTTTATATATTTTCAAATCGAGGAGGCAATTAAGGCTCCTTGGATGGCCATTAAAGACCATAATCTGAGGAATTTCAGCTGAGGCATTTTAAAGAACCATAGTTGGTCTTCCAAAGTGTCAAATGTCTTTCAGATGTGCTCGTGTTAATGAAACATATATTCATCAATCTTTAGGGTGGGAGGTTTTTACAGCTGCTTACCATTGCTATATATGCACATAAAATCTTCTCTCTTGTTCTCAAATCACAGGCAAGGGGAAAAAAAGAAATATTTTTTTTAACTAAAGAAGTTCCTTGAACTGCTCCAGCAAGTCATCGCAAGAAACTGCTGACCACCCTGTTTGCTGCATGTTTTTTTATTCCAAGACTTTTAGAACTTGTGGAGGCACACAAATGGAAACTTGTGTGAGATCTATCAAACTAACATTTTGTTAGTTTTTGTAACAAAGATAGGAGCTTGTGGGCTTTGGATGGAAGAATGAAAAAAGTAAATAATGGTTAATAAATGGTTAATAGGAGCAATTAACCTTGTAGTGTATTAATGTTTTAGGACTGAAATGTGAGTTAGTTTTACATGAAGTGTTCTTGTAAAGGTCAAAGTCAAACTGAATTTTTAAAGAAAATTTAAACTCAAAAGTTTGTATTTTCCATCATTGTTTGTCCAGTGATAGTATAAATGGTCTAAATTTAATACCAGAAAAATTAAATACGGTATGAGATACTTAGCTGATTAGTATTAGAAATTCACATTTAAACTATATTTTGCAGGTTATTAGTCAGAATCTATTTTGTTTTATTTTATTTTATCTGTTCTTTATCTTGTGCTTCTTAAGTCTGAAGTGATATAAGTAAATCAAATATATTATGATTATGCAAAAAGACCACCAGAACTTTTATGTTACATAAAGGTAGTGGTACACTTACTTATTTAATATTCAAGCATACATGCCCTTAAATTTAGTCACTTCCATGTGCATGATTAGAACGGTATTTCTTAACCAGCCAAGATCTCGATATAACTAGTAATTATAAATGCTGTCTATAGACAGAGGGGAAATGTAGCATGACCTGGAAGGCAAATCAGAGACTGTTGTCAGGAACCATCCTCAAAAGTTTGCTTTAGTAAAAAGAATTCTAGAGTTAGCACTGCAGGAAGCAAAACATGGATGTTCTTTATTTTTACATGCTATATATATATATATATATTAAAAAAATTTATTTTCTGAATTCAGACTTCTGGATGCAGCTGTTTTCTCAGTAATATGGTAGGGGACTATTTAGGACTAAAAATTCATTTTCACTGAATATTACCTTTCCTAGCTTTTGGCATACACTTTAATTTTCTTTTGGGCGTTTGCTTATGACTCTTCTGTTTGTTTAAAAGCATGTGGATGTTTGGTCTGGTTCCTGTTCTCAGTTGCTGTAGACTTTCCAAAGCAGAAGAGTCTGTCAGATGGAAGTTACACGGCTTGATGGCTCGTTCATCTCCCTTCTCTCCTACAGCTCTATCAGGTCAAGTTCTTGGCTATAAGAGAGAGCTTCTTGCTGAGGCCCAGGAACAAAAGGTGTTGTTCCTTACAGTGCTTGCACATTTCCTGACTGAACTCTTCTTCCTCATCTGATTTGGAAGAAAAGATGCCAGCATTGATCTTAGGATGAAGTCACATAATAGCACTTTTCCCCAGATGATTTTCATCTCTCTCTT
>JAOWBP010003503.1:18626782-18642953 GCA_028571105.1 Tragopan temminckii
CGAGTGGCTCACCAAACTATGACCTGGACACACAGGTGAGACAGGAATATGAATATTGATAATTGCATAATCTTGTTACAGAATTTCAGCAGAGTTGTAACCAGGTGTGTTTGGTCTGGAAGAGATTAGTTTAGGAAATACTTTAAAATCCCATTATTATGTCCCACATAACCATATATAAATCATTTGTCAATAGACTGCAGATAGCGCAAGCTTGATTGCTTACAAGAATGGAGCCCACTTCTTAGGATTTCAAGGTCAGTAGTGATCTTATGCTCAAGCTACAGTAACTCTGTCCTGTGACACCCATCTACATGCCCCAATGTATTTGTGGGTAAGCAGAGAGAGATCCTGCTGAAAAATAAAGAAAATAAAGATGTTTCCCATGATACTAACTCTTGTTCTAGCTGCTGATCCTAAGGAGCTGAAATCACTCTTAAAAGAGCTAGTCATTGGTGATTATTATTCACATTGGACTTTCATCCTAGAAACTAGTGCAATGTTTGCTTTCATGGGAACAAATATAAACTAATAAAGGGGAAATAATGGAAATGGGTAAGCATTTCTTTACTACCTTGAACCTTTATCACCCGTCTTTGCTTTACACCAGGTTTTGCTTTTTTTCCCCACAAGACACAATGCATCCAGTTTTCTCTCTTCACTGAGTAACACATCTGAGAATTACAACGTGAGGAGAGAAAATCTGTTATTTGAGTACCGAGTCACAATAGTCAAAACTTGGGCTCTTGTATAACTTGAGGAACAGGTAGTTTCTCCACTTGTCAGCAGTCAGCAATCGATGTAAGTTTAAGAGGTATAAACAATTATGCATAAGAAATCCTCCTTTGTTCTTTTTTTTTCTTGTTTAAATTTCCTTGCAGAAGGGGATTTGGGTTGCAATTTTAATTTCAAGAGGTCTGTTTGTAAAAACAAATCTGAAAAAAAGCTGCAAATCATTATTGCAAATTAATATAAGCAAGACTTGTGTTGGGAAGTCTGGCTGCTGTAACTACAGTAATGCCAAATAGAGTTGTACTCTGCCCTGGAAACATATCGGGCACATAATCCTGTTTTTCTTTTGAAGTTCCTTCTCCAGGAATATTAAAGAAATAGCCTATAAGCTGTTGAATTCACCATGCACTGCTGAACAGCACCCTATAAGGAAAACAAGCACTAAGGAATTTAGACAGGACCATGGAAATCTTTATAAGTTGCTTTCTAAATAACTCTGAAACTATTAGCTCAGATACATTAAACACGGAAGAATAAGAACATAAGAATACCTCAACCCAGTGCAACCAGTTCCAACTGGTTCAAGCCTATCCTCACCCTCTGCCTCCCAAGTCACTTTTCCAGGAACAAGTCTTTGCTTTCTGTATGCTCATATGTAAATCTGACACTGACCTTTCTCCACACTGCATTTATCAATGCAAATCTGAACCTATTCTTAAGACCAAAGAATATCTGCAAGCCATCTAAATGGTCCAATTAGGACATAACTATCTGCACTATGGTTTTGTACTCCACTAAATAGCTTGGCATCAGCTCCTTTAAACTAGGCATGCTGAGTTAGCTCGGGTTCATGTTAACCTTATCTATGGCATCAGAACCAAAATTTGTGTATAAAGAACAAATTATCCCTTTCATGATTACATCCAGTATCAAGTCATGCAAGAGGTATGCACAACAGGGATTTTAGCCTGCTGTAGGTTTTTCTGTCATCATGCTACTTTAAAAACAATAACTTGATAAGCTATTCAGAGCCTGAGGATCCTGTGCTGGGAAGTTTTGAGTTTCAAGGTACCTTCCTCTACTGAGGCAAAGAATAATAATCAGCCATAGCCCAGGTTATCAGCTTCCTCTGTTACAGTGTTGTGTGATTTTGCTCCATGGTGATGCAGCGTTGCAATGATTTATATCAAAGCAAGCAAACTTCAAGCTAAAACTGCAAAAATACAGGTAAGGTCAGTGATAGGAACTGCTAAAATGTTCAGCTTCTCTGAAGCTGCAAAGAAGCCCACTACAAACACTACAAAGCTGAGAACATTTCCCTGGTCTTTGATTTCTGATTTTTGAAAAGTAGTAATAGAGCCAGCAGGTAACCTAAGACAATCAGGGAGTATTTTAACAGAGTTGCCATGCATCTGAATTTCACCTATCACTTTATGCTATTTGTAAATTCCTTTCATTCATGGGAATACAGAAAGATGTTACAAATAAAATTAAGAAAAAAATAATCGTCTGTAGAGGTTGATTATCCAAGGAAGTGATTGTGATTGGTAGCAATTATTTACCTGTGTATAGTCATAGGCAGATATTATTAAAAAAGTGGGACAAGCAAAACTACGGCCAGAGCACAGTGCTTGAAAACCACACATCTGCACCCAATGACCAAAGTGACCCTAGTTGCTGACACATTCTGGCATAAACATTCTGAAGGTAGTTTTATGATGTAAAGGTTTTTTTTTTCCAGTCTTTGCCTTAATGAAACATGTTGGTCCTGATGTAATTACAGGCATGCAAAGGGAGCTGTGTGACCTCCATCTCTTCCAGTCTTCCTGCACACACCCTCGCAGGTATCAGAGACAGCGTCTCTGCACCTCACCCGTCAGCACTCTGACTATTTGCCATGTCAAGCTCTTCTATACCTCAGTTTCTCTTTTTTAACGATTTATACTCAATCATTTTCTTTGTAGCTTAATGTTCAATTCATTGTCTCCAACCCCCCCCACCCCCCAACATGATCTTGTAGGAAGCATCCGGAGCATGGTGAAATCCCAATTCTCTCCTTTGACTAGCTGATCCATTTCAGAGCTATTGTCTGTTAGCTTTTTTCCTCTGAAGTGATTCACTTCTAAACTTTTTCTCTGAACAAGCCATCAGACATTCAAGGGGCCAAGAAGTAGCAGCAAGCTGTTTTTTCTCATTCTGATATCACTGTCTGTGTGGTGTAAAAATCAGAAAGCAGAGAGGAGTTGGGCAGTGGGGAGACGTTTGTCATGCTCCCTAAAAATCCTTCTACTAGACAATTATGTCAGGCTTGTATTTATTACTGGACATCTTAGCTAACTGAGTTTATGTTTACTGTGGATTTTTTCTTATAGTGGTCCCATCATGATCAGGATTTTATATTAGTGCTAGGTAACTGAACAGATTTTATTTTAGTAATGAGTACATAAATTTTAAAATTCACTTTTTGCCAACCACTCTTCTTCTCTTTGTGCATTCTCAGAAAGTCTAAGTACGCCACTGTTGCCAATTTCAATTTATTTATTTATTTATTTATTTTGCATTCAAAGGCATAAGAGTGTTTTGTTGAACCGTTTAACAAAGACCCTTGTTAGGACTGCCTATTGTGATTGTTGGGAACTAAGGCTCTATTGGAAAATTAAAATAAGTGTTCTGAGTTATCTAATGGTGCACGTTACTAAGTTCCTTTTTATTTCTTAAAGATCTCATCTTTACCTCTGCTCCATTCTTTAGATAACATGCTAAATACTTCATACTGTATTTTTAAAACAAAAGTGAACATTTTTCATGCCTTTTATCCTCTATGGAATCATGTGCTGTAGAGGATTCTTATTAGTGTGACTTTCTGGATCTTCAATACATATTGTTTTCTAAAAACTTTCAAGCAATTGGTCCTCTCAGTACTGTTTCAGGGTGTGTTGGTTTTCAGGAAACAGAGGCATCACAGCAGAAGTGTTACTGGTATGCTTATTAGGATAAATAAATATGCTTTTACATCTCTATTTAAATTGTTCTTTGATGAGCTTGTCAGTACACACAGAACAGCACTGGAGTACTAATGTGGTAATGGGGAAAATATCACCTTCATTCTTTCTTGGAAGATGTTGTTGCAAATGGCAGAAAGCTGGGTGCATGCGAAGTGTTGCTGGAGCTGTGACACCATGGTTGGCATCAGGGCACAGGGCTCAAGGAGGAGTTAGGCTGGAAACACCAGGAAGGGTACGTTGAGCAATATTTTTGTGACTCTTTCCTTCAGGGCAGCTGACGCACCAGGTAAGGAGGGTGCTGTGAGGGACTAGGATGCTCCTCTCTGCTGGGAGCAAGGCAGGAGCTAGTGCCACAGCTGGCAGCCGTGCATCCTCTTGTCTCACAGCACTGCAAGTGCCTGGGGAGGGAAGCAGGCTCATCTGGGAGCAGTGAGCACTGGGCAGCCCACGAGCACTGGGCAGTGGGAACATATGGGGTTTTTAACCACGCCTAATAAGAACCCAGCTGCCAGAAGCAAGCGAGAGGATGGGAATGTGATTGTTCTCTATCTGGCCTCATTGTGAAGCTTGCTGTTGAATTCCATGTTAGCAGAGCCAAAAATAGCAGAACTAGAATTAAAATGTAGTTCTAAGGCATAATAGCATGTTTGATTTTTTTTTTTGTTGTTTTTTAAAAGGACGATTAGGAAAGTTGATCCTTTATGGAATACTTGGCTAAAATGAAAAGGGCATCAATATATATATTTTTTTCCAAATAAATACAGATTTGAATTTCATCAAACAGGATCTTTGTAAAAATAATTACAAAAACAGATATTAGTTGAGCGTGAGCCAAACAACCCCTTGTTTACCTGAATTAGAAAAACGATGATTAATGGTAATGAGCGTGTTACATTACTCATTTGTCAAAAAAGATCAATAATGTTAAATACCCCAGGAATGTCATCAAGCTGCTCCCAGTGTTCTGCAAGTTTTATGAACAATTCTAGCAGAAAAGTCTATCTGAGGGCCCACTCCTCCACACCTATAGAGCAGCCTCCCTCCTCCTGTCCCTACGTCTCACCTGGGGATGAGGAACAATCCCTGCTCATAGGCAGAAAAAAAATTCAAGAATAAGGATGACCATTTTTTTACTGTTATTTTGCAGTTCGGATCATTTCATGAGAACAGATAAAGCTTCAGTTAGGCAAAACATTAAATCCACAGATGGGATGGAGGAGGATGGGTGAGCCCATCAGTGCTGCCTGTGCACCCAGAGGTGGGGCAATGGGCACTGCTGGCCCTGCTGCCACCAAGCAATGCACAACAGAGCCTGGGGAGAGGCCGGGCTGTTGAGGGATCACACTTTGCTTGTGGCAACATTCTCTCTCCTTAGCTGCTCTGTAATTATTTTTTCGTTTCTGTGCTTCTTCACGATGCAATGCAAATTCCTGCAGGCAGCAGCACCTGCCATGGAGGACCAATTAGTGGTCACTGTGGGAGAACATGTACTGCTGTATTGAGGTGGTGCTGAGCTGGTTCCTATTATGAGCCTTATTCCATCAAGAATCCTGAGATATCAGGAAATGGTGGAGCAATAAAGCCTATGTAAGAGTTTAAAAACAAATGCTTAGAATTTATATTAATTAAATGAACTCTGACTAGTAATTTTCTGGAAAATCTTTTGAGGATTATGTTAACGTTCAGGTTTTTTAGATTCAGGAAGGACACATTCCCTTAGTTTGCACAAAGTGGCATACAGACTGTCATATAATTTTACTGGTTTTTCAGATTCCTCCTCTGATCCTGAGTCAATTTACCTTTCCCTTGGCTTGCTTTTTCCACCTACAAATTATGTACATTGCTATTTAAGTACCTGAGAGAGAAATTTCAAGTTTTAATTAGTGTTTGTAAAATGCTTTGGGTTACTTGGATCAAAGTGTGATTTATTATTCAGTAATGTATATTACTGCACTGTAGGTGTGCATGTGCATGATGCAAAGTGGGGTACCAGTTAATCTATTCATCTGTACTTTATTATCTGTTTATATAATATGGGTTGTTAAGGTTCATATTCTTTAATTTCCAACAAGTTTGATCAAAGGTGTTTTGATTTTTCACAACCGTGACTTTAATACATACTGCAGTGCATTTTTATGTGAAAAAGATCTTATCATATGAAGGGAAAGGATAACTAACAGTCTGAATTGGACTCTTCTATATTTTTTAATTGAGCTTTTTGGTCCATCTGATAAAGAACATGCATATCACACTGGCTTAAGGGCATCCTAGGAGATGAGGTCTGAGTTCTCCGCTGTGATTTTAGGACAGCATGCTGGTGAAAATCCCATCAAAGCTATGATATCAAGCTGTTGTCCAGCTCACTGGGATACTGGAGTGTGCTGGAACCCAGGACTATGCAGGCCAGCCGTATGAGCACTATTAACAGGATTTGCTTTCACTAATCCTTGTGTGTGAGACCCAGCAGACTGGAACAAGCCAGGGATTGCATATCTACGTCCTCAGAGAGATAATTTGCCAGTAGGAGTGTCTCCCATCTGAGTATTCAGACTCTGAATCAATCATCTTTGTTTACATTTTCTTGATATGAGCAGATTTCTCTGCAAGTTGTTTAAAGTACAGGTGATTTTCCACATGTTGAGAACATCGGACCAAGAAAGCCTGAGATTCACTCCTGTGCAAATTCACACTTCCAGAGGTATCTGGAAAGCTTGAGCCAGCCAAGTGAATGAGTGCTATCACCAACAGTACCATCCAGGTCCTCTTAAACCTTAATTTCTTTCCATCTCTGCCCTGTTCACTGTAGGTTTGTTCCCTGTGATGGTCCTTCTGAGCCCACTTATTCATTACTGAGCAGCAAGTGAGAGAGAACAAGAGGTAGAGGAACTTATGGTTTTATCACTTAAAAGCAAAAAAGCTATCAGAAATGTGCAGATTGGAAGAGCAGAGTGGGATATCTGATGGTGGAAAAGATACAGGTTGCAGACTAGGAAATGCTCAGAGGAGGTCTGAAGAAGAAAAGCTGAGGGCCTGGGGAAGCTGTGCAAATCCATGTGATGGGGAAAGAGGCCCTTTGCCTTCTGTGATGCTGCAGGTGGAGCAGCAGTCAAACAGCAAAGTAAGAAAAGAAAAAATAGCATTAAACTGCAGGGGTGCAAATGCAGACTGTTTATAAGATGAAGGAGTGATAATATGCCAGTACAAAAGCCCTGGGGATGCCCCAAAGACATGAGCTGGTGTTTACTGGGGCTGCAGTGCAGTGATCTCCCCTCAACCATACTCCTATATTTTTCTGGAGTCTGTGAAGTTAGTAGCAATGCAATTATAGCAAACCTGAACTGAAGTTAATTACTTTTGTTACTAGCAATCAAATCAACTGCATCATTTTGATAGAACTGAATGCATGACTGAATGCATGACCTGTATTGAAAAAAAAAAAAAAAAAAAAATTAAATTGCTGAGTGGTGTTGACCACAATGTTGAACTGAACTTCAGTGCAGTTTCTTACTGATGAATACACTATGGATGTAACTGTGTATATATTAAAACATATATGTTTAAGTATGCAAGATGTACAACTATGTGCCCCACAACATATTCACAAATGTTTGTTTCAGTTTTGTAAAAAACACAAATGTAAGTGATTAACAGTGATTTGAAGCAAATCTGACTCTGATAAATTAGAAAAGGAATTCACTATGCTTTTTTAAAGCTGAATTCTTGCACAAGAAGCTAATTCATAATATTGGGAAAAAAAAAAAAAAAAAGGAGAAATTGCTTGGGATTGCGGCCACTACAGCAAGGTCTGTTATTTTCTCTTTCCTTCCGGTCTCCAAGGTTTCACTCTTCCATGTGACCCTAAAGAGTGGACACAAAAGATACGTATTTGCTTGAAAGGTGAGAAATAATAAAATAATATGTCTTGACTTTAAGTGGTTCCACACAGCACTGGCTCTTGAGTCTGATTTTCTTGCCAGTCTACATATGGCCCTCTCTCAGTTCTTTTGCTATTGTGTTCGGTGTCGCTTTTGCTGAAGGGAAATGGCTGAAATGTCACTTTAACCAAACATCTTGAGATTTTAGAGGCAGTCCTGAACTTGAAAAGAGACTGATTCTCATGAGAAAATCCTGCTGCTGGACAAGGAGATGTAAATCACAGCTGGCTTCCAAAATTAGCCGGAAAACTGATTTTTTGCAAAATTGTGTAGACAGCAAGGCTGGGCTCTGACAGCCTGAGGAATCCAGCTTCACCATGACATAGGGCTGCACAGCTCACCTGCATGCTTGCTGGAGATGTTCTGCTGTACCAATCCAAAGATAAAGCTTCCATATGCCTTCTTCACACTTTCTCATACTGTCCTCAGCCCCTGTCAGTATTACATAACGATTTCCATTATTATTATTCTCCCTTATTTTAAGCTTCTGATTACTTTTAGTTTTCATTGTGGGTCAGGGGAATGTAAGGTTGCTGCTGAGCACTGCGGTCCCGAGGAACTGGCTGTTACTGCAAACAGCTGCACGTCGTGTCCATGCTGCTGCTATTATGGTCTGAATGGGAATTGATGGTGAAGAAGACTGGATCTCTATGCCATTCCCAGGGACCAAGACCTGCCTTCCCTTGGCCAAGCCATGTCCAGCTTGGGTGGAGAGTACCAGATATACACACCGAAGGACAGAGTGACCACTGGCTGTATCTCTTCTTGGCCAGCTCTTCAGTTTATATTATAGCTCCTTATCTACCCCTCACTTAAAGAAGTCATTACTCTTCTTTTTATCTTCTAACAATACAGACAATTTCACCTTCTGCATTTTATATGGTACTGTCAGTACCCTCTCATATTTTTGATTTCAAGAGCTTTCTCTGAACCTTTTAATTTCCAAGACTGGAAATCTTATTCAGACAATAATTCACTCTTTAAATCTCTCTACCCATATATTCACTGCTGTAATCCAATGTATCCCATTTTTGCATCTCTCCCTAGATCTTCCTTCAGAGCTTATCTTTTCTTTTACCAGTAGCCAGTTACTTTAACCAAATGTTTTAATATGCAAAAGAATGATTTGAATACTCTTTTCCTTTCAGGTTTTGGGATTTTTTTTTCTTTCTTTCAAAAGATGCTAGGTAGATTTGCCATGGGATGACTTAGAGAGAGTATGATGCAAGCACTCTGATGTTGTCTGATGCCTGTGAAACCAGATATTTTCTTCCATGCCTCATGCTAGAGATGAGAAGACCAAAGGTAGGTGTCCTGTGACTTGGTGGTAATTTCCAGTGGGCACAGTTAGAGGAAAGTAGTTTCTTATTTTCTGTCAAGACTAGCCTGAAGAATGGAAAACATGTTTTCCATTATTTTTTAACTCACTGGCAGGACTTCTTCCCATTTACCCTTACACACGTGCACGCACACAAATGCATATATGGGTATACATACAATACATACATGCAGAACAAAATAACTATGTTAAGGGTTTAATGCTACCGAGGAATCAGGCACCTGTTACTCTGTTCAGACAGATTCAGCTGTCATGTGAACCTGAGTTACTGTGATGATTGACGACTACTGCTTTAAGCCATATGCTATATTCAGCATCAATATTTTATATTTATTGCTTCCCGTATTGAATACTTATGTTTTTACCTTTTACCTTCCTTTTTTTTTTTTTTTTTTTTTCCTCAACAATTAAAGTGTTTTTAATGCAAGAAGTAGTGACCAAAATAAGGTAGTTTGCTCCTTGTATCCTCTTTGGTAGCTCTTTTTTTTTTTTTTTTTTTTAAGTGGCCGACAAAACTGAGACCATTTCATGTATAAGTAGAAATTGGAGCCAAGAGGGTGAATTGCCTTAAGACCAGCTGCTTGTGGTGGTTTCATATGTAGAATTGCTTTGGTCATTCAAGCAACCTCAGCTGTGTCTGGAGATTTTTATCTGAGGTCTCTGAGATTTACTGTTGCTGATGATAAGGCTGGTGGAGCATGTCTTCTGCCAATAACAGCTTGCAAGGATGTTCCTACTTATTCTCAGTCCCTCAGGGCAGCTTATGGTGCTTGGATGCTCTGAGGGAAAGGTTTTGTGGGGTTTGTGTTACCCCTTCTGTAAAGCATAAACTGCATTTGTACACATCTGATATTTAGCTGGTTTTAAATTTTCACAAGATTTCCTATAAGTTTTTCCTATAAATGACAAAGATCTTTTCAAATCTGGTGTAATTTCTGTTTATCTATTTATTTAATTTTTCCAAGTGGTATATAGAAAAAAGGTATGGAGAGAACCTATTATTTTGCACTGAATTAAGTGGGGTCTACAAAGCAGTTACTGCTTCTTTCCCTCCCCTGATTGCAATACATGTTTATATAGTAGTAGTTACTCAGATGATTTAGTTTCCTTGTCTGTTCCATTGGAGGAGGAGTGGCAGTAGGAGAGGAGGAGGTAATGGCGGATTTGATCTTTAAATTGAACTTGCAGTATAGGAGATGTTGCAATGCTTGGTTGTTAGCAGAGCCTGAAGTGCAGGACAACAACTCACTCTTTGCCCCTGAAATGTTATTAGCCTTCTTTACTCCTCTTTCCAAAATAAAACACAAAATAAATAAAGCTTCCAGCATCAGTAAACTTCCTGCTGTTTGAACTGGCAGGCAGCCAACTCATTTGGATTGCTCTCCCCCCTGGTATAAAACACTCATGTAAGCAGGGAAAAAAAGAGAGTAGGCCCCTACGACCACAAGTAAAAGAATGCCTCGCCAATATTCTGATTTGAACAATATAGCAAGAAATCTTGAGCTCTGTGTTTCAAAACAAGCTTGCTCATAATCCTTTTATTTTCTGGTTTTGAGCATTTATCTCTTAAAACCATACAATCATGCATCAGAATAAGGAGAGAAACAAAATCCCATAGGCACCTCTTTCTTCATTTGAAGTTTTACTCGGGATTCAGGAAAACAGGGACAAAAAAATCTGCAAATAGATGCAGTGCTTTTCCAGGAATTCAGTCTATATCAACCAGAGAGCAGTAGCACATGTGTTTGGATTCTCTGATGAGGGCCTGTGCTCCACACCAAATTAACAAATTGCACATGTAGGAGTTTAAGCTGCATGGGTTCTTCTCATTCACTTAAAGGTATTTATGATTTGGTTATGGAAACATCCAGATTCTGCCCTACACTTACTAGGAATGTAAAAAATCAGACCCTGCAGAAGGGCAGGGATATTTGCAAAGGATACTTTCCAAGTACTGATTTATTTATTTATTTATTTATTTATTGGGTGGGGGAGGATTTTGGTAACCCTTAACAATTAAAAATCATTTGCTGTAAGTGATGACAGCACACACGTAGGGTGTTTTACCACAATCAGCTACCTTGAGACTTGAACCCAGGTTATTGTCTGTACATTTCAGTCTGTGTTTCTGGATTTACACAGGTGAAATGTTGACCGAGAGGAATATGGAACAAACCACTACAGCTTTAAGCTGCAGAGGTTTATAAAAAAAAAAAAAAAAAAAAAAAAAAGGCAGAAACAAAGGCAAGCAGATGGCTAAAGATGAAGGTCACATCAGATTGAGAAGTTTGTCAAAATGTGATGACATAGGTAATCTGTAAACTGTTATTGCACCTAGCTGGAGGTGCTGAAAAACATTTTGAAATTACAAAAAACACTGGAGTCACCAGCACACAGGCAGGAATGATAGCCTGGAGTGGTTCTGCTCTATGGATGAATGCCAGATGTGGAAAGCGACATATCTGGAATTAATGATATTAAACATGCTTTTCTTTTATGCTCAATAATAACTCTATTATGATTGATACAAACCGCAGACACTTTATCTAGTACAAATGGAATCGTCTGTCATTGACTATATTAAATCATCAATTTCTGCATGATGAGGATCGTTTAGGGTAACTAATCATCTGTCTCGTTCTGAAGTCTTTAAGGCTGATCAGATAACGTTTTGAATACTGCCTGAGCAACCATGACAATCTAACCCTTCCATGTAAGGATTGAGAGGGGCCCATTATGCCGTCAAAGCCTGTGGAAATATCACAGCTCTTTCTCTACATAATACCCTGCTGTAAATAAATCACTCTCCACCGCAAACTTTATTGATCACAAGCACTTCCATGCTTGTGTCTAGTGAAGTCTCTACAGAATAAAATGCTGCTTTATATTTTGTCTTGTCAAAATATTAAACGGCTCTGTCAAGCGGAGTCAGGCTAGCAGTGATGGTGTAATTCTGCTGTAGCCCTTCTCATTCCCTCTTTCTATCTCAGCTGCCAAGCTTACAAAGCAGGATTTTTTTTTTATAAACTTTCCAATTATAGTCTCGTAAGATTATGAAGCCTTAAGATAAAGTATCCTAATTTAGAGTGGTGGAGTACTGAACCACTAGACAAGAGACTGCTAGATAAAACATTTCTCACAAGGAAAAGATAACCTGGCTTATTTATATACACAACATTAATGGGCAATAGGAGATAGCCTAGAATATCTCTATTATTTTACCAAGTGAGATAGGGGAGAAATAAATATTTGAATTAATTCGAGCTCAAAGTGTTTATTATTCACAGACAAAAAAAACTATCTCCTGATTATGAGACAAATGTACCAAAGGAAGACACTGCCAAACTCCCAGTTAGCACAATGCTGTGCATTTTCATACTGTATTCTTAGTTTGCAGTTCTGTAAATGAGATCATGTAGTTTTAGCCAAACAGGAACATTGTCGTGGTTTGAGAGGCAGAGTCTGCTGCTGCCTCTGACTTCAGCTCACGTTATGTTTATCATCAGATGGTCTCCCTTTGACACTACTTAGCCGCGCCGAGCCGAGCTCTGCCCTCTTATAACACCCTGTGAGCCTCCCGAGAGAAAACCTGGGGTCTTGCAGAACCTTGCTGAGATCAGCCTGCACAGATTGTAAGGAGGTTTGGGGCTGTCCTTAGGCAGAAGCTGGAGCACTTTCAGGGCTGCTCTAATTTGTAATGGTATTCACCACCTCAGGATTGCAGCAGCTTAAGCTCTGTCGTGCATTCCCACATGCTTCCCACTCCAGGAAAGACAGAATAAGAGCCAAGAGTGGTGGCATAAAGCTCTAACCTGTGCTGAAAATAAGGCTGAAACATAGAAACAGGGAGCTGACAGTGACTTTCTGACTTCTGGGCTTCTCTGGGAATCAGGGAAAATCTGGTCTCAAAATCACCATGTTTTATTCTCTTCCCTATTTGATTTTCATGCAGGCAGAGTTTCTGTTCGGGAAGCATTAAATGTAGAGCTAAAAGCCAACGTTATTTCTTTGGGTCTTTTTTTTTTTCCCCGTGGCAAATCAAAACCCATATTAGGTGAAAGAGAGAAGAGCAGAGAGACCATCCACAGAGGGAGATGGGCAATTGTGAGAAGAGGTCGAGAACAGAATAGCAAAGAAGGAGCGGCAGAGCTGGAGGCCAGCGGAAGGACAGAGGCCGTGAGTAGGAGGTGGACCCACTCATCCCACACGTAAACTCTTTTCACTGAGGCAGCAGGGAGCAATCTCTCTGAAAAGCACCTACCACAAGGAAGGCCTGACTCTTCCTGTGCTTTAAAGACATGACTGAAACAGAGATATTCAGTCTCGAAACAAAAACAGGAAAAGTGAAGTTATGAATGTGACGGGCGTTTGACTGCAGAGGCTCACGAGCAGGAGAGTGCTGGCTATCCCTGTGAGCGAGAGCTGCACCATCAGGTTGCCCAAGCTGCACATACAGTTACCCAAAAGCATTCCTTCATGTGATTATGATCAGAGAAATCTACTTTTAAATTGATCTTAGTCAATAAGTATCCCAATAACATTATATAGCTTTGGGCAAAATCTGAGTCAACTCACTCTGCAAGAATTCTAAAATGTGCTAAAATAATCCCATCCTCCTCCCTGGTCTTAGGCTCTTTCTGCTCTACAAATTGCTCCCATCTGGAAGGGACTAAACATTTTGTTTTGAGATTTCAATAATTTTACTTCTCCTTTTCCGTTTTTATTACAACAATTTTTGTTCAGACTTTGGATCTATTATGAGACTCCTTGAATAAGATAAACAACTACTTTACTTAAAACATGCGTCCATGAAATAGTTTGCTGCCTGTTTGTAGTTTAGTGCGCGCTAGCTTCCACAGTTTTTGTGTGCCTGGCAGGTAATGGGAGGAGAAGAGGGAGGAGGAAGAAGGAAGAGGGAAAACAGGTCACCCAAGTGGTGTGATTTGGTCAAAAGCTTCAGACCTGGAAAATTATTGCATACTAACATCTGAGACAGGTAATTCTGTGCTCATTTTATGAGCGTAAGTTGCTGTGTGTCGATCTTATGCTCCTGAGCCTTCTCAGATGTGTAGCCAGGAGGGATCTGGCCGTGTGTGATTTTTTTTATTTTATTTTTTTTACATCTTTCAGCTAAATCAGAGGTTCTAATGCAAAATGCACTCAGGGATAGCATAGGGAATTGTGACACTCCCTATAGGACTTTTCCATAAACTAATAAATGGATTACACTGATATTTGTAGTTTTTTCATCTGTGACCACTAAAATGCGGATAAAATCATCTTCATTTTAATACTTCATAATAATCTTAATTTAATCGGCAATCCAAGCATAATTTATTGGATATCTCTTAGATTATTGTGAATGAAGATTTTACGTGCAGCTACTAAGGGCTGGGAATAAGTACATAACTAAGTAAAGAAATTGAAATTCATATTAATGGAGTGCAGAAATCTGAAGCTGTAAACGGGGAGGGGGGGGGAATGCAAGTAGCTACAATGGGTAAAAGCAAGGGTATTGCTTCACATTTAATGGCTGACTGTTTTAAGGTCCCCAGTCATCTCCTCTGGTCAATCATTAACTGCTAGGAAATGTCCTCCCATTAGCTGTTATTGCTTAACAACAAGTTAATAATACATGTTTAACCATATTCATTGTTTCTTTTTAGCTGCCCCATAACTTGTAAGAGCACATGAGCAAATGACAGTTATATCCGCAGAGCTGAGACCCAAAGCAGAGGGACGCAGGCACTCCGTCTCCTCCAGAGCAGCTGTGCTGCACACCTGCCTGTGGGTCTTCACCATGCTCCTACATGGCTGTGATGTGCTTTGTCAGGGGTGGCTGCTGAAGTGTTTGCAACCAGGCAGAAACAGCAAAAGCCTGTGTTTGGAAACCTGAGGACTACAGGTTATAGGGAAACTGATCATATAAACTTGCATTTTATTGTTTACAGCATTGTTTTCTACTGCTTTACAAGTAAATGCCCACACCATACCTTTTTTTTCCTTTTTCTTTTTTCTCCTCTCCTCTTTTTTTTCCCCTCTTTTTCTTTTCTTTTTTTTTCTTTTTCTTTTTTTTTTTTCTTCTCCTTTTTCTTTTCCCTCTCTCTTCTTTTTTCCCCTTTTCTTTTTTTTTAACTTTATACTTTCAGTTGGTCTATATCACCTCTTTGGAAATAGTTTAAATTCAGAAAACAAACACTAGAATTACTGGTTTAAGAATGCATTGTTTCAAACACAGACTGTCATGAGCTTATAAATTAAGATTCCTTTCCTACAGGAAAAACAGAAATGCACAGTACAGGCTTACTTGTAGGGAATGTGGCCACCAGTGTGCAGGTCTGTCCTAACAGCGCATCTATGTCTCACATTGACTCCGAAGACCCGTGGGCAGAATTTGGCCTGTTATCTGAGGAAGGGCAAGTAGACAATTTATTGCAGTTAGATCCTTAAAAACAGATCCACAATTATCAAATAACAGAATCTGTTAGTTCTGCTGCCTTCAGTGAAATAACAGATCTCCATGGAAATAGGATTACAGGAGTAACCATATTAGATTAAGCCTCATCTGGCTCAATTTCCTGTCTCTGACAGTAGTCAATACTTCAGAGGAAAGTGGCAGAAGCAGAGTATTAAGTGTACATTTTTTTTTTCTAAGTGTGTAGAATCTAGCTATAAAATCTTCTTGCCTTTCTTCTACTCCTCGCTTCTTTCTTTCACTTTCCTCTTGCTTGTTTTGGTCCTTTGTCTCTTGAAGTGGTGCTTTCTGAATTTTTGGCTTAATTGGGAGAGTTGTTGGAAGTATCATGTCTGAATCAGATGGGATTGGTAAGTGCTGTCAGGAATGTAAAAAGTCAGTGCAGTGAATTTCTTTAAGTCTTGTCTTCTTGGTGTTCTTAGAGTGCTTGTGTGGCTCCAGTGCCAACACACAAACAGAACTGCTAGTTTGAATTTGTAGAATAGTAGTTCATTACATCACAGAGAAACATCCTCTACAAAGAGTTGCTAATTATACAATAAAACAAATTCAGAACTTATGCATAGTATTACATTCGGTATAGGTGATAGATGTTCTTGTATGTAATCGATCATAAACATATTCCTGAATCTATCAGCTTAATGCTACCTGATGAGCCATACCTCAAGAAGTGAGAAAAACCAGC
>JAOWBP010003503.1:18648053-18650553 GCA_028571105.1 Tragopan temminckii
TGTGCCTTGGAAAGTGCTGCTCAAGCGTTTTCAAATGTCTAAAGTATCCACAGGACCAAAATGAAATAAAATTCAAAGTCTCGTCAAGATGACTGCACTGAATCGTGCATTATCATTTCTAACGTAACACACATGGGATTTAATTATTGTGCGTAGTTTCAAACGCTGAATGAAAATATTGTACAGTATCTTAAACATTTAATTGAGTGGTGCTGATGGAGAGAAGGCTTGGGCTGGGGAAGAAAGAAGGAGGGGGGATGTCTTCCTGATGTTTGAATTGAGAAACTGCTTTTTCCATATGCTGGTTAGCTTGGCTGAGAGACTGTAATGTGCAAGTGGTTGCTAAGGTGTGGACATCCAGTAGTTGAAGGGTAATCGATGTATTTTGGTGAAAATTTGAGCTCCCAAGTGAAAAAGAAACTTGGAGCTTGGAGCTGTGATGTGTCACCTAGGCTGGTGCACCTGGCTTGGGAAAAGGCATGCCCCTTTCTGCCTCAGTTTTGTTTCTTCTGCTGTGGTGTAGACACTTGACAGATTAATGAGCAATGGTATAAAGTGTCCTGTGCACACGGTTGCAGTAGCAACATCAGACCTCGATGGTGATACGAGCTTTGTGCTCCACTTCCAACAGTTATTGCCATGTTCTGGGCACCTGGCTGAGGCTGCAGGTGTCCCACCACAGGACTGCCTGGTGCTTTGTGTTGGCCCATGCAGTCTGTTCTTACTGCATGTATGTTTGTCATGAGGCCGTTGAGGCCTAATTACTAATTGTAGGATTTTAGTGTGTTGCTTCAGACTGTAATGATAACAGCACTCCTTCGTAGAATAAAATAGCTTTCCCCTCTATTTGGAAAGCAGTTTTGTTGGGATGAGTGGAAATCAGTTTAGTGTTAAGTGTAGAATGTGTCCACCATAAAATCTTTCCCAAAGTCTGTCCTGTGCCACACGCAGGCACCAGCTGTAGCGAGGCTTCCTCCTGCTCTGCTCCTCTTCTCTTGGAACAGAACACCAGAAACCCCAAATCAAATGCCCTGACAGAACTCTACTGGAAGAAGCGACTCTCTTCATCAGGAAGTGAAGCACAATGCAGAGGGTGGCAGCACTCAGAAAGGAACTGCCTGCGGGATGGCAGGAACGCAGTGCTGCGGCCTGGGTACACTGCATAGCAGCGACATGCCCAGCCAGTACAGAGCACAGAGTGTGTGACATGCACCAAGCGTTACTGCTAAAGGGTGCTTTTCTGGCATCTTTACAATTGCAGTTGTAACTGCTCTGCATTAGCTAGAGGAGCCTCCTCTCCACCTGCCTGAATAACCTCACGGTGTGGTCAATGTTGCAAACGTGGGTGCAGACAAAATTAAGTCCTTCAAGCTTTTAGTGGTTTTTCAGTTTGATTGTCTCACTATGCCCATATAATGGGATGAATGCACTTTAGTGACATTTTAATATATTTTTAAATTCCCCGGTAATAATAATTACATAAAAGTGTTTTGCAATTACAATTTGTCTTGCCAAGCCTGGTAACTAAATTTTTGTTGTGTCTATGTATTGAATTGCTAATGAGGTGTTTATTACAACAGAGGACACGAAGATAAAACTGTAGTATTTTCATTCTTCGCCCCAAACACTCCAGCTGATGTAGCAACGTTAATTTGAGCACTTATTCTTGTGCCTTTGTAAGTGCAGTGTCAGGCCACTGGGTCTGTGCCCATATTGTCCACTTGGAGTAGCTGCTGGAATTCCAATGAAATTGTGAGAAATCTTATGTGCTTCCCTCATCACGCGTAGAAGTAAGTGAGTCTGCTTTGGGACTTGGGTAGACTGTAATTCACTGTGCTGCTTTCCTTCTAAGGCAGTAATCTGGAAGAACTTGGAAAAACAAAGAGGGGGAGGCCAGAGGTAGTTTCCAAAGAATAAAAAGATATGGTTTAAATTTAGAATAAAGGAAGCTCTGTACATAAACGTGTAGTTCCTATAGTTGCATTGCTTGCATTAACATACAGGACTCAATCAATGTAATAGATAATAAAAAAAGGTACTTCACTTTTTATTCTGTGCAGACCGGGGAAGAATTGGAAATGGAACTTATTCTGTATTTAGACTGCACAGCATGATACTTTCAGGATACTCAGCATGATACTTTTCATGATGCTTTTCTCTGCTTGTTAACATTTTGGAAATACACAGGAAAGGTGATCAATACATGGATTTGTTCATATGAGCATTAAATATTGGATTTTGTTTTTTTCTAGTTCCTCTGTGCTCTGAAAATATTGACACCTTTCCAGAACATCACGAGGATGAACGTCTTTATACAGGTTCTTTTTAATGTTCAAAATACATAATGATAAAGGGAAAAAAAGAAAAAAAGAAAAAAAAAAAAGGGCTCATATTGTTTATTATTATTTTTGTTTGTTTTCCAAATTAGTGGACTCAATTTCACTTTGAAGTTTCTGTTTCTGTTAGAAAACCAGTGCAGTTAGTAAGTTAGTCTACTGGG
>JAOWBP010003503.1:18653053-18676061 GCA_028571105.1 Tragopan temminckii
AGAAGTGACAAAAAAGAGCCTTTTTCTGCATGAAGATTGAGAATTATCAACACCTTTCAGTGCATAATAGTTAAGCCTTTATCACTTCAGGAGCTGCTGATAAGGTTAAGAACACTAGACAAACTGCTCATTAGTGGAAAGGTTTGCCTTTTACATTAAAGACTGCTGGGTACTGAAGTTCCTCTAGTGAGCAATACATCCCTGGCATTTGAGAAGAATGAGCTAATCACTGTACATAAATGAATATGGAAAAGCAAATCTGGCAGGTTCAGATGATATTAGTGAGGTTTCCCTCCACCTTCCTTGCGTGAGTTGTAGGCACCTGAAATTACAAACACCAGAGTTCGGAAGGCTGCAATCATTGGCCAAAGTGCTCTCTGTGGAAGCAGCATCAGACCATGGACTGTCTTTTGGACACATCATGGCAGCTGCAGGGGCTGCCAGCTGCCCTTAATCGCCATTGCTTCATGGACTGGAGACCAGGCCTGTGGTGCTGGATGGGAGCAGAATGGGCCTTGTCCTGTCAGTGCACAGACAGATGTTTTGCTGCCTGCTTTAACTTGACCTGAGTAGAGGCAAGTGTTCTCCCTAACTTTCGAGAGAGTTACGTAGTAGCTGCACCAGCAGGATGGACCATAGCAACATGCTAGGGAGAGATAAGGGTCCTTCTGCAACAGGAACAACTTTCTGCATCTGCATGGTGTCCCTGGGCCTCCAGCCATCACTCCATCTGCTCAAAGCACTGTGCCATCATTATGACATTATTAACATCTACTTTCTTCAGTGTCATCACTGGGCTACATTATTCACAACAATGTGATTAATTTAAGATATGGGGAAATGTTGTTCTAGGAAATGGCAATGATTATTCCATTATCCAGAATTCTTCAACTCTAGGAACTTTTCAGCCTCAACTACCTGACGACTGCAAAGGAAAAGAACATTTTTACTTTCCCCTGATTTGGTGGTAGACATTATATAAATATATGTCAGAATCAATTCTTGCACAAAAGTTCCTTACAATATAAAGACAACCTAAAATGAGTAGAGAAAGACAACAGAGTACGAGGCCAAAAAATAAAAAAATAATAATAAAAAAATAATAAAAAATTATATATATATATGTACATATATAATATATATATTAAAAATTTTATAAAAATAAGCATATTAAGGATGAGAAAGTGTTACATGGAAAGGAAGTTCAATGGATGGCCTTTGCTGCAGCTACTGCTGTGTGGAGACTCATTTACCACACAGATAATGGTGCATCTCATGCCACTACTCAACAAAGTAACAAAACTCAGAGCTTGCTCTGTTTGCTGTTATTACTGAAAGAATGTTAAATATGTGCATACAAGTGATGTCAGTTCTCTTGAACAAGCAAAATGAAGAGCTGAGAGAATTAAGCCCGAATTTACTAGGCTCTTCTGCTATGTCTGCTTACTTTCCCATGGATGCCTTTCTGTATCTTTACTTCATGAGTGTATGGGGAACTTATTGTCTGCAGTTCCCATAGAGGTAATAGAAGCTGATGGCTTTCAGTACATCCAACTATTCAACTCCTAGACCTGGGCTTGAAGTCAAGTAAAACCTACAGAGGTCAGCAAGTTTTTACAAAGGTAAGCTTTTCATGCATACCCGCATGGACCAATATTCCAGCGCAGAAGGATAGCACTTGCCTAAATCTTTAGTTATATAAGATGTTCTTTACAGCATTATTGCATGAAGATATGGCTTCTAAATTTAAATTCAGTTTCACACAAAACCGAGAGAGGCTGTTGTGTTGAAATGCAAACCTGAACGGGTGATAAATCCTACTCTATAATTTTCTCTTTGTTACAGAATTTTTTTTTTTAATTTGTATTTTACATACATTTGAATCATTTATACAAATTCAATATAAAATATCCATCAGTAGTCTTTTTACTTAAAACCTTGCCACATGCCATATTCTCTTCTTTTTATATGGATATTATCTATTCTTCTAACAATTTAACAAGCCATTTCATTAAATCACTGTAATGCAATTAATATGGACAAAATTTTTTGAGTGAACATGTAAATATCTTGTTTAGAACACCAAATTTAAAAGTGTCCACATGTGCAATAATTTGATAATAATATGGTTTACCTTCAAACTGTGATTATGTCTCTGTCCTATAGTTTTTATGGGTTTTAAAAAGTTGAGATCTTTTTTTCCTTTTTAGCTTGTTTTCAGAATTTGAAAAACAGAGATACAAAGGGAACTGTGGCAGCTGAATTCTCTTTCATGTATGTCCAGTCCAGGTGAAGCCCAGCATAATGTACTGTAATATGTCTCTTCAGTTCTCTGATACAATGACCTGTGCATCCTCTAAATCCCCCACAGAATGCACAGACACGGACTGATTGAGGTGAGAATGGACTTAAGTATATATTGTTCTTTGTAGCTCTGAAGAATTGGCACTTTTGCCAAATGCAAGACGATGTGGATTGTAATCTATTGAGATATGAGTTCAAACTAGACCCTCTTATACATCATAAGAATAACTAAAGATTTGTCTGGGCTGTTTTATTTATTTATTTATTTATTTGCCTTTCTTCCTCAAAAAAAAAAAAAGAAAAAAAAAAAGAAAAAAAAGAAAGAAAGAAAGAAAGAAAAAAAAAATTAAAAAAGCAAAACCAGAAAAAAACTTTCTCACTATTTTTGACACTTAGCAGTTCCTCTAGCAAAAGCAGTGATGAAAGCACCTCAGTGGTAGGAGCCTCTTGCTGCAGCTGGGAACACATGGTACCTGAAATTCCAGCCATTTTCTCAGGGATGTTGTGGCAACCATGGAGAGAAATTGATGCAGGCTATGCACATGAGAACCTTGGGTTTTGCCCTTCCCACTTGTATATATTTTATTTTTCAATTTATTCTCTGAATTCAACTGTTTTATATCTGTTGGGTAGAACTGTGACATAAATTGGGATGATTCTGAAACTGGCTGGATTAAGGAAAACAGTTGGGGCTGGTGATGAAGGAGTGGTGAAAGGGTTTGTTGAGCATAGACACTTCCAAATCATAGTTCATAACTATTTCAACAAGATCATCATTCTAGTGTAACCAGATGAGATGATTTTATTTATCATAAAACAAGCAAGCTAACAAACTTAGTGGATTTTTTTTGGTGGCTCAGTATGTCAATAGCTCTGTTTCAACTTCATTGGACCCTCAGTGGCCAGACTCCTCTGCCTGTGGCTGTGCTTGGCTGGAGCTCCTGGGAGACAGCCCTAAGGAAAAAATCATCCTGTATTTTCCCAAGGCACCATAAGGCTAGGGACACTGATATATATGCTGCTTTTCTGCCTTCAAGACAACAGTAATAAATACATAACCACAGGCATACTGGGATCTTAAATGACCAAATAAAATTATCACAGCAATGCAGTGGATCAATAAAATAAAGAATAAATGAAAATATGGCACTTTCAAAAATGTTGAGAGGAAAAATTGCATAGGAATGCAAGGGATCTTAAGAGGTGTTTTCAACTATAAATAACATACAGTAAAACTGATCTGATTCTTTATACCTAATGAAATTTTAAATTTCACATTTTTTTTAAATCTTAAATGAAAAAGTAAATCTTATGACTTTGACACTGAAAATTCTACTTTCTGTTAGAAACTCAGAAAAATAGATGTTTATGCATGTTTTCCCCAGCAACATTTTAGACAGAAGCCTTTTACAGAAAACAACTACCTACAATATTTTCAATTACTACATTGCCAATTTTAGTCAGGGTTGTCCTGTAATCAAAGTTCTAAGGCAATCTTCTATTTCCTCCAGCACTTAGAAAGGAAATTTAAGAACACTGACGTCTTAACAATAGCCCTAAAAAGAGACTGTTGAAATTTGATTGAGTTAATGGGAATAAAATGGCCACAATACTTTATTTTAATTGGTTGGCTATGTTCTAAAATATCTTGAAATATCTCACCAAAATGCTTCAGTACATTTCAACAAATGTGTTTGATTGCTGTATTTCAGCTGCAGGCTGAATATTGTCTATTGGTTTTACGTTTTACTTAGAATTTCCAGAAAGGGCAATTTCAGACTAATCAAAGAAGAGTCCTTCCTGGAAATACCGTATGCTTCAGGACTCTACTTTCCTAAAGGTTAGAAGACTCCTTGCTGATACAGAGAGATGAAGGTGGAGAGCCTATTCAAGAAGGCTGAGCTAAAGACCCATCTTCTGCAATCATGTGGTACACCAGTCTACTCATGTTGGTTAGTAGAATTCATTGATTTCTTTAAAAACTAGTATTGTGTTTTATTTTGTTTATTTTTTTGTTTTTCTCGGGGACTGGTAGATTTATTCTCATGCACTTTGAACTTTTTTCATAATTCAAGAGTTCATGGGATGTGAGCTAATCTAGAATTGTAAGAAGAATGTGTTTCTTTTCATCATTTGAAATTAAAACAATCAACCTTGTGTAGTTTAAGTTCTCTTTCAGCTCAAAATCTTGCACACACACACACTTTAAAAAAAAAAATTAAATAGATTTAATATAAACAGAACTGAGGAAACTTGAGGGGGAGCAGTTTGCCCTCTAGAGCCAATGTTACCAGCCAGGAACTCGTATATCATTTTTCCTTTATGTAGGTATTTGAAAATAGAATAAGTTTTCCTTCTGGCAGAATCCAGTTTGTGACTAGTATATTTACAGTTTCAACTTGCAAGTAGCAAGCCTTACATCTATTAAATTTGTATTTTTCTTTACTCATCTGATTTTCCCTGGAGATATAACAAAAATATTCTTTAAAATTTATTGTAAAGATTGAACTTCAATACAGAGACAATGAGTTTAGGTCCTCACAGATCAGAGCTCAACACCTGAAGGTTAACATCACCAACTGTTCACAGAATTGGTAAATGTAAGTGCAATAAAAACTATCAGTATTCAATTGCAATACAAAACCATGGGAAAATATGTGTCCAACTTTTTGGCATTCAAATACAGAAATACAATGAGACGGACTGAGTTTCAAATGTTACTCAGCTTAAGAAAAGAAGCGAGAAACCAGGGCTAAGAAATCTCTGGCTAGCTTTGAAATGTGGGTGCATAGGGGAAAAGTATCTGCTTGACCAATGACCTTATCTTTCTATATTTACTAAAAACTGATCCTGAGATACCAACACATATTCCCAATTTTGTCGAGAACAATTTTTGGAGCCTGCATTTTATTCCTAAAGAGGCATTAAAAATGTATGTTTCTAACACTTCTGTAGCACTCAGTCAGAATGTTGTCAATGCCATCATTCCATAGTTTAGGCAAGACTTGTATGAGTTGTCAATATTTCTGTTTCAAAATCTCCTTCATTAAAAGTTGTTACAGCTATGGCAGGGGTTAGTAAGACTGGATACCAATACAGTAATGTTAGGTGACAGGCAGTCAAGTGTCAAAATAGTCCATAGACACTATTGGCTTCCATCAAAAGAAGATTGATACCAAGTTATAGCTGCTTTTTTCCAGTTACCAAGAATTACTGCTCCACAGTTAATAAGCAAGTTGCAATCTCGTAGAAAATATATGTATATATATTTTTATATACGTAGAGGTAATAGATCCTTGTTCGTTAAACTACTGCCATACCTCCTGTACTCTTCTGCTTGCTGGAAAAACACGTGCTTAAAAATGCAAGCCAACAAACAAACACATCTATGCCTTAAGAGCTGAGTGTTTTTTGCACTGTGAAAAGGAAAATGAAAACTGCCTCTGCTTCCTGTCCCACTGCCCCCTAACAAACAGTTTTCTACTCCCTCCTCTGCAACCTGTATCGACACTTCTTGAGGGAAACTGTACAAAGTCCCTCATAGACTCCAAGAACACAAATATTCAACCTGAAAAGTAACATGTAAGATAACCCAACTCAGCTGACAGCAAGCACTCCCTTCCTTACCAAATCAAATGGCTTTATAAGACTGTAGTGAAAGAGCTTTTGGTGATCTGTCTTTAACAACTACACTGAGAAAGAAGAGATTTAGAAAGTAAAAGGTCAACATATAACTAGGAGGGGAAAATCAAAGGAAATTATAAAATGTGTAGGATATCATCATCTTTCTTAAATATTCATTTAAAGGAATTCTAGAACAAGTGTCCATAAACATTTTTACTTTTCACCTTCTGTCAAGAAGTGAGGAGAAGCATCTCCGAAGCTTTTCCAAAGACTAGCTGTTCTTAGCTAGACCTTCTGCACTTTTAGAAGAATGTGTAATTGAACAGAAGTTTGTTAGTTTGTTGAAACAGTTGTGGGTTCAGTCTTGGTCTCCTCAGACTCTATGGCTCAGCAGTGCAATGTATTTACAAACTTTCCTCCAATGTCAAATATTGGGATGTGTAGAAAACTACAAAAAAAAAAAAAAAAAAAAAAAAAAAAAATATAAAAATTATATTTATTGTAAGGCATGTATTAACATAGTGATTTTTTCCTCCAGTCACAGAAAACTTGAAGGCAGCAAAGCTTCTTCATCACATATGTATAACAAGCATTTATGCTTATGTCCACTTTTTGTCTGTACTGAGTAAGAAGGTGTGATTCGGTCAGCAGCTTACCAAAGCCATTAGCTGCTTGGGTAATTCTGGGAGGTTCTCAGTTGTCAAAGCAGTTTTGATCTTTACTGAGGATTCTTTAGGGCAACTGCTCTGTTTGAAGTTCTTCACTGGTTTGGAGTGCTACAACAGGCTGGTGGATTTGCAGACAGATTTCGGGCAAGATATAAATTGGTAAGATAAGTGTAGTCTCCCATGGGACTCTGCACACTGAATATTGTCACAATCACTATTGTGGGCTGCATCTCTACAGGCTTGTCTGCAGGAATGCACTAGTATTTCTGGCTGTGCCTGGAAAACATAAACAAGTATTTCTTCTCCTAAAGATTGTATTTAGCAGCAGACATTTGATTTGCTACCAGAACAACTGAACAGGTAAATTATTAATTATAGTCCCTATATTTAACAATCACATTTTATTAAATGCTTAACTCTTAATATCAGAATGAGAGTATTGGGCATGTGTCCTTGCTTCCACAAAGACAGATACTTTTTATATATATATATATGTGACTGGTTCCACTTTCCAAATTCAGCAGTAAGTTTTCTCTGCTTCCTTTATAAAATTAATAATTTTATACTCACTTAACAATGCTACTATTAAGCTCAGTTTTTGGAGATACAAATTGCTGATGTGTGTTATAGACACCTATTAAATAGCCTTTGAATAAAAAAGGCATTGGCCAACTGAACACTTCAGCTCCCCTTCCGAGCATATATTCTCTGCTCATGCCATAGCATAGTCTTCGTTAAGGCTTCAGTTCAGAAACATGATGTATATTTTCATGATCGGGAGGTAAAGCAAAGAACTCTGTACAGCTCAGAAGTTAAGAGGTGCAATAAATAAATAAATAATCTATGTTAATGTAGATAAATTTATGAAAAATACATAGGTTGCTCCAAAAGTAATGCCTCCTCTTTATTTCCACAGAAACTACAACAAATACAAAAAGCAAAACACCACTTTACAAAGCAAATTCTCAGCTACAAAAAACTCTTTTTCAACATAGTCACCACCATTAGCTGTGTATTTTCACCAGCAATAATTCAGCAGGAGC
Source organism: Tragopan temminckii (assembly GCA_028571105.1). NCBI lineage: Eukaryota > Metazoa > Chordata > Aves > Galliformes > Phasianidae > Tragopan > Tragopan temminckii. Next base: position 18,660,693 of record JAOWBP010003503.1, read on the forward strand.
CTGAATGCTGTGCTCATTAAAGTCTGCATCAATGGAGATGACCCACTGTTTCACAGCTGCTCTGATGATGTGGTTGCTAGGAAAATGTTGCCTATGCAGTCCATCTTTCATCAGCCCAAACACATAGAAATCAGAAGATTCCAAATCAGGACTATATGGTGGATGTGGCTGGACAGTCCAATGAAGATTGGCAATGTGCTCCACGGTCTTCAAACAGGCATGGTGCCTGCTGTTATCATGTTGCAGGAGAAAGGTTGTCTTCTTCTCTGGCCTAACGCTGGAAGTTCGAGCATTCAGCTTAGTCAGCATCATGATTCAGTGGTTAGAGTTGAGGGTTTTTCTGGGTTTCAGGAAATCTGAAAGGGTCTTTCCCAACATACTTGAACTTTTTCTTGAATGGGGAATTTACATCTTGCTACTCCATGGACTGCTGTTCTGGCTCCAGTTCATAGTGATGGCACCATGTCTCATCACCAATAATGATGTGATCCAGGAAACTGTCACCTTTAACCTCCTGTTGGTTGAATAGATCCTAACAAACTTGCACATGGTGCTCTTTCTGCTCCTGTGTGAGTATTTATGGGACCACCTGGTGCAAACTTTGCAATATTCCAACGTTGCCACCATCTGCTCTGTATCACAGTTCCCTAGTCATAATCTGCTGATTCACATGGATGATCTGACTGAGACGCTCTTTATTTTGTGGTGCAACAGCTGTGCATGGCCACCCAGAAAATGGCATGTAGTTCATGTTGCTGCCACTTTTGCTGAAATGCACACCCCATCGCCTCACTGTGCTCATATCCACTGTTAGGTCTCCATAAACATTCAGAGAATGATAGTGATTGTCATTGTGAGCAGTTTTTTCCTTATGGAGGAATTCGGTGACTTTACTTCATCTGCAGTTCCATGTCAGGTGCCATTTTGACTGCCCTTATGCTGCCATCTGTCATGAAGCAACATGTAATGGAATGTTGGTGGGAAGGTTCAGCCTCTACTGCCACCTACTTCTGCCTCTCATGTTGTGGCCCAACACAGTAAAACAGAAGGCATTACTTTTGAAGCAGCCCCCGTACATTGAAAATGTTCCAGTGAATCGAATAAAATCAGAAACTGAAATTAGACGAAACCTGGGTACACAGGATGATCTCTGTAAGAATCTAGCATTGCCATCAAACTGCCCAGCCTTGCTGTTCTTAGAATACAGGTGTTGTTGGGAAGGTGCACAGAGGCAGTCTTCCTGAACAGCTTACTTGCTCCCAGTCATGCAGATCTTGTGTGCGACTGGTCTGCTGGTGATGGAATTGAAAATAGAAGAGATGAGATGCGAGTTGCTGGTTTTACAAATGAAGAATGAAATTGGATGCATTTTGCCCACTTTGCAATCAGCCATTATGTATATGTTTAGCTTGAAAAACTAATCTGGTAGTTTTCAGATCCAATCATATTAATGAAGTAGCAGAATTACTTGTGTGATTCTGTACTACAGTCAATTTAGTAAATAGATATGAAGGAGAATAAAATACGTAAATTTTTATAATACTCTTATAATTCTACAGAAATTAAACCAGTAAAAAATGTAGATTGAACTTTGTTTTAATTGGTTTATGTTTAAAGATTCTTTGATCAGTGATAACAGTAATATATATTAACATGTTGCATTTTAAAGTGACGCTGCCTTTCATTAATCAAGTGTCTGTATGGTTGATTAATTTGAACAAGGTTTAAATTGCTATGAAAATTTATCATTCATAGCCATGATCTCCATTTACATATATGTTAATTATTGTAAATGTAATCTTTTTCTGAATCCTCTGGGTTGCATACTAAAAAGACACAGTGATCACAGTGAGTGTCTACTTTTCTATTACAAAGTGAACTCTTACCAGTATTCGCTGAAGTCTGTTTCAGTTGTCAAAGATACACTAAAAACATTAAAACACTTTATGCAAAAGGCAAGTTCAAATACTGTAGATGCTATTTCCTTTTCAAATTATTTCTTTATTCAATGGCTGGAACACTTAAGAAAAAGAAACTAACTACAGCCGTCCACTGCACAACTAAGTCCTGTCTCTACAGGCTAAAAGAAATGTTTCCCTACTTACTCTTAGACTTTCTCCATATTAACTACATTATTAATAATCACGAAAAGGATTTTTCCGCACGTCCTTTGAAAAGAGCATCTTGAAGAAGTTACTAAGTTAAAGGAACCATTTGTATTACAAGTAGAATGAGTTAAGTTGTGTAAGACAGACATCTCTGAGGTTTATAGCCTCTTAACATGACAAAGAAGAAAATATCTGTCCAGCGGCTGTAAAACAGCCATATTAGAGTTCCTCACACACACCACACCGATGCTTGTGGTTAATGCAAATAAGCACACTTGCTTTGCTTTCTACTAGCTCTCAAGCTCAAGAAGATGACAGTCATTTGTCTAAAACTTATTACATTTGATGTAGTCCAGAGTTTTATCAAGGTTTAAAGAGAGAGATGTTTCACAGAACATTTCCCCCAGTGTTAGAAAGAGAAAAGACATTGGCAGGAAATGGATTTCAGATATGGAGCATAAAGTATCTCTCTTTCAACAAACAACTGTTACAGCTTTTATTAAAAAATGCATTTCAATAGAAACTAATTACTGTCCATTAAATTACACTTTGAGCCTGATATTGCTATTAATTACTTTTTTTTTTTTTCCATTCACAAGAACTGACATTTCTTCTTTTTGTACGTGTGTGGATTTCCTTGAAACATTCTGACAAATTTTATTCAGAAATTACTTAAAATAAATCATAATTGCAAGCAGATAAGTGCTAGGGCTTCCAGACTGTATTCCAGGAAATACATCAGCATATGCTTATATTCATCTTTGTTAAAACAGTATCTCTTCACTTATCTTTAGTGTACGGCTGGTGTCATCTTCTAGAGGGTGTTAAATTGTTCCTTGTACTTTTTAATTTATTTCCCATGTGTTTCTGTTATTTGTACATTTTTAAATTAATCTTATATTACACAGTCAAGAAAAGGATTGTTTCTAGATGCAAGTTAAAAGATTTCTTTATTTCTATAGTTTTTTAAAAAAATAATTTTCTATTCAAATGCTTAGCATTTACATAATATATTCACTTCAGGACCAACCTCATTTCTTAGTCACAACTTAATGCAATTAAAATGTCTATCTAGAAACCTTTGCAAGCATAGCACCTTTATACTACCTGACTGAGCAGTTTCAAAGGTACTTAATTTGCAGTTTTATTTTGGACAATCTCATAATGAAAATATAGTGGCTTGTGTCCCAATTCCATAAATGGATTAGACACATTTGTGAAAATCATACAAATCTTTTGACATGCCCATGCATAGATTTGGGAATGTGCTGTTGCAGTAATGCACATCTTTACGTACTGTTTCAGTAAAACATCTTTGCAAAATCTGAGTTGTTTGGGTGAAGAGAGCAGAAAAACGTTGCCTTCTTTCACTATAGCTTTGGTGGCTATCAGATCATTGTGTCCTGTAGCACAGATTGTCTGAAATTTATGGTTATTTAAAGTGCTTTTTTTCCCATAAATCTGAAATATTAATGGAATTCACATTGTGAAGAGATTTTGGCATTAACTGATTGAAGCTGCATAGCTGCAATAGTACCACGGATGTAGATATAATACTATGAGCTATACAGTTTATGTACATATATGCACGCTTATAGAGAGAATCTGCTTTCAGAATTAAAGTGTTGATAAGGAAATTCTATAACTTAATCCCAGGCTGAATTACGGTGTGACAGAAATTCTGTCTGCACTATTTGCATGTACCTTTCTGACAAAACTGGGAAATTAAAACACATGAAATATAAAAATGTTCAGTTCTGATTTTGAAGATTTGAAGACAACACTGAAAAAATAAAAAGCATTCTGAAAAAAGTTCATAATTAATTTCAAATCTCTCAATCTCTTCATCATGAGAAACTTAGTAAATTTTTTCAGGAAAGGCATATGTGGTGATTTGTTCACAAATACAAGAATCGGGATACACCCAAGAATATTGTTACGGCACAGGTTTAAAGCAAACAAAGTACAGATCATTGCTTTTTCATAAAAGAGTAGGTATCACGACTTACTGCTATGGAATGTTAGAGAGGCCAAAAATAAAAAAGAGTCAAGGATGATCAGATAAATTCATAGAAAGCAAAATCTCACAGAATTTGTTACAAATTTTTGGGAATTTATTTGGTGTGTGATGCCTTTATGTAGATATTTATAGTCTAGGAAGGCATACTGGATTACTGAGTTAACTTATCCATTGCTATCTCTGCAGTTGCTAGCCATGAATTTTATACATATACACTAAAAGAAGAATTGCGTTAGTATGTATTGATTTAGGAAACCTATCTGTTAGTAATTCCTTGCTAGACAATTCTGTCTCTTCTTCCCTCAGCACCTAGATAAAATGGTAGACATCACAGTGGTGAGAATAGCATGTTAGTCCTCATCTGGGAGGAGAAAACATCTCATTGCTTAACTCCAGGAGCTGTTTTCTTCAATGACTTTCTTCTTGATCTTCAAAACAAAAGCCTCCCATGCCTGTGACCAGTGAAGCTTGCCTCATTCCCAGGATGATCCCTGTTGGAAGCCCAAGTCCAGCCTCAACCCATCAAGCTTTATGGCCTCCTAGGGCTTTGCAGGAAAGGATCCCAGCTGGTGATCTGTTTGTCACCATGGTTAGCAGGAGGCTTCCCAGGGCATCAGGAGCTTCCACATGAGAAATCCCTCAAGTACAGACTATTGGGTATGTCCAGAATTTCCTCTCAGCTTTCCAACTAGAGTGCCCAAAAATAGTTTAGAGGAGACTTGCAGGTATGTAATATAAATCTTCATTGCAGCAGGATGACAGAAGCACTTCTGCATGCATCTCCCAGAGGAAACCAAGAGGGCAGAATTTGAGCCATAAGATCTCTAAAATAAGGAACGTTACTTTCCTTCTTTCTGGAGCAGAGGATATTACCTGTGAAAGGTAAGGAATTACCTGGAGTTCCATTTTCAACATCTGGTCACCTTCAGTCAGCCTAGTAATAGCTGTTGCCGCTGTGTTTTGTTGGACCTCTCATGCTCTCCTGCTTCCTGTCTCCTCTGGCAGGAGATCTGGACGTGACCTCAGGGGCTGGTGGTGCCCAGGACCAACTGGAGCCACATCACACCCAGTGCTGAGGAGCCACCTCATACCTAGTGCAGAGGAGTCATGTCAATGGAACTGGAATTCTTCTCATGTAAGTAAGAGCTAAAGGACAGAGGATCTTTCTTAGTTTGAAACACGGCATTTGGAAAATTAAATTTAAGCAATGAAAGATACTTATTCTTAGGAAGTGAATTATTTTAATTGACAATTTCTAATATGTAGGACTAAAATGTTATCAGGCTTGAGAAACTTTCTGTCACTTGGTTGAAGTCTGTTGATTTTAGAAGGAAATGAAATAGTGGTTTCTCATTGAAAGCATCAGTGTTACTTGTAGGAATGGCTAATTGTCAATTTTGCTGGCATATATGTATGTGTGTGTGCATGGGTTTTAGCATATATGCAATGTGCCCTGATTGATAAATCTCCAGTTAATAGAAAGGATATAAAAATACACTGCAAGTTTAAGAACAAGGTCTGGTTTTAATTTTTGTTGAATAGTTCTTGTTTCTTAGTTTATAATGGCAAGAATGTTGACATATATTTCAGCAAATGATGCCATTTCAAAAAATATAATTATTTTTTTTCCTGCAAACAGAAGCTTTAGGAATATCCCAGCTAATTGCAGCGTTTAAGGTCAATGAGCCCAGAACATTGGTCTTTTAGAATAGTTTGTGGAGACTTTTTTAGAGTTTTATATTTAGCCTTGTAGTAAAGGTAGAGACTGTGCAAAGATAGGCCTTGGCTCAACTTCTCTTGGCCAAGTTGAACTGCAAGTTTGTTGTCTAACATAAATCTTTCTGCACAAAAAAATATCACCTTACAATCAGGTTGCAATTTATTTACATAGAATAGATTGCATAAATATCAGCTCCAGAAACTTAGCCTGTACTGTTTATTCACACAAACACACAGCAAAACGGTCCTGTTCCAGTGAGCCTACAGACCATGATTAATGTAGAGACTGGACATATCTGTGGGAATATAAGGACCCAAGGGTAACAGCATGACAGGGTAGGTAGCATGACAGCAAGGGTAACAGCAACCTCAACTCAGTGGTTGGCATGTGGACATGATGCCATGGAAAGTTGAGGTTTACAGAAACAATTGCAAACAAAAGGGAGGAGAGCTCAATGGCATTTCCAGCCAGCTGTCATTGATCAGGAAAGTAGCTTGGATAAACAGAAGCAGGATCTGTGACAGAAGCAGGCACTGAAAGAGGGATTGTTAGATTGGAGGTCAGGAGAAAGGTAGTAGAGCAGTGATACTTGCAAAGAAGCAGTGCTTGAGTTTGTGATCTGGTGGTCTTCTCCACACAAGAAGGCTTTTGGAAAGGAATGAAGGGGAGTGAGCATCAAATCCTATGGGAACCATACAGGAAATTGTAAGAAAAAATGAATAGGATATGTCTATAGAAGATGCACGAGTTGTGGAAGAAGAGGAAGAGGACCATTCTGAAATCTGTGGGACAATTAAATACTTAAACAGATAATGAAAAACAAGAGTAGTGAGGATAGGCCCACACTCATCTCCTGAACTTATTGTTTCTATTCTCTGAGGTCTCCAGAGGTGTCTTTGAGTGGAGTTGGACTACCCAAAAAGTACTCTACTAAAACATTTATGATGTTAAAAGTGTATTCTTTTTAGTTTTCTCTTTTTATAATAGAATCTGCTCTAACTGGGATAGAAGATTGAGGCTTGTTATTAGATATAAATACAATAAACCCAAACAAGGTAATCTATTTAAGTTTCTCCTTATTACACAATAAAAGAAAATCCATCATCTGGATTCTAGAAAATCCATGTAACATTTAAATAGGCATTACTTTCAAAACCATTTCTTTATTTTAACAGAAAAGGATGTTGCTGTGTTTAAATCTAAGCGAACGCCTCCATTGTTTCTCTCTGTTAATGATCACTTCAAACATTCTCTTTATCAATTTGTTTTTCCTAGAGAAAAAAAAAATACTTAGCAACTGAAAACTAGTAGAAAGATTCCATATTTCAGCTCTCTAAAGCCTAATTTCTCCTCTTGAAGGGTAATAGTCTCAAATTTCTACAACCTAAAAATTGGATTGCTTTGGCCTTGTCCCAGACTATAAAAGAGTTATCATGTGAATTAGGGTGCAACCACACTATGCCCATGCACCAGCCCTATTGAATTTGGCTGGGGGAGGGGTGCAGTTCTGCCAGGCTGAGCAGCTGCAAAATTGGACCTTCACAATAGAAATTAATCTGGTAGGCAGCCAGGAAGAACAAATATCAGGAGCTGGGTTTCTCCACAGTTTCAGACCCATAATCACACAATGCTTCACCCCTAGATCTGCTTTGCTTGCTCGACTTCTGCGTGTATGAGAGCCTGTCCTCCAATCCCTTCAGCAAGAATCTTCTGTATTTCAGCACCCTGCCCACATACAAGAATGATGGAGTCAGCACACAGAGCGGAGGCAGGCATGCATGAACACCAAAACAAAGCCGGTTTGGTCCAGTTTTAGGCCAGATCACTTTGAGAGTATCCTTTCAGTAAGGAGTTATGGGCTTTCAGATTTTTATTCAGATTAGCTTCACTTACTGGCAGTAATAGAGAATCACTTTCCTGCTGGTATTTCATTTTTTCCCATATGCCCAAATTTCACCAAGAATAATCCCGTCCTCCTCTCCATATAATCAAATCTCTATACATTCACCAACCCTACTTTACATATTTTTTCTCTTCTAGGACATCTGTACTCTGCATACTTTTGCATTCTCCCCTCACCCTTTCTTCTTAGCTGCTCTATGTTTTTATGTCTCTCAGGAGGGGTTAATTCTTTACAGCTGCGTCCTGCTTGCCAGGAGTCTCACATGTGCAAATTATTAATCTTTTCTATTGCTACAGTAACTCCCAAGGCTTTAAACACCCCCTACCTAAAACTGGCCCTTTTCCAAAAAAACTTTCATATTCCCTCTCTAAAAGATAATTTGGTCCCCTGCAGGGCTTGCACTCTTACTTAGCACAATTGCCTAAGTAGAGTTCCTTATTTCCACATAATAATTTACAAATTGGAATTTAATTTAGAAATTTAAACCCCAGAGTACTGAATTTCTCTGGTTGTTTTACAATTGATATGTTAGTTTGTTGTCTTTTTTTTTTTTTTATACTGTTTTCTTTTGTTTTGCTGTTGAATAATGTGTGTAGTTTAGCGGTTGTAATGATAACGATGTGAAATGCAACTTGTAATGTCAGCTGATGTAGCGAGGCTTCCTTTCCTTGAAATACAGAAGCTGATTCTTAAGTATTGAATGACTTAACTGAGTCAGTACAGGATGTGTTGGATTTCTGTTTAATAGGAAGTTTAAGTTATTAACAATTATTTAGCCTTTTTTTTTTTTTTTTTTTTTTTTTAACTTGGGATATTTAATCAACGTAGAGTGTCCCTGGTTTCTATCAGCAGTTATGAATTCATAAATGTACGTACTGTGTAAAGCTCAATATATACAAATCTATGCACATACAGGAATGCGTCCACTTCTATGTACACACACATAACTATGTCTATAGGCATAGACACACACATTGTTTTAGTCTGGGATGACTGATGAGCTGGCATTTTTTTCTATCCTCTGTCTCTCTCTTTCTGATATGTTGTCCTGATTTCATATATATTTCTCAGCTACTGATTGGATATCATTATGGTACTTTCAAGCTTCCCAATAAATAATTTATCTTGAAAGTTAGATATGTCATAATAAAGCATTAAGACACTCCAGGCAGTGCATTCCTGGTTGATTATATGCCTCCAGTGGTATTATAAGGCACAGGCAGAGGACTGAGTGATTTTAAACACCTGACAAGTGCAATAATCCCCAAGAACTGCATGGCCTGGAGCATCTTACTGCTGTTATGAAACAGAATTTATAAATAAAAATAAGAAGAACAGCCAAACCTATTTATTTATTGGGCATTATGACACTGGTGTGACATCACCAAGGGCCAATCAGTAATTTAGATTTAAGTTGACTTCTAACATTCATTTTCTAATGTGAACAATAAAACCAAATACTTCTCAAAAATATTAAACAGTTTTGAGTTTTATGTGTGCAAATGAAATTTAAAGGTGTGTTAGTTGCAATTTAGACACATGATCTGTTTAATATATACAGAAAGTCTCCCTGTAGGCCAATTAAAAAACCTTCCAAACACTGTTGACTATAATTCACATAGTATTTATAACTTAAGTAAGTTAAATTTTAACATCTCAGGTAATAGCTCTGCAAGAACAAGAATGAGATTTCCTTACAATAATAGCCTGATATAAATTGCATTTTCTCCTCTGAAGAAAATTGTAAACAAACACTTTAACAGCAAAGAGGTTATGGGCTATGTAAGAATGTTGTTTGTAGATTATTTTCTAATTAAGTGTAAAATTCCTGGGTAAAGAAGTCTAGCTTTGAAATCCATAATATGTATAGCTTGTAAAACTGGAGCTGCAGCATATAGTGATAGTTAAACAAATATTTTCCTAATGAACAAACATAAAGAAGTGGTATTTTCGTGTTTGTTTGTTTGTTTGTTTTTCTGGTACACATACAAAATATCATGGCTAACATATTTAGCTGCTGGATATTGAAAATCTTGCCTCCAATTCACAACCTGAGACTGAGCATAGTCAAAAGCTGTTATAATCTTGTGCATAAGCACAAGCTGTAATGATTTCTCTCTTTACCTCTGTGGCAGGGAAAATGTGTTCAAATCATGCAAACCATGCTTAACAAGAATGTGGGATGGCAGTGGCAGGAGTAAAGGAATGAGAAAGGTTCTGAAGAAATTATGCTGCAAATAACATATGTACTGAACAAAGATAAATTATTGTGCAATTGGTTACTACTGGGCAGGAATTTTTCAGACTGACTTTAATTCAGAATAGCCCAGAATGGCTGAGGTTGGTGGGGACCTCTGGAGATCATCTAGCCCACCTCTTGCTAAAGCAGGGTTACAAATAGCGTGTTGCCAGAGTAGTGCCTAGTTGTGTTTTGAGCATCTCTAAGGATAGAAACTCCACAACTTCTCTAAGCAACCTGCTCCAGCGCTTGACTACCCTCCAAAAAGTGTTGAGTTTTTTTGTTGTTATTTAAATGGAATTCCTTGTGTTTTGTCTTGTGTCCGTTGTTTTTTGCTCTCCCACTGAATACCACTGAGAGGAGACTGGCTCCATCTCCTTTACTGCCCTCCCATCTGTCAAGAATTTATAAGACCTCCTGAGCCTTCTCTTTTCCAAGCTGAACAGCCTTGTCTCTCGCAGTCTATCCTCATACAAGAGATGTGCCAATCTCTTAATCACCTTCTTGGCCCTTTGCTGAATTTGTTTCAGTATGTCCTTATCTTTTTTGTACTGGGGAAACCAGGACAGGGCCTGTCAGGTTTGCCTGATGGTAGAGATATTTTTGCCTTCATTTGGTTGGGTGGATACTGTCTCTTCCTAGCAGTCCTCACTCCTCAGGGGAACTATGTTTATAAAAAGCACATCCCTATTGTCAACTATACACATGTAGCTGATTGCTCACCTGCAGGGTCCCTATGCTCCTCAAGCCAACGTCTCTCACTGGAAGGATCAAGGAGAAAACCTCTCGAACTCCCATGCCATTGACTCTCACCCCCAGGGCCATGTAGTTATTCAACAATTCAGCAGCTAGAAACTTAAGATGCGTATGAAGAGGAAATGTGACCTATGTTAGTTATGCTCTTCCTCACTCTTTATGTGGATTACTATTTCTCTTAAGTCAGATTCAATAAATGTAACAAAAGGGTCGATATAATGTGTATGTTCCATACACTCATGGTAGAACAACCACTGTTGTTATGGAGCATACTTGAAAATGGTCTGGCTGTCTAGGCTACCCAGAGCTGAATAGCAGTATTCTGTGCTTGCACAGGGAGCAGTTCTCACTTGCGTGTTGTGTAGCACACAAGCAAGGATTACTGCGCACATACAGATAGAGGCTTGAATTTGCATGTCTGCATGGCAATGTCTATAATTAAGAAAAATATTCCTGATCATTTCATAGATATTGGGCACAGAGTAACTTGGCCTGCAAGATTGGTTATTGCCGTTTCTAAAATTTCTGATAAACCATTAAGAAAAAGACTGCCTGTAAATTATATGTTGATAAACAACACTGAACTCATTCAGACAGTGTACTGGTGTAACCTGCAATCTGAAAACACAGGACCTACCAGGCCAGAGCAGATTAGAGGTCATGATGGCTGAGTAGCATGGCTCTGCATGCAGCCAGCACCAGATGCTGCAGGGGATAGAGTAGCACCTCTGTATGGACTGTAATGGAGCAGTTTTCCTGTGAGGATTGGTCTCTTCACAACTCTGCCATTTCTGGTGTGCATCTTGTACTTTGAAGCATTGAGAGTGTTCATTGGCTTGGGATTATTATTTCTTTTCACCACAACTACTTTTGTGGTGAAAAATTATCAAAGAATAATTTCTTAGTCTGGTTAACAGTTTTTCTCCCAGACAACTGCCTTTATGACCTGAATTCATGAGAGGAATCTTATCTTCCATTAGAAAAAAAGTTATCAATTCTTAAAACCTTCTAAAATCTATTGTAAGTATATTCTATTTTTGCTCCACTTATATGCTGTAATGCAATATAGAACCAAACAAAATTAATGGACTACAGTGGATATTCCTATCAGTTTTCTTTGTCACAATTGATAAAATAACAGAAATATATATTAAAAAAAATACTGTCCCAATAACATGGAGAGGTTCAGAGAATCTCGTTCCCATGGAAATTCCATATTCTGCATAAAGATGTCTCGTGTTTAGAGCCTGATTCATTAGCAGTCCATGGGCAAAGATGAGATATTTAATCCGTCATTCCATAATAGTGAATCATCATCTGAATTTAAAATTCAAGTGGGTAGAAGGCTTTTTGCATTATTATACCCTGTTCAGAATTGACGCTCCTATGTCATACAAAGATGGTCCTATCTCTAATTGTGCAGGGCTGTTTTAGTGTGGCTATGTTAGTGTTGTCAGTGTACCATTATATTAGTGTTTCCCCCATACACACATGCATACACCCACTCCCCCCCCACACACAGTCTTCTTATCTTGTTCCAGCCAATATCATCCAATTAATTGCTTCACATGCTACATTCTTCCTAATGAGGGTGGGCAACAAGGACAGTATGCTGGCAAGCTTCTCTGCTCTCAATGGAAAGTCCGTCACTGCTGCAGAGTTACCCGTTCAGTTATGTGAAATAATCCCTGGCTCTTGTTTTACCCTTCCCTTGGGGTACCTGCTCCACTGAATGACCCCATCGTGCTTGGTGCATTGAGATTTTGAAACTAGCTGCTAACTACTGTGGATGCATTTCCTGACCTTACTGGTGGGAATTGAACCAAAGTCTCTCAAGTGCTGTAGGATCTAATTAATATGCATCTTATTCCAGGAAAGACTCATTACTTTATAGATATTTATATAAGGAGTATGTCTTCTATAGTGGTTAATAACTATGGATAAAGTTTCATTTCTGATAGAGGAATAAAGCTTTTGTTTAGATATGGATTTTTAGTTTTATTTAAAAAAAATGAGAAAGTATGGCTATGATAATCAGGTGAAAGATCCAAATAGTTACACAAAATTTTTTCCTTGCCATGAGTGCTAGCTGGTAGATCCTCTCCTTCCTCATCTACAATTTGACAGGGAAAAGGAGGGGAGGGGGGGGAACTAATTTAAGAATTAATTCAAAGCCGTAGCATTGTATTAAAATACACATGCAGGCATACGTGCACAAATGTGCTTGTATTTCTCTGGAATACTGTGAGGATAAGTGTCAAGATACATGTAAGAAGCACCAGAGGGTTGAATGGACAGATATTGCAGTCAGTGCTAGCAAAACTACCTGGTTTATAGCTTTATGTTATCCGCTCTCAGCTATCAGAAAGTTATAGCTACATGCTATGTCTGTTGTCTCCTACAGTGCTGTACTGGGAGAGACAGTGAATAACGGATGCCCTGGGAATCAATGCCCTTTCACTCTCTTCTGGCTCTCATGATTAGGCTCTTCCATTGTCTCTTAGTTGTCTTTTTCCAAGCTGAGGTGTCCTGGAACAACTCAGTTGTTCCACATTCAGATGTGCATTAGCCTACTTGGCCTTTTCTATTTTGACTATAACCTTTTTGAAACGACCATATTTGCAGAAGTATTCAGAATGCAGATGAATCATAGATTTATTTATTCAAAGGCATTCTATTGGTTTCTGGTTTGTCACTATTCCTTCCTAAAGATTCACATAACTTTATTTGCTGCTTTGACTGATAATGAGTACTGACCTAATTCTTCCTTGGGTCTAGCATGTGTTCTTATTGCTGAATCACAATTATCAGTTCAGAAAATATTAACTCATATTTGCAGTTAGGAGTTTTTCCTATGTGCATCAGTCTTTGTTTATTTGTACTGAATTTCATCTATCTTTACGTTCATCAGCTATGCAGTTTCATAACGTTCCCCCGCAAATCTTGGCCATCAGTCTTTTTCCTATGCACCCTGTATTTTGTAAATGCAGAATTGTTGTTGCCCATGCATAGGTAGGACAAAAGGTATTTCAGGAAAATTCTACATGCATTGTTCTTGTGTACTTCTTTTTTTTCATATATGTCAAACCACTTTAAGCCAGGGCTAGTTACAGCCTATGCTTTACAGATGAGAAACTGGGGGATGATTTGGCCGCACTCCCTTCATAAGCATGTCAAAGGCCTTTATTTCCGTGGCCAGCCAGGATCCACCCTAGTGGTTAGGTGTCACTTGTCATTTGCATTTCAGAATTATGTGTTTGTTTAAAGAGCAGTTTGCAGGATTTGCAGTATGAAAATACTGTTTCAGCCTTCTCTGTAATACTTATTTCTAGCACTCGCAATCATTTTGATTAGTTTAGGTTGACAAAACTCATTTAATAATGACAAATTAGAGATTATCCTGGGAGAATAACAAAAGTCTATCTGTGGAAAAAAAAAGAGAATTTCAACCCTTAGGATGTTCAGCATTGATTAGATCTCATTACAGAGTGCCTTAAGTGAAATGATTCAGAACTCTGCATTTCTGTTTTCCATACCCTGAAATGTTGTGTCACAAAACAGTAGATTTGTGGAGGGACTAGTACTCCCTTTACAGAGAGTGAAGCCTTAAAGGGACACAATATTTGAGTGTTCTTTCTATTTCTAGTGCTAGACACTCCTAGTTATCAGCAGACTTATACATAGCAGCATGGTTTGCCTTCCCCCATCATAGCTTTTACAATAATTTGTAGAGGGCTTCAGTTTTCAGTGTTGTCACTTTTGCACCTTTTGCTGAGTACTAAATTCACCTTAAAAAAACATGTCTACACATTAAGGGTTCTATTCATGAATGACTAACACCTCATTTGCACTTGAATTTCATTCAGGTTAAATGGAAACATTGTGTAATGCTGTGGAATTTACACAAATTTGATATCCTTGAATACAGATTACAGGTAATGAAATTGACACTTTGTTGTGCATATTAAAGATGCCCAGAAGCCAAAAAGGATGGAGAATAAGAGGAAAAAAGGATCAGAGCTGGCCTGAATGAGCAAAGTACCCTTACAGAGAAGTGGGAAAAGGGAAAGAGGAAATCAAAACAATTTTGTAATGTGTAGGTGTTCCCTGCAGCTCAGCCCCAGGAGCAAATAAAGCTTGGGCTTTTGATGCTTGCTGTATCTGCTTGGAGATCTAGGGTTTTCACCTACCTGGTAGTGACATTCATGTGGGAATCTGTATTCGTCTAAACTGAGTCTCCCCCTTCTCATTTCAATTTTGTATTCCCATGAATCTCGGGCAATTGCTGGAACAGTTTTCTTATACCAATATTTCTAACCACTCTCCTTTCACATATCTTAAGGTGTTGGGTTGTGTTTTTTTGGTGTAGAACATTCACAAGGGTATGATTTGGAATTTTACTCAAAAACTGACGTTGCTTTTTTTGTCATTTGAGTATTTGAAGCACTGCAACTTTTCTGTTGAAAATGCTAACCGTGGGGACCACTGTACTCGCTTTTTTGCATGAGATGGTCTGTCTTATTCCCTGATTCCTGTGATGCCAGATCGAGTGGCTCACCAAACTATGACCTGGACACACAGGTGAGACAGGAATATGAATATTGATAATTGCATAATCTTGTT
>JAOWBP010003503.1:18676090-18699955 GCA_028571105.1 Tragopan temminckii
AATTTAAAAAAAAAAAAAAAAAAAAAAAAGGCAAAAAAGCAAAAAAAAAAAAAAAATAATAATAACCTGCATACGTCTTACGCTGTAAAGATCTACTTTATATTCTTTTAGAGGACAAACTCCATTAGATATGCACTTACTGTACATTGGATTGTAAATCTTACAATTTAATGGTAATTCAGTGAGCAGTTATTGCTTCTGTGGCCTTTTTTCTTTCTTTTTTGTCCCATCTCACTTGTGAAATAGGGTTACCCTTTACAAGTGTCACATCCATAGATTCATCTTTTGTACTCTATAGTTGTTCCTAGTGCATCATTCTAAGTGAAAAGAAAAATAGGAAGCCAAAGCTACAGGAGGGGCATTGGGGGAGGGGGTCTATACATAGAAATACAGCATATAGCAGCAGAAAGACCAAGGCAGTTTAGCATCAATCTAACAGATTAAAATTTTGCTGTAAAGGTACATTTTCTTTAACCTCATTCTCATTCGTTTTTCCACTGTGGCTGCTGTTTGAATTCCCAGGAAGCAGAAATGGTGTCTTAATGATACGAGCCTTTTTGCCTTGCTTACACTGTTAATACTCTTATCCCTTTTCTGATATGAAATACTTTTTGTAGAAACAATATACACATTTGTAAAGAAATTATAAAAGGATTCTCCTTTTGAAGATAATGAGTTCTCTTCAGGAACTGCAGGTTACGTGGAACACAAATGAGCTCTAAGTGGAGGGATTTAAAGTCCTGCTACAGCATTTAATTTCTTGAGGAAAGGAGTTCAGTTCAAGGTTAGCCTGTTATTGTGGCACTGGCAACTACTTCTCTCATTCCTGTTCTTCTGCCAGCAGTACTGCACAAAAGGCAGTCATTTTTATTTAATACGTAGGGAGGTATTAATCACTGCAGTGTTTTCTTGCAAAAATTTGTCTTATCAAATTCATTGTTTCACCACTCATGACAATAATAGGTGTTTAATTACTCAATAAGAGCAGTTTATAGATTCCATTTTTCCTGTTTGCTGGACAAATGGTATTGATTTTGTACTTTGATGCAACATGAAACTGTATTAAACACAATTAGAATTCTAAGGCTGGCAATGTGGATCAGTTGTGGTAACTGAGCTCCTTGCTAAAGGAGCTGCATTTTCCACATTTTGACTGTATATGAATTCTTAGGAGAGGCAAATATCTTTAATGACACTCCTTTTATTAAATAAGATCTCGGTGTGTTTTTCTTGTTTTATTTCAGAGACATTTACAATTGTTATAGATTTTTATATATACAAGACAAATAGTTTATGCAATTTTTTTTTCAGATAATCGTCCCTTTCTAGTGGTAATAATTTGTGCTCGTTCCAACCTCCAACATATCTTATCCTACCGTCATGCTGTACTTGCAAACAAGATGTCTTGCATGAAAAATAAAAATTATGTTGTACCCCAAGCTTGAGTTTGGACAGTAAAAATTTATGAGAGTAGGAAGGGCAGCAGGCTGCTTTTTCTGCTTGTGTGTGTGTGTGTGTGTGTGTGTGTGTGTGTGTGTGTGTGTGCAGAGCTTTTAGTTCTCTTCAGAGGCTGAATATTAAGCCATGTGTGGGTTTTTCTTCTTTTTTTTTTCTTAACTGATGTCTCTTATTCTATTGTCACTCATGACATGTTATTGATATATCAGTATCTGCATAGGCTCGAGCCCTTTCTTCAGGTAAGATTTTAGTTGATTTGCAAAAGTTGCACTGCCAAGACAATTGTTCAGAGCTTCCTTTGTGGGTCAGTACATCTTTAATTACAATTCTTTACTGCTACTGGTGCTTTCATAAAAATTGCCAGTTGGGAGTGTTTCGTGTTCTATAATTTTGTGTTTATTTTTTGTTTCCGAAGACTCAGAATGAAATAAGGGTGAGCATACCTGAGTCAAAAAAGAAATAATGATTCTTGTTAATGTGCTTTCCACTGTACATACTTAAATAACTAAATCTTGATGTTTTGGGTTTTTTTTTTTCTGCTTGTTGGCTTCAAGCTTCTGAGTGAATAAATTAGATAAAATCTCGCATCTTATTTTTATTAGTTTTATTTATATGTTCCTCATTAAAATTGATTGAGTATTTCTTGAGAATATGGTCAGAATTCACAAGAACTACGCCTTGATTGATTGAGTAATATTTTTGAAGGCAACGTGTCACAGATAGGGATATCTGCGTTATTCTTTCCTGCAAAAGTACCATTGATATTGCTAAAGGAAATGCAAGTACTTATAGTATCCTTTGAATTGCATGCATGGATGTGGTATGTGCTTGGTGGGGAGCATGCTGAGTCTCAAGTAATACCCATCGATTAGTCACCTGTTTTAATGATGGCTGTATTTTTGCTCACTCCTTTGGGAACCTTTGGAATAATGCATTATTTCACAATGTATGTATTAACATATTTACACTCATGTTTTTGTCACACTTTCTTTCAAATCTTCTACAGAGCAATTCTCAAACTCTGAAAAGCTCCGATTCCTTATCTAATGCCTACTTCGGGAGCTTCAATGAGAATACTCATGCTTAAACTTAAGGACTTGCTTAAGTGATTTGCTGGGTCAAACTTTATCCTGGGTGGACCTTCTTGTTTCTCTTCCAGGCATGATTTATATCCTATGTGATCTGAGTAACTTGGGAACTAATGGCTTGTTCCATTCTTTGTGTTAAAGGCGGTGGGTTAGGTGTTCTTTGCTTCATGAAAATCAGTACAGATTTCAATTACCCAAACAGCAGGTAAGACATTAACATTAAGAGGATGTAGGTTGCACTTTCTAATCTGTGGTGGTGCCTCAGCTATCCAGATGTTATGGGGAAATTGAATGAATGTAAGATGGATTCTGAATAATTGAATATATTGTTCTTATTTATTTGGATTACTGTAACACTTAGAGGTCTCAACCAAGATGGTGACCTTGTTGTGCTGGTATTGTAAAAACATGTACTGAGAGACTGTTCTGCGTCAGAGGGGTTACATTCTAAATAGCTGAGACGGACAAAGGTTAATAGGGACACAAAGAGGCGCTGAAATGTGAAGAGACTTGCCCAAGGTCACCTAGCAGGTCAGTAGCAGAGCTGCGAGTTAAGCCTACATCTCCACACCCCTGTTCCAGCATCCTGTGCACCAGATTGCCTCCCCAGTGATTAAACTATCTGCCTTTAATAGCTATTGAGGGAAGTAATTGTCTTTGATTTAGTGGGGAATTTTGGATAGCGACATTTGAGTATGTGGCTACTTGGTTGTTGCACTTGGGTGAAAATACAGCTAGATAATTTTATACTATAAGGAAAAACATTTAAGCATGACTCTTTATTGGAAATTTAATAAATACTTCTCTGAGGTGGTTGCTGTTTCACAGAAAGGTTGCTGCGATTGCTAGTGTTTCTTGGTCAGTTTTACCCAGGTGTGTTTGCTCTTCAGGTGTAGCATACAAAAGCAAAGGTAGGGCCAAGCACCTGGATTGGCTATTAGGGAATAATGTTTTAATTATGTCAGACAGAGCATCCTGAGGCCCGTATCCTTCTTATGACAGTTCACTTTCAAAGCTACAATGCTTCATTTCAGTAACTTTATTACCATTTGGCTCAGAGATTGCTATTTCGCCTTGGCCACAGATTTCATCAGTTGCCCGGCTCACCTTTGTCCACACTATACTTGTGAAATGACCTGCTCCTTTAGTGCTTGTCAATAGTAAATTGCTGCATCCTCAGTGTCCAGGCTGAGACACAGTAAAGAACACAACTCTTTATTAAATTACCGGATTTTACACTTAATTTTTTTGGATTAAACTTGAATGTGAAAAGTCTTAATTACCATTTAATACCAAGTAATTAAAGCACTGGCCGGGGTCAACTATATAAAGCGCATCAGTTTGAACTGCCACCTGATTAATAGGCTTGGTGATATAAAAAGTTCAGCACAAAAGCATGCTCTGCCAGGGTCAACGCTTTAATAGCTGTGGAAAGTGCAGTTTTTGCTGTAATTCTGTTCTAACAATGGGATCAAAATAATAATTTGTGCGGTGTTCATGGTTGGCTTCTCCAGCGTGATGTCAAGTGAATTATTTGAATTTGACGTCAGATAAATTGTTTTTGTGGCATATATTGATGAGAAAATAGGTTTGAAATTTCATTTGCGTTCTCCAAAGTGAACCATGAGTATATTTCTTCCAGCCTTCTGGAAGAGATGAGACCAAAGTTTAGAGAAGAATTGAAGGTACGTTGTGCAAGAGTCATGTGTCTGTATTTTCATCTGTTTGCACACACAATCACCTGTGAGATATTTATTGTAGCTTAAGTGCTGTATGCACATAGATGTGTGTGTTTGAGAGTGTGTGCACAGAGTTATATCAAACAGCTGCCTTAATAGCTATGTTTTTATATCTCTACAATATATTTTTCCACACTGTATTCTGCTACGAATGCTTTTCCTGTGCCTTGCTTAGCCCCAGAGGCTCTGTTCTGCGGGATCATTTGAAAGTTGTGCTGTTCACATTTAATATAGTGGCATTTTGTTTTGTTTTTTAAAAACTTAACAGTTTATTGATAGGGCCTGGGCAAACTGCTGCACCTTCAGAGGAGTCAATTAGCTTCCACCGGGCTCAGTGCGTGTGCAGCAGGCAGCCTGTGCATTAGCAGTTGCAGGATGGGAGCCATAATGATTTTTGCTTACCTATGGCTCCGCAAACATTAATCTTGACAACACCCCACAAAATAGGGAAGTGTGGTTACCCCCACTTTATTGCTGAGGCCTCAAGAGGAAGGATTAAAGTGCTGGTATGTCTGCAGCTCCAGAAACATAGACAGACCTATGTATTGGAATGGGAGAACCTTTTTCAACAAAGTTCAGGACGTGTTTTGAACAAGATTTCTAAGTGAACAGAATATCTCTGTGTCAGATCTAGGTTTCAGTTCTGAAATACTTGGCTCAGGGGGATTGGAACTAGATGGACCCCTGAAACAGGTCGGTATGAATCTCTCACAAAAATGAATTGTTTCTCAAGTATTAAAAAAATGAGTTAATTGACATAAAAAAGTTGAAGCGGTTGTGTGCCCAAGCATGATTACATGAGAAATGCAACTTTCACTGTTTTTCGGCATCTCCTTTTGATCTGTTCCTGCTAAGGTTATTTTCCGCTGCATGGGAATGAGCACACTGATGTATGTTCTCAGGCTCTGTGATAGTGTTCAAGGCAGTTACAGGTTGTTTTATCAAGCGTATGCCTTTCAGTTTTACTCTTAAAGTAGCACCAGCGTGGCAATAAATAGAAACTTTTAGTTTCTGACAAATAGACACAGTGGGCCTCACTATGTTTTAATATTTCTACTATGGTGAAATAAGTTTAGCTGGATAATTCCTGAAAGATGAATGGTTTTGGCATACCGAGTAAGGAAAAGGGATCCTTGTGATGCTGTCAGTGATTCGCTGATTATACTGTAGAAATTACACCTAAGGCTGTGCTGCGGTTAGAACTCTCTGTTGGTCATTTAATGAAAAGAACATGGCTTTATAGAGACGGGGCAATATCAAAATGCCAGTCATTCAAATGTAGGCATTTATAAACACATTTGCAGAAGTGTTATCCTGTTTTTCAGGTGGCAAAACTGAGGCTGAGAAAAATTGCCTAAGGAGCACTGCAACTGAGCAGGCATTGACTTTTGTGGTAGGCAGATGGGATTACTGAAGCTCCACAGCTATCTTGTAAAAGGGGTAAATTCTAAAAACGATTGTGAAGCTGAAAAATGAAAGGATTTATTAATGTATTTGAAATTGTTTTCATTTCTGTCAGTAGCAGACTGATGACAGTGCTACCAGCTCTGTTACTCTGAATGTGGGCTTCCTGAGCATGTTAATCTCCTTGGTAGATGCAGTTGAAAATCTATCCAAAGAACTTTGGACCATCACAGCTGAAAAACCTGAACTGGAAAAATCAGCGTGATGATAAAAAGATCTCATTGCTTTTCATATCCTGTCTTCCAAGACTAGTTTGACAAGTCCCAAAGAGCCGTCTGCACGTATACAGTGAAACTTTAAAAAATGAGAGATCATGTTGCCTGGCTAAAATAAGCCAGTTCTTTATTTGTGGAGATTTAAAAATCTAGCCACTAGCTTTAAAAATGCTCAACAACTCAAACACAGCAGTTTTGGTAGGAGCATATGAGTGATAATGTTCTTTAGAGCCCCCTCCCCTCCATACAAGCAGAACTAAATAAATAGCATAGTGATTTCTTAATATCTATTTTTTAACATTCTGGAAAAATCTCCAGTGGACAGGCTAACTATATGACATTTTAGCCTGTTGTGAGGAGGCAAAGGTTAGTAACTGGAAGAAAAAAAGAGAATTAAGATAAAGGTTGGTACCCAATATAAATAAATATTTCAATGCTCTTTAACAATTATAGCTAGCTGAATTTTTATGTACAAAACTTTTCCGTGTAAAGGAAGGTGCTGTGTGCAAATGTATTCCAGTTGGCTGAAAAGTCCCAATGAGTCCATCTCAATTCCAGTGCCTACTTGACACAATAAGGGGCAGGAAAAAGCAAGGGAGAGAAAAAAGGAAAGAGAGAGTTTGATAAACAAAACGTAGAATTGTTTGGTTCTATTAAGAAACGTCACCAATTATCTAAGAAAAACTATTAAGCTATAACCTATGCCTTTTCTTTCACCCTGGTGTATGTCTAGGGTAAAGGTTCAAACCAATTCTTTTCATGTTCCTAATCACAGGCTGCAATTAATCACAATCTAGTTCTTTTAAAGAGTCCATTAAGAAATCATACTAGATGAACAGCCACTAACGTAGAAAATCTGATGTGTTAAGAGTTATGAGCTTGCCATGTAAAGTTTGTGTAGCATTTAACAACACTCAGAAGAACATTAACAGTAAGTTACATGTTCTGGTAGTACTCATACAACTCAATAATTAGAGGAAAAAAAAAAGATAACATACAGTTAAAACAAACCTGTGTCCATGTCAGTAGGAGAGAACACTGAATGTCACTATGCAGCAAGAAAGCCTTTGCATGATCTTAGGACAAAAGGGAGGAAGTTCAAGTAATGATTTGCTAACTAAAAAGTGACTGCAGTTTGGTTGTTTCTGTAGAAAAATTGTCTTCCAATGAAAAAATACAAAATAAATAGAAAATACTAGTTTGCCATACTAGAGGGAGATAAACTGGGACTAAGTTAGCTGAGGTCATAGCCACAAGCTCTGCACTGCTCCGAGTGTGCTACTCAGTAACATACTGGGCAGCGGAGGCGCATCAAGCATTTTGATACCTAAATCTGAGTGCAACCAAGAAGAATCTGGATGTCTGGAGAACCTCAGAAAAGTAGACACACTTATATCTGAATTAGAGAAGACGCATTCATAAGCATGATGATCATAACAAGAACTGTGTGAACCTAGACTGAAAGACTGTTCAGCTCTGTCTCTTGGCAGAGATCAGTAGTGGATGGCGAAGGGAAGTATGAGAATCTGAGCGTGGAGCAACACAGGAACTGGAGGCACTGCTGCAGGATCGGAGTGCTCCTGTATTACTGTGGGGTGGGGCCGTGGTGGCGCTGAGCAGGATGCTGAGTTTTCAAGGGCATGCATACACTGTAAAGCTGTTGAATGAGAAATAAGAAAGTTTTCCAGATTGCCATAATGTCCAACTGTTGAAGCAGATTTAGGGAGGGCCTTTTTCCTGCAGTGGGCGATTGTTAGTTATTAGCTGGAAATATGCTAATGAATCTGATAGGAATAAAGTAAGAAAGAGATCTATAGAAATTGCTCAAAGTATTGTGCTTAATAAGCAGTGATAATCCTTCTGTAGTTTTTTAATCACTGTATCAAATTCTGGAGACATAATACTTTTTTCCCCGTCAAATTTCATAGATTGGAAATGTCTGAAAATTGTCATTTCCAGTAAATTTATATAGAGTTTTTTTTGTAGGGATAGATGTGCAGGGTGTGAATTAGAAAGTTTTCGAAGGGAAATAATTATAAAAGTGGAACTTACCAAGACACAGTCTTCAGGGAATTGCTTAGTAGGGAGATTCTTATTTGTGGTACCTCTGAAAAATTTGATCAAGCTACAGAAAGAAAGATGGAGATAAGAGAACCATAGTCTTTATTATTCAGTAAAAAAAAAGAAAAAAATTATATAAAGATATATATTTACAAGCAAAGTGCAACTGGTATGGTAAGAGAGAGAGTTGCTACATCGTAGTAGTAGTTAATGACTTTTGGGAAGAGCTAAAAAATGTTGGCCAAAGTTTTGCAATGGTGGCATTTGGCCTGAAAGACCCTATGGGCTGCTCATTGGGCATGTGGCAGTAAGCCAGGTCGTGGGCTGTGCCTTGTGAGCAGGGAGCACCTGTGGGGTGCTGTGGTTGTCTGCATGTTCCAGAGATCTTTCTTTGTGTCGTCATTGCAGTGTCCTCCGGTTCCTCTGCGCCTTTGCAATGGAGCTGGTGCTTGTAGTTGACTTGAGGAAGAGGGGATGCAGCTTTATAATGTATGTAAGAGTTGTACCTCCGCTAAGTCAAGAGAAACTGGGGAGAGGCCTAGAAAAAATAGGGGGGCAAATACCACAGATTGAAGTTGCTTCTGCATGATTCACAGGATAGCTTCTCAGCAACAATATTTGTGTTGCATATATGTTGAAAACACCATTCAAGACAACAACTGTTAGACATGGTTTTAATTAAAATTTAATTAAAGGACATGATTAAGTTTCAGCTTTTCAAACTGGGATGCTCCCCTAGTTGAAGCCTAGCCATGTTAGTAGTTCCTTTTTAACATCAGTTGTGTAGAATACTTTGGGAAGACCTTCTAGCAAAAAAATGTTTTAGTATGATGGTATTGGTTGAACCCATCCCATCAGTATTCCATTACATGTTGTTGCCATGTGACAGGTGGCAGCAAAGGGACAGTCTGACAAAATGGCATCTGACGTGGAAGCGCTTATTAAGCAAAGAGGAGTCATTGAATTTCTCCATACGGAAAAAATTCTTCCCATTGACATTCACCAATGCTTGCTGAATGTTTATGGAGACCAAAGAGTGGATGTGAGCCCAGAGAGGCAGTGAGTGGTGTGTTTCAGCAATTGCAACAGCACTGAGAAAGGCAAGCTGCGTTCTGGACAGCCATTCATAGCTGTCACACCACAAAATGAAGAACTCTTATTCATTGCTGCTGAAAATGCATAGCTAATGGTGGTAACTATGTTGAAAAATAGTGTTTTGTCCTTGAGAATTTGCTCTATCAAATAGTACTGTGTTCTTTGTATCTGTTGTAGTTTCCTTGGAAACAAACAGGAGGCATTACTTTTGGAGTGACCTACCTATTTCTTGTTATACTGTAATTATTTAATCTTGAGAATTGACTCAAAATGCACCAAAATTAATAACCCCTTTACACAATCTTTGTGTTTAAATCTTCTTTTGGGTTCATAATTAGAGTATTTAACCTTACTCTCCATTTGTTAGAAAATGCTATTTTTTTAACAAATACTAAAATACTAAAGCAGATCAAGCAGTTATTTTGACAAACAGCTTGAGACATTCTTGCCTAAATTCCACAAATAAAAAACCCAACTAAATAATCACCCTGAGCAGATTTTCACAGGGACCTCAGCCAACCTTTTTATAAAGGATAATTACATTACTTTTTTAACGTGGGCCAAAGGAAATCATAAAATTAAGGCATAAGAGATACTATTCCTATTTTGAGAAGATAACAGGGTAATTGGTAAGGGATTTTTATTGCCATTTTATTATATAGAGTGTTTTTTCTTTGTTTTTATTTTTTACATTCACACACAGATATATAAATATATGTATATGTAATATGTTTGCTTTTTTTTCAGGCATTAAATCTTGTATTTAGTGGCATGAATCTGAGCATCTGGGCAGAATAAGAAACAACATTCATTGAGGTTTCCAGTTGTATTAAAAGTACATTTTTGAAGTTGTAGATGTCTGTGTGTGTCTCAGCTCTGCAGTGTCTGTCACCTCCTCCCTCACTAGCTCTCTGTCCCTGCACCTTGTATCTGTCAGATGAAGAGCACCCATTTAAATGCTGCCAGCATGTTACCAGTTACTGTGTTATGGTGAGGGCTGGGAGTTGTTTCCTGGGGTAGGCCCCATGGATAGCTGTTTCCATGTGGGGCTTTGGAGTGAAATGCTGGATTACAGAGGTCTTCTGATGCAGCCAGGATCAGAATCAGCCCATCCATTCGTCTCTTGGCTAAGCTTTCCACATGACGTATGTTGTATCGTCAATATAAATGTTGTAGGGATAAAAACATGCTTGGTGTTTCAACCTTACTTCTTTTTCTATTGATCTGTAAATACAGAGCAAAACCAAATTTTTCAGTGTTGCACTACCTTGATTTGACTATTTCTATTGAGTAAAATTTCAGAATTAAAACTGCAGCACTACGAATGTCTTAAGGCTTCTTTCCCTTGTTGCTGTAGTGCTTGTGTTCTATACTGCACCATCATGCCATGGGAGCTAGAGACCAGGTTGTGACAGCACGGGCTGCAAGCCCTTGTGACAGCAAGCTTCACCATATTTAGCACAGACCTGGCAATATTTTAAAAAACAACAAATCAGCATTTGTTACTTTTTTCTTTGTTTGTTTCCAAATGAAAGATTTTTTAAAATAATTGGATTGCTTTCAATGGGTTTTATTGTCTTGGCTTTCTGGTACCTTTTGGAAAGAGAGATGGGGAAGAGACTGAACCCTACTAGACTCAACAGCTGTATTCATGTAAACCTGTGTGCATGTTTGGCTGTTAGGAAATAACTGTGAACAGCAGGTGAGCAACTAAGGGAGTAACTCCGTGAGACATTTAGCCAATCCCTTATCTTCTTTTATTTAAAACATAAATGTAAATCTGCAATTTTAATATTAATTTTGCTTGCATTTTTCCAGGCCTACTGTGATTAGTTTAAAATGCTTAGAAATTATGTTGAAAGGAGTAATTCTGTGCAAAATGCAAGCATGAATTCATAGTCTTGTTTTGTTTTCTTTCAGGATTTGTTTCACAGAATTTCACCTAACGCACAATCCAAACCAGCAAGCTTCACTTAGTTTCAGCCCCAAATTACATCATTCGACCCCAGTAGAAGTTTCCTCCATTTCAACAAATCGAGTCCAAGTTTGTGTGACAGTGGATAGATGAGGTGAGCTGATGAGGGTCTGGGAGGCATTGCAATCAGAATGGCAGGTGAGGCAGCTCTCAGTGAATGGATTTGAAGGACTAAATGTGAGGGTTTAGAAACGGAGGAATTGCCATAGTGGATTACAGCCAAAGTCCATCATGAAAATATCTCAAGTTTGTCAGTAGCTATCAGAAAACATGTTAGAGAAAGGTGCTTGAAATTTGTAGTTACAATCAAAAATGAGCAGAGTGAGAAGAACTGTGTCAATTAAGTCTAGATCTGTTTTATAAAATCTGTGTTTCCTAAAGTTTTCTTTTGCTAATCTTAACCCAAGGCAGTTTGTCTTGATATAATTGAATTGCACACACATCATCAGTCTGTCATGAGTTTTTTTTTCTTTTTCTTTTCTTTTCTCAATATGGATGGCCTTACAAGGACCAAATAGCTGCAGAGGACTCATTTAAATGTTACAAATAGATATGGTTTATTTCAATTGGTCTTTTCACGTTTAAAAATTGTATTTGTCTTCTTGCTGCACTGTAAAGATCATAGACTGTATTTGATTATATTTTGGTAATCAGTTAAATGAGACTGGGTCACCTTGCACCATGCAACATTTCACTTCCCTGCTGAAACTTAATGCCATCTTTTTATCTTTCACTGCATGGATGTCAGAGGACATAATGTTAATAAAAGACAGGCATCTCTAATATTTCATGAATGGCATTTTAGAAAAACTCAAAAAAAAACCCCAAACCTAGGAATTAAAAGCTGACACTAACTGGTGAATTCAGTCACCTTTCTCACATGTTGAATGATTTTCCATTTATGGATCTCGTATATTACAAGACTTATTCTTTGTCAGGCATAGCTATTAAAAAGCACAGGTGGCTTCCTGAGATGGAATGTATTGTTTCCCTCTCCGGGATGGGTGGGGGCATAGATAGAGAGATCTCTATGAAAAAGTGGTCAAGAAATGAAGATTATACCTAAAATAAGGCTGGTAGCTTTCAGTGGGTCAAATTTCACTACAGAAACCTGGGAGGCCTGGGATTTTGTGCTTCCCTGTGTTTTTGTGTGTTTATTTACCTTGTTTTAAAAATGAGTCTTTGATTTCCAGCAAGGTTAAATAAAAAACCTACTAAGTACTCTAAAAAAGAGTATACTGTTAGGAAATTATGAGGTATTTGACTGCGTTTTTATGCACTGCTTTATCAAGTATACCGTACCAAAATCATGTGGTGATGATGGTGGATATACAGATGTGGATTGCTATATGTCCTTTTTTTTTTTTTTGGTTACATCACAAATTTATTTAGAGATACCAGAATGATGCATTAGATACCACTTTTTGTAGCATGTACCTGCATATTAATTTTTATATGTGGTAGAAGATACAAAATGCTTATTTCTAAAACATATGAGGATGCTAAATCATATGTATTCTCTGATACTTTAAGCTAGAACTCCAGTTAAACTTCTGAACCAGATCCATGTTGAGTCCTTGATTAGATTAACTGTACCTTAAATGAATGCATCTGTGAGAGAGGGATGGCTATGGTAATGTGCAGGACTTATACATGAGCTGAAATAATCATGAAATAGTCTGAAAATTCAGACTAATAATGTAGCAATCATGAATACACAGTATGCATTCATGTTTCAACTCTGAACATTCATGTCCAAAACTGTTTTAAGCTACTAATAAAATCTAGTGTCTAGTGTAAATGTAATAAATTTGGAAGACAAGAATGGAAACATCCTCAAATTATCATCAGGTCCAGTTATTTGCTATTGTAGCTGTCATATAATCTCTTTCCTGTGTTTGTTGAATTTCATAAATTTATGGAGTTCCATGCTTAGTGTTGATTATGTCCAGAAAATTGATATTTTATTTGGCAGAATTCAGTGTTAAAGTTCATCTAGAATATCACAGTAGAATTCTAGAAATCACTCATTTGCTGGATAAACATCTGGCAGAATTCATTTCACTGGTAGTTTGTAGAATCATTTGCATAAGACTGTCATCAGTCTCTTCTCTCATTGCAGCATAGAGCAAATTCAGATGTTCCCATATTGTAAGCATCTACCCCTGGAATTACGTGTTTTTAACAAAATCCTTGATTTCTTTCTAAAATGCTGGCTGAGATACGATGTTTTCCTGACAGATTTTGTGGACTACTTGTGATCTTTATCAGAACTAGATGACACTGTTACATTCCCTCAGACCTTTAGACTCAATCACTGTGTTTTGTTTGTTTTGGTTATTAATGTGGGTTCTTCTTAATTCAGATACGCAAACATAAAAATCTATCACCGTATGACAATATGCAGATTTGTGGCAGTCCCAAGAGGACCCTGGGTCCATAAACCAGTGGCTTTGTAATGTAATGCTGCATAAATGCTGTATTTTCATCTGTGACAGATATAATCTTGAACCTGTATTTTTCTTGTTACTTAACTGTTTCAGAACATCATGTGTGAGAGAACGCATCAAAATGGAAATTGCTTCTACAGAAGCAGCAATAAATATTGGTTGGGTATATTGCACTGTTGGGCTCCATGTGTTTTAGGGTGTTCTCAATTCTCTTGCCCTAATCAACACTGTAAATACATGCTGCATTTCCTGGTCATCTATTTGTTGGATTAACAATTTGGACCTTGCAATCTCTACTATGTGTTTTGATTCTTTACTGTATATAGTCATGATTATTTAAGAGCTTCCCCTAACAAATTTGTTCTGAAACCTCCAATCTTTTCTAGCTCTTCAAAGAAAGACAAACAATGCAAAATCTGTGCATTATATATGAGGTTAACTAGTAATTATTTGAAGTTGGCTAGTTAAAAAGCTTTGAAAAATCTTTACATTCATGCAAAAATCTGTGTTCCAGCTTTTCATTTAAATATTGGAAGAGGTAGTGTTTGTTTTTTTTTTTTAAAGGTACTTACCATATAGCCTTCAGCGGAGATTCAAATAGTTGATATTGCATTATTGAAATTCATCAATTTTTTCAGCGATATATGATGTTAAAAAAAAAAAAAAGTAAATATTTGTGTTTGATTTGTAAATTTTGAGCAAGAGGTTTTAGACAAAGTTGTTGGCATATTACTTCCACTGAATATGCCCTTAAAGGATTTAGCTCGAGTCATTTCTTCTTTAAAGTCTTTATAAACATGTAGTTCATGTGCCATTTTTTATCTACTCTCTGCTTTATGCCGTTGAGTTAGAAAAGAATTAATCACAGTTCCCCACCTTGTCTTTCAAGTGAGCATAGTACTGTAATGGCTGTGCACATTTAGTTTTCAGGCCCTTTGTTGTGTCAGTGATACCACTGTGTTTCCTGTGGAGCCTGAGTACTCTTATGAATGACTTTCCAGCACCAGATGTAGTATATACCAATTTTCTATTGTATACTTTCCTTTGTGGATCAATATGGATTTTAATTAACATCTTAACAAAATTATAGTTATGCCCAAAGGCCTCTCTCCTCTTGTGTCTTGCCAGGAACCTGTTCTGCAGCAAGTTCCTATCATACTAGACATTGTCAAGAACAGACATAATTGAAATCCCTTTTGATTTATCCCGAGGCAAAGACACTTCCCTTTTCTTTCCTCTTCAGTAGATATGCACAGAAGTTTGCTATCTGGGGGGATGGAGCTGCAAGCCTACTATAAACTTCAAAGATGACTCGATACAAAGATTCTTGGAAGAAGTTTCCACCATACTTGGAGTGTCGTGACACCGCTTCATTCAACTGCTTTTCCACATTGCATTACATTAATAACCTCCTTGCAGGTTTCTTGGCAGACAGGAGAAAAGGAGGCCTTCAGTATAAAGTTGGATGATGATTTTGAATGAATGAAAATGAAAATGAACCACTATCCTTAAAGCTAATATGAGGTATTCAGAACACGAAGAGCCGTGAAGTAGGTCAGTACTTTTGTCTTCTTTTTACATTAGTTTTTCTGCAGAATGGCATTTACAAATGTTTAGCTTACATTCACACATAACACTGATATTTCTTTCTCTTCCTTGACTGTATACCATCCTAGATTGTTTTCTGTTGTTTTATCCCTTCTGTCATGTAGCTTTTGAAATCTCTTGTGCTAATAAGCATCTGATAGATCTCACCAGGAGTCTTGGCTTCATCTTTAGTCTTCTTTCATTCTAACAATGCTGCCTACAGTACATACTGTTCACAGGGTAGATCTCACATATTGCTGTTCAGCTGCCAGGCTCTTGAGTAATAAAGCCTGTGTTTCTTTCCTGAGTTAATGTAGATTATGATTTTAGAAGTGTACTTCCCTTGACAGAAGACAGTCCAATGCTACATCCTTGGCCATAGTCGAGGAGTGCACAGCAGTCTGGGAAATAAGATGATTGCTGACCTCTCAGTCGCTTAGGATACTTGCAGAAAATACTCTTTATCTGACAGGTTCTTCTTGAAGTGTAAGAGCTTTATCGTGCTCTTTCTGGTTCTTTTGTGTGGGATTTAGAAACTTGGACATTTAGTCCACAGCGTCATCTTTTCTCCAAGGTTTTGTAACATTAACACTAAAAAAGGAAGTTTAGCTTGCAACTAATGTTTCTCACTGTGAACACACAGATAACACTATATGCAGTGGCAATGGGAAGGAACCCCAAACATTATTAATATAATATAAACATTATCTGTTAATTTCTATCTATATAAGTTCTCTGATAGTACTGTAAAAATTACCACCGCTTGCCTACGCTGATTAAATAGAGAAAACAATGGGTTTTAACATGGAAAGTAATGAGGCACCCTTACAGCATGTGCATTATTATTTTCCATTAAATCCATTACACTTCGACTTGAGGATAAAACATTTAGATCACTACTTTACTTAGGATAACTTAATAAGTTGTCCTGGATCAGATACTACTGTCAGCAGTGCTAGCTGTGCTTTATCTAGTACAAATACTCCAAATACACCATCACCGGCTTAGATGTCACTCTATTAAGAGCTGCTGCCTCAGCAGAATGAGCATATTAATCTAAAATAAGTGTGGTTTCTTTTTCCAGGCTTTGTAAACAAATCTATCCTACTTAGAGCTGCAGTGTCAATATTTTGTACTGCCTGTGTTGACATATTCCTTGTATTTCTTGGCATATGGGACAACTCTGAAGATTCCATTTTTGGGTTTTCATTTTTGGTCAGTTCATGCTATTTCTGGTCCTTATCTTAGATATTTTTTTCAGGCCCTGAATGATTTTGTATATATTTAACTCTATATTCTGAAATACCTTAGAAATTCCTGTATATTTAAGCAAAGTCCCATGTTGCACTGAAAATTCACTTTCTGGAGATACAAAGAGTGAGTACTCCAGCGTGTGTCATTCTTGAGAAAAGCTTTGGCAGTAATGCTTGTCTAGTGCTCTGGAGGGTGTCTACAACTGCTGGAGTTTTTCTAGTTTTGCCTGTGGCTTGCACATCTTGCATTGATTACTAAAAAAGAAAAACTTCTCTACCTGTGAAGACAGGAAAGTTTGCTGAGTACTTTTTAGCAAAGGATATAACTTATGACTCGTTTCAGTTAATGCTTGATTCCTTTCAATGCCAAAATGTCTTAACTACTTGTTCAACAGGTGATTTTTTGCTTTACTAGTGCTCAGGTTATTTTTTGGTTTAATTCATATCATTGCAAGAGCGTTATGCCAGTACTATTCTTACACATCTGTAGAAAATATATAAGGTTTCTGATGCAAATCTTAACAAAGCATGTGAAACACTGATTGATTTGCTGGAGATTTTCATTTGAGATGCCAGCAGTCGGTTTAGACATACATTCTTTTTGTTGTTCCTCATTCCATATATCATTCCAAAGCATCATTATATGTTTTGTCTGTCTGGTAGAGCCGGTCAATGATAGCTTCACCATGAGGTCAGCTTTTTGAGTTAACTTTTTACCCAATTTTGTTCCTTCCACTCCCTAGAACATAGATGTTTGCTTAGCTTTAGCCTTAGAAAATTCTTGCTCAGAATTTTATTCTATTGCATTTTAACCCTCTCTAGCTGAAAATGCTATTATGCAAGTAATGCAGTTTGCTGTATGACAAAGTGCAGTGGTTTTTCTTGACATGTGTATGAGTTCTTCACTTTATTCTGTATCTTTTTCCAAAATGAGAGTTCTTTAGCACATCTGCAGATATCCCATTTGAAGGGACAGATTGAAGGCACAAGGAAGGACAGCAAAAGGTGAAAGCTATAGTCCTCCTATTCATCTGTAGTCTTACCAGACACTTGTAAACCTAGAATGGTAGAATAATATTTTTAAGAAGAACATTTTTATTTCCTAAGTTAATAGAAAGGCAGACAGGAAACCTAAAGTATCCCACAAGTCTGTGATGGCCCTGACAATTAGCATTTATACAGTCAAATGCAAAGGTTCTAAAATGACCTCCATTAAGGCAGATTATTTTCAGAATTAGTTTTAGTTCTTGAACTTTCTCTCTGTTGTACTGACTCCCTCAAATGATGGTAAAAATTGAAAATATTTTTGTTATTCTGTAGTCAGGCATTTTTTCCTTTTTAGAAAAAATAGAAATGTTAACTGAAAAATTAACTGGTCATTTACCGAAATGAAATTATTAACATAATTGTCCTTGGGACGCTGAGGATTAGGGAAAAGAGAAAAACAATCCCTCACATGAAATGATTAAAACTGTGTGATATGTATTATGTATGAAGATACATATCCATGTATGTATGTAGTTCTTATAATTAAGACGTGTTATTTTCATAGCGGTGAAGTAACCAAACCTCATTAGCTGTTGTTTCCATTCACCATAAAACTGGTAACAGAAAAGAGTGAGACAAACTTAAGAACAGTCTTCCCCCCCTCTCAGTCCTTATGTCTGACTTGCCATTCTCGTGGTGTCATTTTTAAGTGCCTTTTTCTGGTGCCATTTTCTTGACACTCTGAAGCTGACTTAGCTCTTTTAATAACTGTTAAAGAAAAAATACTAAGTCTGTATTTAAAGAAAAAAATTCCACATGGACTGTGGAGAAGATGTATTTAATATTAATTGAGAGTTTAAACTTTCTTTGTCCGTACTAGAATTAAAATGTATTAGATGAAAAGTTGTACAGAGATTGATTGGAAAATGCAGCTTTTTTTTTTTTTTTTCTTGCAACAAAGTCCAATTTTTGCTTGCAGAGTAAGTTGCAGCCATCTAGGAAGTTCCTGCCCTCAACCTTTAGTTATTTCTCTCAACTGGAAGTAAGGTACGACAGCTGAAGGAAAGACAATTTTAATGCGAGGTGCTTTCATTTGTTCTGAAGTAGACCAAAATTACACCTATCTCAGCTGAGCAGGGGTTGTCTCCAATGGATGAGCACATACTGAATGTGGTAAATTTTTGAAACAGTTGGATCTGCAGCTGTTTGGGTCCCCAGCTTTAGAAGAGCTTACTTGTGCATGAAGAACTCCTGTTGCATTCTGATGATGAAAAAAATTTCACAGCCTTACTGAAAGGTAGCTTTTGTGATTACTGATGCAAAGTTATCATAAATTACAAATTGTGTTAATGTGGTTGTTACTGGTATTTTTCTTCACTGTTAATACATGTAATATATAAACAGGGTTTATACGTCTTAGGGTTCTACTCATCTTAGTTGTTGCATCTTATCTAACGCAGAAGAAAAAATTTTATTAGTGGTGATTTTCACCTATGTTATTTGGACGTTACTGTTTAACCAGAACAGAGAAAACTAACAGCAGTAGTTTATGTGCATGTATTTATGTGTGAGTATTTGTGAATTAGTGTATGTACATATAGGCATACATCCACTCATGTATCTGTGTGCCAAAGCACCAGAAGTATTACTAAAAATACGTACACTGGGGCTTCCATGAAAGCTGTAAATTACAGTGTATTACTGATTTTAGAAAAGCTTTTCTATTGCTAAAAATAAAACCTGCTATCAACATTGACTATCACTCGCCCTCCTCCTTCCACAAGAGTTTAGTGCTTAATATGAAGAGTTTGGGGCTTTAAAATTGAAAAATTTTATTAGTTTCTAAAGCTATTCAGTAAGAGGGTATTTCAAAAAGAAACGTAAATTGTAAAATTCAGCTGGGACACTTACTGAACTGTTGGTATTGTTTTGTCAAAAACTGATTTAAAATGAACTAGAAAATTGCCGAACCATCAAAGTATGGGATGTGGGAAAGTTAATATATTAAAGAAACACTATCATGAGAAGAAAAAGTGCTATTTTAAAAAATGATATTTTAAGAAATTCACTTATATAGAGAATAGGGCAAAATCATAATCCTTTATGAGCCCAATAAAGACTGCCCAGCTACTGCTGCTTGATACAATACCTTTCTTATTGAACTCTGGAAAAAATCTACTACAGAGGGCTTTTTTGTGCTATATGGGTTTAGTTGGCTTTTTAACTTAAAGTGGAAGAGTAATGATACCGTGATGGGCATGCTTTGGGCTGAGGAAGCTGGTGCACAGTGCCCTGCACCAGCACCTGTGTGCAGGGCTGACAGCCAAGCACAGGGTAGCATGGTGGGTGTTACTGCCTAGAGAAGCTGCTTGGTGGTGGACTTAGATTTGTGGCTGGTTTCACTTCAGCAAGACTTGTGGATGCCATTTTTGCTTCAGAGAGGGTGTGTAAGAGGCTGAACTGGAAGCAAATCCTTTTATTTGTTGTGGCTTCTAGTGAGTGACCCATCGTGTAGGATGCTCTTGTGGCATTTTGGAAGATGAAAAAAACAAGATGTCATTTTACTTTAGGTCACTTGTTAATATTTGTTCAAATAGTTAACTCAGGCATGTGGAGTACAGGCAAAGATAAGACTGATCAGTATTTGCACTTTGCTTTGTATTTGTGTAGCTGATGGTTCCTCTGAAAACTACCTGATGGTAATACGGCAAGGTAAAATATTTGCATTTTCTAGTCCTCTTACTGCGTGGCTCCTTTCCCTTCAGTCTGTTCTTACATGCTCTTACTCATGGTGTGTCAGTTACTGCAGGGGTGAGGACTGCTAAGTTCCTGGTTGCATACTGAGCTGTAAAACGATTTCTTTTGATGTTTATGTGTTGGAAATATGGATTTTCATGCAGAATTCAAATCCAAGAGTCTATTGCTCGTTTTATTAGAAAAACTTGTTAAAGGGAATGCCAAATACAAAATGCTTCCACGTGCAATTACAATCCAGGATGATTATAAGTATCACCTAATGCTCAGGGTCCAACTGCTGCGAAACAACCACTGTTAAGCCATGTTCTGATGCCAGCAGTGTCACTGGATTCTGTGTCCCACCAGAGAGCTTGTGGGAAAACCCCAGGCTGCACTGGAGGGTGTTTCCTGGAAACACCCACACCAAGTCTGAACATGCCTCAGAGATGGAAGTAGACTGACCAGGAAATGTTTGGTAGTGTCATGCCACAGTTTCCTGCTGCCTGCTCCTCTCCTCCGTGCCACATGCCTTGCAGGAGCAGCAGAAGGCTTTTCTGGGAAGGCAAGTCCAGCTGCTTGGGCTGCCTGCTGCTTTAGCAGCTGGGACCCAGCTCACCCCTCTGGCACAGACAAAGCAGGCTTAATGCTGCTCATCAAAATTCATTCACTGTGGTAAGCATGGGGAATGCAATGTGAATAACTTGAAAAACTGCAATTATGATTAACACTTCAACTACTATTTACTTTAACATTTGACCAAGATAATGCTGCTAATTTCTTTTAGCTCACTGTGAAATTTAGAGTCTGATGTTCTAGTTGGCTGAAAAGGGAAAGCTGCCAAAACCACACACTGATTTACTTCCCTCTTGATTCTGTTGATGTTGAGTTACACAGGATATGAACTGTTAAAGAAAGTTACTTTTGGGCTCTGTCTTCTTTCTGCAAACATCCGTCTCTGATCTGAAAGCTCAGTGTTTAAGACCCACCAAGTTAATGCTGTGAGGCAGGCAAGATGAGAAGAATCCATTAGCTTATCTTTCACAGCTCTGCAGCATCCTGCTACTTTGGGGTAGTGGCTTAATAGATCTTTACAAATGTAAAAGCTCTGATGAGCCAAGCACTAGAAAACTGCAGCAATAGCTAACAGAAAAATCATCTGTGAATTTGATATGGATCATTTAAGTATCATAGCCTATAGAAATAACATATGAAGCATTTGGAGATAGTCGTTCAGGTCTGTCACATCTTCAGGCTCAGATTCTTGTGAAGATTATATACTGACATGAGAGTGGACTGGTATAATCTAAATATATGTTAAGCTACTGGGTCTGTCATTGAATCAGTAAAATCCACCTCTTTGGTCCATAGACTGGTGTGATGCATGGATGGCAGAGTGGTGTGGAGGAACCTTCACTTCCATGAAGATATTTATTGTTGTAATAGAGAGAAAACCGAAGGCCCTCATGTAGCATACAGTAGGGACAGCCTTGGTATTCCTGTCCTCTAAATCTTTTTCAAGAAAAGGAAATTGCAAGTACTCTTGGAAGCAGCAGGACCAAGTGGAATGGCATTTTTTTTTTCCTTTGGCCCTTGCAAGAAAATATCAAAATCTTTGCAAAGCATTTTAGGCCTGCTTTCACTGAAACCTTTGCAGTCATTAGTTTGCAAAATTCTACTCTGTTTTAAATAGTATTTTCACAAGAAGTAGTATAGGTTATTTATCACCTGTTTCATCCCTTTTCCAATAAGTAGGCTCTAAAGCTATTTGCATTTGTCATAGTTGAATTCTGTATGTGTTCCCAAGTAAGAATTTAAAAATCTAATAAAGTTTCAAAAAGTAGCGCAGACTTTGAGCCAGGTGGCTTCCTGCTGTCAGTGCTTTGTATAGCTGAATCTGCTGCATGGCACTGGCTAGTGACACTGATGATGTTGGCTGGGGCTGTGGGCTGCTGCCTGCCAGCAGACACAGGTAGTTGTAAAAGAGAGTATACATTCAGCCAACTAAAGCCTATATGCATTTTTCAAATGCTTATAAAGAAAAAGAAAAAAGCTCAGGACCTC
Organism: Tragopan temminckii; assembly: GCA_028571105.1. Taxonomy (NCBI): domain Eukaryota; kingdom Metazoa; phylum Chordata; class Aves; order Galliformes; family Phasianidae; genus Tragopan; species Tragopan temminckii. The sequence continues at coordinate 18,698,260 of JAOWBP010003503.1, forward strand.
TTTAAGTTGATGAATCTGGAGTTAGCCATCTGCCTGTTGATGTTGTTTTCTGTCACACTATCAAAAATAATACAATATCTGACAGCTAAAGCAATGAAAACTTTGGGGATTTTCTATGCTGTATATGTTGCTTATCACATTGTCCAATTTTGATATGACCTTCCTTCAAGAATGTTGATTTTAGTTCTTATTTGCATACATATACAAGTTTTTTATATGCTATTAAATATCACATTTCCAACCTTGTTTATCCTTTCGGATTTGTAACCATGTTGTTTGGCCCAGCTGCAAATCTTTATAGCTTATGCATCTGCTAAGGAATGATAACTATCTGTGTACTGTTTTGGCCCAACAGGCATGTGAGGTAATATGGCTTAGTCCTTTCTCCTTTCAGTTTGTTTTATCTTGCTTACACTCTGAGTGAAGAGGGGACATGTGGACAATGACACTGGCTTAATTTGTTAAACCAAGGTAATTTGATTGTGTGGCTGAGTCTTATCAAGGCCAATCAGTACAATAGTTTTGGAGAGAAGATCTGTCAAAGAACAGACACCCTTGAAGCAACTTTCTGGTAGTCTCCAATCTTTTTTCATTTTCATTCTTTCTTTTGTTTTTCTTCCATCATACGCTTTTGGATTTCTTAGCTTGAATGGGAATGCTTGGGGTAACTCAGAGGTCTTATGGGAAACGAAAGAAGATTGTTGAAGTTGCCTCTCCTTTCCTCAGCCTACTTATTGTGTCAGTCTCCAACTTTCTTTGCTTCCCCGGAGTGTTTTTGTCACCCTGTACAGAACCCACTGCCACTGCTGTCGCACATAGCACAGCAGAAAGGGCTCGTTTTATTCCTGTTTATCACTGAGGATTCACACCCTTCAAGACTTTTACTTGAGATCCGGCCTTGGAGAGCTGGCCTTCTCAGCTGGGGTGGCAGGGAAGGCTAACAGTTTCCTTGGTTGGAAAGCATCAAATTGGATAAACAGAAAACAGGGGCCTGGAGAGTGGGAAAGCTCTTGATGGTGATTAGTTGTCATCCTGCTTGTCAGAACAAATGAAGAAGAGGAGCACAATGTTTGCACTGTTTGAACAAGCCTCAGAGAGCAAATTAGATGGTAAATGTGATCATAATTTGCCTGCCTTTCTTGAAACTCCCATGGTGCTATTAGTGTTTTTCTTTTTTTCAGGTAGAAAATAAAAGAAGCTTTAACAAAAATACATACTTCTGTGGAAGCTGTAGTGCATTGAGGTTTATGGAGATGGTGTTTAAATACTTTTGTGGTTTAAGTGATAGTGTTTATTGTATTTACATAGTGCAGGCTGCTGCAAGGCGGTGCGCCACTGATGATGATGTGTTTCAATACTGCATGTGATATGGGAAAAGATGTGGGTATCTATGTAGGTACATATTTAGACAGATATTTGTGTATAAAATAAACTTGTGCATGACCTTTATATTGCACTTGGTTGAATGCTGTTGATGAACCAATTATGGTGTTTTGTTTTTTTTTTGGTTTTTTTTTTTTTTTTTTGAAAGATGTCTGGAATGCAGGCTCTTCTGTCCTATTTTCCTACAACGATGTGCAGAGGCAGGCTGTGCCCCTTTCTGAACTGCCGGCACACCGAGGGTGACCACAACTGTTTCTAAATAAGACAATCAGCACTTGTGTATTTTGTGAGTCTAGAAACATGGAATAACCTA
>JAOWBP010003503.1:18700055-18711881 GCA_028571105.1 Tragopan temminckii
AGGGTGACCACAACTGTTTCTAAATAAGACAATCAGCACTTGTGTATTTTGTGAGTCTAGAAACATGGAATAACCTATAGCATTTAGATAATGAGTTTGGGGTAGAGAATGGTGAAATGCTACTTACAGTTTATTTTACACATGAAAGTATTTCACACATAGCAGAAATTGTTAGTGTAAACAAGTATCAATTAAGAGAACAGGTATGAGCATTGTTGGAGGATGAGGTAAAAGCTGTGATATGAAAGGGTCTCTTGGGCAAAGACAGATAACTGACAATGGAAAGATTTAAAGTATTTTGTTTGCCTTGTACTGAAATTTGAACCTGTAGAAACTAATAAAAATTGACTGAGCTTAATTAAAGACCTATAGGGAGCAAAAGCCCGTATTTAAAATCAACTGCTTGGACTGTCATGTCTCTGATCTGTAGTTACTCAGCTAGACAAAGGAACAGTCAAAATTTCCTTCAATATATCATTTAAAATAAAATAATACAAAAAAAAAAAAAAGCAAAAACAAAAACCCAACAAGAATAATAGTGGATTCACTATATCACTGTGATTTAAAGGGTAAAGTCATGAGAATGCAAAGAGGAATGTATTTATTTTTATCCCTTTATGAAATCACTTGTAGTGTACCAAGCAGCTCAGACTGGTCTTGCTGATGCTAACATTTGCTCCCTATCAAATAGCATTTGCCTGTACATTTCTCTTCTTTACTTTTTATCCATCTCAATAGGCACCCACTGGTAAAATACTCTGCAGAAGTGCTGAGGGCAGTGTGGCAACATTACCTAACGTGTAGGTTAGGTAGGTAGAAGGAGAAAGTGTAGTCAAAAGCAGAGAAGCACGGTTCTTGTGTGCTGTTTGTGGTGGACTGTGGTGCACAGAGCTTTAGGAATTGTGGTGGCTCTTGGAGCTTCCTTTAGAAATGCACTTTGTTCCGCATCATCTCCAGCAAAGCTCTATGATGGACGTAGGTATTCTCTATTGATCTGCTGGACCTGCTTCAGACAGGAACATGTACGTTTTTTGTTCTTGTGTATTTTAGATGAGTTCAGAGCAGAGCAGTAGAATAAATGAAAAGTGTTCTGTTTTAGTCACAAAACAGTGCCAGATTCTGTATTGCGCAAATACAAGCTGGTAAGTGTACACTTTGGCTGGTGCAGTTTTTACCAGTATTTTAATATACCGAAGTTCCAATGAATTAAATAATGTTTACAATACAGATGGCAATGTATGCATGTGTTCCATATTAATAATGTCCAGTGACGAGCAATTACATTTCATTTTTCTTTACTGGCTATTTAAGGCTTTAAAATATTTATTTGGCAAGTTTGTGTGTCCTTTTTCTTATTTTTAACGGTATGAGTACTTAGCAGGCTAATACAGTAATGATTTTTAAACTGTAATAGAAAGCACATAGGATATGTACAGTGATGTGAGATAGATTAATTAAAATCAATATTATTTCAATGAATACTAATTGAATCATTAATGCTTGGATCAGGATTTTTCCCCATTTTGTGATTATTCAGCTTGTTGGCTGGTGTATGTTTTTTTGTTGATGAAAGCCATTTCTCTATCTTGCTTTGTTTGTTTTTCTTCTTTCCTCTCGTTAAGGGAAAGTTATCAATACAAAATAGGGGATAAAGTCTTGCTCACAGCAGATTTACTTTTTTCAGTGCAATGAGAGTTGCTCCAGAAGTAATGCCTCCTATGTTATCATCTTGGCCCACGATATCTGAGTTGGCAGTATGGCAGTAGAGGTTGAACCTTCCTATCAGTATGCCATTACATGTTGCTGCTGTGTGACAGATGGCAGCAGAGGGGCAGTCTGACAAAATGGCTGACATGGAATTGCATATGAAGCAAAGGTGTATCAATGAATTCCCCCATGTGTAAAAAACAAAATCCAGTGACATTCATTGAAGCTTGCTGAATGTTTATGGAGACCAAACAGTAGATGTGAGACCAGCGAGGCAGTGGGTGGTGTGTTTCAGCAGTGGTGACAGCAGTGTGAAGGACAAGCCACATTCCTGATGACCGAACATGGCTGTCACACCACAAAATGAAGTGTGTCTCAGTCAGCTAATCCATCCAAACTGGCTGATTATGACTAGGGAACTGTGTACAGAGATGAATATTGGCTTAAATGCATTTGAAACTATGCTGGCAATGTTGGAATACTGCAAAGTTTGCATTAGGTGGGTGCCATGCCACTCACACAGAAACAGAAAGAACACTATGTGCAAGTTTATTGGGACCTTTTGAACCAATATGAGACTGAAGGTGACAGTTTCCTGGATCACATCATTACTAGTGACAAGATGTGGTGTCACCACTACAAGCCAGAATCAAAACAACAGTCCATGGAGTGGCAACACATGAATTCTCCATCAAAGAAAAAGATCAAGACGTCACTCTCAGCAGGTAAAATGATGTGCACTGTCTTTTGGCATAGGAAAGGGGTGATCATTACAGATTTACTGGAACCTGGACAAACCATCAACTCTAACTGTTACATCACAACACTGACTGAGCTGAAGGCTCAAACTTTCAGAGTCAGGCCAGAGAAGAAGACGGCCTTTCTCTTGCGACATCATAACAGCAGGTACTGTACCTTTTTGAAGACCATGGAAAACACTGCCAATCTTCACTGGCCTGCCCTGCCACACCTGCTGTATTGTCAGGATTTGACTTCTTCTGACTTCCATCTGTTCAGGCTGATGAAAGATGAAAGGGTAATGTTTTCCTAGCAACAGCACCATCACAGCAGCTGTGAAACAGTGAGTCATATTTTCTGGTGCACTTTTTTATGAGCATGGCATGCAAGCTCTTGTTCATTGCCGGCAGAAATGCATAGCTAATGATGGTATGTTGAAAAATAGTGTTTCATAGCTGTGAATTTGCTCTATCAAATAGTGTTATTGTGCTCGTTGTAGCTGTTGTCATATGGAAATAAATAGGAGGCATTACTTTCAGAGCAACCTATGTATCTCCATTGTCTTCTCCAATCCTCACTACGTAGCACAGTCTTTTGCAGAAGTAGCCTAAAAGCTCTTTAGAAGCAGGGTAAGCTGGTGCTGAGAGGCATATTTAAACCCATTCCTGCAGGTGGTACTGGGCTGCTGGGAGCTGCGGGGGCCCAGAGCAGACCCTCCAAGCCCATGCTGCCAAGCTTCCCACCCCTCTGCCCTGATGCTGGGGTGGCTGCTTGAGAAGAGCTGTGGAGAGCCTGCCACTGGCTTTAGGCTGTTCTCTGCTGTGCCTAGGCTGCTATTAATATCCTTTGCCCCAGGCTGCTGGGTCATCTGATTTTGATTGAAGTGCATTACAAGTTTCTCTGTTTTGATGCCAACAATAATATGACAATTTTGTTTGCCAATTCTCTGCTCTTTTGTGTATGCATTTTTTTAAATTTATTTTTATTTTAATTTTTAATTTGAAGGGATAATCTTAATGTCCAAACAAACAACTGTTATCCTGTTGAATTTGAAGAATGGTTTTCTCCCCTCTAACTCTTTATTTTATTATTTTATTTTATTTTATTTTATTTATTTTATTATGAAACAGTCTACAAAATTATATAATTTAATTCTTAATTATTTACTGCCCTGAAATTAGAGAAGCAGAGCAATTTTGTGTGTGTGTGTTTGCATAGAACAGAGGAGACAACGTTCTCTGTGTCACCCTCCACCCCATCCTGTAATTAGCAAGTGTTCAGAAAATGCAAAACTGTTTAAAACTGAAAGGGTTTCTGCAATGGTAAATGGTCAACAGGATTTTGGCAATCGAACAGTAATTTTGGGGACTACAGTGCAACAGCTGCAGTCTGTATGGTAGAAAGCTTTGGGGAAAATGCCTATGACGTGAGCAACCAGTGTGTTACAAAAGACCAGAGCTGTTACAATACCTGTAGCACATAAATAAGTGAGGCCAACACCTTGATATATTATGAATCTTCAGTGAAGCTAATGCTTGTTAACATTTACTGATTAGAGTACTTTATTACAGATTCTCCAGTACAGTTGAGCTATAGTTCTATTCTTTTCTAGCCAGATTGGATTTGGTCTTTGGTTATGGGGTTATGTGTCTCTAAAGTAGAGCGTAAGGTTCCCTTCTTCAGTGGTATCTGTAGTTCTGTCAGTTCAGTGCAATAGGGTTTTGTGCTTTCACTGTGAATCAGCAGTATGTGTTATGTTAATTATTTATTATGGCTCATAGTTAAAGAATCTGCATTAACCAATACTATGATTTGTATTTGTGTAATGCTTTCTGGATAAATCTGGAAATTTACAGATTTGTTATAAAAAGTGGTACAGGCTAGAAAATATTTTGAGCAGTAACCAAGAAAATAAAATTTAGTCCATAATTTTCCCAATGCCTGCATTGTTGTACTTCAAGCCCCTGTAAGAGTACACACAAAATCCTTTACATAGGTTTCTTCACATTTCCTTTCTCTTCATTATCATCTTTACCTGATGGGATACTTATATGCTCTGAACGTGTTTAATGCTCTGCTGACAAGAAAGAAAGGTTTCATGAAAGTGCTTTATTCATGTTTTTCAATTTTTCTTTTTTTTTTTTTCCTTTCCCTTATTTCCCTCCTTCGTGATCTCCATCTCTCTATTCCTTGATCTGAATGAGATTTCTGATATGTTGTGTAACAACATGTTAGTGATATGTAGCCCTTCACCCGTCTGTCAACACTGTTAGCAATTGATGGAGGAAGGAGTGTAACTTTTCTTCATGGCAAAGGAAATATTCTTACTTTCTTTGACAGTAGTACCGGGAACAGTTTAGTGCTCAGATAAAGAAAGTATCTCACAACTTTCCACTGCTGTTGTAGGGAAATTAGATTAATCGATAGGTCAGAGAAAAGAACGAAGTGACTCACATATGGGATTTGGCATAATAGTACCCGAGTCCTAAATCTTTCCTGCTGTTAGCGTCAACTCCCAACAACACTTCTACATTATTTTTTTGTATATGCTAGCTGAAAGCTGTTATTCTGTACTTTAACCCAACACTAAAGATCCCAAAGAACTTGTTATTTAAATGGGTAACCTTTATCTGAATATGATATGTTTATGAATTGCTAATAGCCAAAGAATTTGAATTACTGCAGAAGATTTACCCCTCTGCTTCTCAGCTAGATAAAATGTTGTTTAGGCATATCAGGGGTTAAAAATTATTGTGTTTGAGTCTCTACCACATTCCTCAGTTTATGTTCTGATAAAAATGAGAGAATAATTTGAATCTGACTTCTTGACCATCTTCCATAAAGCTAACTTTCAGCTCAAACCATTTTCACACTTAACTTGAATTCTCTTTTTCTGGAAGATAGGTTTTAACAGGTAGGAGTAACTTGCTGTATCCACATAACTATGGATTCTTGTTACAAGTTTCATCTTTAAAAAGGGTGGAATTGAAGAAGAGAGACTAAAAATTGGTCTTGGGGTAAGGAGACGTATTTTTACCTCCTCCGGAGTTATTTCTCTCACTTAGAAGCTACTGTTCCCATTCTAATACATAGGAGATTTTCTTGATTTGAATTTGATATGCTTAATAGAATTTTGGAAGGGAGGAAGAAGGAGCCCTTGATCTTCTCCATTTGAAGTTAACAATAGACATGATCTGCTTCATCTGAAATGTCTGGCTTGTATCTCAAGACTTATCTTTATAATATTTTTACTCTTTATGGCAAACAAATGTTGCCAAAATGTTTTTTTTTTTTTTCATTGTCCATTGCAGTTGGGATGATACCTGCTTAAGGTAGTATTTTCTGTCCTCTTCAGTGTTTTGTGCTGAACCTCCACAAAAAGGCAAGTCTTTGAAACTTGTTGGTTCATTGGTAGAGTAATTCATAATTAAAACCTACAAATTGATCAGTAAAGGCTCTTGGACTTGGGATGTATTCCAGAAGGTACATGTTTTTATCATAGAAATACAAAAATAGACTGAACAGTAGAGAGAAAAGTAATTCTCAGTGCATTCTTTTACTAGGTTTTGCAAGAGAAAAGCTCTGAGATGCATCAACACATTTGGATTGCCTATTTTACTGTCTTTATTGGACTCCTACAACCAAAGTCACTTGTAATCAAACTATTCTGTTATTTGTTCTTCCTCTATATTGGTAGTTCTTTTCCCTCCTCTGTGTTGGAAATATTTGTTACTGCTTTACTTCATCCTATCTGTATTGGGTTATCTGCACAGGGGGTAGCCATGCTAGAGAACATAGAACTAATTTATTTACCTGTAATATAATTTCCAAGATTGGGGATTGACTTCATTAGAATTCATCTTGTATTTATCTAAGCAATTTGTTGTGTCACATAGATTTGTAAAATGAAGAAAATAATGTTTCGTGTTATGAGTGGGAGGCTAAATAAATAGGAAGACACATTAAGTATTGTGACAGTTGAATATTGAAAGAAAAAGAGTAGTGGAGTGAGAAGGCTTGCAATTTCCTTCTGGACTGTTTCTGAGAAATAATTTTTCTGAAGTAATTTTTGGTCTTTGGTATGCCCTTGAATATGGTAGAATGACTGAGTTTTAAACTACCTTTGATAATGAAAGGTGGGACTAATGGGATGGGATTTTTCATAAGAATATGGTATCTGTATAGGGTTTGAAAGGGAACAAGTCTATTATGAAAGATTAAATGGATGGCAGGTATCTATTTGAAAAGTATAAGTGAAACTAGCCCATATTAACTAAATAATCTGTGTAACCTAAACTAAAGTATGTTAACTAAATTTGTCTTTCAAAGAAGGCTATTAAAAGGCTGTAGAAGGCTACTGTTATTTTGGAGAAGGGAACAAATTGGAAAGTTTGATCTGATCATGCTCCAAAAGGCATTTGGACTTTTTTCTTCTAGTCTTACTGGCGTTACATAGCTACTGTGGAGAGCTGATTAAAGAACTTAAAGATATTTAAACATATTATTGGATTAAATGAATGGATGCTAAGTAATAATATGATATATATATATATGATATATATATAAATATAGTTACTGTTCATAACTGAATGGTGTCTTCCACAGCATTGAAGCATCTCTTGTTGCATTGAATTAATACTCTGGGTCAGGGACTGCAAAATGATTGAGTCCTGGTGTGATTCTAGAGCTGAAATGGCCAAGAGAGGAGAGAAGAAGCGCTTAATGCATGAATGGAGATAAAATATGGACAAAAAATAGCAAGTTGATGAGTAAAAGAAAAGATGCTCAATCTTCACTTCCTATAATAACGTGGTTCCCTTTTAAAACTATTCTACGTGTATGCAACTGCCAAGTGGAGGGTAACAGATTTGGAAAAGATTTTTTGTTGAGTTCAGTAGAAAATACTATCTTTTTAAAAACGTGACAGAAATGCAAGCCTTTCCTCTATTAGGAGGGAGTCTGGACAGATGAAGTTATGGCTCCTGATGATTCAGCACTAGCATTTTTTCTGGACTTTAAATCACTGATATCATTTTGTCTGTTCTTGAAATAATATATGTTAAGTTTTTTGTTCCAGTTTCATGATTTGAGTTTGCTTGATAATGATTTGCTATCCATTCCTTTTGTCTCATATTTTATGTCTGGAAAACTCTTAATTGCAGCTTGTCCTTGGCAATAACTGGCATTTGTCTTAGTTTTTCTCACTGGTGTCAGTCCAAATGCTTGTGGAAGTTTACTGATACTATAAATGTTTCTGTTCGGTCAACAAGGAATTTCCTTGTTGGTGCTTGGCATATAACACTGTCTCTACCATAATGCTTTCTCCAGCACCTCAGTTTTGGATAGCTTTAGTAAGTTCTCTCTTAGGGACCAGAAGCTGAGGTAAGCACAGTTATCTTCTTTTAAAAGGTTGCAAGGGGACAGAAGGAGAAGTCCTCTTTGAAATACAGTGAAACCACATTCTGTCTCCAGACTTTGTGACTCCCAGCTTTAAGGTACTCAACAGAAGCCAAAAATTTTAAGGCCTATTGCTGTGGAGCACAGTATTGTTTTAATGTAGCAAAAGACTGACAATACTGCATAGTCAGTTATTAACTTATTTACTGTGTTGCTTTTCTCTTTTGATGTCAAAACCCTGCTCTGCTTCCCCAGCAAAGGGGTTCCTAACAGATCTGTCAAAACCCTGCTCTGCTTCCCCAGCAAAGGAGCTCCTAACAGATCTTATTACCAGAACGTATTTTCTTCTTGTATCAAGATTGGCTTCCGTGATAGCTTCTGTGATAGGATCATTGCTCACTATTCCTCTCAAGGGCTTCTGAAGTGCTTCAGTCCTACTTGGTATAAGCAAGGAAATTATGGTTCTGGCAAAAAAGCATTGCAAAAATTTCAACAAAGACGTATCCATCTACTTTCAGCCAGTTCCTATCAAGGCAAATAGGAAATATTGATGTTGCCAACAAGCCTTCTTGCACAGACCAATATCCTTCCAGAGCAGGAGATAGAAGAATGACACCAGGTTCACCTACCAGCTCATCACACTGCCCTTGAGGAACTATTACAGCTCAACAGATTAATCAGATAGATTAATACTCCTGCTCTCTGGTGATTACCAGAGGTCTGCTTTGATGGCTCTCATTCTGGCACTTTTCCCACTGAAATCCTTTTCCATGTTAAAGTGGAACTAATTAATTCTAGGGCAATACTGGATGGTTTCTTTCAGGTTAACAGTTCAGCCAGTTTATGTCTGATATCCCACTGAGATATCTTAAACCAATTCTCCAGGCGGTCTAAGAAGGTTACCTTGCTACTGGATGTAAAAGCTTTCAAATAAGTGAGATCACAAGTAATGGTAGTCTTAAACATTTATGCTTTTGAGTTGTATGGTTGGTTTTTCTTTCATGAAGATGCCATGTTTGTCTTTTACTGAAGATCACTTGTATTTCCTCAGTAGTACTGTTGAAAAATTTTTTGTTGCTGAGAATTTGTTCTATCAAATAGTGTTGTTAGGCTTGTTTTATATGTTGTAGTTTCCATGGAAATAGATAGGAGGCATTACTTTTGGAGCAACCTACGTATTTTTAGCAAGGTCAAAAATAAACCTGCATGCTTTTGTGATGATCAAAACCTGTGATTGTCAGATAATCAAAATAATCAGTGCATCCTCCACCTTAAAACTTTACATTAACTTTTTTTCCTGAATGGATAAGACTTAAGAATTGAATGACATACAGTGTTTCCTTTCTACGTGATTTTTATTTTAAAACTGAATTATTTGTCTAGACATATCAAAAATTTTAAGCAGTGGTGGAAGAAATCCAAATATTGGCCTCCTTTTGTGAGTCTATTATCTGCTCTTTTTTGGGGTATATTTTCAGCTTGTGTTGAAAATATTTTTCAGTATTTTATTATTATGACAGCCTGGACAAAAGTTCAGAAAAATTAGCTGTATCTCTACAGTATTTATAAATCAAATGTGTTATTCTTTAATTAGTTTCAGAGAAAATGTAATTGTGGTGAGTTTCTCAACATCTTCTTTAAGCAAGCAAATTTTGGAGAATCCAGTTTGGCAAGCTGCTTGCTACTTGCTAAATACCAATTCAAGAAATTCCAATCTGACTTCAGGGTAGGCATGTTCTTGCCAGAGAGCACACAAGATTTTTCAGTGATTTGGTACGTCACTTCAAAAGTGATGCCTCCTATTTATTTCCATGGAAACTACAGCAGATACAAAGAGCACAATAACACTACTTGATAGTTCAAATTCTCAGCTGTAAACCACTGTTTTTCAGTGTAGTCACTACTATTAGCTATGCATTATTGCCAACGATGAACAAGAGCTTGCATGCCAGGTTCATAAAAATCTGCAGCAGTGGAGGTGATGCCACTGCTGAAATGTGTCACTCACTGTGCCCACCTTGACATTTTTGTCTTCATCATAAACATTCAGTAAGCACTGATGAATGTCAGTGGATGCCATTTTTTCCCACAATTCCATGTTATTTCTATCTTTTGCACAGTAACAAAATGTAATGGAGTACTGATGGAAAAGTTCAACTTCTACTGCCATCCCACCATTATCCACCTCTGATGTTGCGGCCCAAATAAAATAAGAGGCATTACTTCCAGAGCAGATCTCATATAATTTTGCTAATTCAGTGCTGTGATGGTCAATATATTGAAGAATGAACTCTCAATTAGGTATTTAGTAGCCTTGAGTGCCTTTTTGTTCTTTGAGGTATTATGCTTAAATTGATATGCTACTTGAGCTTTTTTTTAAAAATATTATCATTTATTTTTATTATGTTGCCATTTTTAGTTTCTTTTTCTTTTGCTCTTCACTGGAGCATACCACACATCTTGACTCAGAGCTTTTACTGTGTTTATTGTGTTAGACACCAGGCTAGCAAATCCAACCCCGAAGGGACTCTGCCATTTCTAGTTGGGTCTAAAATAATCTCTATACTGCTATGAGCAGAGACTGTCCTCAGAAGCACTGAATTCGATCCTCTTGTAGAGGAAACAGTATTACAGCGGTTTGATGATTTGCCATAAATGAGTAGCACATGGACAGGAAGGTCTTGGATAAGATGAAATATATGATCTTCTAATTCAGGCTGCAGAAATAAGGGTATTCTTAAGAAAAGTTAGAAAAAGTAAGTCAGTTCTAATCCCAAATGGACTGACAGCAGTATTTCTATGTTACATATTGACTACCTGAGACAAGGCAGGCTCCATTTATGCCTTCAGTTTTGGGAGGGAGCTCTGTATATAAATCTAATCCCTTCTCAGAAACTACTGAGTCTTTTTTCCCAGAAAGAGCTGGAATCATTTGTTGAAAATGGTGACCTTACTACTGTCTTTGCTAACCAATCATTATCCTTTTGCCAAAGGGATAATTCCAAGTTTTACCATACCTCAGGTGATACAGCCATCGTACTGATGATTGTCTCAGATATTCTGTTGAGTTAGTCTCCTTGTTCCAGTGTGATTCAGCCATCTTCTCTGTTCTCACAATCTGTAAAATGCCTACAGTCTAAGAAAAACTGAATGCACTAAAGATTTGTATAAATATAAATCCCTCTCAGTACTACCAGGAGAAGAGGTCCAGTCTTTGTGTTTCTTGTACTTGGTTTCAGACTGTAAGTGAAATGGTAGCACAGCAGAACATCTCATGGGTAGTTCTGCATACAGCTGATGTGAGATTCTACAGTGTGCAATAATCAAAAGCTTGTGATTCATAGAGAATAGGTTGGATTTGAAGGGACCTCTGGAGGTCTCAGCCTTCTGCTAAAAGCAGAGCTTGTTCTGGGTTAGATCAGATCAGCCAGAGCCTTGTCCAGCTGAGTTATGACAGACTCCAGGAATGAAGGTTTCCCAGCCCTGCAGTGGGCAGCCTGTCCCAGGGATCAACAGTTGTGAAAGAGAATCTGTCCTAAGCTCTTCCCTTCAGTGTGGCACCAAGATGCACGCTGCTTTTTCCATCGATGGATTTGCAGCATAGTGCATGTCACCTTTTATTAACACCTTACACAAAGGTATAGCGAGCAACAGCTAAAATGTGGTTTGCAACATACAGTTTTCAAAAGTACTTTTCTAGAGGGAGGCATATGTACTTTACAGTCATAGCACAGAATAGAGAAGAGCAGACACGTACTTCCAACTTTAAGAGGATCACTTCCATAGTTCCCCTCTGGAATTGTGAGTACAGGAAAGTTGGAAAAAAGCTGGCGAGTAAAAAATGAGCACTGGTTAGCTTCTGAAGGGAAACGACAGTAGTGAAACGTATTTAGTATAGCAAAGAGATTGCCAAGGGAGGACATTGTTTATTTGAGGTTCTTGAAAGGTATAGACCTAAAGAAAGAAGAGATTTCTTCTGAGGGG
>JAOWBP010003503.1:18711981-18733836 GCA_028571105.1 Tragopan temminckii
TGCCAAGGGAGGACATTGTTTATTTGAGGTTCTTGAAAGGTATAGACCTAAAGAAAGAAGAGATTTCTTCTGAGGGGAACATGGGAGTGTAACTAATGGACTGGGAGAATTAATGAGATAATAAAATAATTAAGAAAGGAGAAATTTCACCTGAGGCAGTCAAGTCTGACATAACTGATAGGAGATGGAATTTCCTAGGTTATACTTGAAGAAGAATTAATTCAAGAAGTGTCAATTGGCCAATAAATCATCTCAGTTGCAATTGCAGAAGAGGTTTGTAGCTTCCAAAAGAAAATTGTGTTTGTTTTTGTGTGTGAAAAGATCACCATATAGTATGCCAAACTCTGTATAAACGCTGGCAGCCAGAACTCTGTGAACAAAGACTGTTTCATCACTTTAAGCAGAGGCATCTTGTAGATTACTGTGCAACGAGGGTTTTATTTATATGAGCTGTTTTCTCTCTAATTTTAAAATCAGTTTCCCAAATGTTTTCTTTCTCTTTCATCATTTACGTCATGCTTCCTTATTTTCTTCATTTTTCATAATCTAAAATCAGCAATAATGCAAATAGTTGTTTCTGTGCATCTTTACAGCTCTCCCTTCCTTTTAATCTTTCTTCTCTCCTTCCCTATCATGCTCTTGGTAGCCAAAAAAAAGGGGTAAATTACATCGAAGATTAGGTGGCTGTTGTCCTCTCTTGTCATCTAGATGTTTTCTCTCTTCTGAAGGGTTGCAGCTATTTTTGTTTAGTTTCTGCTTTTTCCTTCTGAGGAACTATCACAGAACATATCTGCAAGAGCGATTACTGGATTTCTGTGTTCAACATGATATTCTGCAGCACAACTAGTGCTATAAATTTAAAGCTACATCTTTTAGCAGTCTTAAGATTTTGTCATTTTAGCTTCTTGTGCACAAGTTTTCCTGCAGTTGTAGTTCCAGACTTCTGACATGAGAAGGACTGATTTTGCCACAAATGTGGGATCAAATCTCTTCTTTGGTTAGGATCTACCACTACTGAAGAAAAAGTAATTTCCAGTCTGTTTTTACTTGATATTTTTAGTTGCATCGATTTGTAGTGGCGCAAAGAGTCTGCAGGATTTTGTGGAGACTGCTGTATTTACAGTCAACATCAGAGTTACCAGTAAGTAGCCAACAAGCCCACTATGGAATGGGAGTGACGTTATCAGTCATCTTTTCTGCTGTCTAGACTTGCAAGCAGGGGAAGTGCATTCACTTGTCTGAGCTAGTGTCGGATGTTGTATGTGTACATAGATAAGAAATTACCTCTATTTATGGGAAGAAATCTTTCTTTCCTTTTGAACTGGCAGGCTGAGCGAAGCGGTTACAGCTCTCCTTTAAGTAAATGTCAGATTGATGCTAGTTTTGCCCCAATCAAACCTTAAAACAGTTATTATCGCTAGACAAGGTGATTTCTGTTCCACTGGCTGGTTGGCCTTCCTAGACACAGCTTCAGTTGTTCCTTTGAAATTCCCATTGAAAAATTTTGAGTTTAGCATGAGGCAGCATTTTGAAGGTACTGATTTTTGCAATTGCCTGTTGTACTGGTAAGGTAGGGCGAGTATTGGTTAAGCGTGCCACAGCAATAGTTTACTTTTCATTTTCTTGCTGCGCAGAGCGATCTGTGCTTTTCTGTGGCATTCTCTGCTACTTGAAAAGCTTGACACTAAGTGGATATATATTTTTAAATACAGACGGGAAAGCTATTATTTTTTATTTAGCTTTTACTGTGTAATGGAATTTGTGACAAGGTTATTTGCTTCAATATAATTTTGTGTACTGATTAGTCTTCTTTGGAAAGGGCCTTGAGGCGTGTTGCACAAAAAAAGCTATATACGTAGGGAATGGAAGGGTAAACGACCTTCATTTAAATGCAGTCAAGTAATCATTATCAAAGTTTTAAGCAATTTGAACTGCCTAACAGGAGGTATGATGACAATAATTGCCAGTGTCCTTAAAGGACAGCTGTACCCATTTGATCACTGCCACATGCTTAAAGTTCATAAAAGGAAAACCACTTTCCACAATCCCTGTGCACTATCTGAGGATTTCTGAAGAAAAAAAAAAAAAATGGAAAAAAAGAAAAGAAAAAAAAAAAAGATGGAAAAAAACAGCACAAAATGGGTATTTTGGAGGTCTCTGGATGTAGCCCAAAAGAATTTTATCACGTATCAGTGTAGATGTCAGTATCAGAGGGTGAGAATGAAAAGTCATTAGCAAAAATAAAGGAAGAGGAGAAGAAAAGAAACTGTGTTAGTATTTAAATAGAAATGGAGCAGGTAATGCATATCTGCAGCTGAACGGTTTTGCCAAGCTAGAATGCTGAGCTCTGTGACACTGTTTGGAGCTTAACCTGGGAACACACCAGTGAATTATGCTGAAGAACTGAGCAAAAATATATTGTTATTTCTATTTCCTCCTTTCTGTATTTGAAATTTTCTCAGAATATGTCCACATGCAAACATATGCAGGCAGAAAAGGATTGTGTCCATTCTCTGAGATGCACAGAGAGGAGCAGCCCCAGTATCGAACGAATAGTGGCTCTGTGCCAGGTTAATGTTTCCCGTCTTTCTCTTAACATTCTCATCACTGGCATAGTCCCACCAGTTTTCCTCAGCCTAAGAGGAGCTCTGTAACCCTTCTGAGATGAGTATATAAAATATAAAGGAGCCCAGGGAATCTCATAGTCCAGTCCTGTACTGTCACCATGTGTCATGTTATAAAATGATAAAGCTATGTCTTAACATGAACTAATTATTTTTGTCCTTCAGGACTCTGGTTGGCTGTTCAATAATGTTACTGCCCTGGGAGTTACAAATCTTCTAATTTGCAGCATAAACTTATTTATAGCTGCTTTATTCTTATTTGTTCTTGTACCAATGTTGTCTTTTGACTTAAATAGTCCATCTCAAGTGTATATGCTTTGCTGATCTTTCTTTTTTTTTTTATTTTATTTTTTTAAATGTATTTGTTTATTTGAGAGAGGAATCATATTTCTATTCAGTCTGGGCAGGGCAGAGCAAGACTTCTTTTATTCTCTGGGAATGTAGACCCAGTGTCACCCCTATAGGTCTTCTCTGTTCTTCCAGTTCAAATTAATCTTCCTTGAAAGAAACAGAATTACAGTTCTAGTAAGGTTTCACTGTGCAATGACATTAATGCTTTCAGGGAAAAAAATATTGTTTATGTTTTACAGCTGCATAACCTTACATTGCATTAGTTGGTGAAAGTCCATCTTTTGCTCAATTTATCCATTTCAGTTTTTTTCTGTTCCCTTCTCCTTGTGGTTAAGTTTGAACTTGCAGCAATTTTTTCCACTGCTAATTTTTAATTTGTACTACAACTTTCCATTCTTTGCCCATGTTTACATGGATCATGATATTTTTCCTGAATGATATTGTGATTTTTCTCAGTGCTGATATTGCATTTTAATTTTGTGCAGTCTGCAAATGTCGACTGTATGTTCCTACTTCTTATTTAGCTCTGAATTTAAGGGATTTTTGAGGCTGGCTTCTGAGGAATTTCAATACCAAACGTTCTCCAGTTCAGTAGCTGCCCTTTCAATACTCTCTGTCATTATATCTTTAAGTAGTTCTTTAACAAATCTTAAGTCTTTTTACACATTTGTCTTTCCAGCTGTTAATACATAAGGCAATCTATATATACAGATGTGCAGTTATGAGTCAGTAATTTCCTTTGCTAAGAACCAGCCACATTATCAAAGAAATTAGCTTGATAATTATTAAATTGGTAAACTCATTGTAAATTGCACTCTGCTTTTACATATATTTATGTATGTATGTATAGATTTAAGTTTTGAACTAATACAAAAAATGTAGTCTGGATCAGTTCCCCTGTTCTGCCTTCTTCAGTACTGGTGCTCTTTCCCCCAGCCCCCTCCAAGTCCAGATATAACCTGGGAGTTTTATTGCATAATTTCTAGGACTGCTCCAACACACTTCATTTTTTTTCCACTGTCTATTATTTTGACATGACCAGACTGTTTTATCCAGCATATCCCTTTTTATGTCTTCACAGTCTATAAAGTCATCAGACACCCTTTTCCGTCTATTTTTGTTTTTCCTAAAGAACATACGCATTTTGGAATCTGTGTTCCAGTCCTGACTGCTGTTTCAGTGCATTTTGCTTTCCTGGAATTGCTCATTCTACATCCTGCAGCACTTCAGACCTTTCTATTTTGTCAGTTTCATTCCTTATATTCTTAAATCTTATAAGTATTTCTTAGTGATTGGATCCAATTTCCTAATTAGTCTTCATGAACCATGATGTTTTACTGATGATTGTTCACAACAAAATCAGTATTTTCTTCTAGATCTCCATCTTATTTCCCCCCTGTTCTTTAAGCCATTGTTGTATCCTTGTTTTCCTGATTTCCCTCTTCCTTTGAATGAAATCCAGATGTGGAAAATATGTGCCTATGCCAAAAATCTTCCTCTTTTTTTTTTTTTTTAAGTTTACAGCTGATATATGCATAAATGTGCACTCATTAATGGAGAAGGAAGAGAGACCTCAATAGAAATTTAGGGAAATAGTGAGTAAATGCAATTTTTATTCAAAAAAGTATTTAAAGGGAATTATCCTCTATTTTTTGATAGGTCTTTTCTGCTTATATATATATATATATATATATATATATGAATGTATATATATATTTCTATATTTAATCAGAAAAGATTCCAGTGAGGTCTTCTGGAAAACTACCGTGCATCTTCCATATGAAAAAAAATAAATATCTAATAAATAGGACATATGCATAGATAATAGATATTTCACTGTCATTACTTAATGTCAGTGGCATTCTTCAAAGTTCTTATGCAGTCTCCCAGGACACATCGTGTAAACCAAATGAAGCCAGAGCATACTCTCAAAAGTGGAATGAAGCCCACTGACAGCCATGCACAGTGTCTCTTGTCCTCATGGATGGAAACTGGAGCCTGTTCTACTCTATTTGTTGATGTAAACTTATTTCTCAAGAAAAAAGTGTTTTCTGGTTCCTATCTGTATGTCTCAGAGAGTATTTTTTCCCCACAACAAGAAGAGAGAAATGTTTGTTTTCTTCTTAATTAGTTAAGAGTAACTGATAGGAACCATGGCAGGGTTTAGGGATGAAGATTTATGCTTCAGCTGTTAAATTCCCATGCTCCAGCATGCTTTGCAGTCAATTACTTGAAGTTACTGCATGGAATGGGGAGGAGGAAGGAAAACATTTTGCTTTAGTGAAACAGATCACTGTCCCAGATTCTCTGTGAGAACCAAGGGTTCAGTATAACTAGGAACGTTATTTCTGCATCCTTGATTAAAATTCTTTGTTCATTCAACATGCCCACAGATATTGTTTACAAATGGTTCATACCAAAGTCTGTCCTCTTTATATCTAATAGTCTTCATCTTGACAGAAGTGCTGCCATCATCTCCTTGGCCATCTCCTCTCTTCTCTCTTCTCTGGTATAAACCAGCCCTTTCTGAATGAACAGCTTTTGAATGGAGAGGGCAATACTTTTCAGTAGAAAAATGTCAGAATTTTATGATGCAACTTTGAACCAAACAGATTTTGCTTGAGCCTTCTGAGAATTTCTCACCACTCTTTCTAGGTGAAACTGTACTTATAAGATTATTTTAGCATCAAAACACAACTGCATTTAATTCCACTGGATTGCACTTTTGTTACTTTGAGCAGACGTTGATGTGTATATCATCTCTGAGGACTTCCAAAGGAGATTTAAGAGACAAATATCGTAAAACAAACATGTCAAAATAAAAATGCAATTATAAGTCAATATGTCTGGTGACTTAGGTTGAAGGAAGAAAGGGAAAGTCAATAGAAGCAGAATGTGTGTGCATTTGTAGTCATAAAGGGGTTTACCTATTTCTCTGTGCAGCGGTTCTGCGTTACAGAATAGGGGATGAAAGGAATACTGAGGAGCACAATTTTTATATAAGGACATTTTTTACATGTAACTAATGGAAAATTTCAGATGCTTACAGGTAGTTTTAATAAGAAAATTGCAGGAAAAAAAAAACCATCAAATATTTCAGTAGTGTTCAAATTCTGTGATTCCACTGGGGTTATCAATCATTTTCCAAAAACATAAGCAAAAAGATATCTCATTGTAGAAATGGAAAGCAAATTTTTAAACTAACAGTCTAACTTACAACTTTTTTTTTTTATTTTTAAGCTCCTTTATTTGATGAGTCTTTGCTACATTATTTACTGGTTTTGTATCTTCTGATATACTTAAGAATACCTCAAATGGAGATATATACTAGATAGAAATCTATTAAATACAGTAAGAATTTGCATTTTTTTCACTATTCTCTATTACATTATGTATTGTTACGACACATCTATTATCTTTGCTTCACTCTATCCTATTTATGAGAATGACCTTGCTCAAAGTGAAAACTCCCCCTGACTTCAAGCTGAATAACAGTCAGTGTTTTTCACTGAAAAGGCGGTGATGATTTTGACTAGAATCATTGACCACAACAGAAATGTTTGCTTGTTATTTCCTTAATTTGTACTTGTTCTGGAAAACTACTTGCTGTGAAATGTTTGTCACATAGAGGCTTGATGGCATTAAATGTAATTTTGACTCTACAGCTGGAACCAAAACTGTTGACCATAGTTAAATATGCTTCATTTAAAGCATAGTATACCGAGTTGAAGCTACAAGCATATCCATGTTGTACAGCTGTGTGATCCTTGATCTCCATGTTGGCGAAATCATTTCATATACTGAATTGTAGTGTGAATACTGTAAATGGTGCTTCAAATTGATGTAGTTTTCATCAGTAGAGTGGTAAAAGTGAGATTAAGCACAGTGCTTTTCCTGTATAAATAGCTCCTAATGCTTCTGTTAAAAGCAAGATGCCATGAATCAGCAGACAGATAAGTTCGTGGAGTTGCTGTGCTTGAAGCAAGTCATCTTAATTCCACAATTCAGACAAACTCCAGTTCTTCCTTACAAGTGATATTTTAGCTAAGCAGTAACTTAATTTGAATATACAAAGTAGCAAACTGTTATCCTTTGGGAATCAATTTATATAGAGAGGCATTTAGTCAATGCTGTTTGGGAAGAGTAAGTTCAATATATGGTGTCATACATTAGTAACATTTAAGTTATTTTCTAGATAATTTATACTGAAGTGCTAGTGTACGCTAGTGTACTCTCTTTCTGAAGTATCTATAAGCATTTTCCCTTAAAGCATAACTGATCATTCTAGTGATGGCTTCGATGGTACGTGGTTGGCTTTTATGTGTGAGTGGTTACATTTCATATTACTTAGAATAAACAAGGTTACATCTTAATAATGCTTTAATAGGACTTTCATTGATTATGTGTCACTCCTGTTAGTTCATAGGAGTTTCTGTTAAGAATTTACCTGGGTGCATTTTCTGTGGTTATAGCAAGCTTTCAATGACTGTACTTCATTCATTCCCTTTATTTAGCATTATGTTACTTTTGTATTTTCAGTCATCTATAAGATTTTCTTATTTCTCATCAAAGTTTATGGTGGTGATGGGAATGTGCATAAAAAATTGGAGGGAAATTTGTGCCCTATTATGAATTATGGTAATACATATGTATGCCTTCTTGTTGAGAGAATACTGGTGTTTTGGTTTTTTTTTCCTTAAACATCCAGAGCCTTTTCAAAATACAGCATACAGTGCAACAGTTCTATCAGATACTGTTTGTAATGTGCTTACTTAAGACTCTCAAGGCATAAATCTTCAATGCATGTGAGTTGTTTTATATCACAGGCTTTCTACAGACTATGTTAATTCTACGGAGTATGTCAATTTGATAATTTGAGATTGGAATTTTAGAGTATACGAGTGCACTGCTGTACAAAAGGTGAGATCTCTGTATTTGATGTTTACTTGAATTGATCTATAAAGTTATTTTTAGAAGTTACATTCTCATAACATCTACATAACCTGGTTTACTCTAATCTGATTTTTCCAAGCTTTTTAAACAGTGCTGAAAATTACTTTAGGGAATAGATTTGCTTTCAAACTGAGTTTTCAAAATAAAGTTGGGGTCATCGTGTTCTTTAAGAGATTGGCTGAATGCCACTAATAGTATGTTGTGACTGTTTTTAAATCTGACAGTTGGCTACAATACACTTGGGTAACTTCCAACTTTATTGTCAAGCCAAGGTATGATTTCAGAAGAGATGCTATCTGGCATTCACATAAGATATTATCATCAATTAAAAGTAAAATGCGCTTCATCATTTTTTTTTGCAGATTTACTCATTATGTTCTGCCCTGTATTTGAAGTCAGTTTGCAAAGATATATTGTATTTTTAAATGTGAGATTGCAGTTTAGTAGCCTTTGAAATTTGACATAAATATCAATAAATAAGCAAAGCTTTATGGAACGTATTTAGTATCTTAGTTATAAAGGATGTTTTAAAATATGTTCTCAGATTAAAATAATTCAGTTTAAAAATGTCTAATTGATATAGGGATATGAGAAAGGCCAGATTCTAGGCATAGATAATATCCTTCGTTAGACTAATGGCTATAGCTGGAAATGTTGAATAAGTGTTTGTCTGTTACATCAATTTTATGAAAATAATATCCAGTGTCATCACTTCTTGAGATTTTATAATCAGACTAAACTCAATATCATGCCTGGTCTAGCTGCACTTCATGGCCTGGAGGGGACACTGTGAGATGTCCTTCCTAAGAAAGCCAGGAATATGTCAAATGTAGACTGCTAGTGCTACTGGAGCACTACAGGGAAGGTTGACCATATAAGTAGCAGGAAGCCTTTGCCTCTGAGAGGGAGCAAATATTAGTCAAAGTGTAATTCTGCACCAGCATGTTCCAGGCTGCTAAGAGACATGAAATAAAGAATGCTGCCAATACAGAACGTATCACATCCAAAGGTGTTTTGGTTTTGTTTTTCAAACAACTCTGGAGGATCATACTGTTGCATAGAAAAGAAGCCTTTGAAACTTCAGTTTCTCAAGCAGTTCTTTTTCTGCTTAGTTTATCTTACATTAATGGAACAAACATTAAAAGGATGATTTTTTTATGATCTAACATGTTAACTCTTGCTTGTCTGTGAGCAGCTGATATATTTTTCCTGATTTTTTTAATATATTTTTTGTACTCAATTAATTTGTCATTGCAAACTACAAAAGTCAACATTGCTTAAAGTATTGTTTTTTTTCTTCTTTTCTTTTACACAGATTTGTTATCTAAAAGTAAGGTTTAAGATGGTGGATCTTATATAAAAATGTACACACATCAAACTGAATTCTCTCCTGCCATATACCCATTTGTGTGAAGAGCATAGTGCTCGAAGAAAGTTGGACCAGTAGTTGACTCAAAGAGCAATCTACCATGCTCTACTGCTGTTTTTTAATCTGGTGAACTTGAGCCATGCTATGTAGGTTGGTCTTCAAAGCATTAAGCATTTGTGAATCAGTTTATTCAAGCTCATGTACATCAGAAGGCTTAACTTTGTAGGAATATCAAGAAGACCTTTAAAGATATTCAGACGCCAAAATATGGAGATTCAAATCCCTAGTGAGGTTTTGAAAATCTGGTTTCTATGTTTGAGGGCATGTGTCTGAGTCTTCAGCAGCTGTGAGCCAGTCCTTGGTGGTGGAGGCTGCACATATATTGGATCTGAATATTTGTGAGGTGGGATCTTTTATTCTAAAGGACAGATCTTGTGGCTGCACCTAGAGATAAGGGGGAGAAGCAGAGCTGACTTGTTTGGCTCTGCACAGCTCATGCTGTTGGTGCAGGTGGGGCCTCCAGGGCCACGGGCTGAGAGAGATGATTGGGGCAGTGTGGCTGACTGAAGCTTAACATGAAATAATTTGCAAGTCTGACTTGCTATTCTTGTGGAGTGGAAGCTGTTGGCACACAGTTTCTGATGTGAAGTGAATTAACAGTGGAGATCCAGTATTTGTACCCAAATCCAGATATGACTCTGCAAGCCCATCTCTGGCTATGGTGTACGGCAGTAACAGCAAATATGGTCACACCTCCTATATAACAGCAATGTATTAAAATTTATAGCTTTTATTTGTAAACTCACAGATCATGTGCCACACTGTGTAAAGTGTGATTTTTTTTTTTTTTCTTCTGGTTTAATGTTCAGAGTTAGTGTCATCCTAATTAGTTTCCACTGACAGAATAAATATTGTTCCATCTGTGCACTATTACAGTCAGCAACTGAAGGTTTGAAACACTTGAGCAGTGGATGTCAAGTATTCTGAAAAGGGACTGGAAAGCAACTCGTTTTAGATTATTTTGCATATATCACTGTTCAGAAAGAGGTTAGGGGAGCAATTCTCATCTGTACTGCTATCCCAAAATTATGCCAAAATTGTGTTCCTTTTTTTCAACATAATTTACTTGTTAATGATCATGAATACTAAAAGGAAAGGATTGCATGCATTATGCTTACATAAAAACAATAATACCTTTTTTCTTCTTCTTCTTTTTTCATACACATTTGCAAATGTCTTTTGAAAGGAAAATATTCGTTAGCCTATTGCTGAGACTGGGCCAGATGAACTGATATCCTTATATATTAGACAATCCAGAGAGCAGAGCAGGCAGAGTAACTTTTCAGGAACCTCCCACCCTTTGCCAGTACACATACCATTTAATAGAAAATACACATTTATAAAAGGTAACTCTATTTATTGAAGTTTTATTCTTGAAAATTTCTTTGAGCTTAAAGCAAATGAAATTAAGAAACCAATCAACACTGTTTAGAGTTTCTTTTGATGTTGTTTTTGGAGGTCTTTGAAAACTTAGTCAGACAACAGAGAAAACAACATAGCTCTCTGCAAGATGTGGTTAGTTTCTGGCTGCAAGTCTGTCTGACATTGAAAATATTTCTTGTGAGTAATAATCCTTTACTTAATGTGATGGAATTTTTCCAGTTCAACTTCTTGTCCTTCTTGTAGCTTGATTAAACAAATTAATTTTTACATAATTGGAAATCAGCATAGCTCTTCGTGAAGATGTTACTCAGTATTTAAAAAATACTCTTAAAAGAACATTAACATCTCAACTGTTTAAAAAGAGGCAAATCCCAGTGTCCTTAAGAAATGCTATAGGCTATATAAATCCGATTACCCAAATTCTTTCTTAGTTGAAAAAGGATCATATCTGCTGATATCTATGAAATGTATAGCTAATGCCTCTGAGTATCAAAAAATATTCAGCATCTGTATTAATGACTGCAGTTTTCCAGCATATGTCCCTTCAGATCTTTACTAGACTTTATTTTGTATTCTCAGCAGCACTGGAATTGTATAGATGTAAATATTTTGGTAGCAATTATATAATGAGAATGTTTAATTTGCATGAAATTGCTACATTTAAAGTGCATATATTTAGGCATAAAAAGCCGTTGACAGTGCCAACGCTCTTTTTCATAGGTATAGAAACCTGTGTGGAGTTGCTATTTGTAACTTTTTTTTCCCTACGCAGCTTAAGTTATTACATGTAAGAGAAAAAAAGATGCAGTTGCTATTCTGTGGTTTTTAACAGGCTGAGAAACAGTACGTTTCACTTTGTTTGATGAATATATTAGTTTTGCTCTTAGTAACAGATAAGAAAACTATTATAGACATATGGGAGGGAAAACGCAGCACACAGTGGGAATTTAACAATTCAGCTTTCTTGAGAGGAAGCTTGTGTTATTCTTTTATATAAATTTTGCTTTATAGATTAAATTATATGGCAATTTTAAGGAACTGAAACTCATAAAAGAAATGGCCTTAGAGAAATGTTATTCTACATCATGTTTAAATAATTAGACTTACGTCTTACTGAAATATATGTTATTTGGATTTAAAAAGAGATAAAAGCGTGAATATTGGCATGATTAGGAAATTATATTGTGTCATGGTGAGGTTGATTGATAGATAGCTGAATGAAAATGAATGCAAAGGCTTGTAGAAGTGAATGCATATTTTACTACTGCTTGGGCAAATGTTTGTGTGTTTACCTGAATTATAGAAGAGTTATACAGATAGAAAGAGGCATCTTTCCTTTCCATGTTTGGTTTGTGCGTTTTACCAGTATTGCTGTGAAGTCAGTCATAAATGGAAGAATAAGCTCTCACTGAAATGGAACGCTTTTACAATTTCACAACTGTTTTTCCTTTTGCCTTTTACACCAGAAACAAACAGGTAAACAAATGGAAACCTAGCAGAATTAAGTAGGCACTGAAAGGGTACATTAGCATTAAATGTTGGCTACCTGGTAGAGAATCCTTCTTTATTTAAGCTTTTTTTTTTTCTTTTTTTTTTCTTTTTTAATAGCTATTTCTGTAAAAAAATATATCAGCCAAAGAGATGCACGTCTGAGAAAATTATCTTAGAAATCATTTAAAGGTTATAGTTAGAGAAATGCCTTTCTATTACTCTTAAACCATTTTATTGATTTTTTTCACCCCTTTTTCCATTTATTATCTGTCCCCTAAAGGCCTCTTACACATTGAAGTCCACAGTGGAACTCACTAGTGGGGATGAAGCAGAGAAACCACTGCAGGATTCCCTATTTCAAAGCTGAACCAATATTCACCATTGACACATTCATTCATCTGTGCAGGGTCATTGGAAATCCTCTTTCTCTAGTTTTTCCTTCCCTTCAGGGAGCAATGCTTAAAAGAGCAAACCCCTGGTGTGAGGAGATAGAAGGATTCTCAGCGTGGCCAGTGGTGCCAGGAATCGAATTAAAGTTGTCCATTTGCAGATGACTGTACACTCGGCTCCCAGCATATTCACTATGGGGCTTGATGCTGACGTTTTATTTGAAATGCTGTTGGTGGCACTTTGTTGTATTAAAAAAAAATAAATAAAAAAAAAAATCAGGGCAAAAAGTCATTTCTCAAAAATAAGGAAAAAAGCTGAATTTAAAAATGCGCGTGATTCCTGCTGTTCCTTTTAGGTCTGGAGGTTGTTAGGGATCATGTGCCAGAGAGGTAAATAATTACAGAATTTACTTCTTTGGGTAATTTAACACTTGTCACTTATTCTGCTATTGCTGACATCTCTATTTTGGCATAAATCAGATTTTGACATTACTAAACCTACAATTTTGTTTTTCTTCACACACATTATCTCTTCCATGTGAAAGGCACTGGGAAGATGCGGGCTGCCACGAAATCTGAAATGCCTGCAGTCAACACGAAGACTGCCTCTTTATTTCAGTTTCATTTCCTGTTAATAGGGATGAACCTGGAGAACACATCAGGGCACGTTTAAAAATTGTCAAATGGAGGCTCTGCTAAAGGAGTTCTCTGAATGTGAAGAAGTCTCTGTCAGGTTTGAGGATGAAAGGACAAGCACGGTTAACCATTTGGTCACCAGCAATGGAGCTCGTGTAGCGGGGGCTTGGTGCCATCTTATCACCATTGTGGTGCTGCTCTGACTTGCTGGGGGGTTTAATTTTTGTCAGTAATTTCAAGGAAATTACTCAAGGCAGAGAGTACTTCTGTGAGTAACGGTGTCATGATCTGCCGCCAACATAAATCGCAGCCTCTTTGAGGAACATTGGGAAAGGGAAGTGGGAGAATGAGTTGGAGGCTACAAATTACACCAGTGCCTAATTATGCAGCTTTATTCATATGACTGGAGAGAGCCACATGCATATTAGCAACACGGAGGCCTAAATTATAGACATTAATAACAACCTGAGGAAGAGAGCAGGGGAATCATCCAAACGATTTAAATTCTCTGTCATAGCAACTTGTGGCTTTTGATAGAGCTCGGTCAGAAATATAGATTAAATTTTCTTTTTCAACTAAATCACATAGGTGGTATCTTTATGCTGTGCATAAAGAGGATCATTGTTCATCCAGTAACTAGTATTTCTATACTTAGTGTGTGAAGTGTTATGAAGAGGTAACGTTACAGGGAGATATTTTAATCTAGTTGAATAACCTTACAGGAGGGGAAGGATTTTCCAAGAGGGGCAGCCCAGTAATGAGGGTGGGGTGTGTCCTAAAACAGCCCAGAGCTCATTCTAGCTTATCAACTACTGCTACAATTCCTAATTTGTGGGGCACTGGTGCTTTTTCTGGGCAGTCTATCATTTAAAGTGCTGTGAGAGACAGTTTAATCATTTTAAGAGTATGCTGTGCAACTGGTCTTGGAAGTGCCTGGTACTCGCCTGAGATTTATTGAAAAAACATTTGTAGCATGACTGTCTTTCCTTTGAAAAAAGTCAAAATATTAAAAAAAGCAGTCATGCTCAGCAGCAGTTTTCATTGATGCATTTAGGGCATTCCTTCTCTTTAGCAATACAGACCTTTTTAAGAAATGTCATTTCTGGTTATCCTCAATATAAAATGGCCCATCAAAGCTACCTTGGTGCAACCTTACCTCTTAAATATCAGTCTGTGCCCTCTAACCATTTGTTATCAAGTACCTTTTAGTTCAGTCGTGGCAAGCTTTGTGCTTAATACATAGAATGAACAAGACGTGGATATAGCCCTAGGTATTTTTCATTAAATCACATATAGAAAATTATGGAAAATGTTTTGGATGTGTACTTGAAAAGGTGGCACAAAGTCTTTGTGTTGCAATGTGTCTGATGAAAGTAATGCAAAGTTTAATAAATAAATAAATAACCAAAATGTTAAAAAAAGGCCATGGACAAATTTAAAGCCTGCCTTAGTCTTACAGAGTATGTAACAAAGGTTGAAGTTGGAAGGTTCTGCCTCTTTTTATTGCCTTTTTTGGGTTTAAGTTTCTGAAGTCCTCTTAAATGTGGTTTCCTTGTTCCTACTTTCTGCTTTTCATTCTCAGTGCTAGGCATGGCTGCAGACCAGCTAACCCACACGCTGGTGCTGATGCATTAGGTTTTCACCGGTGGCTGGACTGATGGGCTGGGATGGGACCTCTCCACATGAATCCCACAGGCCTTTGGGGCTGAGCTTCTTCAAGGACTGTGCTGTATCTCTAGAGTTAAGTCCCTAAGGTGAGAGGCAGCTGTGCAACATGGCCTTCTCTGTACATGAAGAAACCAGAAACATGATTGATAGGTGGTAGGAACAGGATGCTCCTCTGTTAACTTCAAAACTCTCTGCTGTCCTATTTTCTGGCCACCCCTTAGTGCTACTGCTCTTGATTTGGCACAGCTTTAACTTTGAGGTAAAGGACAGTTGGAGAAATGCATGTGAGGAACTGGGGGAGGGGAAGGGGAGAAGGAGATCATGTATGTCAGGTACAGAAGAAAATATGCAGCTGAGAAATCTGTGTCTGTTGGAGGAGCTCTCCTGGCCTGCTGCTGATGAATAAACTGCTAACTTTTATGCAGTATAAAAAGAAATTAGCTGATTTTTTTTTAACCTTTTTTATGAATAAGACTGTGGTGTTCTCTATGCAGAAATAATCCCTCATTGTGCTGCAGTGCAGCAAGGGGGTTGCTGAGAAAGGGTCACTTAGAATGTCTGAAAAACATGTATTTGGGATTGCAATCGATACAGTCTGCACTGGAGTAGCCTAAAATGTGTTTGTTTTTTTCTGGTTGTGTTCTTCTGTCAGCAAGTTTCCAAGCTTGTCAATGTGCCATCACTAGAGATAAACATCATCTCTGCTCTGGGAGGGGAAACAGATATATATGTGCAGTTATACATACATATATATTTATAATCTCTAAATTAAAGATTTATATAGTGGCTCTTTAAAAATCCATATAAAACACAAATACAGAATCAAAACTGTAATAGTGAGTAATATATTTTCTATCTCATGCTGCGAGGCATAAGCTAATCTGCTGCTGAGATCAGGCAGGAGTCCCCCTTCAACACTGTGTTGTTTTTCATTACGTAACTGGCTGTTTGCATTATGGTTTTTATTAGAACTTGATTGTTTAATGACAAAACTACAGAGTTATGTTAAAATAAGTAGATAGCTATGTAGAGGAGAAGAAGAAAATAGATTCTGTGAGAAATAAAGTAAAAGTCAAATGCTGGTACATTCCAATACACTCACCCCAGTCCCTCCAGAGCCAAGGAATACTTTCCTCACTTGCACATGCATTTTATTTATTAACTCTCTGCACTCCCAGGCACAATCACAGCTGTATTTTATAGGACATGATGGTCTTCATTTTACTTCTTTCGTATTTCCATAACCAATTCCAATCAGGGAGGCTGTGTACTAGACTGCTCTACCTTTAGAGAAGGACCTATCAGGTGATTCTGTGTTTTTAAGCCCATCAAGTGTGAGGAATAATTCCTGCCATAATACAAAGGATTCCGGATATGTTGGACAAATGTTCTGATCTACTGAATCTCATCTATTGTGTTGCTTTGTAAATACACCGTAATAGCACATAACCTCAGCAGTCTGCAGAAGCAGTTTGTGTGGAAGAGTTGGACAAGTTCTTGCTTCTCTTTTGAACAATTAATGTGGATTTTTATTTTTTTTTTAATCCACCAAACAAATAGTGCAGAACACCCAGTGAGACAACTTTATATGGTATTTCATCCAAACCACTCTCTACTCTGCAAAAAAATAAATAAATCTGAATACTATTGCTGTGAACAAGAGAACAGAGAAATATGTGGTGTTCTATACTCAAAGGCACCCCATGGATTGTTTATGGTACCTTTTGTTGAAGGGCAGACTGTGATTGATGCTGGGTCCTGCCTGGGAGAAGTTGGGCTGTGATATTGGAATTTCACTGATGGAGAACAAAATAATGTCTCTGCTGCTGTAAGACAGCGCAGTGGGTTTCATGTGAGCTCCAGTTTCTGCTATTTATGCTGTGTTTTGATAAAGCTGTCCTGAGACAAGCCACTCCAGGGCTCACCTTAGGCTTCAGTGGCAGCAGACGTTGCCTCTGGAGCTGTCCTCTTCTGCCTGGTGTGCCTCGGTGGAGACTCCTTGCCCTCTGATGCCACAGAGGTGGCATCAGCACGTTCTTTTGCTGTCCTTTTTTTAGGATCCTATTGCTCCTTCTCACTGATTCACAGTGTTTGTGGGCAAGTTCTGACTACAGAGTTTAACCTGCCCTTGTAATTTCGTCTGCTTCCTTTACTTTCTATGAAATTCCTATTTTGCAATTTCTTATGCTAGTATATACCCCTTGTTGATGTGGCACTCCATTGCAGGATAGCAATGTGTAAGTAGTGTAATAAGTAAAAGTTGGTAGGTCCCAATTCTTCAGTGGAAAGTCCTGTAAGAATCTCTTAGAGGAGGCTTTGGGGATCAGGATAAGCAGACCCACAGATACCAGAGGGAGGATTCTCGATTTTTGTAGAAAGCCAGGTGTTATTTGGAATCAGCATCTTAGGTGAGCAGACTAGTGTTTTGTTGGCTTGATAAAATACTGATGAATCTGAGGCTGAAAAGTGATTTTTATTTATTTATTTGTTTATTTTGTGGCAGCACTGGGATGCAGAAGGAATACACTAAAGGCTGCCACCCTCCTAGTTTTATGTTAGAAATAAGAAAGGATGCTAACTGCAGTTTTATAATGATGCCTCCTGCAGATGCTACACTTCTGTCAACCTTAGTTTTTAAACTACTAAAAATATTGTAATTATTGAAGGACTTATTGATGAGGAATTGATGTTTCAGAGCATTTGCGTTCAGTAAAATCAACAGTACAAAATGCATATGTTGTATCTTAAAGCATCGGGTTGTCGCTCACAAATGATGGAAGTTTAATGCATTATTCAGAAGTACAAGGGGAGGTAGTCCAAAGCAGCTGTGGAGTCTGTTATTTTATTTTCTTTTGCAGGGTGCAGAGAGAAGTGTTTGACTTAAAGGTGCAAGGTTTGGAATTGCGCAGTACAGTAGGCAGCGGCATGAAAAATGTTGGATCTGAGTACAAATTCAGCTCAGACTTAAGAAACTGGAAGATATTTTGATCTGAAAGCTACAAAAATCCATCTGGGAATGAGTTCTGGGTTTGTTTTTTTTTTTTTCCTTTCCTTTTTCCACTTTGTAGTGCAAAGGAGTGCATACCACAAAATCAAATGAAACTGGCATTAATTTGGTAGTCTCAGTTCTTATAGTCCTATTGATTCAGAAAGCTGCAAACAGATACGGAGGCTTATAAGCTGCATTTAGGACTAGTGAAGTTTGGGGCTAGGGTATATAAAAGATGTAGTAGGAGTGCTCATTCAGTAAAGGAGCTGATCTTAGCCTCTTATCATGGAATTCTGATAGAAAATCTCAGTTCAAGAGAATTAAGGTCTCCATCATTTTGTCAGTGGTTTCATTATTGATTGCTCATCTTTATGCGCTTCCTTCCAAAGTCTTGGCCGCCGACACAAAGCTTCTCTGACAGAATCTCTAGTAAGCACAACAACATTTGCATCCCTATATATTTCTTCTAGTGGGAAACAAAAAAGTGGTCTTGGTCATTTCTTATTGATAACTTTAAATATTGTGTCAGGCCCAAATCAATCTGGTGAGAGAACAGTGGCTGTTCCTCAGGATTCACTCTGGATATTTAATTAGCTGGAGCTTATATATGCATTTTATTTTCTTTTTTGCCTCTTTCAGCATTTGTTAGGTACTAGTATTGATATGACTAGTGCAGTGAAGTATACATCTAGTTAAATTGAACTTCCTGTTGATGAAAACTTATCTCTTGCAGATGTCTGTGTTTTTTGAATAATATATTTCACAGTGCTACATGTTCAGATCTGTGGTGTTTTTTACATTATGAACTTGGGGTTTTATTGGTACTAAATACATACTAGGAGTTAATGGTATCTGAAATATGTAGGAAAAGCAGCATTTGTTGTATATGCATATGTGCATCAATATAAAATATTATATGCAATATATGACATTATGCATACTTAATTTTATTTTGAAACCCAGCAATTTGCTCCATTTTTTTTTGTCAAGCATTTTCAACTGTTATTGGGGAAGGAGAACTGACAAGTGTTTCTTCAAGTACCTCTTTTAATGGCCATTTTTGCTCATTATCATTCAACTGATGACAACAACATTTATTATTTGTATATTAATGACTGGAAATTGTTAGGTGATGGAAGAGCAGTCAAACAAAGCTAGGTGGAATTAACTTCATGCGTGTCTGGTGGATGATACCTGATTTACAGTACTCTATGCATTCCCCAAATAATCTTTCATTTACAGAGCTAAGCCAGTCTAACAGTCTTTTGTGCAATTTTAAAATTTGCTCTGGAAATGTTATTGAATCCCAAGTATCTTCAAATAAATTTTCAGAAAAAAAATACTATATTGCAGTAAATCTCTGATCACAGCTACCCATTTCTACAGCTTAATTATGACACTACTAAATGTGAAAATCTATTCAGCGCTAGGAACACTTTTCACATTACATTCACGCTAAAGATTGGCTGTTAAGAGCTCATTACTGGTAGTTTTCTAAAGAGCGGTTTATTAAACACTGTTACCTAATAAGCATCTTTGGTGGTGCAAATTGCTGAAAACAGTAATGAGTCTGATTAGACTTCATTTCAATTACGACAGCTTGTCTGGCAAAAAAAAAAAAAAAAAAAAAAAAGGAAAGAAAGAAAAAGAATCTCTCCTTGATGCTTTGGAATCTGGCTACAAGGCATTACATGGTTGAAAAGGAAAATGCCACCTCTGTGTTTCCTTTCCACAGTTCAGTAATGAATAGAAAACTGTCCAAGTAGCCGTCCAATTTAACGCATTGCAAAACTAGATGGGCAGCATTGGAGGCACAATCCTGTTTGCTTAAGAATTCTACAAAGGCTTTTGAGTTAATATATCTAAATAGGGTCATATTTAGGTTTCCTCTGCTTCCCTTGTGTAAGAATATAAAGCCATAAGTAAGAGAGAAAATTAAAATGATTCACTCCTACCTGCTTTGCAGAGGTTATGCATTCCTCTGATTAGCGGAATCCACCTTTCAATTGTTATATCTGTAAATCTTTCACTTGCGATCACAAAACTCTTGCAGCTTTCACAGTACATCATAATTCAAACCTTTTTTTTTTTTTTTTTTTTTTTTTTGCCAATAAAAACCAAGGGTAGTAAATTTGTACTACCAATATCGAATGTCTCAGTAAAGATTTTCTAGTTTCTGAATTTGGTTTTTGCTGCCTTGTGTATATATCTGTATTAATGTTTGGCTTTCTTTAAATGATTGCTATATGTTCCTTGCACCTTCTGGAAGAAAAGAGAAACTTCAGTGACAAAAAAGGGAATTTAAGCTGGTAGTTGATGGAAATTTACAAACATTGTAATGTTCCTGTTGATAGCATATAGCTTTTTTTAATACTGAATGAATTTGGAGGCACTTTTATAATATTG
Organism: Tragopan temminckii; assembly: GCA_028571105.1. Lineage (NCBI taxonomy): Eukaryota > Metazoa > Chordata > Aves > Galliformes > Phasianidae > Tragopan > Tragopan temminckii. The sequence continues at coordinate 18,732,301 of JAOWBP010003503.1, forward strand.
TTTGATATAAAATTGGATGGAGAGTTTTATAACTAAAATCTTGTCATAAAATATGACTGGAGAAATAGCAAAAGAGGTTGCAGATAGAAGATGTGGTGCTGCTTAAGGCAGTACGCTGGACTAGTGTGATAGTAACCAAAATTCTGTCCATTCTGTTGATTGCATACTTTAGGAAGGTTCTAATTCCATAAAGTTACCTTATTAGACATAAGAAATGAATTAGAAATTGAGCTCGTGCAGCAAATACCAGAACAGTCTGTACATATTTTAATGAAATGTTACCACTTGTGTACTTATGTATATTTTACTTTTTTATTAAACACAAAACAAAATCCAAATGCAAGTGAACATTATTTGTATAATCAGCTAGTGCCTAAATATAAAAACGTAAAGGAAGAGGTGGGGCACATTTATCTTCTTCACAGTAAATTATCAACTTCAGCAGTTCTTCTGACTTCAAACCAGATAAGTGACAGCAGAATCATACTCATGAATCTTGAAGCCTTGGCATCTAATATTGACACCAAAAACCTTTTGGCTCTTTTTGTGATGTTGCCTTTCTACCTTCTCTTTGAAATTCTTAGTTAACTGTGATATATTTTATATTGTTTGAAAGTACTCTCATCGGTGTGCATCATCAAACATCAAGTAAAATAGTACTTTTGTTTTGTTTTGTTTTAAACATCATACAAACACAAGTGCCGTTATTCAGCTATACAAATGTGTGCTTGTAGCGAGCTTTGAGATGCTAATCAGCAGAGCTTGACTTCTGTACCCTGAAGCAAATTTTAAACTATTTCATCATTAGGTGACTACCTATACAATAAAAGTATGGACAAAATTACAGGAAAATGCTACAGTTATTGTTACTTAAGCTATCAGCAGGGCTTGGCTAGCTATTGGTATCATCATTGCAGGCTTTAGATTTTTGTTCTCTTGAAGGCTGTTTACAGAGAGGGCTGAATCTGTGTGATAGCTGCAAAGGAATGTGACATTTTTATCAGCTAGGCTCTAACATTTCTTACTGTTTTTAAAGGCAGTGCATTATTCCCTTCTACCCCTTGAAATGCCTGTGCACTCTGACATACGATGTGCTTCAAGACCTGGCTCAACTTTTCCTGTTGCAGGATGAACTTTGCTCTTTTTTTGGACAGGAAAACCAACAGATCACCTGAGATGCTGGTTCATTTTCCCTTCCATTCTCTCCAGTAAAAGGTGAAAATATCAGCATAAATAAATTTCTCAGTTGAGGCATTCTTTCTCACGCTTGTGTGTGTAAAATATCTAAATGTGTATGTATGTATATATACATAGAGAGAGAGATTTCTGTATTTGTCTATAGAAAATTCCTTGCTCTTCCTCTTTCCCTTCCCTGGATAATTTGTCAAGTCAGTTTAACAATCTAGAGAGTTCTTTTCAAATGCTCAGGAAACAATACTGTTAGTCCCAAAGGAAGAGCATGCAAAAAAAAAAAAAAAAAAAAAAAGAGCTATATTCTGTTTTTATTTAGCTAGTGCATAAACATATTACTGAATG
>JAOWBP010003503.1:18740961-18752702 GCA_028571105.1 Tragopan temminckii
CAAGAGTGGCTTCACAATGACATTGACCAGCTCCCTCAGTGCTCGTGGAGACATCCCATCAGGTCACATGGACTTGTACATGTACAATTTCTTTAAATCTTCCCTGACGTGATCCTCTTCTGTACAGGGTAAGTCTTCATTGTGCCACATGTTCCCACTGGTTCCAGTCTTACCGTGGGAATTGTATTTGGCCAGGTTACACACACCTACCTTCTTGGGTCAGAGCTTGCAAAGGGCAGTTCAGCTTACTGAAAATATGGTGGATAATGAAGTAGTAAAATATTTTTACAGTCTAAAATATCAAGCCCAAGATTATGAAGGAGAACTCACTCTCACCTCCAGTTTTAGGGTGTAACTTTTGTTTATTTATTTAAAATACAAACCAGTAGGTATATTTTAAATCATGCTGCATGGTTGTAGTTGATTTTTTAGATTGCAAAAATTACTACAAATGTTGGCAAGGTTATAGAAAATAGTTGTAAGTATAAACATATCAAAAGTTGTGAAAATGAAACTGAGTGGCTTTACTCCTAGAAAACCAACTAGTTATTTAGCTAGTTGATTTGTAGATGCAGTCACATACCTAGACCTTCCTTGCATTTGCTCCCATGGTTGTGCCTCCTCTAAATTTAAAGATTAACAGTAGTTCTCATTTTAGCTGAGACAGAGTTTATTTTCTTCCTAGTAGCTGGTATGGAACTGTGGTTTGGATTTAAGATGAAAATTCTGTTAATAACACACTAATGTTTTAGGTGTTGCTGAGCAGTGCTGACATTAAATCAAGGACTTTTCTGCTTCTCGTGCTGCCCTGCCAGCAAAGAGGCTGGGGTGCACAAGGAGCTGGGAGGGAAGAGAACCAGGACAGTGACTCAAACTGGTCAAAAGGATATTCCATAACATATGATGTCTTGCTCAACCATAAAGCTGGGCAGAGTTTGCTGCGGGGCCTGCAATTGCATTGCTGTCCTGTCCAAAACCAAGATACCAGTATGAAGTATAGAAATAAAAAGAGAATTAGATATCATGTTCTCTCTAGTGCTGCATGTATAAAGACTGCTGAAGTCAATGAGAAGTAAGGAGCTTGTTTTTTTTTCAGGATCAAATCCTATCTGCCACAATCTGATCTTTCTTAATCATCCTTATCACTCATGGCTGCAATATTCTTTTATCCTATATAAACTTCAGACTTTCAAAACAAACTCAATGAGGCACAGGAGGTTGTGATGAAATGAACTATGCTATTCACCAAGTAAAAAGATGAGTTGGAAAGAAGGAATGTTCTTGTCTGCTCGTTTGAGATCTAGGCCAGTAGTTTCAAGTTTCTGAATGTTATCTTGTCAGTGACTTTCTCCAAAGTTAGTTTTTGCAAGCTGATACAGTTCTTTAGTATTTCTATTTTACTTAAATGAAAATGAAAGAAAATAATATATTTAAACCTTGGTCACCACGGAACTTGAAAAAGTGTTATAAATGTGTACTTCTGTATGTGTCTCTCACTAAAATTGAAGCCACAGGCCCTTTAGTGGCATTCCATTTTTTACTTTTTTTTGTTTCTTAATCAAAACATTTTGTATTTTGAGAGAGGATACAGGATATGCATATCTTCCTTGCGTGACCTTTAATGAGCTTTTTAACCAGCAGGGCTCTTTCAGATACTGACAAGCAAAAGCAGAATTTGAGACCTTTCTACAGTTTTGATTGAGAAGATGTTGTTGTTTGTTCATGGCTCCATCAAAGCAAAAATGGAAAAAGAAACCCATATATTTGAAGGAAAAATAAACTATCTGGGGAGGAGAAAGGAGTTAGAGTGTCTTGAACTAAAGGTTGAGCAGATTCTGGGAGCAGGTTGCTCTCACCATATGCAATAACTGGCTGTCCAGATTTGGAAAAGACAAGTCTTGTGCATTCTTTGTGGGGAACTAGACATAGGCCCTTGATTCATTGATTATTAGCAGAGGCTATTGAACACACTTCTGATAGTTTAGATCACTGCAAAGCAAGTGCAAAAAATGTATATATTATTTTCAAATACGTAAGGAATGAATTTGTTTCTGTAAGAGAGCCTATGTATGTAACCTATACAGAAGAGAAAAATAGAAAGAGGATTCTTAATGATTCTGATTCATTCCAACTACCATGTCAGATCCTTAAACAGTTGCTACTATGGACAGGGTCCAAAACAAGGAATTCTGCGAAGTTCTCATGAGTACCTAAAATGGAGGAAAGGCATTAACAGATGGAGGAAATGAGTCTGGAATGAGTCTGGGATAAAAGGAAGAGAAGAAAAATGTGATGGAAATGTTAAAAGAAAGGGAAAAAAATATGATGGAAAATTATTTTGTTTAAAAGCTGGCATTTGATATTTTCAAAGGGCAAAATGTATTTTTATTTGTGACAAATGAATGTAAAAATGTGCATGCCTCATGGCCTAAAGGACAAAACAGTGGGATCAATGTTCTTTTTGTACTCTATGAAGCTTGAGATTAAAGTCCCCACTGATAAACTGAACATTCTTTAAAAGTGACCAGAAGCAAACAGTGTCTGTTTGCTGCTACTTTATTAGAAAGATACCACTGAGAATAGCTAAGAATACTATTTGATCTTAAACAGGTTGACCAAATTATTACAGTTGGCTCCAGTACATGAGATGCTTTCTGCAAATTATTGTTTCTGGTTATAAACCTTTATAATATCTCTGAATGAATTATGTATGTATTTCATGTTTTCTTTTCTTTTATCAGCCTTGATGTTCTCATTTCAAGTTTCACCCTAGCCTCCTAATAATGCAATATTGAGGCCATTCAGACACTAATTATGCCTCCATGGCTTTCTTGAAATGACTAAATCAGCATCAGTTCTATAATTATCATTAGCAAGTTTGTATCCGTGCCTCACATCACATGAAAAGCACAACTTTAAATGATTTATGAATATATGCATCTGTAACATCGAATGTGCACACTTTCTAACAGTATGTGCACAAGAGGCACAGAGACACTTTAGACATATGCACACTTGTATAGATGTTCTCATCTTATCTTCATTTCACTCCAGTCTGTATCTTACATGAACACAGCCTAATTATATAAAGGCTAATACTATATTATTTCATTGTTAGAGAGATGTATGTATGAGATACATCCAAAATATGTATATTTAAGCATACTGACCAGTTAGAAGTATGGAACATGAGCAGGTGTTCACTGACTCAGTCTTTCAGACTTGATGATTTCCTAATTTTCTTTATGTTTTCACCAAAGCCTAGCAAGAATAACTGACAGGACGGAAAGAAGTATACAAATGTAATTCCTCTGTATTTTCATTGTTTCTCCCTTTGAATTATTGATGTTGCCAGTAGTCATTTGTCAAGAAAACAAATCAAGATACATATACTATAGTGTTGCACTTCTTTATGTTTGTAAACTGGTTGCTCTGCATCATGTTTATATTTTAAACAAAATTGAAAAGAAAAAAAAAAGAGGAGAGAATAATACAAGAAAAATAATTTCTGAATTGTTTTTAACAACAAAGACATGAAGAATAATGAGTACCCAGAATAAAAATAGTACAGAAAGAGAGCTTGTAGATATTTTTGAGTCAGTTATACCCCACAGTATCATCTGCACACTTGGGAGTTGAGAAACAAAAAAACAGAAGTAGATATATGCAACATAGCATCTTGTGCAGCAGTACGGTACCTCACAGCTCAGTTTGGTCTGTGGTAACAACCAATTTCTGAGTGCTTCTCCTTCCTATTCTCCTCCCTCCCAATATAGATTCTTTGTTTTGCATGGAAAGTTGTGCTGATCACTGGTATTTTATGACCTACATTATTACCCTCTGGGTAGCAGAATGATAGTGCCAAACTAATTATTGCATTGTCTAATTTTAAATCCAGGTCTAGTGAGATTAACAACTTGCACATTAATTCTGAGCATCAACAGCGCACCTAACATAATGCAGTTTTAAATGAAAAAAGCCTGCTCTGAAAACTTTTATATACTTTGGTCTGGATCATAAGCTAATGTAAATTACTATAGCTCCACTGACTTCAGTGGAATTATGCTAACGCTCCTGAGTGGATGATTTTGTCTGCTTTTTTTATTCAGGAAATGTTTCTGGTTTGATCCGTATGAATGTCAGAGGGGAAAACACTGATTTCACTTATATATGTGAGATCTCATCTGTGTAAGCCCAGAACATGTCTGTTAAACTTAGTGGATTAATTCCAGATTTTCATCCCTGTAAATGAGATCATCAGAATTGTCTTGGAATGTGCTTTTGGCTCTTAGCACCCCCTCCCCCAACACAAACACTCAGTACAGAGAGGGATTTTTCTGTTCATCCTAATTAAGAAAGAGAGAGAGAGATAGAGAAGGACATTCACAGTCATCGAAAGTGTGAATACTTCTTTGTAGATAGGTACAAAACCAGACTTGGCAATGTGTCCTTACTTGCTGTTTCACCCTGCTAATTTCTGTGGAGAAGCTTATGTGTTGGGAAAAACATAGCAGCTCCCTATATCTGAGTATTGTCATCAATCAGTCAAATCTGGATACAACATGTAGCTTCTAACCCTACCAAAAAAGAAACAAAACAAAAAAACTCAAACCAACCCAAACAAAACAACAACAAAATCATACACCAACAAAAAACCTGATGCCTGATTATTGAAGAAAGAAACGGATCCTGGAGAATGCTGAAGCATTACTTAGCCAGAACACTAAATAACAGAGTATTTTGCAAGCACAGTAGATAAAAGTTTGATTTTGAACTGAAAAACTGAGGCTGAATTGAAGAGATGCTTAGAAAAATTTTCAGTCCTTTCAGCTGCTCGAAAAGAAAAAAACAACATCAACAACGCTGCCTCCAATATAACCAGTTCTCTGCCTCTTCAGCATAACGGGTAGAAGACACTTAGTACAAACATTTAATTCAGAATCCCTAGATCCCCAGAATCAGAACCATAGATACCCAAAGTGGTGGTACTAATGGCATCCTCTGCATAGCTGCTGAAGGGCTATGTTGACCCCCATGATAATACTGTACAGTACTTTGACTCATCTTTAATTCTGATTAAGCTGTGCAATTTTATCAATTTAAGGTCAAGGTCTTGAATAAATTCTTTTGTGAGGACTATTAGCAGGTCTTTTAAAATTAAAAAGACCCGTGTGTCTAATGGTCTTATGAGAATAGAATTACAAACGATGATCTTTAAAATAAATTGTAATTTTATGGATACTTATTAGGAGAATTTATTGTATTGGTAATTTGCTATATCATAAGTGCCGCTGCCAGTTTGGTGAGTTGTAGCAGAAGAAAAGAATGCAGCAGCTACTTATTACTGTATTTTTGTCCTTGCCTTTGGTGCTGTTGATTTGAAGTGTGGAGGAGATTTTTACAGGATATTTAAGGTTTGTGATCTCTTACTGTGCAATAAGGATAACCTGCAAGTTGTCATGTTCTGGCTCTGATCCAGCAAAGCACTTAAGTGTGTGCTTAACTTTGAGCATTTGAGTTCCATTTACTTTAACATGATTACTCATGTGCACAAAATTAAGCACACGCTTAAGTGCCTTGTTGATTGCAGCCAGTGCTGTGCATTCAGCAGATCTGAACTTTCTAAGGAAGTTAGAAGTATAAATTAGCAAGATTTAGTTATTATATTACAGGCAGTGGGGAAGGATGCTGCCATTGACAGCACCAAACCCAACTACATTAATTTACTTTATTAACTTCTTTGTCTCCTAAGTGAGACAGTATATTTCTTGCAGTCGAAGAACGTCATATAGAAGAGCTGTGTTGCTCCGATAATCTGAGTAGATATGTTTGAAGTCTGAATAGACTTTTTTTAACTTTTTTTTTTTCATTAAATGTAAGGTTTACTTGTCTGATATGTTGTTGCTTTTGAGTGTTGGAAAGGCATTTTATTTTTGGATATTTGATTAAGGCTCACAAGCACAGCTTTCTTATCTAGAATGGATACAAATGCTTCACTTGTTTGAAAAGCTTTATTAGAGATGACTGCAGAGATATATTGGTAATGTTGTTTCATGATTGAAATGTACCCAATCAACATTAAAGACAATGTTTAAAGCAGTAAGTTATACACATTGTCTTTATTTTATTATAAAAGGAATTTTAATCTGAAGAGATCAATACCATGATGTAAGAGTGTTACTTAAAGCAAGATATTGGTCTAAGAGTAAAAGAACCTTTACTTGTGAAAAGAAAAAGAAGGAAAGGAGAAAAGGAAAAGAGAAAAAGAAGAAGAAGAAAGGTAAAAATCTGCTCCTAAAACTAAATAAAGTCCTGTGGGTATTTTATTAGACATGCAGAATCTACAGCATGTATTTTATTAGGTAAACTTTTTTTCTGTGCACGTGTGTGATTCTCAGCAGTTTCAGTGTTCTGCTAAATGTTTTTCTTTTCTTTGATCCCAAAGTTAATTACATTCATCTGTAAAGTAAATGGCAGACTTTGTAACATGCATTTGGAAATGAGATACAAAATGTTTCTGAGAAGAGCGTATAGAGTGCTTGGAAAGAAAGTGTGACATTGGCTGTGATTTTGCAAGCCTGTGATTGCCTAATATTCACTATTCTAATTTCCCTCCAAAACAAAGTGATTTTTTTTTTCTTTCTTTCCAGGGACTTACTAAATTAAATCATTAAATATTAAGCGCTGAGTAAAATACACTTTTATTACTGGTAATCATTAATTGTAGGCTGTAAGAGAGGGACATTTTGAGTGAAGTCTTCATTATAAGAACCTTTTTCCAGTTGCTTACAGCTTTGTTGAACATAGACAACTGGGCAGCAATTTTCATGCCAAATATCTGCCTTGGGCTATTTTTTCAAAACTTCCAGCAAATATGGTCAGCTGTTTCTCAGAATACACTGAGGGAAAATCAGTATTTCTTGTGTTAAGAAATTTTTGAAATATTTTGTTGACTACTTGCTTAAAGTGGGACTCAAAGCTTGGGAAGGGAATATTCCTCCTTCACCATCCTACGAAGGTCTTCCTCAGACTGGAGAAACCTGATCCTCTGCAAAATTGTTTGCATATTTCATTTACTAGCTTCTTCAAAGATTCTTTCTGCAGTGGATGTATTCTTTCCTGGGGCTTGCAGATCTGAGCCGGACTTGCTCTCAGATTTCTCTTTTCAGTTGCCAGTGGTGCTAAACACAAAGAGAATAAAGGTGTCTATCAGATGTTCTCAGCCTTCTTCCTGCAAATCACTAGACAACATGGAATAAGAATCAGCTTGACTGGAATGCAGAAGAGGGAGACCTTCAAGGAAGGGAAAGAAACAAAGGAAAATGTGTTTGGGCACAGGTAAAAAGCACAAGTCGAAGGTCATAAAATGTGACAGTGGTTTAGGAGAAGGACTTTGTGAGTGAAACTTGTACCAGATAGGGAGGCATCTGGGAAAGACTGTGACTCAGGGAGCAAATGAGAGAGATGTTGGCACGAAGACAAAAATAATACTTGTAAGGAGTTAGAAACAGGGAAAGGAAAAATAATGGCTTTGTCTTTTCTGAGCCTTGGTATTCCATAGTCACTGTCAAATGTTTCTGCAACATACTGGCCTCAAGTGGACACCTTATCTTCCTCTAATTTAAATGGGAAAGGGCTATTTCAAATAATGAAAATAACATTATATATTTGTTAAGGCAAATGGCAGGGATTAGCGTGGTTCTTATCCAGTTAATGAACAACACAGTGAAAAACAAAAAGAGATGGAGAACAAAAAACATAAAAACATTCAACTCCTTCCCATAGTTTTCCCATAGTTCCCCAAGAGGGACTTTCTGTATTAAGGTTTGCTTTATCAAAAAAAAAAAAAAAAAAAGAGAGAGAGAGAGAGAGAGAGAGAGAAATTGTATTAAAAATGCATTTGCTACCAAAGTAAAAAATATTAAGCACTCAAAATTCAAGAAATGCCAGAAGGCATAGGTCTTGTCAGATGTTTATGTGACAAACATCTATATGTTGTTCTGTTACACGGAGCACTTGCTAAATGAATATTTTTGTTGGATACTGTGAACAATTTCTCCTCTAGGACTGAAATGGAAAATGGAAGTGACTTCAGAGACCAATAGCTTTGTGATGCCAAAAGCATCAAATAATAAAACAACCAAAAATGATCAATAAAGGGTCTGGCTTGAAATTTCAGTGAAATCAAGGGGACCATGTCCCCTTTTCACAGAAATGGCAATGAACAAACAAAAACAAAAGTATCAGGAATGCTATATTTTCAAAATCCTGGAATCTAGCCCAAAATGGTTGCAGCTTGTGAAGTTATCAGTTTTTATGTCAGCACAGAGAAAATGCAAAAATTCATTGTGGACAACAACAGACAGATGTGCTCAAAAGAAATCTTTTATTTTCTGACACAGTCAGGAGTAATATTTAGTGAAGCATATGGTCAAGTGATTTCTGTGATATCGTGTACTGCCCAGTACCTTAGCGGCACACTATGTGCTGAAGGATTCAAAGAAGATATTGTATGTTCCTGGCTTAGTCACTGACCTGGGACTTAGGTTTATTTGAAGCTCCAGTCAAACCGTGTAGCAATAAGCTGGCAGGGAGGAATTCTTCCTTTGCTTGGGAAGAACCTGGAAGCAACATGTAACATTTCATGGATATTTGCAATGCATTCACCCTCTGTGTTTGACTTGTTTGTCTTCCCTTTGTTGCTAGAGGGCTTATTTAGAGCACTGGTTCAGCAAGGTGTTATTTGCCTGTATGCAAGAAAGAGACAATCACTTCTAATCTACATTGTCGCAAGGTCCATCCGTGTGTAATTGCTTCTTGGGATTCCCAGCTCCAGCAAGCCACAGCAGCCATCGCACCCATGCTGACACTCCAAAAGACAGCAGGTATGATTCTTCTGGGGAGCACGCTGAATCTCTATCTAAAGAGGCAGGTCTCTGTGACTGATCAAGCTGGTCAGAGAGATAAGAGGCAGCATTTCCCAGCTGATGAGGAGGCCCATGAAGGTGTTTCCTGCCATACATTCTGAAAATGTGCCAGCACACGGGATCTGGAGCCACCTCAGCAGCTTGATGGAGATCTAAAGAGTTGAAATATCTGATTTGGGTTGCCTAAGCACAAAGGAGTTGTACTCCTAACAAAGGACAAGAATAGGTTACATGACCAAACCAGCACCACCACCACCAAAAAAAAAAAAAAAGGGTATTTGCAACTCCTCCGAGTAGGCATTTAAAGCTATGATTGTCCCATGAGAGGTCCAGGAGTGGGAAAGTGAGGGAATTCCCCAGCACAGAGGGAATGAGGCAAGATTATTTCACAGAACACCACAGTTTTTATTATAGCTCTTAAAAACCTTTACAAGATACACTATTAGTTACAGTGCACGCATCTCATCAGCACCCCTGGGAGAACTGATGCAGTAGCATAGATGTGCTTGTTCTCTGTTTCTGGCATTTTTTGTTGTTTTGTCTTGTTTTCACAATTCAAATGGATTAAATGTTATTAATCTAGGTTTGCTGAAAAGGTCTGTGAACCTTTCAAGGAGCCTGGTCTGAGTTTGGAGTTTGAAACAAAACCTGGAGCCAGGCAAGTTTCATGTGGTTTTGAATTTCATTGTGAACGTTTCACCTAGATCTTGAAATAGGCTGAAAGTGGCATTCCCAGTTTGAAAGTCTGTGAGAATTTCCCATTCAAAAGGCTCAGGACTGTTTGGTAGCATTTTAAACAAAGAGTGGAATTCATCCACAGAACAGATGAGCTGAACAAGGCCTTCATTTCAGCCTAATTCAGAACTCAAAATAAGGACTTAACATGGTACGTAAGCCCTACGTTGACCTTCTGCACAGAGATGAATGTCAACCCATACAAACACACCACATGGCTGTTGTTTCAACTCTGGCTATTTTAATGTGGCATGAGAAGCCTTAAGGGAAGAAAAATATAGGTATATAAAATGAAAATACTGAGGTTAATACAATACTAAGATTGATAAATATGTTCTTCACTGATCAGAAAATTTCAAAAGCACTGGTGCTCATCTAATATTGTTTACACCCTATGCCTTGTGATGGTTGCTGTTGTTTTCATACTACTACAAGTTGTGAAGCTCTGTAATTCTGTAAGAAACTCATCTTTCAACTGAGGAAAAATGTACACTGTGTCACGGTTTTAGAAAAAGAAATCGGAAAAGAAACCCTGATGTATAAAGGAAAAAGACAAAAATAATAATTTTTATGTTTAATAGTGTGGTTTTTAGCCCAATTTCATAACCTTGGGGATCATGACTTCTTTTTCAGTGCTGGCAACTCAGGCAGAGGCAATGTGCTGTGTTGGAGATTTCGGCATCAGAGATGACCAAGTATAATAACACATGTAGCTTGGCCAACGTAGTGAGAAATGGAAGGAACTGCTAGCTGCAGAGATGGGGCTACAGTGGTGTGGTGGTGTATTTCTCACCTGCTCTGGGAGTCTAGAAGCAATTTCTATAGGCTTCTGTTGCTACCACTATGCCTCACATCCTAAAAATAACTCTTTATATCCCAGTACTCTGCTAAACTGTTTTCACATGTGCATTTTTAGTTGGGAGACAAAGAGAAACAAAAGCAGTTTCACAAGTATAATCTTGCTGCTCTAGAACCACCTTTTGACTTCAGGACATCTTGTCACTGTAGTAGCAGTACTCTCCTCGTGAAACAGTCCAAATGATACCCTCAGCGAGCCAGGGACACCTTCACTACCCTCAGTGAGCAGGAGTTTGTTCAGCTATATTTGCTGTCCTTTCACTTCTAATCTCATATGTCACCTGAGGGGCATATATAAAACTTTGCTCCCCTGCAGAGCTTTCAGCTGGTGAAAATCCTTTTGAGTTGACTGAATCACTTCATGGAACACATCAGTCAGGCCTTTCTGTGCAGTTCTCTTCTTCCATTGCTTGGTAGGAGAGGGACTGGCTGAGACAGCTCACTGCAGCTTCTGCTGGTAACTGCTTCTGACTCTTAGGCCTACTGCACTGCTCTCAAGGAAACTTACCAGAAGAGCAGCCCATGCCCGTTCCTCCAGATGCTAAGCCCCCATGACTAGTTTCCTCTGCCTCATCCACAGTGTATACTGCCAGCGTGTCTTCTTTTCTCACTAACAAACCACGATACAGCTTTCCCATGTGCAGGGCAGGCAGATGCCCCTTCCAAAGATGCCCCTGAGCACCTCAGCAGGCCCAGGAGAAAGCGAGGGTGAAGGAAGACCCCAACCCAGAGCCCAGGAGCAGCACACAGGCAGCACGGCACGCTCCCAGGTGTGAAGTGGAACACAGGTGAGCCTCGCTTCCCTTCCCTCGGCTGCAGGTTCAGGTGGTGGTCGTGGCGGTACTCAGGGATGTGTGAGCCGACAGGGTGCCCTGGCACAGCTGGCGGGTGGGCAGCAGAAAGAACCCTGTGCCGGGTAGCACTGCGTGTGAGGGAAGACCGCTCTGCGCCGTTCGGCCGCCTCACCTCACGCAAGCACGAAGGGGCTGTGAAGGCCCTCTAACAGCCCCCCGGGGAGCTCCTCTGACGCGGGGGAGTCCCCGGCAGCTGCGTGCCGTGCCGTTGGCCGCCTGCCATCCCCCGCCGGGCCGGGGCCGCGGCAGCGCGGGCCCAGGGAGGTGTGGCTGCCGGGGCCCCTCAGCCATTCCCGGCTATCGGCAACGTCTGGCCGCGGCCGCCCGCAGCCCGGCTCCCATCCCCGGCGCCGTATTTATAAGCGCC
>JAOWBP010003503.1:18752802-18772688 GCA_028571105.1 Tragopan temminckii
AAAAAAAAAAAAAAAAAAAAAAAAAAAAAAAAAAAAAAAAAAAAAAAAGTAATAATAATAATGAGTAATTTAATCTGTCACTTATTCTCTCATTAGTGACCTCTGGGAATGCAATCACAAAGTGAGTGCCAGTACCTAAATGAGCCTGAGGGTTGCTCTCAGCAGAGATCTACCATTGCTCTATCTGCAGTTGAGTATAATGCTACGTTCTTAGCAATTGGGTTTCTCATTGTAGTTGGATAATGGGACTGCATTTCTATCCCACCAAAATGCTAGTCTCTTTCCATGTCTACTCAAAGGAAGGACTGTTTTTCACTGAATGGCTGATGCTGTGTGTTAGCCAAAGATCTCCTAGGATTACCAAAGCAACTGAATTCATAGAATCATAGGGTCATTTGAGTTGGAAGAAACCTTCAAAGGTCATCTAGTCCGACTTCCCTGCAATGAACAGGGACATCTACAGCTAGAGTATGTTGCTCTGAGACTGGTTCAGCCTGACCTTGAATGTTTCCAAGGATAGGACATTCGTCACATCTCTGGGCAACCTGTCTATCGCAGTGCCTCACCACCCTTATTGTAAGAAACTTCTTCCTAATACCCAATCTAAATCTTCCCTGTTTTAGTTTGAAACCATTTCCCTTTGTTCTGTTGCAACAGACCCTGCTTAGGAGGCTATCTCCTACTTTCTTATAACCCCCCTTTAGATACTGAAAGGATTGTGCTTGTGTTCTGTCTTTTGACAAAAGGCTGTGAGCCAGTGGCTGTATGCAGGCATCAAAAGCAGAGATTCTCTCTGGACCTTCTGACTGCATGGTTTTAGGACAAATAACAGAGTCAATAGAGATAAGTTTGGGCAATTGGTGCGTTTGAAACCCATGCACTCTTTGATGTTCATACACTGTCAAGTCCCTCAGGTTTCTCTGCCTTGATCTTTACATCTCTAACGTTGAACAAGTGACATATACTCATTGTGTCTGGGGAACTGTTTAAAGTTTTGAGTGTTTTGAATAATAAAATAAAAGATTTAATAATGATGATACTCTGTAATTTAGTAACATAACGGTAAGAAGTGTTGCTGCTTCCAGTAGGTAATCTAGCTCATTGTATTGGCTACAGCACTGTGGCTGGACAGTATTAATTTTCTCCTAACAGTTTTGTTAACAAAACACGTAATTTTAAAAAAGTGATTGCTAGAATTGAGTTTGGGAAGTAACTTACTACTTCTTGCTTAGAAATCAAGTTAGTTTGTAATTCACTGTAATTTATTTTCTGAGAAATTTTCTGCTTAGAATTCAGGGAATTGTAGAATCACAGAATGGCCTGGGTTGAAAAGGATAATGATCATCTATTTTCAACCCCTCTGCTACATGCAGGGTTGCCAGCCACCAGACCAGGCTGCCCAGAGCCACATCCAGCCTGGCCTTGAATGCCTCCAGGGATGGGGCATCCACAACCTCCTTGGACAACCTTTCCAGTGCATCACCACCCTCTGTGTGAAAAACTTCCTCCTAATATCTAACTCAAACCTCCCCTGTCTCAGTTTAAGACCATTCCCCCTTGTCCTATCACTATCCACCCTCCTAAACAGTCATTCTCCCTCCTGTTTATATGTTCCTTTCAAATATTGGAAGGCCATAATGAGGTCTCCTGGAGGCTTCTTTTCTCCAAAGGAAGTCTAAAATTTGTTATAGCTTTTTGTATAGCTTCTTGTGTGAAAATTAGTTGAATACAGATGAATACTGACATGCTAAGTGGCAGTAATACAGTTACTATATGTGGTACTTTGTATTTATCAGTATAGAATTTATGGATTCATTTTGTTCTACTTGTAGGAAGAGGAGTAAAGCTGCATAAGGGAAGTTAGATTGTGGGAGATTTTCCTGGAGTTCTAGATGCTCAGGGATTTCTTGATAAAAGATTTATGTTTGAATTCCTCAAATTAAAAAAAATATCTTTATAAGCTTTCAAAACTCTCTGAAGTTTTTTGTCTATCAGCAGTCTCTAAATTTAGAAAAAAAAAAAAGCACTTTTTTTCTTCCAGTTTGAATATTTTTTTTTTTCTAAATTCAAATTTTCATAATGGAGATGTACTAATGAAATTCATTTAAATGTCACAATAGAACAGAATATTATTATTGAATCAAAGCTATATAGATTGACTAATTTTAAAACTTTTTCTTAGGAAAACATACCTGGACAGGAGTGCATGAACAGGATACTGCACCATTATCAGTGTAAGTTGTTCCACTGAAAATGCTTTCTAATATTACATAAGCTATTACAAATGAAACTTCTGATAATGGAGAAATTGCCAATAATCCAAGTTAAATTCATGTTTGTGGTGGAATTACATGTTCAAAAATCCTTTCACCAATACCTTCTGAAAAACAATGTGTTTCAGTTTTCTTTTGAGTTATTTGTCTGCATTCAAGCCGCATTTCTGAGGACCAACTTTCAAATCAAGAGTGCTTTTTCTTGTGCAGGTGAAGGTGGGTGTAAATATGCAGTCTCTTGACTCAACTAATTGGATGCATCAGATTTTTTTTCATAAATCATAGCAGGGCTGGCAATATTTAAGATATGTATGTATTTCTGTGCAGAGACATCATGATTGGTGTTTCTTTCGTTGGATGAGTAGTAGTGATTCTGTGATTCTGTAGTGATTGCTGAGAACTGTTTTAGCATTAAAGTGATAAGTGTTTTCCCAAAGGACACTAGCTACTGTTCAGGGCTCTTTTTATAAAAGAACGTAAATATCATAATACTTTCTTTCATTCTTTAACATAAATCTAACATTGTCCCTTTCAATACTAAAACTAAAAGGTAATAAATTAAATTTTCATGTGCTTCTAGTGAAACTGCACTGATTTTTTTCCCTGTAAAATTACAAGATTTCAGTGTCTGCTGTTCTGAAACAAGTAATTAAAGAAAGGAGAATGTCCTACTTGAGATCTGCGTAACTCAGATGCATAAGGCTTCTTCCTCTAAAATTGCTTCTATTGAAGTTACTGATCTACTAAGGAAGATGTTTAAATACTAAATATACTTTAAAATGTATATTGTATCTTTCAGCTTCATTTAGTATTTCTCACATTAATTTACATTCTGATTCACAATATCACAATTTGCTTTCTCAGAGCTAGGATGCTCTGAAAAATACTTGGATGAACTACACCATGTACAAACTTTTCTCTTGAACTTAATTTTAAGATGTAATTGAGTTGTTATCCGCACAGTATTTTCCTCCACGATTGCAAAAAATACCAGTCTGTCTCTGTAGATAATAAATGACGGAGATGCAAACTCTGTAATGGAATTTCACATGTACTTTACACAGCCTGAAAGCTGAGAATCCTCTAGATAATATGTGATTGCTTCACATGCAGTGCTGTATGCAAGCTTTCCCACCACCAAGTACAGGACCAGAAGTGTAAATACTTTTTTCAAATTGCCAATAAAATGTTTGAATCCAACCTGTGATTCATGCTAAAATAAGTTAAGGAAATACAGTTAAAAGAAAAAGTTTCTTTTTTTTTTTTCTATTTTATTCCTCTGTTAAAAGCAGTGACTGGTAGAATCACTGTATTTACTGCTATCTTTGACATGTATTTAGGCATCTAACTCCCAGTGAATTCACATATTAAATATTACCAAGTGCTGTTTTTAACAAGTTAGCTAGTAATAATGGACCGAGTGTTGTTTCTTTCAGGTCCCTGTAACAAAACTTATTTGGTATAATATTTAGGATATAAAGAAGCTTTTTTTCTCTTAAAAGAACTGTTCTTATATAGATCTTTCACATTGAAATATCTCAGTATATAGCTTTTCAATAAACAAATACGAATATTTTTTTTCTTTTAATACTCCCAGGTGTTATTTCCTTTCAAATTGTTTTATCACCTCATAATTTGAAGCAGACTATTTTGTATTCATAATGTATTCCTGCTCTCTGATATTTTTATGTTTGTCTTTGCTAAATATGAAAAAATATATTTTTTTTAAGTGCAAATTTCTGAGGCTTTGGTGGTATGCATGTTGTGAAATTGTTTGCTGTCTGTTTTGCTATTAATAATTATATTTTGATAATTTGAATCTTCATTCACATTTTTTAAAAATTCCGAAACTCTGACAGTAAATGAGAAGGAAACAGGAAGCAAATAAAACCACAATTAATTCTATAGTACTGGTGAAATTAACTTTCTATCTATTTTTAGTATTCCTATTTTCATTATCTTTGTATAGAGAAAACCTGGGGACAAGATATGTACTAAGTTTTCTTAGAAAATCTTGTCACACTATCACTAAAAGTAGTGAGAAGAATTTCAGTTTTTCTAGTGAGAATCATATTTAGTTTAAGAACAAGAATTCGTTCCTCTCATAAATTCTATATATTTAGGGTAATTCAAATAATATTTTATGGAGTATATCTATTTAAGTAGAAAGTTGTATCTATGGAATTTGGCCAGGGGATCACGAATACTGTTATTAAGAAAAAATCTGTGAGATACTTCATTATGATAATGGGCCAGAACCTTGAATATAGATGTTGTGATTGCACCTTTGGGCAACACCATTCTGTCAGATATCGATGAACTATTGACTCTGGAGGAAAAATGGCTTGTACTTTCTTACCAGTACCACATTTCACAGAGGCTTTCCTTTGGAGTTTCCCCATCATGTACTGACTTGGCCTATTGCATCTGTTCTTGTGAGTGAATTAACTGTGAATGACACAAAATACTTCTATCTAAGATCACAAGGCATATTTTATTTCTAACATCTCTTGGCAATTAGTAATGAACAAACTGATTCTGAGAAAAATCTCTATCAGTAATATTTATAGAGGATTAAATGAGAGCATGAATTTTGATTAGTCTGACAAATCTCTAAAATGTTCATGCATTTCCAGCGGGGAGTCAAGAATCAATATTCTAAAATATAATAATTATAATAACATAATACCACATATTTGCCAAAATTGCTTATGTAAAGGGAATTGTTTTCACGCGAAATGGTTAAATTTCAGTTCTAATCCTTCAAATGCACAGAGGAGTGGTTTTTCACATGCTGACTAATCTCATCGGGTCTATGATCTGGATGGACTACTCATCTGTATGTGTTTGTTATTTCTGAAGAAAGAATCTGAAAGTTTTCTGTCTACTTTCTGATACATTAGCAAAAACAGTGCTTGTACAGTTTTGATATGGCCAATATAGGTTTCCTGTTAGATTTTTTGTTCAGATTCACCATTTATCAAGGTAGTTACTGTGAAGGAAAAAAAAAACAAATG
Organism: Tragopan temminckii; assembly: GCA_028571105.1. Classification (NCBI taxonomy): domain Eukaryota; kingdom Metazoa; phylum Chordata; class Aves; order Galliformes; family Phasianidae; genus Tragopan; species Tragopan temminckii. The sequence goes on from JAOWBP010003503.1 coordinate 18,758,093, forward strand.
TCATTAATTTGCCTTATCCTGTATGTTCCTTGTGTATATGTGCAAAGCAACTTATGCCTTTGTCTGCTGCTCTTAAGCAGCTCTTTAGCCTTGCCCAGGGAAAAGTAAATGTGAGATAACGTGGTAGGGTTCTCAGTCTACACATAAACCCTGACCAGTTGCAGTGTGGTGTTTGTGGATCCTCTGTTGGTTGGCGTTAATAATAGACAGAACTTTGCCTAACATTTAGATCTCATAAAATGCTATTTTAGTGTTTCAAACTGTAGAATACTCAGTCATCCTTCAAATTGTCCCTCCTCTGACTGTTCAGTTAACAAGATCATTTTGACAGCTAGTAATATTTTCTTCTGGTAGTGTAATGTTGTTCCTTCTGGCATCCCAGCTGGGGAATTTTCAGAAAATCCTATAGCACTGGCCAGTGCACTGTAGCCTTTTTACGTGTTCTTTCCTGTCAAAGTTTGTTTTGGATGAAGTAGAAGCAGAATATAATCCTTTCTCAGAGAAAGCTGGGGAAACATGTAGGCATGAAAATATCTGCAAACCCCTGTGGAGTTGATGTTGCCACCAGAACTGAGGGAGAACGTTTCCCTAAGTGAAGACAGGGTGGAAGGTCCTGTGAGAAGCTCTTTTATTTCAGACACTCTCTGGTATTGAGACATTAAGCAACCAGTCAGCTGGATTCTCCACTAAACCTTCAAATCTGGACAGCTCTTCTAATCATTTATAGAGATGCCACTTTCTTGGATGAATGCCCATATCCATATGGCATTGAATTAACACAGATTTTCAAATTTCATACATTCTGAAACCAGTACTGTTAGCAAAGTGGAAAGTGCTAATGTTTAACATATAAACTCCTTAAGAGATTTATAAATTTCAGTCATGAATGCTGATTCTTAAACAAAGCAATCAGCTATTGTTTGGTTCTATCATTGTAGTTTCCCTAGCATGTTTGCTGCTACAAAATAGATAGAAACCATCTCTGTGTTGCTGTGCTCCTATTTACATTAGATAATCACGGAAAAATTTAGGCTAGGGAGAGCTCAGAAGGACCTCTGGTTTCAGTCTCCTGCTCTGAGCCTGGGAAGCACTGCCTGTAAGGCTTCCTCCAATTGGGCTATGAAATCCCCAGGAGCACTGGCAAGGTGCCTTCAAAGCCACCTCCTGTCCATGTCCTTACAGGAAATGTGCTCTAGATGTCCACCTCTCTTGGTGGTCCTTGCTGCATTACTTCAATTTGAGTGATGTCCTCTGGTCCTGGAGAGCCGAAGCTGGTTGTGCTGTTCAGGACTGTCCTAGTGAGTATTCCAAAGAAAGAGAAGGAATCTTTGTCCTCACCTACTGTCTGAGCTCCTGGTGGCAGCTGCCCAAGATGCTGCTTGCTGACAAGTAGCAGACATAACTTCAGCTCCCCAAAACTGCTGAGGTTCTTTTCTTAAGGCAGTGTTTCATAGCCACGTGATTTATTTTAGCACAATGGCTAAATGTTTGAAAGTATCTATTTATGCAATTGGATTTTTTTTTTCTCTGAGATCTAGTGGTTTTAAATCTCATCTTTAACTTATTTTTTTAAAGAATTTTTATTTATGTTAATTGACCCCTTATTTCTGTGGGCTGACAGCTATATCTCATTGCTAAAAAAGCCCTGTACTTTTAAAAAATGTATAATATTACATCAGGCTGCTCTTGCCGTATCATGTGATCAAATATGGCCTTTATACCTTTTGATGCAATGTATGTTTGTTCTGCATTGTGATATCAGTTTAAAGGTGTCACTTCCCTTGAGAAACAAGCAATTACCTGTAGGTAACTCATATTTTATCTCTACCTATGACAAGAATCCAGCAGCAAATCTCTGGCCACTGGCACGTGATCTTGTGTTTCCTATCAAATTGTGCCTCTGTACTGCACTGTGCCTTAATAGTTTTAAATAAGATCCTGACATCTGTGTCATTGTACTGTGCTGTATCTTCATGGGAAATTCTTTTTTCATAATTTAAATGCACTATTTTTCATCAAATGACAAGCATACATTAGGGCTCTCCATTTTAACCAAGGTACTAAAGGCTATTTCAATTTGACTACAGCAGTTTTCTGCCAAATGGCTGCTCTAAGTTGTATTGTGCACATTACCCACCAGAAAGCACAGACTTGATGAGAGTGCACTGTCAACTACGCCACACGTCGATATGGAGGTTATTTGATTTGAAATTGGATTCTAGCCTTCCTTGATCTGTTGTATAAATGGAGAAGCATGTCTTGAGGAAATTCTCATGAAGCTTATGAAGAATGTGACGTACTTTTTTTATTTGTTCTTGGAGTTTTGCTTTGCAAGACTTCAGTTTCAGGTTTAATCTCTCTGATGCACATTCAGAGATAAAGCATAAGATTTTCTAACATGGAAAGAAAACTTGCAAAAAGAAATTCATTGCATGGATTTCTGCTCTGATATTAGTCAGGTGTAGGTTGCATACTTTTGTTGCAGGGTGACTTTTTGACCTGTCTTTAAACATTTAAGACTTAGTTCAACAGTTCATCCAATATGATGAGACTTGTTTCTTAAGTACAGAATACTCTAAATATATAATATACTCCAGGAGACATGTTAGTCATTACCAAGTTGAAAAGAGCTTGAAGTCTAAGTTACTTGTAATCCAGTTCATAAAGCAATGGTTTACTGTATGTGCTACACTTAAAAATGCTTGAAAAATAAATGGAGGTACATGATTTCATTGTAGAGCAGATGGAAGTGTAGATATTATGATTCTGCAGGGCAGGAGGAAGAACTTGCTGTGCAACTTGCATGCATATCGCCAGCATGTGCATGGCCCTAAGGGCAGCACACAGAACTTCACAGGAAACATATTAAATGGGCATGGGGGAAACATCCTTTGACCTACATAAAAGAGTCTTTGTGTAGATCTCATGAGCAAAAGTTCGTATTTTCAAACAGATAAAGATGTGCAGTTTCTTTGGAATCAAAGGTAGATTGGCAACACTTTTCAGGAAATGGCAAAATCATTACTAAGCGTGTTTGGTATTCGCTGTAAAACATTTATCATTGTGAAAGATTTTGGCATCGAGGAATCTGTAAGATATGATCTCACATGAATCTCATTGTAATTTATCATTAATTGATGTTCATCTGTTGTAAAGCGCTGCTACTAAATTGAAAGGAACAGAATGAGGAAGGAAAACACAGTGCCACGACAACTCCTTTGCAGATTGACCATATGATGGAATCTGAGATAATTGTGCAGTGATTAGCTCAAGAGTATGTGGGTTTGCCAAGGAGTGGGGAGCTTTGCACAGGGATGGGGATTGTCTCGCACAACTTAGCGTGTGGGGTGAAACGAGCTGTATCATCCAGCTCTTTTATGAGTTATTGTACCATATCCATCTTTAGTCAATGACCTGAAATTTGACTTTTGGAAAGCATTCTCTACAAAAGGGATGTTCTGAAATATTCCAAATTACATACTCTGTGTCTAAAATACCATCCTCATTTGGAGGATTAGAAAGATAATTACAAACACGATGTACCTCTTGGTTTTGTTGAGAGCCATAGAAACACTTTAATATAGTAAAATGTAATGATTAACTATATATTGTTAAGTATATTGTAAATTTTTGTTTTTCCTAGAAAATCAGAGACAGAGGGTCACAAATAATATATTTTTATGCACAAACATCTTCCATATGTCTATGATTCAAGAAATCTCAGTCTCTACTCTGCTGCAGTATTAAAATGCATTCATTAGATATGTTAGCAATAGCAGGAATTACACTTCAGTTTATCTAAAATGTTTTCCTTCTGTGCATTGTTTAGCAGTGCTGAGTTTTTTTGTATCCTACCCAAAACAGTAACATTCAAGTTACCTTACATGTTAATGAGATGGAAAACATTCTCGAGTGGGGAAGCCTGTTAGAAGATTCCTCACAATGATATGAAATAATAAAATAAGCAATTTTCACTCATGTATTTCACTTACTCTGCTAATTATTGAGAATTGTTCACTGTTTAGGTTTTTTTTCCCGATTTGCATGTACATTTGAAAAACTCAGACACTTCCCTCTAAGCACCCTGCTTCCTATTATTATAATTTTAAAGCAGTAGCATATATAGGCCATTGACTCTTTGAGTTAAGCACTTTACAAATGTATAACAAAGACAGTAACTGCACTGGAAAACCTACAGTTTAAGTCTGTGGTTTACACTTGTACACAAAAGATGGATAAAACAGGGATAATATTTGGGAACAATGAGGTGGTCCTCACTGTTGTGGAGAACAGTGGTCAAGGCAACGTGGCTGCTTAGCATCAGGCACCATGGCAAGGAGAGATTCGGGGGACAGGGATACAAAGGGGGGCTGGAGGCTGGGAAAATTCCACAAAACCTTTCCTCCCCCTTTTTTCTTGCTTTGGTTGTTTTTACACTGTTCTAGTATTCATCTGGAGCACAAGATAAACAAGATCTGAGACCTGGTTAAGTAGCTCATGCTATGACCCAAGCAGGATAGAGGCTGTTTTCACCCTGGCTTGAAAACAGCCCTGGGAAGAAGGGGGTGCCTTGCACTTTAGGTTATCTGTTGCTGACTTGCCAAGAAATTTTGTAAAGGGAGGCACATTTGCAAGTAGGGCATGAGATGTGCTGTGGTGGCAGCAAAAGTATCCCCTCCTTGAGCTCCGGTCATGTCTCCGGAGTGCACCCCGCCTCTGTGATGGGAGCTGTGACCAATATCTCCCTTGTTGTGATCTTGCCTTTTTCATTACAGTGCCATGTATTATATGGCAGTGGGCTATTCAGCACAGGAGATGAGACTTCAGTGAGCTATAATGCACACAAAAAAGTGTGACAAATTGCAATGACAAGGTTGCATTTGTACTACGAGGTACAGTCAGTTGTGATATGATGTAGTGGAATGAAATAATCCTTTCTTGGACAATGCTGGCTGTGGTATGTTACGTGCTGCCAAGAGCTACAGATACAAACACAGCTCGCCATCAGAACATTATTTCAGAAAATCATAACAAGCCCTCTCTAATGACCGCATATGTTGCAAGAAGATTATAGTTAGTAATGTTGTTGTTGCATCAGGAGTCTGTAAACTCAGCTTCATTGCATTTTGGATCTGAAAAGATTAGAAATCAATTCCCATGTTCAGTCAAAAGGCTGCCAAAGTACCTCAGTGCCATGAAGCAGACATGCTGCCTGGTTTGTAGTATGTGAATACACACTACTATCTGGATTCTGCTGTTGGGCTATAGCCTGCTCAGTTTATTTTTGTACTGTCCCAGGGTTTCGTATGATGATGTGAGCTCCTATATTGCTTTGCATCTGGCTATGTGCAAAACTAAAAAAGTTCATTGAACTTTTCTATGTTAATAGTATATCCAAACATGGCAAGTACATCTGAACGTGATGTGATTTGCAGTTTATGTGCTTTTGTTTTACTACCAAGATTTTAAGAAGCTTAGCAGTTACTTAAGAATGTAGCATAGAAATATCCCATCAGTCTCTCTCTCACTTTTCTTTCACCACTTCCCTTCTCCCTTTTCCTCGTTGTGGGGTGGATCTTTGTGCGGTGAATTTAAAGTTTTATGCTTACATTGTGAAAAAAAAAGAAATAGACACAAGAAATAATTCTTCAAAACTCTTCCATTATTATAAAATGTCTGTTTTACTCATGATTTCTATTTAAAACCACGTACATGCCTGAAAATAAAAAACCTCACAAAGAAAGCAATCTTTTCTTCTATTTTACTGAACTGTGTTCAAAACTTGTCTTGGATTCAGTGGATAAATATGCAAAAGATACTTATATACATTAGATTCTTTCTTTGAAGGTTTTTTTTCTCCTTTACCAGCCTCCTTTGTTGATGAAACAATGAGGTCTGTAGATATAAACATGATGATTATGCTTTTTATTCCTAAAGAAGCTGACGGGAACTCAAGTGACACATTACTGATAGTTTTCTATTCTGAGGAGCACAGATTCTCCATTCTTACCTTCACGCAACTCCCTGAGCGTCCTCTGATTTGTGAGAGAAATGTATGCAGACAAGAACAGAATTTGATTTTTTTTCCCCTGTGCTATAAAGGCTTCCTATTTCATTTTATAGTATCCAAATTCTATATTATATAAATTATTCAAATATAAGATGTATCTAAATATGCACATTCTTTTATATCAATATATGATAATGAAGGAATGGGAGAGGCATGCCCCAGATTGCAAGTTAAATTAGACAAATTCTACAGAAAGGAAATGTTGTCAATAGAACATTCACCTAAATCATCCATCTGAAAATTAAAATATCACCATAACATTTAGAGGTGGCCTCAAGGCTCAGGTGATCCCAGTCCTCTTCCCTGCCCTCTCTCCTCCTTCCTCATGTTGCTGGATTCTCCTCTCATCGTGAAAAGTTGGGAGGTTTCTCTGTCCCCCCCACTCCCCCCCTTTTTTTTAAACACTGCTGTAATATATATATATATATATATTTAAACTGGTTTTGAAGAAGACATTTCCTTGGTGCAATTGCAATTTTTTAACAACAGCTAAACTCTTTGTAGCAGATCTCCACTGGTGTAGAACTAAAATCTGGAAGTAATCAGCAACCACTGAACATCAGAAATTCTTCAAAAAACATTTAAACACAGCTGGAGTCTGCTGGTAGTTGGGATAGGATTCAGGTACCTAATCCCTTGAGGTTAGTTGCCATCCCCCATCTTCCTTGTCTTATATGTGGAACTAAAAAGCCCCAGGGTGTTGATGGTTGTAAAGAAACTGCGGCATCTGACACCTGCTGGGAGCAATAAATAAAGAGCTGCACTGCCACTGTGGGCTGGGGTTCCTCTGCCTGCTACACTGCTGCTGCTGCAGGGAGAGGAGCACTACCTGCTTAGCCATGTAAACAAAGCTGATAAGAAAAAGAAATCACTGCTGAAAAGCCAGCAGTTTTTGACACACGTGCTTGCCCTGTAATACAAGCAAACCTGCTTAAGAAGTAAACAAAATTATAACTTCCCTTCAAAGAAGTATAGTTGTAATTATCTTAGAGATTATATGGCTCCAAGAGTGTTTCTGTACCCTGATTTGTTCACTTAGCATTTTTTTGCCCCTCTTTTTGGATTGTTTCTGATTTTCTCGCTATATCTGCTTAGCCTGGATAATCTCTCTGGTTTGGATTATCTCATCTGTTCATACAATTCATTAGGAACAAATTAAGGACATTGAGCATTTTCCACTGAAATGAACTTGTACTTTTACCATATAGAGAAACAAGCCAAAAACAAACAAAAAAAAAAAACAAAAAAACCCCTCCCTCCCAACATCACTACTAACCATATTTTCTCTCTCATCTCCTATACATGCAAACAGTGCTATGTGTCTAGGTGAACTGAGAGACCGGGAGTGTGACTGGGAACTGGCAGTGTGAGGAGTGAGCTTGATTCCCATGCACCCAGTCTGGGGGGCTATGTGAGTGCTGGAAGTGGGCCTGTAGTCCACTCTGACCCTCACATCTATTTCTGCTCTAGAGGGGCCTTTAGGAGGAGAAGTAAGGATTAGACTTTAGAATTAAAATATTAGTACAGAATGGAATCATAGAATGGCTTGGGTTGGAAGGGACCTCAAAGATCATCTAGTCCCAAGCCCTCTGCTGCAGGCAGGGCTGCCAACCACTAGATCAGGCACCAGATAGATTGTCCAGGGCCACATCCAGCCTGGCCTTCAGCATCTCCAGGGATGGGACATCCACAACATCTCTGGGCAGCCTGTGGCAGTGCCTCACCTGTGAAAAACTCTGTGAAAAACCTCCCCCTGACATCTAATCTAAATCTTCCCTCCTTTAGTTTAAAACCATTTTCCCTTTTTGTATCACTGCCTACCTATGTAAAAACTTAAAATCAGATTCAGTAAACAAGGTTTCTGTTCTTTACCTTGGCACTTTCTCATTTCTGTATTTGTTTTTTCTCATCTATTTAGGATTTATGCAATTAAATATATTGCTTTTGTTTTTCTTATTTTATTTTGAATGACTCATACTTCTGGTTTGTAGCTGTATATTGTGTCTTAAGTGTTACAAGGCTGTATAACTTTTAGGGAAGTCTACAATCCTGTCAGTGTGACATGCAAGCATTGTAACAGAGGTAAGAATGTGGAAAACCGAAAGAAAGAAATCAGTCATCAAAGAAATTATCCTTATTTACATGAAGTGTAAATGTAACATGTAAATCACTTTACATTAAGTGATTTATTTATTACTTCATACGGTCATATGATGTTAGATGGATCAATTAACTTATTGCAGAAAATCAAAATGACTTTCGGAGTGGAGTGATTGATTTTAAATCCTTAGATTTAAGGGAAATAGAAAGTTTACCACATACTTTTAACCAAAAGAAATTGGGTCTTTTATTCCACACATCTGAGCTAATCAGATTTCAATTAGGCTGAAAACAGAGGTAGAATTTGTTTATATTAATTTTGTTAAACCGCACAAAAATTGTGATGATGACTGCCTCAAATTTGTGTTAGTTCTAACATTCATTAACATGAAGAGGAAAATTCTGTGATTTTCTGTGGACTGCAGTGCAGTTTCACTGTAGTGCCTTTCAAGTATGATGTGTATGAACAGATGAGAAAATTAAACCTTTTCCACTACTCACCAATATAGGCACTATCATGGGCCATTATGTCAGAGATAATTTAAAATCACTTAAACATTTAAAATAGTCCACAGAAATGATCCTGAAATAGAATTATGTGGCTTTAAAATTTTGATATGATTATGTTTTATTATTTACATTTCAGTAGCTGAGACTATTTTCTGTTCCTTCCTACATGATATTTGCTTAAAGTAATTATACCAACTGAGAACAGTGGCAGATTGAAATTAAATGTTTGGATTAAATATTTTGTCAGCAAACATGCAGCAACTGCTTTACTACTGCTTCTCTTCTCTGCATACTGATTACAAAAAGATTAGCTTTTATCTTGGCAAGATTTTAAAATGCCTAGATAAGTGCTATCTGATACCACTAAAAAAAAAAAAAAATCTAGAAAGAATCTGGATCTAAATAATAAGGGGCATGCAATATGAAAATGAAAGGAGGCTGTGATAAGTATTTCTCTCAGTGCCTTACCCTATCCTCTAATGGGCTTTTCTTATTGTATTTCCAATTAGTGTGAGCTGTAGTTAGGACCAAAATATGATTAACTGAAGGCTTCCACATTGCTGCTGAACTAAATATGTGAACTTCTCATGGGGCCTTTCAGATGAACTAGAATTTAGGACACCTACTGCTTTCTAATCCTGAAACATAGGAAAACATTTTGGTTCTGCACTAATAATGAAAAGGTCTGTTATCTCCTATCTTACAGGAATTTTCATTAACCTTAACAAGACTTTCATGTGTAGATAAGCAAACATAATACGACTTCTCAACAATGGCAGTTTCAGGGCAGAAACTTAGAAAGAAAACTTCCAACTGATGCATCATAGCATTAGTCTTCTTTTTGGCTGCACTACCCTTTGCCAAGCTGTGGGCCTCTGGGCTATAGCTGAGGCTTACCACATCCTCCTACTTTTCTGTCCTTCCACCCTTGGGCATCACAGCCTGCCCTGCAGTTCCCTTCTGTAGGGAAGTTCTCCTGGGGCTCCTGAGCTCAAATCTCAAAATGCTGTTCTCTGACCCAACCTGAGACAGTACTCCTTCTTTGGGAGTAGGGAAGGAAAACTGCTGTGGCCAGCGCTCTTTCTTCAGGAGGTCATCCACTTGTTTGTGTGATACGGTCAGCCTGGGTGCTTCTATTTCTCTGCCAAGTCTTATGGGTGGGTCAGACCCACTTCATTCTCTGATGTTTCTACATACAGTAGTGAGTGAACACTATTTCTAGGAGATGTTTTGTGACTGAGCTTCAATTTTAAAATATTCACATCAGTCAATAAATTCTACCTACAAGAGCTGCTCTGAAAGTAGTTCCACTTATTTTATTATGTTGGCCCATGACCCTTGGAGGTAGATATTGGTGGTATGGCAGTAGAAGCTGAACCTTCCTGCCGGTTATCCATTATGTTTTGTTGCTGTGTGACAGATGGCAGCAGAGGGGCAGTCTGACACAATGCTGTGTGACATGGAAGTGTGCTTGAAGCAGAGGTATGTCACTGAATTCCTTCACGTGGAAAAAATGGCACCCACTGACATTCATTAGTGCTTGCTGAACGTTTGTAGAGCAAACAGTGGATGTGAGCACAGTGAGGTGGTAGGGTGGTGTGTTTCAGCAGTAGTGACAGTGATGTAAAAGACAAGCCATGTTCCAGACTGCCATGCAGATTTTTACAAGAGTGGCATGAAAGCTCTTGTTCATTGCTGGCAAAAATGCATAGCTCGTGGTGGTGACTATGGTGAAGAATAAAGTTTTGCAGCTGAGAATTTTCTCTGTCAAAGATTTTATGGTGCTGTTTGTATTTGCTGTTTATTTCCATGGAAATAAATAGGAGGCATTACTTTCAGAGCAATCTATGTACTTTTTCTTCATCTCCCTTGCTTTGAAATCAATTAGATTTCAAAGGAAGGAAATGCTGACACTGAATGCAGTACTATGTATGGTTGTACATTCTCATACACTTCCTTCTGTAAAATGCCTTTCCTTCTGGCTGGCTCCTCAGCAAGCTCTTGCCTTTGTGTATTTCTTCCTAAAGAACAGACACTGAGATAGTAACAGTTTTGCTTCTTCTTGAAGATAAAGGGAGGTGGATGTAACATTCTTGAGTCTTTTCAAGAAAAAGCAATTTACAAGGTAACAGAAGATGATTTCTCTCTGAGGGACCACATTACCCCAGAGACTCCTCCTGTCTCATCTCACCGTATGTTGTTCCGACTCCTAGAGTATCTCAGCACAGGATTTCCTCCCTGTTCTCTGAGGCATTTAAGTTCAATGTATTCTGTACTTATAAAAAGGAACATATTCTCCTTCCACACCATTTGTTGATGCTATTTTCCTACTCAAAAATGGTAGAAGGTTGCTAGTATGTTTTTTGTCTGCACTTAAATGTCTTTGGATATAGACTACAGCACACTGTTATTATAATCACTAAACAAGGTATAAAGATGACGTGCTATCAAAAAGGTTGACAGTAAAATCTTAGTAAACAGATGCATTGTTCAGGTTTCTCTAGGGCATGTTTGAGTGCTGAAGTTTGGAAAGCCATTAGCACAGCTGCACCAGCGTATGTTGGTACAGGCTGTCTTTAAATATTTTGTTGGCAACAGTGTGAGTAATACAGCAGCAGAAACGCACCTGACCACATACGGTCATTTCTATTCTAAATTTAATTGCCTTTTAAGGTGCACTAAGGAATTCCAAATAATTCTGGTGTGCTTCATCAGCCAGCTGTGAAATACACTATTGCAGCTACATAAAAATAAAGACTTAAAAATAATAAGTATGTGTGCAGGCAGCTTGCTTTCTCACCCGCGGATGTTAAAGGCACTTACGTGTCATGGATGTAACAGAGCATTTGGAAGAGCAGACCAAATTCATACTGGGCACATGGCATGTGATTTCCTATTGAGCTCTAAAGGGAAAAATAGCATAATCAAATGCAAAAAACTTTTCAGAGCTGTCAGCTAGCACAAAGCTGCTGGGAAAACAAACTGCACTATTTACAAATTGTGATATCATCAGGAGCTATTTATATAGCAAAAATAATTTACACTCCAATTACGTATTTGTAGATAGTCCAGCCAGAAATGGCCACTTGTGTCATCCATCCTGACCCCCAAACCAGAAATGAGGCTAAGGCTGGCTTTTTAATTATGAGATATACTTTCATTGGTGATGAACACTTTTTTATTATTATTATTATTACAGCATTGAAAGCATCTCCGGTTTCAATAGCCAAGCACATTTCAAGAGAATTCAAAAAGAGAAAGTTATTAATATGTAAAGGGCTTTTTGGACAATTAATCTTAGGCTCATAGGAGATGCTAGATCATCACCTCTCTATCTTGCCAGAAGAGTAATTTTTTTAGAGGTTTTCCAGTCAGATTTAATTTGTGGTAAGACATCGGGTGTGTACTGCTTTACTTAGGTATTGATCTGCACTCTTTCATTCATGTGGAATTTTCTCCTTTTAGCTTTCTTCAATTATTCATAATTATGTAGATTCATAAATTAGATTAAACTGCTAGATTTGTTTTCTCTAAATATAACCTGCTAGATAGATTGGATAGGTAGAGATTTCTTTTTGTTTGGGTAAGCCTTGAAGAGGTAACTGTCATAAGCTCTCTAATTTGAATCTACAGGACAGGATATGCTGAATTCTGAGACTTCTCTTGTAGAGAACATTTTTTTAAGAATTCAAACAGCTTTTCAGACTCAATGCAAATTATCAAAGATAATTGGTTGGTGAAAAAAAGCAGTACTAGGGAGCAAGAGGGCACCAGGTATATCCCAGTGCTTAGTAGCACCTGTAGTGAAAGATCACTCATCTGCCTGAACGTTATTTGATCTTTTCTTGTTATGGAATTGAAATAACTGTTAAAGATTAGACTAAGCAGTGTATTTATCTGTTTGTTCAAGTCACACATTCAACAGTGACAGTAAAGCATTTTACTGGAGTCTCTGAACAGAATTTCAGCTTGTACTGTCTGTACATCTTGCATGAACAACAGGTAAAAGCAATTAAATGTACTGGGAGAGATTAAATGATTTTCTCACACATACCAAAAGAATATTCTTGTCACAAGAGCAGTGATGATGTTAGCCATGTTTGCAAAGCCTGGAAACTCGAGTAAGTGTAGTATTTAAAAAATGTAACAAGATAATTGAAAAGATGTTCTGGACATTAAAAAAAAAAAAATCTATGTTAGTGAAGAGAATACCCTCCTATATTATTTAAAATCATTTTCTGTATGCCATATATACAGCACTAGAGCTGCCTGATGACAGTTACCACCACAAGCAAAACAAAACAAAGAACAACAACAAAACAACGAAACAAAACCAACAACTAACAACAAAAAAAGCCCTTAGGACGAAATTATTAATGTATTTGCTGTTAGTGAAATCTTCAGTCATCATTTGTGCATATTTATTCCAAAGTTGGAACATAGAGAAAAGCACATTAGAGAGAAATACGCATGTTAGAGTGTGCAGCTCATTAAGAAACATATACATGAAGTGTAATGAGTACAGCACATACAACAGTATATCATCAAGGATAATGTGTTAGAATTCCAGAATAAGACAGAAGCTTTATCAGCGTCTAAGTGCTGGGTGAGAAAAACTGAAGGTGTGAAGTCTTCTGGGATGGTTGAATTTTGCAGGTGATTCAGACAGCGGAGATTTGGTATGGAAACAGTAATGCTATCTCAGAGTGAAAAGAAATTTAATAGTACACAATATCTTACTTTTCAAAGTGCTTTTCACCCTGAATTATCATGGAAACCAAATGAAAAGGTTTCTGAAGTAATCTGGTCTATTCTCTGTCATTGCTGAATTGTTTCTTTCGAGGTATCAGGTTTTCACTGTTACACGTCTTAGCAAATGCCACTTCTGCTGAAGAGACGAACAGAGCCCAGATAATATGAAGATTGTCCAGAACTCAGCTAAACAATATGAGCTCTTTGGTCAGCTGAATTTGTTGCAAAATCCTCCCTAGTTTTCCTCTCATTTCAGTTCTCGTGACTCTCAAAAAATCTTCTGTCATGTATCATCACTTAGAAACTCTCCAGTCCATGGCTTTGATAATAATTCCATGAGTGTCTTGACCTAATATGGTCTGCGAATGACCAAATTATTTCTGCAGAAAAATACCAATGTGACCTTACTTGTAGATATGAATTCTGTACCCATCACCCTATATTTTTGCTGAATCCCACAGTTAGGGTGGGTAAATGTAATTTCACTGTTTCCTAAGAATACAGTGAGATGGGAACCCAGTCTGGTGCTAATGAAATTAACGGACTTGCTTTATAAGCCCCCTAGAGTGCTCTACATTTTACTTGTTGCCAACAACAACCTTTTTAATCACAGTCACATCTGTTAGAAGAGTGAATTGTGAGCTATCATTCTTGAACCCCTTTCACTGTACTCCACAGAGACACAGCTGCTCTGCATCTTCATCCCAAATTGTTACTCAAAGCTGAGCACCACCTGGTTGAGAGCATCCATCTCAGGCCACTGTCTTCTCTATGATACATAACACTGCATACCATGGTAAGGCAGGCATTTAAGGTTCCTTTTAAGACACACACACAAAAAAAGTGAAAACATCCAGATTTTTAGAGAGTCCTCAAGGAAGAGAAGAATAATATTTTCTAGTAGTTATCATTGCACTAAGGTGCATTATGGATCTGTTTCACATTAGTTGACAATACCTGAGTACCTAAAACAGTTTAAATAGCAGGATTTCAGAATGATCCCACATTAAAATAGTGTGATGTCCTCCCCTAGAGCTCTAGGAGTATAGTTTAGACAGTAGCAGGCTTTCAAAAATGTTCTTAAAATCTCTCAAAATGTGTCTTTAAACAGAAATCCCTGTCAATTATTTTTGTTTCCTTTGGAAGGTTTGTGCTGAGTGATAC
>JAOWBP010003503.1:18772788-18797788 GCA_028571105.1 Tragopan temminckii
CTCTCAAAATGTGTCTTTAAACAGAAATCCCTGTCAATTATTTTTGTTTCCTTTGGAAGGTTTGTGCTGAGTGATACATTATTTTGGTTGGCGAAACTGCATAGTAATTGTTGCCTTTTTCAGTCTAATCATCTGCAAGGCTGCTGGGCAGAGGTGGCTGCACATCTGACAGCCCTGTTTTCAGGTCCAAAGGGCTCACGTGCAGCACCAGCGGTGGGGCCACTAGGAAGCTCCTGATGTGTAGCAGTTACGGAGACATTGTCCAAAGTGTGAGGGGTAGGGCAGGTGTTTGTTACAGTTTGCTAATTTTAGTTATGAAGTCCATCTTATTACTACTGCAATTTTTCTTTTGTTTGATTGGTTTTTGTTTTGTTTCTTTGGTTGTTTCATTTAGGCACATTTTGGCTTTTCTCGTAAAAATGGAGAATAGTTATGTGATTACTTTTGCTGTGCCAATCATGTATTCCTTTACTGTGAGAAGGAGGGTGTATTTTCTGTTCTTCATAGACAGCAACAACGTTTTGTTACAACAGTAAGAGCCAATGTTTTATGTTTGTAGTCTTTCTGTTATAATTAATTCTACATTAAAAGATTAGAAAGATAGTGGAAAATGGTGCCTATTTTTTTCCAGCTGAAACTAAGGAGGGAATATAGATGGACAGAATGTAATTAAAGAGGCTGGAATTTGGCCAAGGCTGACATTGGTTTTGCTCTCACAAAAATACCATGGGATCCTTAATGGTCCTGAGTGGCTGCAGTTGTGTGTCTCTTCTGAAAGATGGATGCTGGTGATCCTCTGCTGCCTCTTGAATGCGCTCCCTAATGCCTGCCCGGCTGAGAGCAGAGAATAAGAGCTGGATGAAGAGATTCATTAAAGAGTAAAAGATCAAACTGAATAAATGGTGAAACTGAGGACCCCTGCCTTCTCTAGGAAGTGCCTTGTCGCTGCCTTGAGGATGTGGTGGTCTGCTCCACAACTCATTGAAATCAATGAAAAGAATCTAATTGATTTCAAAGGATTTT
Source organism: Tragopan temminckii (assembly GCA_028571105.1). NCBI lineage: Eukaryota > Metazoa > Chordata > Aves > Galliformes > Phasianidae > Tragopan > Tragopan temminckii. The sequence goes on from JAOWBP010003503.1 coordinate 18,773,812, forward strand.
GGCTCAAGCCCTGAGTTCTATTTTATCTTGTTCTTTGTTCTCTGGAAAGGATTAAAGTTACCAGGAAGTCTTGTATCTGAATATGTCTTCCCAAAGCATAAAATGAAATTGGCTCTATCTATTCAAAGAGATTTCTGTACAAGCTGCTTCTCAAGGTCAGGAGAAAGGCATCTAGGCAGATTCCTGGCCTGGAGCACAGAACCACTTGGTTGTGGAAAGAATCAGCTCAGTACACATGGCAGTACAGAATCAGTTGACATATATATTTGTAGGGTTTTCCTTTGCAGTCTGAGCTTACAGGATCTGTGTGCCAAAGATGGCTCTCATACTTTCACCTTCTCTTTTGAATGAGCTTAAAGCACTTTTACCTATAGGTGATCAAAATGCTTTCTGCTACTGTTGAAGTTACCTGGTAATTTCCATTATATGCAGTGTTTCCAGACAAATGACTACTTAAAAATTAGATTGTCTGAGCATTCCTTTTTAAAATTTTTAGAAATCTGAAACGTACTTGTGTTTTCCCTGGAATATTAGAATACTAATAGCTTGATTTCAAATATGGCTACTTTACAAATTAATGTGCTTATTTGATATTTGTGAGACTATCTTGCAGAAAACCTGGGACATACTATATTGATGTGAGGATACCAGCATCTGTATAAGATTTGCACCTCTGATGAGGTGCACAGCAAACAGAGGGAAACCCCAAGTATGTATCTCAGTAATGCTAAATGTTACAGATATCTCATACACGCACACACACACACACACACACACAAAGCTATATTTGAGAACCACAGATGACCTGAACCATAGGCACAGTGCATCATTGTAAATACGTAGGTAGCCAACTTTACACAGGCAATGTTATAAACCACGCTAAAGCTACATTTGTATGTTCTGAAATCATGTAGGAAGTTGTCTATCATAATCCTCCTACTTCTTTTTTTTCTCTAGAAAACCAAGTAAAACTTAAAAAAATCAAATATTTTATCTTATCTTACGCTCCAGTGTCTTTTAAGTGAGTCATTCCTTTATTTAGTGTGCTTTCTCTTTCATTAACAGGGGAATCAGTTAACAGTGTATGACTTAGAAGAGCCCTCTTTTATGTAAAAATTCTTTTGAGAATCTAACAGTCTAGGGTTTTTGCTTTTGCCTTTGCTTGTGCGCAGCTTTTCTCTTGTTTTGGTATTTTAGTGACTGTAGAGTAATGACCCTTGAAGTTATAGTGTCAGACTGGTAATGAACTGACATCCAGGGGAAAAAAAACATAAACCTTCTCTTTCATTCTCCCATCCTGTTTTGTTGGGTTTTTTTTGTTGTTTTTGCTTTTTTTTTTTTTTTTTTCATTCCTTGTAATTAGACTTGCCACTATCAGGGACAGTCTTAGTTATTAACAGCATCTTGCTCACCTTTGCAGAGACATAGAAATGGCTAAGCAAAAAACATCCCCCTTAGTACCAATGTGGGAGGTAGATGGAAACCAGCAGTCACACAATCCTTTTTTTTTTTTTTCCTGTGTTAACCTTTCCCTCCTTATGAACCATCACTTTTAGTGTGTGTGTAATCTCTACTTTTCTGTTATTTTCCTGATATCTCCCAAGTAGTTGTGAAATTTGAGTACAGACTTGCCATGTAAGATTTGGTGTTAAAGATCTGTGGGCCTAAACATTGCTGTTCTGCAAAATGATGTAAAATATGAATCCAAGACAGCCGAACTTCTGCCCTAAATTTTCAGTTATTGTGCCATTTTGGTGTGGGCAATGACATCAGTAAGAAGCTTGAAAAGAAAGTGCTGATGTTATTCATGCTTCTGCTGAAGTTGCAATGATATTGATGCTTCTCTAAGAATTTTTTTTTTTTTGAACACTGTGTACTTTTTCTGCAATAAAATGTGTAGAAATATTTTTTCAAGATAAAAGGGACCAATATGTGATTATTACTGCAAAATTATCCTGGTTTTACCAAAATATCTTGGGTCTGTCAATGAAGCTCTAGTTAGGTAGCTTGGCTTCTCCTTTGTTCTTTGTTTCCCAAACCCCAGTGATCCACTATTTGGTCTAAAGGAGAATCTCAGTTAGCTGTAGTAGTAAGTCACAGATTTGATGATATTGGTAAAGACACTGACCAACCTTAAACAAGTCAGAAATTGTTTACTCCATTTGAAGTTTTAGCACACTAATCTTACTGAACGTGAAAAGAATCACATTCCCTCACATCTCTTACACCTGCAAGCTATGCATGATCAGCATCAAGACCAATGTTCTTGTCTGATATCACACAGACTTGCCAAAAGCTAGTGAGTAAGTTAGGCCTTTGTTAAGGTATAGTGCTCTCCTCATGCCTATTGGGCATTGCAAGTAAAGCAAGCTGTCAGTCTGATGTGTTTACAGATAGATGGGTCAGGAGTAGAAACAATTATTTTAAATGTGACCTGACCAGAGTGAGGCTGGAGAGATTTTGCACATTTACAAATGACCATCTTCATCAGACATCCAGCCAAAGATATATTACCAAGCCAGTTGCCTGAAAGCCTTTTATGGTAGCTCAAAGAATTACAGCTGATGTTATTTAGACCTTTCCTCACCAGTGCATGGAGCTTTCATGGTTTCTAGAGAGCTCATATACCCTTCCTTGCAAAACCCAAAGAGTTCATATACCCTATGGGCCTCGTGTATTGTTCTTCTGTTCATAGGAGGGCGGTCTAATAATACAAAAAGAAAAAGTGTAGACATTATATGTATATATATATATATATGTATATACTTCTGAACTGAAACCTTTTATCTTTTTTTCCCTAATATTTCTCATAAGAATACTATCAGGTTACTCTATCACCTTTTCCAGTATTGTTTTTTCTTTCTAACAAACCATTTCTCTGTGTAAGCCATTATCTAAAACAAAGTTTACACTTCTGATTTGCACACAGGGATGCTATTTAATGTCTGATATTCTTCATGACCGTCACTTCACTTTATCTCATTTTAGAATAATGATAAAAAGAGCTTTAGTCCCCTGCTGTTCTCTATACCCTTCTCTGAGCTTGCTTTCCTCTGCCTTAAAAAAAAAAAAACAGACTCCAAAACCGTGTTTGAAACAAAGCATACTCAATTCTTGGATCTATCAGGATTCTCCTCATTTATGGATAAAGTAGGTGTGCAAAAGCGTCTGTATTCCACTTATACACAGGCTGTGTATGGCCAGGACATACTTTGGTTTTGTATACAATTTAGACTAAACGTGGAGCTCTTTGGTGAAAGGTACAGCTATGGAGTCCTGAAAGAAGATTTTAAGCACCTGCTCTGGACACATCCCTGCAGATCTATCCTAGGCCATTTATCCTATCCTAATGTAGGATTTCAATAGGTTCTCTTTACTGAAAGTTAAAACAGGGTGATTTAAACCACTTCCTGCCTTGTAGCACCACTGGAGTGCTATAGAGACCATATAGTAGTGTAGGAGGAGGAGGGGAAGTAGGCTAGTTCATCCTTATAATCTGCTTTTACCCTTAAAATTTATAGACCTATTATTTTCAGTTTATTAAGACATGATTAATTTTTCTTCTGAAGAGATTAGATATTTCTCACCTTATTTTTCCTCAAATTTACACGAAACATTTAGAGGGTAATATGACACCTTCTAGAGATTTTAGGTATGGGTTCTTTGGTGCAAGAGTGTGCAACCACTGATCATATTTCAAAGTCTGACTCTGATCACCTTGTGCATCATAGGGCAACGTGCACATTTATTGGTCCTTAGTGTTTTCAGGTACCTGGGCTTTGAATATAGAACAGAATTATGTCTGCTTCCCTCCTTCTGAAGTGATATTTTTAAATTATGAACTACATAACGTCTCCCAGACACTGAGATCACGGTGGCTTGAGATGTGATGGCAAAAGACTTTCTCAGGCAATGCTACTATATATACACACCAGTCACTCATGGTTTTGTGTCTCTTTTTGCATTTCAGAAAAAGAGAGGACATGGCTTGAGTAGCTTTCATGATATTTTAACTTTATTTTCCCTTTCTTTCACTGCAATCCTTCTGAGAAAAAAAGAGGAGGAGAAAACACTGGCACAAAGAAAGAGGAAAGAAGCAGAAAAAGCTTATTTGCTAATTAATCTTCAGCAAATGATTGTCTCGTCTCATTTATAGTCTCTCTCAATAGTCTCAATAGTCTCTCTTAGAGAAAGCTGAGAGAAAGCTGCTTTGGTAATGGCACATTCCTACAGGCTTACACTGGGAAATCACTGTTAGCCTGTATCCTTCTGCTGAAAAAGCTCCTGAAATGGAGCTTTTCTTTAATTTCCCAGCCTCCTCTGTCATAAAAGTGGTGCTCCCTCATGTACTGTAACAAATCTATGGGCTCTTCTGGGCAGTTCTGGGAAGTGATATGAGTTGAACAAGGATAATTTAGAAGGTTTAAAGAGGCAATGGGCAACAGTTAAATAATTAGAAAATTTCTAGAGAAATATGGAGTGTGTGTCCTCTAAGGTATTTCCATTTGTTTGTCACAGCAAGTGGAGTTACTTTTTAGCTTGAGTAAGTAAAGTAGGGGGTTTTTTTTGAGAGAGAACATGGAAAATTTCATTGTTATGGTGAGTATAACATTAAGAAACGTTAATGGCCTGTTTTTGTTTCTAATGATGTTGATGTACACAGTCCCTGTCATTTTGTTTTTCAAATGTCTTGCTTGGGCCAAATGAATCTACTATGTACCTTTAGGGCAGATAAATTCAGTTCAAGATCTAATTTGTTAGTGCTGAGCCCTGCCTAAGTATCTAAAGTATATGTCTGAGGTGTTATAATCTACTTTCTGGTATTTGAAAATTCTGTACCAAAACAACACTTATTTTCTATGTGATCAGAGTGTTCTTGTGGCTTATATATAGGTATTTCCTATGCAGGAATGCTTTGGGATGCTTTTGTAGATAACATTGTCTTGGCTTGTAACCCACTTCCCTTCTCCTAATCTTTTTGACTCATCTTACTCTGGGGATTGCATTCTAAGCTATCAATACTGAACTGAGTGTCTTCAGAAAAAAAGTACTGTCATAGGAATGAAGAAAATATTTTAAAAACATGCTATTTTTACATCAAATACATTTGTTGGCCAATCTTTCCTATGGTTGTTTTTATAATTGAGGAATTCCAGCTCTAACTTTGAAGTAGTGTTCAGGAAAATAGAACTCAAAAGGTGCTAGGTGTTGTTTAGAGACCACAGAAGTTGACCTGGAAACATGACTTTTGGATTGTGTTCTTGTTCCATCAGTTTTTAGTCTCTTTGGACTTGGTCTGTAAGCATGTAAAACAAATTCTTCTTACCTACACAGCCTACCTCTACAGTCTTAGAACATTTGGTGAATATAGTTTTGATGCATTATTTACCTATATTTTGCTAGCAGTGATAACTCAGCAGCAGGAGAAACAGTTAAAATTATTACATTTATTTTGTTTGGTTGTCTTTTTTACTACACTTTTTTTCAGAATTTAATTGCTTTCTCTCTTTTCCCAGTCTAGATCCAATCTCCGTACCTCCTTACAACTAAAACTCTGTCTTCCTCTCTTTTGAGCCACTCACTCACTTTATAAATTTCCCCTTAAGCCCTTCCTTTTCTATTTAGCTTGTGATTGACTTCCTTTGAAAAGCATTCTGTGCTATTGTGTGTTAACTTAAATTGTGTTTTACATAAAAGGTACAGGATAAAATAAAGGGGAGGGTGGGAGATGATGCATTAGTGTGTGGGCTGAAAGATGGAACAAAAGGTTGTTTTTTAATTCATGCTGAAAATAGAAAATAACATACTTGCTTCATTTATGTGCATGTCAACAAAACTGTGACTTTACACGCAGAATAAAAAATATGAAAACTCTGTTTAAAACTACTGTAATAAGTTAAGAATCTAAGCATGTCATTTACTGATAAAGATAATCCTAGAATTCTTTTTAAACGCTTGTTATAGTGTTGGACAATGTGAGCAAAAGATAATAATTTGCATTAAGAAAAACTCGTGTAAATATGTCTTCTGAAGTGCGGTGTGCAGCTCCAGCAGGATATTGCTTAGAGAGACTTTGTTTAAAACATTTATTGGAGGCATATATTACAGTATATCATTTGCTGGCTGGAAGCCATACAATATGTGTCTTAACAAACAAATAAATAAATAAATAAATTACCTTGTAATATGAACCCCTCCAAGGCATAATTATATAATAAAGTTCTTATTGGGAAAACTGGAAGAGGGCCAAGCCTTGTCCAAATATAGTGAATGTCAGAGCCAAATTTATTATCCTCAGCTATTAACAGGAGAAGGCAGGTTTTGTTTACCAAGCCTAATTCTCTCCTAATTACAGCCACTATAAAATAATTACTATCCATGGGATAACAACACAAGACAGAGTGACTAACAGAAGAAACTGCAGGGGTTAGAAAACAGAGTGCAATTCTGTGTCATTTTGAACAGCTTGTGTACCGCCATGAACAAATTAACGGACTTCATTAAGGAATTATGTTTTAAGAGTGGCTTTGCAGTGAAGCAGTAAAGCAATTAATGCATCCTATTTGGTCCTACATCTGAGTTCTAGTGCAATTTTAGACAGCAACTTAATTTTTTTTTGATGTATCAGGTATAATAGAATGAAGCCACATTACTGAACGACATCAGTAATGAGTGTATGTAAAAGGCTTTATTTTGGTCAGATGATACCTAGTCTCCACTGACTCAGAATGTTTTATTGAGTGCATTCGTACCAACCTAATCTTAACTGCATAAAAAACAAAGAGCCCAAACTGTGCTGTAAAATAATTTGCATATTCATATATTTATTACTTTTTGGAGAACAGTTTGCAGTACTGTATATATAATATATATATAATATACACTTGTGTTTGTAATTGAGCAAAGGATATAGATTTTGGCAAAACTGTCTATTTCATTGCTGCTTTCTGTACAAATCGGAATAGCATATTTCTCAGCTGAAATCCAATACTTCATTAAATTCGCAGTGTTTCCATTCTCACTTTGCCTAGCCTCTTCCATCTTGTCATACAACCCCAGAGGTGCACAACATACCTGGGGCTAGCTTTTTTGCACAATTAAAGTGTATGTATCAAAATCAGCCTGTACACAACATATGCACAGTGTAAAAGGTTAGAGTTCAAGCTGTCTTCTCTCTGTAGAGGACCCTTCACCCTATAGCAGGGCAAACTCCCCTATTTTAGTGACTTAGTGGGAACTGGCAAACTCAACACACTTGGGAGTCTGTTTTAGATACTAGTTTTAATAGGCTTCCAGATGGCTGCATGAAAGCAAAAGGATTATTATAGTAGCCCCCAGCCGTGCCATTATAGATAAAGGTATATTCTTGTTTCCTTTACAAACCCCCTTTTTTAGGGTTTTATCACTACATTATAAAAATTCTCTTAGCATCAGAAGTCAATATAAAGTTCTCAGCCCACGCAATATGTTTCATTTTAAAAACTATGTATGTCACTATAGTCTCTGTTTATCCTATATACATACCAGTGATTTAGGTTATTTTCAAAGAATGCTTTCTGTCACAATTAAAAAAAAAGCTGTTAATCATGAAAGCAAATCTTAAGCATGCAGACTGTCAGTTGGTGTGAATCTGCTCACTGTATTTTGAGCTCAGCCAAGTGACTCATATGCACTGAGCATCCTCTCCTCCCGGTATTGACCTGATAGTAAGTACAAGAGCAAGAGTGGAAATTAAAGCTAAGGCATGAAACTAAAGTGATAGGAATGTTGTTGGGCACTTAAGGTGAATGTTGTCATTTACAGTGTGCCCTTGTGGCCAAGAAGGCCAATGGTATCCTAGGGTGCATTGAAATGATCACAGCCAGCAGGTCAAGGGAGGCATTCCTCCCTCTCTGCTCTGTCCTGGAGAAGTCACTTCTGGAGTACTGTGTCCAGTTCTGGGCTCTCCAGATCAAGAAAGATTGGGAACTTCTGGAGAGAGCCCAACAGAGGTCTACAAAGATAGTTATGAGCCTGGTGTATTGCCCTTATGAAGAAAGGCTGGTATTGGAAGAGAGACCTGGTACTGTTCAGCATGGAGAAGTCTGAGAGGGGATCACATCACTGTTTATAAAAATCTGAAGTATGAATGTCCAGAGAATGGGACCACACTCCTTTGAGTGGTGCCCAGTAACAGGACAATGGGCACAAACTGTGACATAAGAAGTTCTGTCTGACCGTGAGAAAGAACTTTGAGGGTGACAGGGCACTGGAACAAGCAGCCCAGTAAGTCTCTGGAGTCTCCTTCTCTGGAGAAATTCAAAGCCCACCTGGATGCTTTCCTATGTAACCTCCTGTAGAGAACCTGCTATAGCAGGGGGATTGGACTCAATGATCTCCAGAAGTCCCTTCCAACCCCTATGATCCTGTGACTCTGTGATCATGATAGCATCCAAGAGAACTGGGACTCACTAAACAACAATCATCTTTTACACACATCTGCAAAATTGGAACAGTCAGAAGACTGTGTTTTGGATCAAATCCCTGCCAGTTAATAGATTGGTAAGAGAGATGGGATGCTCTTGAAGCTGTGTCAAAGCTGCTTTGTTTGTTGTATTTGCATGTTTCTCTGGTGCTGCCTTCATTTCCAAGGCCTCTAACATCAGTGGAGTTAAATTATTAGGGAAGTTTTTTTGCACATTTCAAGCAAAACCCCAAAATTTAATTTGTTAAAACAAGTCCACAGAGAATTCCTTTTAAACAACGAAGGAAAATGTTGCAAAATGCTGCAGCCAAGTTCTTTCTTTATATGACCATAAGACCTAACTATTTTTTCTTTCCTTCTTTCTTAATGACTTAACCAAACAATTTTTCATACTTTGCCAAATTCTATGCAATTTTACGGAGAGGATATAAGGAAGGTGGACAGTAAATCTAAACAAATATTAAAGAAGCTCACAGATAGAGAATCACCAACTCACTTTTTTATCTGCACTTCACACTGATTTCCTGATATTGAAACAGAAAGTGACTAATTATAACTCGATTTTTCTCCACAGATCATATCCTTTCAGGTTATGCTTCGACATCCTCAGCACAAAGACCAGCCCTATAAATTGGCATTGTAGCACAGGAAATGCCATTGTTAAATATTGTGTCAATAAGACTACATATTTATGAAGACAAATTATGAATTGATATGATCTATCATAATAGCTCTGGCATGTCAATGTCTGCATACGAACTGCTCCATTACAGGATGATACTGTGTCAATCACAGCTGTTTGGGAGTTGTCCAGAATCTCTGCTAAGTTTCAGTCATTTATCTTTGATTGCATTAAGAATGAAAGGCTAACATGTTAACAGCATATTAAATTATGCTTGTAAGAAATACGAAAATAGGATGTTGAGCACAGAAGCAGTTTCTATTTTGCGTGTTCCTGGTGAGCTGATACCCTTACTTGTCTGCAAAACATTAGTGTACTTTAAAAACATATTGGGGTTCTTTCGACTGCTGAAAAGTACTTCATTTGCACTTCATTCTATCACATAAAATTAAAAGCTCTGCAGAGACATACAGCTTAAATATCATAATAAAATACAACACTTACAAATGAAATTATAGCTAATTTGACTTTAGATACATGTCCCATATCTTCTTAATGGTTTCCTGAAGACTTCTGAGTTGGTAAGTAGTGCATTTGAATGGGATACATGTCTTCAAATATTGCAGAAAATTCAAGTGTGAGATGTCACGTACTGTAGCAAATTTGCTACAATACTTAGGCACAAAAGGGTGAGTTAAGGATGGACTGTCAGCATGAAGGTCATGACCTGCAATGGAAGTAATGTACAGATCTAGAGCACTAATGAGGGAAACAATGACTTCCACAATAATGATGCGCAATGCTATATAACATCCCATGTATTCCTGTATAGCCTGTAAATGTCACAGGCCTCAGCTAGAAATCAAAATTTCCTTGCATTTGATGGCTTGTCTTCAGATGTTTGGTGTGTTTTGTAGCTAAAGCTATTGCTATATTTTATGTATAAGCCATTCCAGGAAGCTATCATTGCACTGACACAACGTCATGAGCATTACTCAGATAGTGAAGTTCTCATTGGTTTTGCATAAGTTTCAGAGGCCAAAAAAACAATTCTAGTTCTAGAGTTCTAATTCTAGAAACTACATTAAGTTTATTTTATTTGTGCTCTGATAAGATTTTTTAACGTGGAATTATACAAAAATTATACAAAAAAAAAAAAAAAAAAGGAATTCTGTTCATTATTATTTGAACCAAATGCCTAAGTGTTTATGTTCTCAATGTTATATTGATTTTGGGTTATTCTGTTAGTGAAAACGTACTTCTGTCCAATCCTCTGTGTTGTAAAATTTGAATATCTTAAGTAGAGAGTTAAAGAAACTTTAGTTTCCAGTCTACTTAAATTACTTTTGATTGCAGACAAAAAAAGTTCAATGATTTGAAATTTTGTAAACACAGGAACATTATTTTTCCAATTCCTGTGTTTGTTTTGCTGTACACTGGAGCAGAACTTGTAAGCTTTGTATTGAAGAATGCTGGCATTCATTGTGAACTGTATCTATACTTGTAGTGTCGGAAGAGATGTTTCAGAAAGTGCTCTACTTTTGCGAGGAAATTTCATTTCCAATTGTTGCTTACAAACTAAGATGAAAAGACTTCTATCTAAAAAGCTTTGGCGTGTACCAATATAACCAAGTACAGTCCCAGGTATCCAGCAAATTTCTCAAGATTCAAGCTGTAATCGATGTATCCCTATGATTTATTTAAAAATACATAAAATCAGAAACATGCAAAAGATCTGCCAAATCTGTGAGTAAACATCTACTTTGCAATCATTTTGAGAGCTAAAACCTACCAAGAAGCAAGAACCATTGTGGCAGAATATAACTGGCAGTCTGTTAAGAGATACTGAAAAACAGTCTGAAAATAGAAAAGGAACTAACTTTCAGCTTTATCAAGTGTGATGCTTCAAGGTCAGAATGAAATTCAGTGATGGGCAGCACAAAGATGCTTGCACGGCAGGTGCCCTGGTCAATCTATAAACTCAGAGGCCATCAGTCTCTGCTTATGCCAGCCTGCATTTTAATCAGAAGGAAAAATATGTGGCACAGTTAAGCATGCTTAGTAGTTTCCAATCAAACAAGTCCCAAAACATGAATAGAAAAATGCTTGAAAGGAGTTTTAAGGCATAATAGGAATATATGAAGCCTTGAGTACACAACTATTGTCAGAGAAAAGTTAGTTTAATTGACTAATATCTCAGATTAAGTATTCCCTTCCTAATTTGCCTACAAAAATGTAAATTGATCCTCATAAGAAACACGGACCTTCACTTTTGTTTGTCCTTTTTTATCTTGTCTTGCACTGATTCACAGGCTGGTGTGATAACTGAAAAGGCATTGTAAATGACAAGAAGTGTATGCTGTGTTTGTGAACTTTTCCTCCTCTTAATTTGTTTGCTCAGTACCATGTGTTATTTTGCCTGGAAAGATCTGACAAGATTTGTATAAGGAAATATACTAAATACGGTCTGATTTGAGGAATTTCAGGCCGAATTAAAAACATAACACTGACAAAAAAGTAGGTGTAGGAGGAGTTGGAGAAATAAAGTGGTTCAGAATTAGAGAAATCTTTTGGTTTGGAGTTTTAAGCTTTTTTTAAATTTTTTTTTCTCAACAGAAGAGATATTTCGGGTCCAACATTCTGCACTGACTTTTATGTAGAGAAATAACAAGAAAAAAGTAATTCAGCTGAATATCTTTTTGGTTGTGATCAAATCCAAATTTGAATCCAGAGAAATACAACTGTAGCAGTGAGAAATATGTTACACAGAATGATGTTATCTTGCTCAGCTGATTCTTTCCCCCGGAGCACATTCTCATGTACGATCTCCACAGAAGATGGAGTTTCTCCAGCTATTGCAGTATTCCTTCCTTCCTATCATTTTCTTTTCCATCTTCCTCCTTTACCTTTCTCCTGACTTTCAGATATTGAAACCATTTTGTGGTAATGGCTATTCCTCATGCACTAAAAAAAATATAAAGAAATGTGCAATTTGTATCTGAATGTGAAGACTGAAATGTCCCCAGATATCCCACAGATTACCTTACTTGTTGGATGCTTTAGTTATCCTGAATGTGCCTGGTCTTTGAATGCAAATGCAGTAAATTCAGGATTTCCTCAACACACAGAAGTTGTTCTACATGTCAGCAGCACAGTACAAGCTAGATACTGTGGTGTTTCTTCAAAGCGTCAGGTCACTGGATGTATACTTCACCATAATGGCTTATTCACAGCACATATACCTGGGATTTTCAGATGTGCCACAACCTAGTCAGGAGAAAAGCAGCTGCTCTTTTGACAAAGCTGAAGGGCATACAGACAGACATCCTGAACATACGTTCTAAGTCTCAGATTTTACATAGGCAAGATTTCCAGACAGAAAAGAAGACCAAATCCAGGTCTTCATCTGTTCTAATCTCCAACTCGCCATTTTTCAGTATGACGTTAAAAGCCAAGTGACTTTTGAAGCCAGAAGAGCTCAGCTTGCTGGACAGACACCTTCCTCTCCGATGTATAAGCATGGTCTCCTACTCTAATGTTTTTTCACTGTGAAATATATGTAAAGTATGTAAGACATAGCTGTGCCTGGTGCATACTATCAATATTATCTGCCAAATTTCACAGTGAGAGTTAGGAAGCATTCTGCCTTCTCTGTCATCATACCATTTCACTGTTCAGTGATTAATTTATTAGTTTCCTGACATTTGTGGCAAAATGTATCACAGATGTTGTACAGAAATGTTATGATAACACAGAAGTGAAGAAACTTGAGATTCACTAATATATCCTTGCCTGTAGAGAGTGGTTTTTAAATGCAGCAAAGATTCTAATTCCTATTTCCTGACAGTCCAACCTCTCACACAGTGGAATTTCCTCATTATAGTCCTGGCTTGCCTTACACCATGTGTGGATAATTTACTATAATGATACAGAAATAATAAAGCTGTTCCATACCTATAATAACAGATACTATTGTAATGGTGTGCAAGGGAGCTATTTTCAAGTATTGTATGCTTATTTTTCCTAATTTTTGCACTCTCATTACCGTAGGGCATTCTATTTTATCTTTTCTCTACCATGTGATATAAAGACACAGCTTATTAACAGCACATTCATAAGTGTACATTGCTCCTTATGTAAATGTACTTTGCATGTAACTTTTCTCAGATGGTGGTGAAACAGATAACGTATGAATTAAAAGCGTCCTATAGCACTTTGAAGATAATGGTAAAATAAAAATGTTAGAGAAGGAGCAAAAAACCCTATGAAAACCCTCTTAGTCATCCTAAGAGGTCTTGAGTGCATTGTATGCAACTGCAGGCCAACCCACCAGAGATAATAAATGAGAAATTCTGAGGGCTACTGAACACTGTACATGTTTTCCCAGTGGATCAGGGCATAGTTTGTTAGCACAGGTGTTCTTGTAATTGTGATTCATTGGGGTAAATGCTCAGAGCTCCACGGCCCTCTTCCACTTCAGTCTTCTCCTGAGGGTGTATTGATCTGATCAGTGCTGACCTGCACTACTGGTGGTAACAAGTAAGCCTAAACAGATGGGGGCTCTATTCAGATTCTGAAGGTTAAAATGCAGCCCTATAAAATATTAAAAGGTAGACTTTTTTTCAAGTGCTCAGGAATTTCAGAGCACTAATTGCAAAGACTTTCTAGAAATCATCAACTCTAAATTCCACATGTGCTTTTTGAAAGTCTCTACCTAATCCACTTAATGCCAGAAGACTGTATAGGTACAATTCATCTCACTTTCACAGAAACCTCTAATATAGTCTTTGCATAGACTTATTGCGGTTTTTTTGTTGCACTAATATTCTGATGATTTTTTTTTTCTGCACAACCATTTTTTTTTCTTTCATTATTTTTTTCCACAAGGAACTTTTGGCATAAAGAAGTTTTCTCCAGGGAAATGCAAATGACAGCTCTTCATTTGCTTATTTGGATGATGATGACTTTTTATCAATTACATTTTTTTTTGCCTCGAGGCTACTGAGTTACAAGTTGACCAAAAGAAGAATTTGTTTTCAAGGAATTTACAAATTCCTTTATCCAGAGGAATAATTCTTTTCCCTCTCCTCACCAACAGAACCATTTTCAAAATATGTCTATTCAGGCATATACACAAGCTCACATTCGTACTCCTATGCTATTACACACAATAGTACAGACACATTCAAATGTTGGTATTTGTATAACTCAAAGTCAAGTTGACTTCATCTAGCTGTTTAGGTGGAAAAGAATCTGCAACAAAATGCCCAGTTCTTGGAAAATTTCCTCTTTCCTCTGCTGCCCTTATATTCCACTTCTGTTCCAGGAACTCAAAGAAGGACCAGCAAAAGTCAGCACTCAGATATAAAAATTGATCACATTCCTTGTAACCTGCAATTAACGTGGCCTGTTGTAGCCTCCTCTGCAAAGTTCGTATTAAGGCCTCTCTGCTGCATACGCTGCATATTAACTGAGTTCTGTGCCTGGAATGGGGATGTTTGGAGTGCTGTCCTATACAATGCCCCATGATATTGTCATCCACAATTTGTATCATGTTTTCCTAAAGCTTCTTTTGGTAGAGCTGCAGGGATTTGTGTCTTTTTTTTTTTATTATTATTATTTTCAGTTTAAGTCTAAAATAAATATACAATAAGCTTTATGTCTGCAAGAAACACGGATCGTACTTTGGAAATTTGTTGCTGTTTTTTTCTTTCTTTTTTCTTCTTTTTAGTTTTCTCTATTATAATGAAGTTACGCATGCAATATATTGTATATAGTATGATGTCAACAAACATCTCATATTTCAGGAATGCAACATTTGACCTTTACTTGGTCAAAACATAGTCCTTGGCAATTAACTGCTTCTTAAAAGAATCTGATTATGGATGATGTCTTTTTATGACAATGAAAATATTTCTGTTTGCTGAAGTGACTGATTCATACCCTTACATAAAGCATGCAGAACAGCATGTGCTTTTAAAACAGTCCATATTATCCACTGATAACGAAAGATGATTTATTGTGAAATAGTAATATGAGCAAAGAAATATCCTGTGAGGATACAATAATTGTGTCCATTTTCACGTCCCCAGTGCTATGAAATAATAAAATGCTAATATATGCAAATTATGCACACTCTTTGATGCATGCTTAAAAGGGACCATTTCAAAAACAGAGGTATCTTTAGTAAAGGATTGCCAGTGGTCACTGAATTATTGTTTTCTGTTTATACCTGGCATCAACCTTAATGTTCAGTTTAATTTTCAAAGGTTGTGCATCCACCTGTCTATTAACTGACAGGCTAAGCAAATATAAGATCCTGATGGGTTAAAAAAATAATCCTTGAATTCAAAATAAATTCCACAAGGAAATCTTGGAAAGAGAAAACAAACATTGCCCCCAATAGGACAGTCACTATGACTTGAAAAGAAGAAAATTGAAATACATGAAAAATCAATGAGGTAATAATTAAATTGTGGAGCCCACAGTACAGTGGCCAAAGCTCAGCATGCATTTCTTAATGTATACTGGGAACTGGGGTAATCAGCAGCTAAAGGAGAGCAAAGAGTGTCTGTCATCCTGAAGCTAATTTCATGATCAGACTCTTTAAAAACACATACCTGCTCCAATATACAGAGATATTTATAGGAGGTTAAAGATACAAATTAAAGTCCAGGAGACTATACATTCCCGATTACCCAGCATTCTTAAATCAGTCCCTCTTCATTCTCACACCTGGGCCTCAGCTGCAGCATAGCTGTCATTTACGCTATCCATGGCACAGGATTGATGACAGTCATTCGCTGATGAAGCTGTATACATCATTTCTGTCCAGGCTGCACTGGCCAGATGGACCCTGACCATCCATCGCCTGTCAGGGACGCATCTGTTCCCACTCCTGCTAGGGGTACTAACAAGTCATTGGCTTTCCAAAAGGACAGTGTCAGCTGGATAGGGCACAGCATAAAAACTGTTGTTTTTATTTTTTAAAAAGGTTTCCAAAGTAGGGCTTTTTTGTTTGTTTGTTTGTTTGTTTGTTTGTTTTAATGTGAAAATGATTATTTCTACTAAGTTTGTAAAAGAATTTGCAAAAATCCTTCATGCTGTTGCAAGTGCTTTTGAAGTCAAAGTATAGAGAGCCTGACAAGTATTTCTAGTACGTTTGTTTCTTCAGACAGACTGACTGCTGGGCTAAGTATTTATATGACATGACTACATGGTGATCTATTGTTTCTCCCAAAAGTTAAAAATATGTGCAGATTTCTTTATGCATCCAGCATTATCCATGAATGTTTTTCATGTGGAATATCTTTAATAGGGATAAGACTTTCCATTTCACTGAAATAAAGGAGCAGTGAAGGAATATTTTACAGTTCAGTCTGCAGTGTAACCCTAGCCACCAGTAAGACAAAAACAAGCTCCTGAAATGATTGTTTTCAGCAATGGACCTTATTCACCCACACAAAAGCGCCTTTGGTGCAGATACAAAAAGAGTAAGAATGTTATTTTAGGTCAGAGGCTGTGAAGAGACACTCACAATTCAAATACATTCTCATCCCCCCACTACCTTCGGGCTAACATGTTCATCACGTTATGGCTGTTCTCATAACTCTGAAAACAAAACTGTTCTACTATACGAGAATTTACTTGAGAGTGTTTTGATGAGTGCTCTTTCAGTACAAATAAGAAGGTTGTATGATATTAACTTTCCAAATGGCACTGAAATGGAACAAAAAACATTTTGGTGTTCTGAATAGCAGATGACAATATGGACAATGGCACCACCGTGGGCAGGTTCTCCCTGCCACTCCATCTCACTCAGTAGGGACCTGTTCCTTGCTTGGTGATGTGGGAAAAACAGTCAACATCCATTAGATATACAACTATTTTCCTTGTTTCTTAGTAATTTTTTTGGTTGCTTCTTAGTGTACTAAAGAATATTCAATGTCATGTACGTGAATTGAAAAGATCTTAATGGTACAGAAGAATAGGAAGAATTGTGAAATATGGGTTCTTCCACAGGTGATGATCTAGTACTGACTTTTGTGAATTAATGATAATTTGCAAAAAGAAGGGCTCTCTTGAGGTCCTCCTTTGAGTAGTGTGACATTTGATGACTTAGTATCTCACATGTACTACTCACAAATTTGATCAGTTATTTACAAAGGAACCAAGGAACTAAGAAAACTTGAGAACTTGTGTGTCCCTTCAGTTATTTAGGAATAATGGTTTCTACTCAGTCCTTGTATTTTTGTTTCTCTTTTTCACAGAATGAAGTTTAAACCTTTTCTGTTCGAAATGAAAGTTAAAAGTATGTGGTATTATCTCTAGTTAATATACTCTGCTATCCTTCTAGAAAACAAGAATTATATTACTTGATACTACTATTTATATCTTAAAAACTACATAAATTTTACACTTACTGGCAATAAATAAATAAATAAATAAATAAAATAAAAGAATAAAGATTTTAATTTTGCCCAGTGAGGTGGTGGAAGCCCCTTTTAGAGACATTCAAGGCCAGACTCTGAGCAACATGATCAAGCTGTAGATGTCCCTGTTCACTGCAGGGGAGTAGGACTAGATGACCTTTAAATGTTCCTTCTAAGTCAGATAATTCTATGATTCCATGATAAGTTCAGTTATCAACAAATTGCCACAGCCATATTTAGTATTTTCACTGTATCTCACTTCGTTAAATTTCTGTTTATCCAGAGATCAGGCTTGATTGAATATGATTATTTAACTTTTCCTGTTAACATGTGTTTCTCATAAATAAAAATGTGAGAAAATTTTTTGAGTGCAAAATATAGAGCCTTGCTATTTCAAAATATATATATATATTTCTGACATTTCTATAACTCGAATAAAAATAATAACAAATTACATTTTGAATTTAGAAAGAACTATTTTTACAGTCATTTGTTTTTTTTTAATTTAGGAAAATAATAATCTATGTGGCAAAGGAACTAGCCATTGAATTGTCCTTGATGAGTACTTGCAAGAGGGACTCTGACTTCACAGTAATGATAAATTATCCAGTTTGTGTCTGAAATGGTGCTGGATGGGCTGTAATTCTGCAGTCAGTGTATCAGGTATGGGTTTGGAATGCATGGGCGACATAGGTTACAGAAGGGTTAAATAAGAGCAAGGACTGAAGATCATAGTGGAAGTTAGACAAAGGCCATCAAAACCAAACTGGGCATAAACCTCCAGCAGCTCTAGAGTACAAAATGACAACAGTCAGATGCTGGATGTGCTCTGTGATGGTGCAGTTCTCTGATATACAGCAGTTCTGTGAATTGTTTCCTGCAGTATCTTCAGCTACTAGATAAAAAAAGAGACAATAGTGGTATGACATTCACAACATTTGTAAAGCATACACTGATATTTGAAAATCTTTTTAAAAATCTGCTTTTTAAAAATCTGATACTGTGACATTCTATGCAAATGATTTCAGACTGAGATATTTTTTATTACATTTTTTATAGATGTATTTTAGGAATTTTTGGTTTTGAATAACAGATTCAATATATTCCTTGTTTGGTGGTCACGAGTGGCATAACATGAACTGCAGTGCTACTGAAACTCCATAAAATTTCTCCTCAGAACCTTCTGACCTTGTACATTTAGAGCCAGAACACGAGTTCTTCTGAAATTCTTTTGGGTGCTAAGAAATTGCAAAAGGAGCCAAGGCCATCTGAGCGACCTCATGTAGATCTGGGACAAATGAATTGACTATTGATGAGGGGGTGAAAAACCAAAATCTAAATGAAATGTTTTGTTTCTATAGAGGTTTTGTTTGAAATCATCCATTTGATTTATTCTCTTTGCCATATTATTATGTAGAATAATATTTTAATACTGCAAAACAAATAGCTTTTTCAGATATACATATATAAATTCTTTAGGTCACATTTTATAAGCGAAACAAGTTCTTCAGGCTTCAACTTTCCTTTAAGATAAAAATATCCTTTTGTAACTTGCAGAATAGCTAAGCAGAATAATTGAATGTTAGTTTGCTTCATGGTAAACAAAATTGCACTACTGCTTCAGTAACATGCTATTCTTGTTGAAGTTTACACTCGGCAATAACATTTCAGATGAATTCTAAAATCTTTAATTATTGTGTACAATAATCTATGTAAGGTAAATAAAAATTTCAATTGCATAGAAAACTATACAAAAAGGATGTAAATATGCTTGATTAAAATATACTTTTTCTGTATTTTAATATATTATATATATCTACATAATAGTATAAATAAAATATTACTATATGAATAATGATATAGAGTATAAAAATAAAATAGTTAACGTAGGTATTTAGAAGAACTGCCCACAGACAGATGAACAAACAAATAATAGAGGAAACTGCCTTGATAGAGATGGGCCTTTGAGAAATTTTCTTACAGGACGAGTATTTTAACATGTATCCAGAAATGAGTTAAAGAGAGTGTGCTCATGTGGGTGTAATGGCACTGACTAATAAGACTAAAAAAAAAAAAGGAAACACATATCAGTTCTTTCATGACAATAAAATAGTTCCTAATCATCTCTTATATTGCTAATATTGCTAATGCAATCATGTTATATATGTTTAAATGCTGATAGCTTAAACTCCACTTTATGGAACTGACTGAGAAAGACAATTTAAAAAAAAAAAAAAAAAAAAAAAAAGGACTTTCCCACTTATTTCAGTTTATCCAGTACAACAAAAGAATAAATTCTACAGGCTAAATTCACACTTATGTCCAATAGTCAAGAAATAAAAGCAAAGTCTTGGCCATATTTCAAATTCCTGCTTGATTATATGTCCATCAAAGGGCAGATCCTACACCATGTGTAAGAGCCTATGTGCTGTATTTAAACATCAGAAAGGCAGAATACCATGTGGAGCATGTACCCACCGAGCCACATAGAAGATCCACAGGATACAGAAGGGCACATATGTGAAAGTAAAAAAGATCAAAACGGGATCTCAAATACCATATAACTTCATTTTGAAGCCCCTATCAATTAGTAACAGTTCATTTTAACAGCTACAGCCTTACCATGCAAGCCACAAAGCTTCATCTTCTGAATTCCCACATAGACAAAGATTATTTGAGTAGATTTACTTTGGTAATGGCAATTTGCAATATTTCTGGGAATGCTGACACTTCATTCCAGGATTAGACACTGAACTCAAGGTTATGATTTCCTCACAGTGGAAGCTGGGCTAGATTTGGTCATTATTTTCACAAAACCTTGTCAAGAATAACCCAGATTGCTGGTTGGTGGTAGTCTTAGTGGGTGGCATCTTATCTTCAGAAGTATATATATGTGTATGTATAAAAAACAACATCACATCACCAGCTCTGTTGGATTCTAACACAGTGCTGAGATATAGAGAGGTTGAGAATCATGCCCAAATAGGATGTTAACATGTCAAATAATGACTTTTGTTGCATATTAGTAGGATAACTACAAAAGTCTGGACTTCCTTAAAAGTAAATTGTAATCTGTAGTCTGTGCAGCGGAATTGGGAAAAATAATTAACATTTCACTCAAAAGTAATACTGAGAGTTATCAGAACTGTAGGGTGAGATATTAGCTGCGCACCAGTCGCAGTTTCTAGGGACCAGCAGTCTTTTTACCTGGAAGCCTAGAAGGGTGAATGATAAGTTAGAAGCTGAAGATAAAATTAAACAGCGTGTGATTCATAAGCTTTTTGCTTTCTGTGCACCTTTAAGTGCTTTATAAGTGCTTATTTTCTTTGTTTCCTTGTCATCTTCGTCACAAATAATTCCTGAGCACTGAGAAGTGAGTGATGCAACTCAGCAGCATGAAAGTGATTTAGGTTGTGAAAATGAGCAGCTACATGACCAACCTTGTTGGACACTGAAATTCACATTTCAGATAGCCCTTCCAGAATCTAAAGAGGTGCCTGAGGCTGGGATGTGTAACAAAGTCTGAAGTGCAGAAGACATGGTTTGACTCAGTTCCAAGAAGCTGGTGCCTTTTGGCAACGGAGTTGTAATAGTTTGAGCCAGTGTGTAACAGAGTTATGCTATTACTCTTCTATTTGCAAAAAGTAGGGTTTGACCATACCATTAGATCAGTTTTGAAACATTTCAGGGTACTTCTTTGGATAAAATAAAGTGTTTTAGATTTAATTTAAATTCTTGATGGGTTAGGTTTATTTCCAAACGATGATGAATGATTCAATCCCACAAGTTTTCATCATGCCTTGTGACTCTGAAAGAAATTCTGTATGAGGACTTTCTGTGTATGGCTGTTCTTGTACATCATTAGTTTACTAACACTATCATGAACAGCAAACCACTCTTTGTGGAGATGTGTTGGTTGCTGCATACACTGTTAATTGCTAAATCTAGTAATGTCAAATTGGAAGTTAAAACATTACACAGTATTTAAATCTTTAGGTAGGAAATACTACTAATAAGGAGTATCAGAAATTTTAAGTATGCACAGGATTTCTCACTTTCTAAGCTGCTCTGACAGAAGTATTGAGCCTTGTTAATGGAGGAAACTTAAACCTAGCATCTTCTCACTTTACATAAAAGATGTTTGACCACTTTTCAAAGGAAGAGTTGCTAAAATAAACATATTAATACTTAAGTGGAATATAAGTACATATATATGATAATCCTGAGTTGGTAATTTTTAATTATTTCCAAGTAGCTTCATTTTCCAAAATGTTATTTATATATTTTGAATAGACGTGTAGACACACTTACATACTGGCCTAGATAGAACAAGAACAGGCTAGCTGTTAGTTTTATAATATCAGAAATCTGAATTACATACAGCATATAAGACACATCTTTTGTTTTGACAAAAGTAAAAAACAAAACAAAACAAAACAGAATGCGTATACTGTGTGCATACTTTTTTTAAGAATATACAAAACTATTCTTTTACTTTATCATAAGATACTATTTATATTTCATTCCTATTGTAGCTTAAGTATTGACTACGTTAAAGCATTTTTTAAGAATATAAAAATGCTCTGATTGGTAGTAATGGCTCAGAATTGTACAGTAGATAGATTCTGTTTAAAAATGTGTATATCTTCTAATTACGACCTGGCTGAAGAAAGACTGGATGGATGGCTCCGTGTCCCTGGGGAGCACGAGGATTTCTCAACAACCTGAGCAAATGAAGCAGCTTGGTTTGCTGACTTGAGAGACCTGTAGTTTGAGGCTTGTGTGTTTTGTGTTCCAAGACTAGCTATCCTCGGGTTGCTATAATTATTAAGAAATTGCTACCTATAGGTCCAGGGGCATTTTTTTAATACAGTAGATTTAGAGCCACCTATTTGACCTTGGCTGCTCTCCTTCATACTACAAACATAAGCTATCGAGACTAAACCATAGATGATTTTTTCTTTCTTACTTATATGAAATAAAATTTCATATGGATTCTTCTCTAGTGAAAGTAATTAAGTAATTAAAATTGAGAACACTTGGAGGAGCCTGCCAGGAAGGCTAATACTCCATGAAAAATAAGTAACTTCTCAAACTTAGCAATTTAATTAAAGACAATAGAGAACACTTCTTCATGAAGAGCTAGCTCTTAAAGATTTTTGTTTTATCCTCTCTGTTTCCCTCATTATGACACTGACCAGGCTGTAGGTAACAATAATGATCTAGTTTTTTCTTAATATGACTCATTTATATAATGATATTTCCAGGTGTAAAATGCCTTTCATTTATCTCCAAAATACTTAGTATACTGACTACAAAGGAGAGAGGAGATGGGAGGTTAGGGAGTGGAATATTATTTTACCTGTCTCAAATACAAGTAAATTCCTAGTCTTAGTGGGTCTAAGACTGGTGGAGAAGGGATGAGAGTATTCTCACATTCCTCTTCCAAACCAGTGGCTGCTGCAATCTGTGGTCAGTGGAGTAATGTGTCTAAGAGAAGGCTGGTTAACTGTAGATGGGTCCCAGTAAAAGAAGAGTTGAAAAATAAGATTCTTCATGAATAGTGAAGGAGAAAGAACATTTTCAATAAAGATGTCAATAAGTTTTAAGAAAGTAAAGTCTGCCAAATAAACCTGATTATAAGATTTGTTGTAATTAGAAATGCAGTTTCATGTAGCTGCACTGTTGTATTTCTTGAGCATTCATTATTACTTGATTTGCTACCCCAGGACATTCTGATTCTAAGGACTTCTATACTGTCAGCAGACAGCTGGAATACCACCTATTTTCACTGAAACGGGGAACATTTTAGTAAAATTTTGCCAGGTTTTACTTGTTTCACACTTTTAAAATCAGGAATCTAAAATGAAATATTAAAAATATACAAACTACAGTAACTGGAAAAGTGGTGACAAATCAAAGTGCTGAAGTCATATCATTAGTGAATAAATTTAGAACTCTTACAGTGTTTTCTGAATGCGGGTAAATCACACCATTACTAACATTTTAGATACTTAATATCTGAGAATGAAGGACTCTATATTGAAAAGCAAAGCCAGAAAAACATAGTGAAAAAATGATAGGAGAGAAACATCTCATTATGAGGTCCTGGTGTGGTTCTGATGTTGTGTTAGAAAGGAAAGTGCAACTCCTTGAATGTTTCAGCCCGAGTAGGACAGAGATGTAACTTCCATTCCATAGCAACTGGTAAAATCACTTCGAATAATGTACCTACACTTGTTCATCCTTTTGAGAAGGGCTAATAAAGAAATTGCCTGGAAATGGAGAAAAATTGTTCTTTGAGGAATACTTAGTTTGGTCTGTTTATTTTAAAACTAGGTCTGTTTGGGGAAGACAGGTTTCATCTTCATTTGAGAAGGAAAATATTGAGTACATCTGATTCCTTCAATCAAGTGAAAGATGTCACTCGGCTAAAGCCAAGCATTGACATTAGGGGAA
>JAOWBP010003503.1:18800288-18801850 GCA_028571105.1 Tragopan temminckii
GCTTCTTGTTGTTTTTACTGACTCTCTCTGCCTCCAGGCCAAGCATCTGCAGGGATGATGAATGGAGCGATTCTTTTGGCACAAAACAAAAGGCTCTCGGGTGGGGAAAGGCCCGTGGCGTCAGCCGAGGCCTAGCTCTCACAAGCGAAACCTCTTTGTTATGAGCCGGCCTCAGAAAATAGCTCTGTAGTAACCAGAGAGGCGAAGGACACAGAGTAACTTTGTACTGTGGTGGGAGGTTAAAGGCAGTGGCCATGTGAAAGAATTTCAGAGGGGTTTTATTCTCTTTCTTCAGGTTGCGGCGGTTCCTTCTGCCGAGTGTGGCGGCACAATGCGAGTACAGTTTGGGCTCCGACGGGCTCTGAGCAGTGATTAAACCCAGCGCGGCAGCAAAAACGATAAACAGGCCGCAATAATGAGCAGCCCGAATCGTTACTTTGTTCTTAATCCGCCAGCTAAGCTGAAGGACCTAACGTATTTGTTAGGGGCTCCTGATTGTAATTTAAAAGGGATTTGAGAGTGGATAATTGCCAAAGTTTAGGGAATTTTTCATTAAAGAGCTCTCATTAATTAATAAAGAGAAAAAAGGTATGTTTTTGTTTTCAGGGAGATCTTTCAATTGTAGAAGTCGCAGCTGTTTATCCCCGCGGTGAGCATTCTCCAGTGCAGAAAGTTTGCATCGAATCACCAACTTTATCTGGAGGAGGAGGTCTTTAGGATCTCTAAGACAATATTCCTAATGAGGTACAAACAAGCCCTGCCTTAGATTACGTAGTGTGCGCAGTGTGACAGAAATGCTTAATTATTATTATAGTGCCCACCACAAAGTGTTTAATTAATGCTGTTAGCATTCCCTGTGCTAAGGGGAGCACACTGCTACCCGCATTATCTCTAAATAAAACATACATAATGATCCTCTTGAAGATCTTTACATTAATTATATATGATAATCTGTAACAATACTTTTAGGCTGCCAGTGCTAAAGCTGATTAAAACAAAGAAGTGTGTCTTATAATGACTGATTTGTTAATATGGTGAATTTAAATGTGATGACATTGAGGCATATACATTCAGATTGCTGGTTTGTTTTTTTTTTCTTCTCAAAGTTTGTCCAAAGTGTTTATGGTCCAATTGTGGCCTTCAGCCACAGCTTTGGCTTGGATGCTGACTTGATGGAGGTGCCCCCAGTGTTGCTGAGTATATTACGCACCCACAGAACATGAGAGATGGATCTCCTGACGTGGCCCCTCCTGCTTGACCTGTGGGAAGAGGGTATTCTCTAGGACCCCACAGAAGCTCTGGTTGAGTTCCAGGACTGTCAAAGCCATTTTGCGCAGTGCTTTCTGGGGGATGTGACAGGGATTGTGTATAATCATATGTCTCGAAGGGGTGTGAGTGTGCGGGCAGCTCCTTCTGGGCACTAGAGGGGAGTCGCCACTGCTCCCAGGGCTTGTGCTAGGGACAGTCATTAAGTCTGGGACTCCCAGGCAAGGGAAGGTGGATGGGGCACTCCTATTGATTGTAGAGGAATGCAATCTCAGGTTAATGACTGCAACACATAT
>JAOWBP010003503.1:18818912-18854384 GCA_028571105.1 Tragopan temminckii
GAAAAACTGTTTAGGAAGTGGACAAAAAGCCTATCTGTAAGTTGTTTTAATGCTCCAAATTTTAAATAAGGAATTTGTTGATGCAGGGAATTGAAGGTTGTTCTTTTAATGTTTTTGACTAATCTAGGTTCACCTAAGCTTTGCCTGTCCTCAGAACACCTTGAGCTTGCCTTGGGAACTAATGGGCCAAACCTGATTTGCAGAGTGCTTCTCTGTGATCCTCAACACAAAAGCACAATGTGTGAACACAAATTGTGTGCTCAGCCTTGGCATCTGGAATTTAGGAATCAGGGTTTGGAAGCCAAGTTTTGCTTTTCAAATTAGTGCACCAATAGGATAGCTTTTGACCTTGCAATAAATGCATGAGAAAATAATTGTGGTTCAGTATTTCTGAGCAGTGTTTTTAGTCTCATGTTCTATCACTCCATGTTGCATTAAAGGCAACACATAGAACAAAAAAGAAAAAATTCCAGGTGTATTATCTGTGTGAGCCAAAAGGCAGCTGCTAAACAAGGGTATGATTTACAACACATTTAAGACCTGGTTTAAGCCTCCCTGAAGTCAAGGTCCAAATCTGGGATCTCTGTTCAGAAAAGATGCATCTCAGCATGTTGAAATTTCTCTCTTACTGTAATATTCTGGTTGTGTACGCGGATTGTTTTTAATGTGAATCACTAATAAGGAGTGCTTGGGTGACAGTCGGCCAGAATCATTGCAACCTGAGTGCTAAGCAAATGTGGTGGGTGAAAAGGGAGCTGGAAGAAGCTGTGTTGGCTGTAGGGTGGATCTCAGTGAGTCACAGGTGAGGTAAGAAGGCACTTTAGGGATGACAACAAAAATGTGACATCAAGACAATTTCTACAAGACGTGATGTAGTAAATGTCAAGACTACCAATCTGTGTATCTTGGGATGAAGAGCCTGATGGAAATGCTCAACGTTGTTTCCATATCCTATTGGTATCACTAGGATAGTGTGGGCTTTTCCTGAGACTCTGAAAGAGGAAAATGCTTCTTGTTCATCAGGGAGACCAGAGAAGATGGAGGTGTAGTGATTATGAACCACTTTAAGATGTTCTGCCAAACAGGAGTCATTTTCTTTCTGTTTAGATTATAAAGAAGCTGATGGGGAATAATGAGAGGCCAAATATAGAATCACCAAGGTTGGAATACGGATGCTGCAGGTTGGAAACATAGGGCAAAGCTAAAAGAGAATTAAAAAATGAGGTAAATTTTTAAGCTTAAGTAGAAGGGAGATAATACCTTTCAATGATTTCTTCCAAAAAAAAAATTCTGTTAGGGTCTTCATTTTTATTTTCTTCTTTTTCCTGCTTGGATTATCATTAGATTTTATTCTGAAGGTGTAACACAGACCCCTCAGATGCCATCTAGTGTAGAAGCTGTTGAAAACTGTCCTAACAAATATTTCTATTGTTAAAATACTACCCAATCTTTTACGCTTTGTTGAGGACCCAGGGGTTTTTGTATAATTAAGACTTAAATAAATTGATTAGAAATATTGTATGTCAAAGTGTAAATATAATGTAGGTTCATTTTTTAATTCCTAAGATTGCTTAATTAAAGAATGCAATGAGTATAAAGGAATATAAACTGATAACAACTGATTCAGAACAAAATCATTCTAAATATTTAATTTAGAACAAAAATAACAAAATCATTTCCAGCTGAAGAGTTAATGTCAACATTTTTTTTTCTCTTAGGGATTTTAGTGAAGATTTGCAATTATCATAGAACTTGGTGCAGTTTGTTTGCTCCCCACAAAAGCAGAGATGATTTTTATTGACCAATCTTTGATCCGAGAGATTAAAGAAAGTACCGCAAGAGCAGTGAAAAGGATAACACCATGGGGGTCAATAGGCTCACTGCTACTTGGAAATGAAAGTGAAGCATTCCATTGGGAGAGGGGGTGATTTAACATTCTTACTGGGAACTTGAGAGTTTTCCTCTTCTTTATTATTATTTTTATTTTTTTATTTTAGAAGAAAAAAAATTATTCATTTTACTTACAGGTTTTTCCATGACTTAAAACCATGGCCATAATATGAGGTCATTTAGAGGGCACTAGATTCGCCAACATAATTCTGCACAAAGCTTTTTAGCCAAATGGCTTGGCTGTCACATACTCGCACTCTTGATTGAAGTGTTTCTGGTAGACTTTTGGAATGCAGTCTGAGGGGTTAGTGACTCAATATTTTCAACATGAATACATTTTCTATCTCACAGAAAGTTTGTATGAACTACTGCAGAGTTAATGTGTCTTTCTGTTGTTTCTTAAAGCACTGTGAGCTTTACACAAAGCTGGTAAAATTGCATGGGTCAGAAAGAAATGGAAGTCCTAGCTTGATACAGTTTTATTTTTTATGGCATCATCATGGCGGTACTTTATGAGGGTATCAAAATGTCTCCGTAAAGCCAAATTTTTATTTCTCAAAATAACCATTAATATCACTTTTACACTCTGTGTGTGTGTGTGTGTTTTCCTCCCTCCTTGTCCAGGTGGTATGATTTTTATCTTCTATTTTGCAGCAGAGAATTTGTGCAGGAGGAACAACAGCTGGTATGACTTTGACTGGGGATGCACTGAAGTGCTTTCATTTACAGAATATTCGCAGAGATGCAAGAGGCCTGGCAGAGTACTTGTGTCATGCTTCTTCCTCTCTTTGAAAAGCTGCCAAAGAAATCTGTTTGAAATTGGCCAGTTATACTTATTTTGTTTCTTACCAGAGACAGGATTGAAGATTTAGTGCATTTTCCCATTCTTATTTAATTTGTTGCAGGTAAATATTGAGTGGTTATTAACTAACTTTATTGGAGGGCACTAAAGCCTCTCAGAAAACTTATTGTGTCCTATGAATTTATGCTTAGAAAGCACTGTCAACGTTTCACCTAGGAGATCAATTTGTTTTATCTCAAGGAATATTCGTGGTCAATTCACCTGTGACGGTTTGTGAAACTTGGCTTTTCTGCTGGTATGGTGTGAGGTGAACATTTTTTACTCCAAAAGCAGAATACATCTGTCTGTCTGTTTCTAAGGTTGTTTTAAGATTCTAATAGAATGATAGTTTTATTAATAATGATGTGGCCAGGGACTTAATAGGAATTGGAATTGTGATTCTTTTTTTTTTTTTTTTTTTTTTTTAAATTTTCTCTCCTCCTTAATTTCCTGAAGATTACTAACTTTAGGAACTTTGGTTTTCATATAAGAATTGATCTGAACTGATCATTAAAAAGGATGAAGCAGCTATATAAAATTACTATTATTCTGTTTACAGTCAAATGATGGGCCTTTTTTACAGCTCATTTACTATTTGCAACAGGTTGTTGGTAATATTTTCTAGGCCTTAAGACTCTGTGCTATGTTTTTATGTACTTGGATCATGTTAAGTTTTCTAGAAAATCATCACTGACCTGGTTGGTCACTTTTTGGTCATTGTTGGATGTTGATGTTTTGGGTTTTTCTTTTCCTTGTGTTCCTAGCCATGATTATTTAGGAAATTGTATCTCTCAGTTTTGTTATTAAGTACTAATATAGCAAAGAGTCATTTTGAGTTAGTTCATGGTGAGGAAATAAAAACTTTCTGAAGGTTTACAAGACCTTGGTATGCCTTTCTGCTATATTCCTTTTTAGATTCAGTGATCTAAACTTATACCTTTCTCCTGATTCTTTTCTTTTAGGGTAATTTATAGGTTTTATCTCTTAACTGTGGAAATGGACTGCTATACTTTTGTTCCTTGAAGATGTGACACATTTCCATCCTTTCTCCTGATTGTATTTCTCAGATCTTGCTAATATATATATATTTGGAGGAGAGTGGGGTGGATTTTTTTTTTTTTTTTTTTTTTCCCTAAAAGCCTCAAGTGCTATAGGAACTTGATCATATGTGAACCATCATCTTTCATTTTATTTTATTTTTTTTTCAGTGGTAGAAAAGTAAAACCTAAAGATGTAGACTGACTGAACTGTAAAGCTTCAGAAACCAGAAGACAAATAGAATGAATCCCAAATGTGCTATGGAAAAAACAAAGCCCTTTTGATATGGAAGGACCTACCTTTTTAATGCTGCTCTCTTGGGGTGATGTTCAGTGAATCTAGCACCGTTGCACGGTGGTATTCTCAGGAGCAGGATATAAGAAAAGGCCCCTAGTGTAGCAACAAAGATTAAGGGTTTTAGTGATAATGACTTAAAAATGAAACAACTCCCGTACTCAATGCTGCTTTTGGGTATTGAGAACAAGAAATGGTATTAGCTTTTTGTGTGCCCTGAAATGATGATATTTTCTCTCTAAAAACACAGAGTTTTTTTCCTTTTTTAGGAATAGATTTCCCTTTTAATTTTTTTTTAATCTGGGACACACACTCTATGAAAATTTGTGAAACATTTACGCAAAATCTCTGCTGTGTTCATGCCACACTTAAGTGGCATGGTTTTTTGGTTCACTTGTTGCCTTCACTGGCTGTTGTCAACAGTATCTATGTTTCTGAAACCCTTGTGTGATCTGAAGGAAGAGAAGGAGGGGGAGGGAAGAAAAAAATAGGTAGCATAGATTTTTTGCAGCTCAGTTTTTTCATGGAGAAAATTCATTGCTAATATCAGGCTTATATTTGTGTAAAAATAAACAAGGTCTTTTTTGCTGCATTTTGGAATTAATAGCTATGAAACTTTATGCCAGCAATGTTGTGGGGTTTTGGTCACAATAATATGTAAGGATACACACACAGCCAACAATCCCCTCTGTTTTCCTGTTAAAATAAGCAATTTAGTTTTGAACAGGACGGAGCAGTGAAACGAATGTTGTGGTAAGCCAATTTAACATTATCTTAAGCTGTGAAAGATATGGAAAATTGGGTTAAGGATATCACTAGAAACAAACCAAAAAGATGATGGCAAACACTGCATGCGGGATTCCTCCCTTGGTAGAGTTAGTGAACTGAAACATTTGGGTATCTAAGTATTTCTGGTTTATGTATCAATAGCAGCTGACTGAAACAGTACCAGGAATTTGCAGTCCAGTCAGATCTGATCATTATCTTTAGACATGTATATTTCCACTCAGTGGTGTTTGGTTGCCTTAATTCATTTACTCTTAGTTGTTCTCTATTTAATCACTAAATTGTCACCAAGAGTAAATCCTCAAGAAAATGAGGGATACTATAAAAAGATAAAACCAAAACTGATAATTAGGACATACCTTAGAAATGTACAGTGATTATTTTCATTGAGAAGAAATTTGACAAGCTGAAATAAGGTTGTTGAATGCTCTCTGCCCCTGCTTTTTTTTTCCCTGAAGAACAGGAAAAATGTTTAGACCTCCTACTTTCCAAAATGTTTCTTTAGGTTTCTCTTAAAAGCAGGCTTTACTACCTAAGCTATTCAGCAAGTATAAAGACAGGTGAGTATTTGGCAATTTGGTATTCACTTCATTAGAGTATCCCACGAACTCCAAAATGTGGTGAGGAATAAAATAAATTTCCTTGACGTGTGGGGTTGCAATCTGTTAAATTCTGTCAAATTAAATATATAAAAAATAAACTATTATTTTAGCAAATAAACATTAGTCATCTCAGTAGAGTAGGCATGGGGCAGGGGAAGAACAGTGTTGCTGTTCAGACACTACGAGTCCCTTAGGGTGTCAACTTCAACCAAATTAAAAAATGTGTGCCAGCCTCAAGTTGGCATGCTTGAGTTCACTTCACTCCAGTCAATGAGGCACCTTAGCGCAGTAAGCACAATAGAGACAAAGAGATGCCTTGCAACTGACAGAGAGAGAAAAGAGTCCTTTGAGATGAAATGTTAACATAAGAAGTGAAAATGGTTTGTGGTAGTCTCAAGCTGGCTCTTTTGGGTTCACTTTCCTATAGTTACTGAACTATAGTGCTGTACCTTAACAGAGGAGTCTCAATAAAATTAGAAAGATATCCTAAAAAGGACAGAAGACGAGAGAGAGTAAAAGAGAAAGAGAGAGAGGGAGAATTCTTTTGATAAGAAGCTTAACAAAAGTGGAAAAAATGGTTTATGTGAATGTTAGTTTTCATGGCAGTCTCAAGCTGACACTTGGGCTCCCTTTATTACAGTCAGTAAGCTACTTTAGCAAACAAAGGAGAATGGAGAGAGGGATGGCTGGAAACAACAGAAAGGGAGAGAAAGAGAGACGACTTTGACAGCAACAACATAAAATCTCCACTTGTTTTTTCATTTTTAAAACATTTCCTGTAAGGCAGAGAAACATAAATGTCTGAGTCTTTGTGAGGTTACTTTATAGATAATTAAACAACTTAAATGCTGAGATTTTAAATTTGCTTAAGCAACATAGCTGCTTAATTGAGCTCAATAAAAAGAACAGGCAGTGAATTGCCTTCTTAAAAAGAATTTTCTTCAGTTTGCTGTTTTCAAATATTAATAAATAACCAGGAAATTCTACATTCTATTGTAGTGTTGAGTTCATTTTGAATTCTCACCATATATGACAATATATTGGAAATATAATCAACAGAATATGTACATATATATATAAAATACAGTAGTCAGTAGTGCTGAAAACAGTTTCAAGTTTATACCTATATCACATGATTGATCAGTGAATCTATCTTTCTAAAAAGATACAAGAAGAAATGCTAAACCATCTTTTCTCTGTATTCAATCTAGTCCTTTGAGTTTTAGGTATTTAATTCAATCTAGTATTTCAGGTTTTAGGTATTGAAGTTCTGACTCTGACCTCTAGTTCTCAGAATACATTGGAAAGGAAATATGTTTGATTAGCTTCCTCAAATTTAAGCTTTGCAAGGTGAACATGAGAGTAAAAAGACTTCAGGTCTATTGTAGCCATTAGGTAAATATATGAGGTAAAGTAAACTATACCCATCAAAGCTGTAATTAAAAGACTCATGAAAATTGGCAGATTTTGAACATCATCTATTCACTACAAAATGGACCATTAGATATCTGGCTGACAAATGTTTTCATTCTGAACCTAATGTGCACTGATCATATGTCATCTGCAAATTCTGTAGAGGCACACTTTGGAAAGGAAGGGAAGTCACAGTCACAAATTATTCTTGCCCTCCATTAGGCAAATTGTCAAGTTTATAGAATCAATAGAAGATTCTTTATAATACACAGATTGGTAGGCGTCCATGAGAAAAAGCAACTGGACAACCAAAGAGGAAGCTTAAATGGAGCAGAACTTGCTTTTGCTGATATCAGATTATGAAGATACTCTACTAAGGAAACAATATTGAAGCTTCCAGTTTCACCATTTTGTGTTGTAAAACCCACTGCATTTCAGCTTTATTTGCCTTTTAATAAAATTTCTGTATGGAGGAGAAAAAAAGCTTTGCAGTGAAAGCTAAATGTTAGTCTATTAACCAAGATGAATATGTTTATAAAAGCCTGATATAAGTATTTAAAAAATACGCAATTAGTTAACAGAATTTGCAAATGGCATAGAAAAGTGGCATAGGAAAAAAGTGACTTATGTGAACAAATCTACCTGTGCTTTTTTTGTAAAGCATTTGCACCAGCCTTTTGCTGTTTTTCGCATTGCATGATTGTTCACTGAAGTCATTGTGATACATCTGCTCCATAATGACTTAGTTTGAAATGTTTGAAGACCTGTATAACAAGAAAGTAGCAAATTACATCATTCAATACAACAAAATTTATTCATACTAAGAGTCAGGAAACTTCAGCAGTTCAAAGATTTTCATTAATTTACTTCAGCTATTCAGATATTCAGGAAAAACCTTTAAGATGATATAAAATCCACTGATACTTCCAAATCTTCTTGCTTTGGTCTCTCAGACCTAAACTTCAGTTATTTTGTTCCTTGAAAGGCTCTTTGAAAGCCTTTGTCCAAGACTGAGGACGCCTGAGGATTGAGTTCTGTGTATCAAGTCACAGCTAAGGGACTATAAATTGTATGTGAATTCCACAGAAAAATATTTTCTGTATCTGTAGCCTGGCCAATATTAGTCGGAAGAACATAGAGAGCAGATGGTGAAAAAGAAGTGAGGAAGATGGCGATATTTTCAGCAGCGAAAATGTGTTTTTGTGATTCAGGTTAATAATGGCTCTCTGGATTTTGTACCTGATGATAACATTCATGAGGGGCTACCACACATCCGTGGGACTTTGACAGCAGTAGCACTCATGACAAAATTTTTGTTTTCACTAATCCATTGAATTGTGACAATGCCCTCAACTTCGTATCAGCATATTTACTACTGAAAAATGGAACCTTTTAACTTGAACTGGATGAAGAAACAGGAGTGAGAACTACAAAGTGAGACAGTTATTCAAAAATAAGAGAATAAAACCAAAAAGGAGAAAACTAGAGAACAATGAAGCAAAAGAATGGGAGATGAAAAGAGGTTGGATAAGGAAAGGAGTACACAGGCTGTCATGAGGCAAAGAGTAATGTTTGCATCTAGTCCAGCAGCGCTGGTCCTGCGTTATAGAGTCCACTGAATTCTTGCTGTGTTTTACTGACATCTGTTTTGACTTGATGAATAACTCAGTCCCCAAGTTTAGGTGATTTGAGAGAGTAGTTCCAAGTGATTAACTATCTGTGATACGAAAACAATCAAGTTTAGTTGGTAAGGGTAAAAAACAAGTGGCAAGAGTAAACTTGTAACACTGAATCAAAATATTCGTTTTTCTGCCTTACTAATGTGGGCGTGTGAGACAGACTGATGTCCATCTGCTTGGACTACAGAGACTAATCTGAACAAACATGCAGCCTACTAAATGCTCCTCCCAACCCCTCAAGAATGAGCACTTCTGTTTAGCATTATTGTATGCCATCCAGTTTTCTAAGCTACAGAAATTCTGATGTATCCCCAGACGGTTCATGTAAATGCTGTTAATGATTACTGTCCACTCTGTGCCAAAAACAATACTGATGCTGCTACTTTGCTTCATGTAATTCTTTCTTTTGCTAGTTTGTAATGAGCCTTGAAGTAAAACTGCAGCAGTAACCGCCATCTCCCCCACCTCCCCTCTCTGTTTTGAGTGATGACTGTTTCTGACATGCAGGCTCTAGCTCTTTAAACTTAGATTTGCTGTTAATGTGTTTTTTTTCCAAAAAAGTGATTGTTTCCAAAAAACTTGTCAAAGACAGTTTTGGTGTCTAGAAAAAGTGAAGAAAACTTCTGGGGTTTAAGGTAACATCCTTTAGCTTAGTTTTAATTTACATTTCATGCTCAACTGCATTTCTCAACAGCAAGTACGCTGAGTTACTGTTGGGACTTACATTGCACTAGGTGTGATGCCTATAAAACAGTTTTTCTTCTACTTGTAAGGAAGTAAAAAGAATTACGGGTAGCATTCAAGAGTGATAGGATGAAAAGACATTCTTGTGCTCCTAGTGCTAGCATAAGGGAGAGGGGAATGTATTTCTGGGAGCCCAGGTGTCCTGCATGGTAGTTCATTTCTGAGTAGGATATAATCAAGCTGTCTTGTGTGTGCAGTTGCTTGACTGTGTCTGTAATATGTTCTATCACCACTACTGTATAATGTCCAACCTGAATTAATACAACTGGAACAGATGCTAAATGATGGTACCCACGTCATTTATGTCCTATTTTACACTTCATTTTGTGATTGGTGTGAAGCTGTGTGAACATATGATATCCATCTTGGATTTTCACCATGTGACCTCATGTTTATAGGCTATAAATCCATAATCAGCTAGTGAGCTGATTTTGGTATTGTTTCTCTCAACTGCATGCATAGACAAAATGTTTGGAAATAACATTTGATTAAATGTGCTTACAGGAATGACTACTGAAGAAACGGAAATGTTATATTTAATGTAATACTGTAGCAGTGGAGGAAAAAGGAAGTGAGGGACTTGCTATATATACTTATGTAAACTTCTAAAGGTGTTCTACATAGACTTGAACACCAGTCAAAGGATTTGAGATAAAATCTCCAAAAACATGTACAAAACTTGTTTCATTACTGCATAGATTCCTGTAAGAAAAAATATTTAAAAACCTTTTCAGTATTGCCTTCCTTTCAAAGGAAAGTCTCTTTTGTCTGTTGAAGATTAAAAAAACAAAACCAAAAAAACCTATATTATTTTATATTTTCTTTTCACAAAGGACATTCAAACATCCCTCTCTTCCATTCATTATCCTACAGCTGTTCCTTTCTTGAATCAGCTCTTCTTCCCCTTCCTGTTTGCAAAGTGAAAGTTTCGATAAAACACTGCATTTAGTTCTCTGTGCTCCTCCCGCCCCATTTAATACATGAAACGTCATTTCAGATAATTAGTTGTTCTTCATAAAGAATGGGGCACACTATACCTCTTTAAGAAGGATTCTGTATGTAATACTTTTGGCAATAGCCACGGGAACCTGAAGTTTCAATGATTTTGAGCCCACAGATTCCTTTTGCATTTTAATAGTATGGACTTTAGTGGTGATGGCATAGTCTGGTTACCCAAAGTGAGCTTTGTACTGTAGGAGGGTAGTAGGGCACAGTATTATGTGAAGAAATTACTTTGCCTTTTTATTCCTTGATATGTTCCAGAAAATGGGTTTTAATACTGGCAGGTCCTCTGAAGTACTGTCAAGATTAATAGAGTGCTGAAAATGCTATTTCTGTAAATATGGAAGATTGTGTTATGCATCAAAGCCTCCTCTGGAAGGACTACATGATTAATCTTAGCTTGCATGTGTAGCTATGCTGATTCCAGTGGATTATAGTCCTTCTGCAGAGCAATATCTTGTTACATACAGACAGGTTACCCATGATTCTGCTATTCACATGAATGCTTTCTTCTTCTCTGTCTCTTTAAGAAATTGAATCTTCATTGACTCACAGATGACTGTACTGGATTCATAGAAAAGTCTTTCGCTTCTCCCTGGGCATATGCTGTATCATGAATTGTCTCCTTAAAGACAGCAGGCCACCTCATTATGGTTACAATAGACAAATTCCTAAGCATGTGGTCTGCTTTTATGGCCTTGACTTGTACATTTTTTACCTCAGAGACTTGCCACTCATGTTGACATAGATTTGTTGTGTGTGATGAAGTGATAAAATCAATGAAGAGGGCACGTGCTTCTCTAGCTTTCAGAAAGACTTTATTATTTATTGTTTATTGTTGTAATTTAAATCCACTGAACAATTTTCTGCAAAGGTACATTTACTTTTTGGATTTGTTATATTCTTCCTGCAGCTTAGAAGCTGATCTTAGTGCATACTGTAAGTGTTAGCTTTCCAAAAGTTACGCTGGAAAAAAAGGGAATATAAATCTATATGCCTTGGCAAGAACAACCCAAGGGACGGTGGAGGGAGGAGAAGCATTAAGTAAACAATTTTAGAAAAACAAGCAACTGAATGCTAAGTATTCCTGTGTTATTATCTTTTTGCCCAGCAAAATACATTGCTATTTAAAGGAACAAGGAAAGCCAAGAAAAAAATTTTTTTCTTGTATTTTAAGACATGTCAGTAACCAGAGTTGTCTGATAGAATTTTCATCATGCATTTTGGCAGTTAAAAAAGAAGTAAAAACACCTGCTTACTGCAAAAAACATACAAAAAAATGTACTATGACAAGGGCTGAAGAATGGCAGTGTAATTTCTGAGAAAGCTGAACATCTTGTGGATCTGTACAGCACCTACTGTTACACATACCTGAGGAGAGAACCTAATAGTCAGTCTGGAAAGTCTAAACCTCTAAAAAGCTTCCAGCTTTTTTATTTAATTAGCAGTCTTTGTTCAGTTTATCTCTTTCCCTCTCTGAGAAAGGAGTGGGTGAAGAGCAAATGACTGGCATCTAGGTAAGGAAAACAAAAACAAGGCATGTTCAGTTGTTGCAGAAAGAAAACGTATTGATATAATCTAGAATATGCTGATGATAAAAATTATGCTGTAGGCATAAAAGATATGGCCATAGAGAAGTTAGTCAACCACCCTTGTTTCGGCTATGTGTAAGAAAAGATTTGAAAGGAACTACTGTAGAAAGTAGACTTTCATTTTGCTTTGTAGAAGCATTCATAATATGACAAACTGTGTATAAGGTATCTTTGTTCATAGATTTTTGTATAAGGTATTGCCAAAGTCATTTTCCATATTCATGGACTCAGCCCTAATAAGCAAAGGAACAAGCTAAATTTTTGATGCATTTATAATCAGCCTAGGTTGGTGAGAGTTCAATGATGTTGGTAAAATAGTGGAAATTATTCACATTTTGTTGTTATTTGCAAACATTTTTAAAGCTTTCCATAGAATAGGGACGTTTTCAGCTGTTACAGATTGCTTGTCCATTTTCAAATTTATCTCTTCTTAAGTTTTAAGAGTGATATTAAACCAGTTACCTGTTTTTGTTGCTTCTCACTCACGTATCACTCAACTTAATCCATATGAGCTGCAAATTCCACCCATTTTCTGTGGGAGCCATGAAAAGGAAAAATCAGATTAAAGCAATTTTGAGAATGAATCTGACTGGTAGACCTGTCTTGATTCCTGACTGGTGCATTTAGGAGGCTTTATTTGAGAAATGTAACTGATTTCAGTCAGTAAGTTGTTATCAATATCTGGATTCTCTAGAAGAAATAGATAAAAAGATGAAACACAACTGACTAAATCTGAAATTTGGGGAGACGAAATGAAAAATTTGACAGATCAGATGAAAAAGTTAGACTTGCTGGAAGACTGACCTCTGCCTTGATTCAGGGCATCTGACCACCGCTTTTTAAGATAGCATGAAACATGAGTGTCCTGCTTGGCTTCTTTCTACCCCAGGACACACATTACATCATGTTCTTATTATCTTTGATTAGCCAGGATTTTTATAGCCGAGGACCTTGCTACTAAGATACAAATATAGACCACTGCAATGCATCATTTTTCTGAGGGCAGAATATGACTTCTCAGAAGTACAAAGTGGTGCAGCATATAGAAGGCAGACTGTGATTTAAGAAAGAAAGATAGGTTTCTGCTCAATGAATTGCATTTGCTATCGTTTTGGGGTCTTTTTTTTTTCCCCACATGATTTAAATTAATCTTACACTAAGGACTCTCCTGCCTACCCACCAGATATAATATGTCAGAAATTCTACAGCGAAAAGGAAAACTTTAGCAGTCGTGTCCAGAAGGATGGATTAGAAAGGAATCCAGGATCTTAACACTTCCTCCGGAAAGCAACAGACACTGAATGAGCCCATGTTCTGCTGTCTCTGCTGAGACAGCCTGCCATCAAAAGCTCTTCCTACACTGTCACAAATGCCTTCCAATTCTGTGTAAATTTTATGTAAAACAATCACTATCACAAAAGTACATTGTTATGGAAAGTTTATACAAAGACTTTCAGTTCATTTATTTTAGAATAATAGAATGTCAGGCTCGAAGGGACCTTAAAGGTCATCCAGTTCTAACCCCCTACTCTGGGCAGGGTTACCAGCCACCAGATCAGGCTGCCAACAGCCCTTTCCAACCTGGCCTGGAACACCTCCAGGGCTGGGGCATGCATAACTTCTCTGCCCACCCTCTGAGTAAAGAATTTTTTACTAAAGTCTAACCCTCTCATCTTTTAGTTTAATGTACTGGGAGGTTAAAATGAGGTCTCCCCAGAGCCTTTAGTCTCTTCTCCAAACTGAACAAGCCTAGTTCCAGCCCTCTGATCATTTTGTGGCCCTTGGGGACCCCAGATGTGGATGCAATGCTCCAGCTGGGACCTCATGAGGGGAACGATCTCCTCCTGTGCTGATCATCTCTCTTTTCACGCAGCCTGGGATACTGCCTGGGTTGCAGTCATACACTGCTGGCTCATTTTCAGCTTTTTGTCCACCAGGACCCCCACGTCCTTCTCCACAGGGCTGCTCCCAGTGAGTTCTCCCAGAATCACAGATCACAGAATGGTCCAGTCTGTACTTATATCCGGGGTTGCCCTGACCCAAGCATAACACCTTGCTCTTGGTCTTGTTGAACATCATTAGGTTCACATGGGCCCACTTCTCAAGCCTGTCCAGATCCCTCTGGATGGCTTCCCTTCCTTCTGTATTGTCAGCTGTACCACACTTGGTGGTTCGGTCGGTAACCTTGCTGAGGGTGCATTAGATCCCTTTAAAAATGTTAACTGTATAAGATGTTAGGCAGAGCTGTCTTGGTGAAGAAAGTATAGAAATAGGTTAGAGAATAAGGATTCTAATGAACAAATTAGCACTCTTCACCTTGTTTGTTCTTTCATTTGCATCGTCTTAGAGAAATGTAGTTCTTTACTGCACTGAGTCTTAAAAACTTACTTTTAGCTTACTGTACATGGCCTTGCTGAATCCAGGGAGACTATCTGTAACATGTAAAGTTAAGCATGTGCATACACCATTTGTGAAGTCATGACATATTTTTAAATTAGTGACTAGAATATGGAGGCCATGGTTCTTGATGGTGACCCCCTGTGCTGTACACCAGTAAGAGAAGTAACTTTGTCTATGAATTTTTAATAAGTTCTGAGAATAGAAATGTTGAGGTGCTCAAACCCAACCCACTATGAATTTCAGGGCGTGCAAAGTCACGCAAAACATTTCTTAAGCAAGTCACCCCTCCCCACCACCACCCCACACTCCCCAACTGTGTGAAACATTTGAAAAAGTGTGTGCAGTATAGTGCATTCTCTGTCCTTAAAAGGAATATGATTATTCTCAATTGAGGCACTTAAATACCTATAGAATTACAAAATATGATAATGTACATGTCTTGCTTTATGTTTGTAAAGCACAACGAGAATTTGAAGGAAAAAAACCCAAACTGGTGTACTAAAAATTGTGCTAACCCTTTTCTCAGTTTTGAGTGACTCGGTCCTTCAGTGTTTCACAGTGTTATCCAATGCTTTTAAAATGATTTATTTATCAATGTATTTTGAAACTTCTTTTTTTCCATTGTCTCTAGCTTCAGTTTTATTGAATACTCATGTTTACTTACTGAAGTGCGTTTCACTTGGAACGAAAATGCAAAACATTAGTGCAGGCTTTGTGAAATTTACCACTTCTCTGATATGTGAAAAGTACTTTAGATAAGGACATTGCTTCAATAGTGCTGGGGGGGAAAAGCCCCATAAGCTCTTCAAGCAAATATAGACTGCTTATTTGTCAGCGTTGTCTGTATTTATCAGGCTCAATGATTTGGTATGCTTTTTGTCAGAATTAAATTCTACTGATTTCCTCAAAGATTATTTCTTTTTTTCTGGCTGTATTGAAAAGTATTTTTTCTTCACTCTGCTGCTTTTATTTGTCTGTAGCGAGAATGTAAAACTAGTATTTCAGGGGAGCTAAGCTACGAAAGGCTGTGCAAAGCTAGGTGCAATATGTTCATTTTTAACTTCATCTAAATATTATTTGTCTGAATATCCTGATGATTTGTCCTGACTTTCCATCTCGGTAGAATTGTACTCACTCTTTTTGAAGTTTAGATATTTCCATTATATAAATTACCT
This sequence comes from Tragopan temminckii, assembly GCA_028571105.1. Taxonomy (NCBI): domain Eukaryota; kingdom Metazoa; phylum Chordata; class Aves; order Galliformes; family Phasianidae; genus Tragopan; species Tragopan temminckii. The sequence goes on from JAOWBP010003503.1 coordinate 18,834,369, forward strand.
TTTTAAAAAACGTATATATACCATTCACTAAATCGCTACATTTTGTATAAATGGTAAATGGAAATGGCATTTATAATCTACAAAGCATTAAAACTGCTTACAGATTACTTACATCAGTGACTTATAACCTTTTTGATTTGTGGATCCCTAAGTACTTTTCAGTGGAGGCATGCATCTCTGTGCAGCAAAGGTTAACTTACTGCAGTAGGCTTCCTTTTCATTGCAAGGTTCTGTGAACCCAAAGAGTCTGCAGACCACATGTTGAAAATTATTGATCTACATTATTTATATATGACTTGTTCAGTGCTGAAGGGTTCCTGCTTTTGAGATGATTCAGTAACACCATGCTATAGTTTTCAGGAAGGAATTTGAAAAAGAAAATGTAACCCTTAAAAGGGGTGTTTTAGATCAATAATGTGTTTCCAGGATTCAGGAATTAGACATCCTTCTTGCCTGTAATGATAGAATCTCAAAAATAATAGCTGGTTGTCAGTTATATATTCTACTTCAGCAGTAGTTTGCAGTGATTCCATGCCTGCAACAGTTGGACAGATCAGTTTGGTGCTTATTTAGTACGTGCCATTGAATTTGCTTGGTGGCTGCCATTTGCAGTATTCCTCTTAATTGTCTTAAGTTGTTTTAAAGATATTTCTGTTGACTAAAAAAGATCATCCCAGACAGGGTCACATGTTTCTTTTTACCAAGAAAAGCTGAGGCAGGTAGGGTTGTTCAACCTGGAGAAGAGAATGCTCTGGAGAGACCTCATTGCAGCCCGCCAGCGCTTAACAGGAATACTTATAATCAGGAGGGAGACAGAATTTTCACATGGTCTGATTGTGGTAGCACAAGAAACAATAGTTTAAAAGAGGAGAGATTTAGTTTAGATATGAAGAAGAAATTATTTACTTGGAGGGCAGTGAGGCCCTAGAATGGGTGACCCAGAGAAGCTGTGGTGCCCCATCCCTGGAGGTACCTGAGGCCAGACTGCATAGGCCCTGGGCAGCCTGTACTGGTGGGTATCAACCAGCCCACAGACTGAATGATCTTTAAGATTCCTTCCAACCCGAGGTATTCTGTGATTCTCCTTTTGGCCTTCAGTGAATTCTGATGCAATAGAGGTTATGGGTCTGATCTTGACATAAACAAAGGAGCTCTCCACCACTTAAAGTGAAGGTGGGGGGGGTTTTAGAGGGTACAACCCATTCCTTCATTTTCCTCTTCACCAAGCAAGTGGAAATTGTACAACAGTATAACACAGTTGTTCATCCCATGGAACTGCTTTTAAAACATTTCTTGGTTTCTCAGGATTTCTAGTAGGCAACAGTTTGACTCTTCTCTCTAGTAGACAGGAACATTGCAGTGTACCTGGATTGCTGAGGCTTTCATCAGTACAGCAGGAGTCAAATGCAATACAAAATTTAAACATTGAAATATGATTTTAGAATACTAAGGTATAAATGAGTAGCTTTTCGTCGTCAATATTCATATGACCAAGCAGCTGATTTGTTTGATGTGTTTTTAAGGTTACATTGAGTAGTGTTAGAGATGCTGAGTTTCACACAATAGTGAAGCTGTTGTTTTTTTCAGCATATCACTTCTTGAGATGGTCTCATTCTCTGCTCTTTCTGGGTTTCCTAGTGTGCAATGTTGTTACATGAAATTTTTTTAAATGCTAAGAAAATCCACTTCTCTTTTTTGATTTGTTCTTTGCTCACTTGTCAGCAGCTGATCTTATTGCTTTCAGCAGATGATAAAAATGACAAGCGTGAGGCTAAATGATTCTTTATGGAGAAACAAGCAATAAGTAAAATACTTACTCTTTATGTATTTAAAATGTAGTTTAGAATAACAAATGTCAATATACAATGAAGTAATTTGTCTCAGAAAATATAAAATGATTTCCTTATAACTATAGCATACTTTTGGAAAATTGCTTTAAAAGAAATTAACTTCAAGATTTTGTTTATATATAAGCTTTCTGGGAGGTCTTCCTACATAGGATGCCTGTTTGTAGGCCATGCTCTCTCACAGAAGTGTCTATACAAATAGTCATTGTAAAGTGCTGATTCTGTTATTTGATTTGGGATTAAGCAGTCTGTTGCAAACCATCTGTTTCCCTATGCACGTGTCCTTGAGAGGTTAGCTTTCCACAGATACTGCTCCATAACTATAGCCAGTGCTGGAAAGTTCAGAACAAATGGAGACATATGCCACTGAAAGTTTATGTTTTATCCCAGAGGACTGTCTTTTTTCGACATCAGTGCCCATGTTGGAGAAAAGCTTACCCTCTTTCACTGCCACTGATTGAGACCTCTGCTGCTTTTGACCAAAAACCACAAGGCTCAGGAACGCATTCTTTGAGGTTGTTTGAGTAGTCAGTGCTCAGTGAGCACACAGAAAGTTCCATCAGCATTTTAGGTGGCAGCTTTCCTCAGGAACTGTTTCCTTTGACAGATGCTGCACCACTTGGGATGAGCCCGAACTGTTGCTGTTGCTCTACCAGCTTCTTTTAAAAGTCTCTGTGATAATTATGGTCAGAAGATTATATGATTTGGTGTAGGTCCAAGGTGCAACAACTCTTTGGAGACTTGCAGAAACGTTATGTGATGGTGTCTTGTTCCTGCATGCAGTTGGTTTTGTTGGGTGCCTATTCATGCACTGGTACGCAGGCACTGTGTGCGTGTGCAATGCACATGTTTCTAACAGAGGACCAGCACAGCAATAGAGCTCAGATGGGATGGTTTGGGTGTCAAAAGGAAGTCAGGATGGAGAATGGGTGCCAAAAGGCACAGCAGAAACCAGTGTGTGATAACCTGTCCCTCAGAGCTATGTCCTTGCAGCTGCTGGAGCCTGGGATGCTCAGGACACAACTGTATCACACACCATACAAGGCTGCTCAGATCTACACCAGCCCTCTAAAAGATAACTAGAAAAACAGTGACAAAATACTACTTCTGAGTCGTAAGTCCTCTTTATTTCAACTTGAGGATGGAAACAAATTCAGGTTTCATTTGGCTTAGGAATTCCACAGGCATAACTATCTCAGGGCTGCTTTCATACCATAGTCTGTACATTTATGCTGCATACAGCCTGATCTACAGTCTAATCATCTGTTAAAAATGATGGGGTTCTGTTGTTCAGCCAGCAGGATGGATGGTCTTGTCCAGCATTATTTATTTGCATTTTTACTATTCTTGATTGTGTTTGTTTTAAGGGTTGCCTAAAATTCTAATTTCTGGAAGTGTCTTTGTAATGGGGGATTGTTCAACTGCTAAGTCTTATGCTAAGTGATTTTCTGGTGGGATTTTTTGTTCTTTGATGTGAAGGGCAAGTTTAGAAACGTTTTTAATTTTACTCATCAATCCAGCTGTAGAAATATATTGATTTTTTTTATACATTTGGGTGGAAATTTACTAGCTTGGACATCATACACACAGCAAATCTGCATTTGTACATACAAACCAGATGACTGGTCAAGTTAGCATTTGCAAATTGTCCTGTTTATTCACAAAAATGCAGTTTTATATGTGCAAAATCGATGTGCTTGCAACTTTTGTGAGTTGTATTAAGGAAAGCTCGCGACAAATATGTCCCCTAAAATTTACTTTTTGATTAAAAATACTTACTAGGCAATCCTCCTGATAGAGTTTCCCAATTTACATTTCCAGGTGAAAAGGAGGCTTTAAAACCGTTAAAAGCAGCCATGGAAACAGAGGCCGCACAGAGCTAGGCGGTGACACAGGGCATCACATCTAAGAGGCACATTTAAGGGGGAGCTTGTCAAGAGCAGAAAATGATGCTTGCTTGTACTGTAGAAATAGAACTAGACTGCTGATGTGATCTGATACTGGAAATATTAGGATCCAAGGAAAATAGGGAATTTTCATAAAAACAAACAAAACAAAAAAAACCTTCCCGCTTGTGTGTGTGTGTGTGTGTGTCTTTCCTCTTATTCCTCCCAGAAGGGGATTTTGGGAAGTGCTGAGCAATTCCTTTTATAGGCAATAATTTCATTTTCAAGTATGTGATGAAGTACTATTTGCATCATTGTTTAAAATTATATTTCTCCTGGATTTCAGTAACATAGAACACATACCACTGTAATAGTAATATGCATTTTGAAAGATGTAGTCCTAGGCTTAAACAGTTCCTGCACCTAGGGTGCCATGGAGTGTTTGTATACAGGTGTGCACGAGCCTGCCTGCAGGTATTTAGACCCAGCTCAGCTGTACTAAAAGCGGAAGAGTTGTATATTTCACAAGATGATTGCTTTTGTTAGGGAATTTAGTAAGGCCATATTTAGAAATCTGTAAAAGTTTAGATTTGGTGTCTGTGTTATTACTAATGTTTTACTATATTACGTGCACTGTAAGGAATAGAAGTGGGTATGAACTTTTGCTTTTTTGGAGGAAATGATTTTTCACCTTCTGTAGAAGTGCAGAGCAAGTATTGCTTCTAATGAATGTTTCTGATGTTCCTGTTGATTTAGAAGAAAACATTCTATAATAGTCCAACTTTCCCTCAGTTTTTTTTAGTATCTTCAGGTCGAGTGTGATGTTATTTCCTTCTCACATTGCATCTGTATTAAAATGTGAACAATTTGCAGTTATTACATTCATAAAAACCCCTAGCAGTGTTTTATGTGTGCCAGCTAATTTATATAGTGTACATTCTCAAAGAAAAAATTAAATTTAGGAAGCAAGCAATCCCTCATTTTGTTTCCTAAAGTGACTAGATTTAGGCAGAGATTGGCAGCAAAAGAGACCATCTCCCTCCACCTTCAAATTTTTCCTGGTGCCGTATAGCAAGAAAGGATTTATTCTAACCCAGTCTCTTGTTGCCTTCTGGCCTGTAAGAGCACGAGTGAACCTTATGTAATGGTGACAGCTTTATTCTTGTTTCCTGAGGACATGTGCACAATGAAATGCTAAAATGTGTATGTTCTGGATTCCTGAGGCATTGTGGATGTTCCTCTCATAAGTGAGGAAAACAACTTGGCAATTGAAAGCAATTGGGAGAGTAATTAGCACAGACAGGAGATCTTGTGGCTCATGCTATAGTGTTGCGTATAGAGAGCATCAAAAGCCTTTTCTCCCAGATACACTAATGCATTTGATGGCTTATTTTAGAGGAGCTTGATTAATCTAGGTGAAGGCATATATTTCAAGCAAAACCAGCACATTTAAGAAGAAACTTACAATGTTAAAAAAAAATAAAAAAATAGTCCTTTAAAGAAATCATTTCATCTGTGCTGTACTCCAACAGAAAAATGATTCTACTCATCTTGTCTATCCTCATGACTCTTTTCCTGTCATCCTGGATATAGTGGAATAAACTGTTTCACCTCTCGTGCCTTAGAGCTCATTCTAATTTAGTTGAACTTGATTTCTAAGATTTTAGCACATTCAGACTGGAATTTTCTCTTACCACTGTCTTTTTTTCCCTCCTCTTCCTAGCTTTTTCTAAAGCAATTTCTTCCTAATTTGTAGGAGTAAGAAAAGTGAAAAAGAGATGATGTTCAGCCAAATGCTAGATAGACATAGATTCTATAGGGGAAATTTATATCTGTGCAGCAAGTCAGCATGAAGGCTGCTCTGTATTTATGCCTGACTTGGTAGACCAAAACAGGAGAAAAAGCTGTTATCAGACCTTTTTGTAGGGGTTAATATCCTCCTTAAAGTATATGCAGCCACTGCAGAATGTTGTCCTTCAGAATATACATGTGTAGTAAGTAATCTTAAATAATGACGCTCCAAACTGGTAATAAGACTTATGTAAGAGAATATAAAGTCATCTTCTTAGAGTTTTTTTTATAGACAGAATATAATGGGAATCAAAATAATTAAGTCATAGCTATTTTTCCATTTTTTTAGTATCCTATTTTCAGTCTGTCTAGCTTTATTACAGTTCATTATGTAGCCCTGATTTTACAGACAGAAAAACCCCTCACCAGGTTTGCTGCTAGCATCCATTTACAATAATGCAGAGCACTTGCTTCCTCTCCGTTCTCTAGATATTTTCATCAACAACTCTTTCAAGTTTGGTGTTAGTATCTTATCTGTATTTTCATCTCTGCATTTGATTTATGCAGTGAATGGGTGGAAATATTGCTCACCATTCTACCCCTTTGCACCTCTCTTGTTTCAGTCAGTACAGACCATAGAAATGATCTGTATAAATTCCCTCTTTATTCCTAAGGAGGTCATTGTATTGTTCTGCTCATTAAATGGTTGTAAAGAATACTAAAAGACTACATTCAAAATTAGAATATGCCAAACATATTTTTGTATGGTACAAACAAAGCACTGGAAAGAGTTCCTGTGAAAAGATTATCTGTCTTGAATTTAACTTGCAACTAACGCAAAAAAAAAAAAAAAAAAAAAAAAAAAGAAAAGGATAAAAAATCACTTCCAAGAGAGATGAAAAAGAGCACCCTGAGACTTTTAAAATGTTTTCGGGGAAAAGTTTGTTATTTAGTACCAAGAAGTGATTGTTTCTTCTGTTTCCACAGTTTCTGAAACCAGTCAAAAACACTTTAATTGCATATTTTCTTCTAGAGATGATTAGGCTAAGAACAGTTTCTCCAAGTTTTGCTCATTTTCTTTGAAAGAGGCTGCACTGGATTGACATTTGTCATAAATTTGTGTATTAATTTTGTCAGTCCTCGTGGTCCCATGTCTTTTGGCACGTAGCACAAGCACTACTGGATGACCCAATGTTTTAACTGTCAGTCACTGTGAAGTGTTCTGTGAAACAGGCTTACAGCTTATAAACTGAAAGCAATCCTATTTACTGCGATCTCTAGATTCGTAGATTGCTTGCAGCTTGTTACTGCTTAGCAATGCTTAAGGCCAGACAATGATAGTACTATAGGTTTTGCTTGATGTTTCTTGGGTAGGTCTAATGTTGTATGAATACCTGTAGTGTTTCATCCAGTATAATGGGATTAGACCTGAGGGTGACTATATCAGAGCTCCAGACAGATTTCTGCAATATATTGTACATGGACAGGTCCAATATATTTATTGACTCCAGGATTAGTAGATTTACAAGTATTACACTTATTCGTACGGTGATGAATTTTAAAGGAAAAATGATCATTTTGCTATTAAAATAATTCTTCGTATCTTTTTATTCTTTCAGTTGTCTCTTTTCCTTATTGGTCGCTGTCTCTGTCAGCATTTTTATTCTGTTTGTGCTTTGCAGTTTGCTGAAGGTACATTCTGAAAATAAACTTGAATCTATTAAAGTGGCTAACATACAGTGATGTCTCTGTTTTGTAAATTGAGTTCAGGCATAGGCTATCTATCTGTTTGGCAGCAGTGGAGGTGCCTTTTTGCTTGAATTTTACTGTTTAAGCTTTTAGAGTTGCTTTCGAAGGTGGAAGAGGGGTCAGGGTAGCATCAGATTCACACATTACTGTCTTTACTGAATTTATATGAATGACCTCCTTTGAAGATTGAAGAATGTGGCACGAGTATGCATAAAGCCTCTCAGGCTCTGAGAAGTGTGATCTTTTGTCTTTTGTGCATGATCTTCTAGTTGGCTATTGATATGTTTTGCTACTCAGGGATGATGAATTTAGATACATTTGATTAAAGACAGAAATTAAAATTCAATAACCTCCACTTAGTGTCAGTGCGCCTCTGCTGAGGACTCTCTAATGTTGCTAAAATTGTGGTGAGGTTAACTTGGTAGTTTTGTTTTATTGTGTTTTGGCTGTGTCACCTAGCTCTGGAAACGGGCCAGCTGACGCTGATTACTGCATCTCTCTAATCTGTCTAGATTGCATCCCTCAGCAGGGAGTATGGATGCTCATTCAGAAAAGCTTATCCAATATGCTTCAGCACAATTAATATATATTTTCTGCTTTTCTCTAAGAATTATAATACATAAAGGACAATCAGCTTACTCATGAAATTGCAGGCACCAAGGGGACTGAATAATGCAAAAGCAAGTGTATTCTGTTATCTCCTTTCTCATTTTGCATAGCTAAAGTTATGAAAAACTAAATGCTGCACTTACAGCCTAATCCAAACACTTGAGTCTGTGATGGATCTTGTGATCCTTAGTATGGTCAGAGTAATGAAAACAAAAAAGACCAGAGTTTTCTGTTTTCTTCTCACTGGAAATCAGAGGTGGATGTGTAAGTAAGAAACACAGTTAGGGCACAAAGGGCAAGAGCATTTTTTCTTTTCCTAATTATCCTCTTGTCTTTGTTCCTAATGAATCTTGTTGTTTTCTTTTTTTTTTTTTCTTTTTTCTTTTTTTCTTTTTTTTCCCCAATACAACTAAAATAAAACACCTAGCAGTCTTTTCTGCAGCTGGAATGGAGGTAGTATTCTTCCAGATGAGTAACTGACATGTAGGAGTGATTTTATTTATTTACTGTAAATACTAACTAGCTCCATTTTTTTTGAAAGATGGCTCATAAATTTATTGCTCTTTGTACCCCAGAGCATTTGACCATACTAGTAATAAATATCCTTTACAAGTCCTTTGGTGATTTCTTTCAAATAAGTCTTTAACTTAGCAAAGTTGAATAAACAATTCACATATAAATCTCTTACTAAAAAGTATAGGTTGTATGTAAAAAGCACTTCCTCATCCTGTGCCGTGACAATTTATAATAATGGAACACTTGTGATATTTTATTTTTCTATCAAAAATGAAATATGTTACTCCCCAGGCAAGTCAAATTTTGAGAAGTGGAAGTGATTACTGAATTCTTTCTCTCCAACAGAAATCTGGATGGAAAAGGAGAGCTCCTGTTGACTCAAATAAGAAATGAATCAAAACTTTCAATTTAGCTGGGTGGGGAAGCCTTAGAATGTCTAAATCCTGTTAACAGTAACATGGGTGCTGTCATTTTAAAGCCATGCAAATAGCTACTTTTGTGCTTTCTTACTGATATTATTGTAACTGAAAGTATGTATTATTATTATTTTTGTGTGTGTGTGCTGATCTTGGCAGATGGAGAAGGTATGAAAGAGCCAAGCTCAAAGATTACTGACAAAGACATTTCTCTGGGGGAGGTATTTTATGTCTCTTTTTTTCTCCTTCCCTGATACCTACTATCCTGGGCTGGCTACTCCATGCAGCTGGGAGCGCTCTCGAGGGGAGTCACCTCCTCACTGGGTGCCCTGCAGCCAACAGGACAGCCTCAATCAGTTGGGCTTACAAATCTTTGCGTCAGACCTGTGAATCAGTACAGTCAGTAATTTTTTATTTTTATGGGAGCATAGATTATTCCGGCCATTTAAATATATATATTTATATAGATATATTTATATAAAAGCAAGATAAAAATAGAATAAGTAGCAAAGATAGCAGAAAATATGGGACATTTCTTCCATTACTTTGTAAATGTCAGAAATTCTTGTTCTTATTTTTTTTCTTTTTGGCCTATAAGCAAACATGAACATCATGAGGCAGCTCTGATGCACAGCTGGCAGCTTGCACAACATATACAATATGGGCAGTAAGATAAGGTGCAGGCTCATTAACTTAAGAAACTAATATTAGATGCCTGGAATTTAAGTAGAAAAGCACAGCAATCATTCTATTTGAACCTATGAAATACAAATATTTGCATACATGACATACAGTTTATTTACATATATCTATATGTATATATGTGAATACAAAAATACATTAAGTGCTGCAATTTTATAAGCTCTTGCTATGCCTGTATTAAAAATCAGTATTTGATGTTTTCCTTACTTGCATCTTTTTTCCTTTTACGTTAAAATTAATTCTTTTTGTCTTGAGGGATAAAGATAGGACTCTTTTCCTTGGTGCGGTTCCAATACAAGATAACTTGATGCATATAGCAGCTTGTCAGTCTGAGAACTGTTAAGGCCAAAAGAAAGAAAAGCTCCATTTACTGTGGAAACCCCTAGTGGGATGAAAACTATAGTTCGTTTCTTTGGATAACAAAAGACACTTCCATGTCCTCCTGACTAGCAACTTTTTTTTTTTTTTTTTTTTGACACAAAAGGCGGAATGAGGGGGCAAGTGATACCCTTAATTATAATCTGCTTTTCCTGAGAATTTTAGCCTACTTTACTTGCTCAGGCTTAACAGGACATCCTGCTCTATTTTGCTTGAGTGATAAGAAATATCATTAGGGAGCATGAGCTCCCTAAGGGTTAATTTTCCCCCTCAGCGCCACACAGTATTTGAGGAGGGACAGCACTATGGAATGTGACTCTGACCTCCTCATTGTTCCCTAATGCCATCGCAGGTTGCTCTGTGCATTTCCTTGGCCTCAGCAACTCACACTGTGTCAAGGAGAAATCATTGCTGACCAGGCAAAGCACGGGACATCTTGAAGGATTAATAATAATAATAAAACACAGATTTTTCTAGATCTCAAAATTGGCATGCTTTTGTCTCGTGAAGACAAGAAAACAATGTGGTATCCATCTGTTTCTCAAGAGTTTGTGTTTGTCAGAGGACAAAAGTTAACATGGAGTTTACTGATTTAGGAGTAAACATCGATTAGCAAAAATTTAAGTATCTTGTATATATATGTGTGTATGTATTTTTGTCACTGCTGCAGATGTGCATTTTGTCATCACCTTTAATACTATAAAATGTAGTTAACATTTGGAGCCTGCTGAAATAATTGTCATATTTCCTGTGGAAGAAAAGTGGTCTGTTTTGTCTCTTTTAACAATCTTTATATCATTAAGATCTTCAACATGCTTGCTGCTACTGCTCCTTTTTCGTTCTCTTTTAATGTTGGTGCCATTGTCATGAAGGGGTAGGATAAAACGTACACTGAGATCAAGGCAGGGGGGTGGAGAATTTTGTTCTGACACCTCTGTTCTGAGGACTGAGCAATGATCAGGAAGGGTTTTTCTTAATCTTATAAGAAAGGGCATTATGCGTCAGGAGATGGGTTGACTGGGAAGCCCAAAAGACTGCAGTGGAAATGGAAGCAACCCTACAACTTCACTTTAATATCCTTAATTTGTGCAGATAAAAGTTTGCCTAATACAAATCATATATTATCTCTAATGTTGAAAAATGCTGTAAATTAATTTTTGTGGAGTGGAATTAAGAAGACAATGATTGGTGGTTAAAGAAAATCTTAAAGGAAGAAGGTAGGCTTCTCCTGGTCTAATAATGAAGGATAAATTTATTTGTATGAAATATGAGTCATCTAGTCATCCGTCCACTTCATGCATTACTTGTCTTACAGTTTTCTAATCAAAACCATATTGTTTCATGATGATGTGAAGATATCAAAGTGATTTAGGATCACCTTTGTATTTTGAGTACGTGTCCTTGGTTATACTTGTACATTTCTGAAATTTGTCTCCCATCTTTGTGGGTCTCGTGAGACCTTTCTTCTTCTGGAAGGTTTCAGGTATGGTTATTGTAAACAATAACTGCCTCTTCAAAGGAAGTCAATAGCTATCAAGCAATAAAGTTTTATATTCCTTACATTTTGAATAGTCTGTGTTTCTAGTATTGCTCTAAGAAATGTTACCTGTCCAAACTTATACTGGCACAAAGCTAGTTACTGCATCATGTACAGTGTCCAAACGTATAGGCATGTGAAGTAATTTTGAAGCAAAAAGCTGAAAAAATATACAAGGGTCAGCTGATCTCTCCCTTTGTCAATAAAAAACTTCAGGAGTAGCTTTCTTGGTTCAGAAATCAGAGATGCCGTAAGCACCCTCTGAAGACATCAAGACCTGAAAAAGCAGCAGCTGAGGCACAGGTTTTCTTGCTGGTAGTTCTGTTGCCTTTGGTTTGCAATCTTTATTTTGGTTTATAAAAATAAATGTAATCGCTGTCAAGTTAAAGATACAGTAGAATTATAGTTAATGCTACTTATTTTCTGCTAATTGTAATTTAAAATAGACTTATTCCTCTCAGGGTGGCAGTGTGTTTGGCACTTTGCTTATGAAAAACACTAAAGATGTGGCTCTTTCTGAATGAAGATTGTAAGCTAGTGTATGTCATGCCTGCAGTAAAAATGCAGTTCAAAATAGAGTGCATTTTTAGTTGAACAAAAACAGGAAAAAATCTAAAAAGCTAATTAAAGTTATTGCAAGTGACTGCCAGTGTCTGAATGTGAAATTAAGAAAAAGTCATTTGAGTGTAGTAACAGAAATCTGACTGTATATGTAATTTTCTTGGGAAAAAAACTAATCTGAGAAGTGCATACAGCCAATTCATTTCGTTTGTAGCAGAAAGATGGCCAGCTGCTGCATGGTCACTATTATCATTATTATATTCCACAGTATCATCCAAGAAATCTGTGCTACTTCAACAAAAGTTTGTGACACTTTTTATGTTCCCAAAGGAAAGAAAAATATGTTCTTGACATATTTAACTTTGGATTTCACTTAATTTTACTTGATTGCTTTTGTTACAAATTATGCAAGTTATCCTAATATCTATATTCTGAGGACTTTCCAATATGAGTTTCCAACAAATTGCATTTTCCTCATCAACATCAGCAAGTCATTGTTAAGATATGTTAATGATGTTACTGTAAAGTATCACCAATAGCGCCCAAACAAGCTTAATGCTATGTTAGCATTGTGAAATATCCTATATTTGCAGGCAAAAGTCAGTGTTTATCTTCTGAACTTTTAAAACCAAGAAATCCATGTTCATTTATCAGACGTACATCTACAGATGTTTGAGCAAGAAGACACCTGGAATTAGGGCCTGTGGAACATGAAGGACTTAACTGTCTGCCTTGCTTAAAGTTAACACTTTTGTATGGATTACCATTTAGCAGTAGTAGGTGTTTATTTTGAAATTTGGGGGAGAGTTGCTCTAGAGTAGTGAAGAAGGGGCAGAAAAATGGAGATTTGAATATGCAACATATGCAGAAAACATGGTGAAAATCAATTAGAGACAAAGTCTGTCAAGCCAGGAGTGTGTAAGTTTTAACTTTTATCCATGAAATGGTAGCTCTTGTTTTCTGGCTAATCACAGACCAAGAACCACAGCCACTCTCCTAAAGTTGCTGTGAACAGCCTCCAAGCATGCACACAGCATGTGAGTTACAGTCTACAAAGTACAGATTTTAATATTTAGTAAATATCACTGTGCTTGGGACACCATATATTCCTATGCAAATTTATTTCTGTCATCTGATCGTGGTTCCTGTTGAATGTGATGTGTCAGAATTGCAAACTGTTATTGCAATCATTGGTACAAGCACTTATGAATTGCTTAAAATTTCTTCTATGGTCTGCTGCTATGTGCTCTGTAACTACATCTTGGTTCTGCCCTGTGACTTATAACTGCATAAACTGTGCAAAGTTTTGGCTGATAATTGCTAAAGTTCACAATGGCAATATTTTTTCTTGGTGAGGAAGAGGGGGGAAAAATGAAAGATTTTTTCATGTCTCTCAGATATATTGGCCTGTTCTCCAAATGACAGGTTCCTGGCTGATCAACTATACCACCTGCTACTAAAGCTCAGTAATATTAGTCTGTGCAATGGTTTCATTCTCATCTCACACCTCAGAGATCTTGAGCTCAACCCCAGGCATCCCCTGTGTGTTTAAATCAGCTTAACGGCTCATACAGTGTGCTGATTTCCTTGTAGGCCTCTGTTTTCTCAAAAAGTGATCACCTTTTGCCAATGCCCTCAGGATTAAACAGGGCAGTCCGGTTTTCCTTTTCTGCATTGGCTATACCTTTGTAGTCAATAAAAGACTAACTAGAAAAGAATCAGCTGATGAGAGAATCAATCTTCTGGAAGCCTCCCCACAGTTTTCTCATCATTTTTGTGCCGTCTGTCATCTCAGATTGTAAAATGGAAACCAAAACTCAGTATGTGGGAAGACTTTTAGTGCTCCTTGTTAACAAAAACAGTAAGACCAGGGGTTTTGATCTTATGAGTGTATAGGTAAACAGTAAGCTGTAAGTGAGCACTCTTGAAGTAGCTTTTCCATGTTTCTAATGGAGGCCTGCAAAAAATTATCAAAGAAGTATCACAAAGGTCTCATAACATACTGTAGTGTAGATATCCATTCTGAGTAGGTCAGGTTAAATCTGAAGTTCTTCTATATAACAATACAGGGGTATCTTACAGAACAGCTGCACCATTTACCATGGTATAAAAGCCATATAAATAGAAAAGGATTGTAAAGTATAAGTGAACTTTTTTTCCTTTAGCTGCTTGCTAAGATAAAGCAGCGGTCTGTCTTGATAACTAGAATTGCGCAACAAAATTTAAGTTTCTGGAATAATAGTCTGCTTTAAGATGGTTTATAATGACAGATGGAACAACTTAAAAAAGAATTGAAGGTTCATCATAATCGTCATTCTTTACAGTTCTACATTTTTCATTCACATGTATCACAGTAATTTACAAATATTAATTCAGTGTTATAATCACCCACCCACGAAGCAGGTCAGCATCCCAGTTTTACAGAAGTTCAAAGTAGGGTACCAAGAGGTTAAGAGCTGTGAGGAACTAAAGGGTCTGTTGGTATGCACCAGAAGGCTGGTGCTGGGGACTCTATTTTTTCCACACCATACTTTAAGCTTCATTTTAAATCTGATTTCCTTTCCTGGACTCAATATCTAGGGAAGGGTAACAGAGGATGTTCAGTGGGGTTATGTTAGTGATTGGTTGGTGGTCATGCAGGAGTGCTAAGAAGTATTTAACTGGCATAACATTAAGTATCCCAGGTAGTATCCCTATAGAAGGGAAATTCTGAAGCTTCACATGTTTTCCAGAAACCCTGCTGTGTATCATCACTTTATGGTGAAAGTCTGTAACAGACCTCATCCATTCAATTTGCCTGACAATTAGTTGGGCAGCATATCTAGAGTTCCTGAAAAGAGCATACTAACTCTGATTCCTTGTGCTTTTCTGGCAGTGAAAAAAAAAAAAAAAAAAAAAAGTATCTCTACCTTGTCTACTCTCTGCCTCAACTTCAGCAAGACTTTTGACACTGTCTTCCATAATGTCCTCATAAGTAAGCTTAGGAAACATGGGATAGATGATTGAACAGTGATGTGGATTGAGAACTGGCTGACTGTCAGAGCTCAGAGTGTTGTGATCAGTGGTGTAGAGGCTAGTTGGAGGCTGTAGCTAGTGGTATACTTCAGGGATTCGTGCTGGGTCTGGTCTTTTTCAGGATCTTCATCAATGACCTGGATGAAGGGATAGAATGCACCCTTGGCAAATTTGCTGAGGATACAAAGCTGGGAGGAGTGGCTGACACACACCAGAAGGCTGTGCTGCCATTCAGTGAGACCTAGACAGGCTAAAGAGTTGGGCAGACAGGAACCTTATGAGATTCAACAAGGGCCAGTGTAGTGTACTACACCTGGAGAGGAATAACTACATGCATCAGTACAGGTTAGGGGCTGAGCTGCTGGAAAGGAACTCTGCAGAGAAGGACCTGGGTGCCCCATTGGATATCAGGTTGACCATGTGCCAGCAGTGTGCCCATGTGGCCAAGAAGGCCAACGGCATCATAAGGGTGCATTAAAAGGATCGTGGCCAGCAAGTTGAGGGAGGTGATCCTCCCACTCTACTCTGTCCTGGTGAGGTCACAGCTGGAATACTGTTCTGGTCTCCTCAGTTCAAGAAAGACAGGGAATTGCTTCAGAGAGCCTGGTGGAGGGTTACAAAGATGATTGAGAGCCTGGAGCATCTCCCTAATGAGGATAGTCGGAGACCTGGGACTGGTCAGCTCGGAGAAAGGAATACTGAGAGGAGATCTTATCAGCACTTATAGATATCTAAAGGGTGGATGTCAAGAGAATGGGACCAAGCTCTTTTCAGTGGTGCCCAACATCAGGACAATTGGCAACAAGCACAAATTAGAACATAGGGAGTTCTGTATAAGCATGATTAAAAAAAATCTTTGTTGGTGATAAAGCACTGGAATAAGCTGCTCATGTTGTCTGTTGTCTCCTTCTCTGGAGATATTCATAACCTGCCTGGACTCATTCCTGTGTAACCTGTGCTATGGAGCCTAACAGTGGTGTTGGACTAGACGATCTCCAGAAGCCCCTTCCAACCTCTATGACTCTATAATTCTGTGATCTTTGTCCAGTAATGATGGCAAGAACAGTAAAAATTGAGACACCCCTCCTGCAGCTTATCACTAGCTAAATCACAGCTAGTAGTTGGGATCCTACTAAGAACACTACTATAAAATACAGCTAATCAACAGCTGCACATGTGGTGATATTTTTATATTAGAAGCATGGGGGTGAAAAAATAGATATGTGAAAGAAGGTAACATAATTTGTAGTGCTTTGTAATTTCTAGGGAAGTCCATTTCACAACACTGAATATGAGAAATTCAGAAAAATGGTAGAGGTTTCTGCTCTTCCTTTAGCAGAGATTTGGACTCTGAAATATTTAGCATATTCTGCCTCACTTAAAAGCCCAAGCAACTTCATTGCACAGTAGATGAGTCCTCATAAATAAATAAGTCTAAAGGCTTTTAAACGAATCTTCATTTATTTCTGTAAATCTGTAGAGAATAGTGGTGGGTTAGATCTCAGTGTTGGATTCCAGAAATATACAGGGATTCCTGTGCTTGGGGCATGGTGCCACCAAGATGAGAGTAACTGTGATGGTTCTTCATAGCAATCCTGTATTGCTTCATTCCTTGACAACTCCAGATGGTCACTGATCATGCAGGGCTGCTTTAATGTCTGTTTTGGAGACCTTTGCCAGAAAAAATTGTTCTAGAAAATACACTGAATGGTATCCATCTTTTGGTAATTACTTCAGGGCTCTTTTATAGAGAGTGGGGGAAAAAGATGAATTTAATAACTGTTTCTCTTACTATCTCTGTTATTTTTAAAGACAGAAGAAATGAGAACTGTTACATCTTCAGGGGCTTTAGGGGCAGCCAAACTGGTTTGGGCTGCTGTGGATGTTGTCTCTGCTTCTGCTCAAATGTCAGATTGATGATACCTACTCTAGCAATGCCAACTAGCAAACCCCATGGCATTTGGCAGGTATGAACAATACAGATTTTGATTATAAAGACTCTTTATCTTTTAAATAATAATTTAAAAAGTATACTGCTATTCAGCATTATTTAGAAGCTGCTTTGTGGTTGTTTCAAGTTGACATCTGCCAGGTGGCTGCTCTCCCTTCTTACCCCACAGATTTAACTACTGGTCACAGAGTCTCTCTCTTTAGGGCCGCTTTATCAGGTTCACAGCACTACCGATATGTTCTGGACTTCTGCCTAGATCATCTTTTGAAGAAAATCTGTTTATATAGGGTTTACACTGTGGTTGTACACACCACACTGCAATTATTTTTTCTGAATTAACCTCAACATTTTATCTACATTGTGACTTTACAACTTACCAAATCCATGCTCTGAAGGACAATATAATCATAGTTGCTAAGTATAACTCCTACAAAATTATTCAGCTTGCATTAACTATTTCCAGATGCAGCAGAATATATTTTATTTTGAGAGTCGCTTCAAAACACATCAAAAGAAGTGCTACAGTTTATTTCACTTTGTAACTTATTAACTGCTATGTTACCCTAAACATTGAACCTTACTTTATCTGAGTGCAAGCAGCATGTACTTGCATCAAGAATCAAAATCAGAATTTGTAAGGAAGTGCCAGGGAATACCTCACCATTTTTACCGGAAATATTTTTAATTGGATGTATGTGCTGATATTTTTCTTCTGGCTCACCGAGCAAATAAGCTTTATCATTGAGGCTGTAATAGATTAACAGAGTACGGATGCATCTGCTAACACTTCAAATAATATTTGGCAATCTGCCATTGATTTCGTTTTGCAATATCTCCTAATCTTACAGATTTTGTATGGTCTGAATCAAGTCTGAGAGAAGTTGAAATGATCTCTTTCTCCTTTGTAGCATCAGAAGTCCCACCAAGGTGCTGTGTAATTGCCTTTTGGATGTACTATAATATTCCGTATATAACATAACTATTATAAAGAATAGTGAAAATGTAAGATATTTGATTTATTAAAGCAATCAAAAATTTGGACTCTCTACATAGTGGACCAAAAATAGGGGTGCAGTTTTTATTGTTAAACCATAGTACTGCAAGAAATGCAGTGGTTTAGTGATGTCTTCACATGTTCAGTTATGTTTCTGGTTTGTTGAATTTGTTACCTTATTTCTTACCTATAAAATTAAATACAAGATACCCAAACTTCAAAGCAAAACAGTGAAAGGATCAAACTGTCCAGATTCATGAACTATTGTCAGCAGAGCTTAGCCTTTTCAGAGGAATATAAACATTTAGATACAAAGAACAGAATGGGTTCATCACCCACATACCACTTCTGTTGTTTGTTTGGTGGCAGACTATGAACTAATTCTGACTTCCGTACAAAAGTTCTGAAAATATTTAGTATAAGAATTTCTTGTCACAGCTTTTACTGTGTTTTTCCTGCTATAAATTGGTTAGCCTTATACAACTTGTTAAAGTAGTTTTCTCTCTGTTATGCTACACAAAATCAACTTGTACAGGGCAAAACTTAAGATGAAAAATATTCTCAAATCAAAACCCCTTCCAGATTTGCTTTTGGTTGTCCCAAGGTAATTTTCCTGCTGCAAATGCATTTCTTACACAGCTTACTCAGAATCTACTGTCTTCTTACTGCTAATCCAACATTATGTGCCATGGCATCAAAGCCCCCACAATTCACTCCTTGGAACACTCGGAAGCTAACATCCAATTAAACCCAGAAAAAGTCTTCTATCTCCTGAGCACACATATCGTGGAGGACCTAATTTAAAGCAGGCTAGAGTATAGGTTTATATTGTGAGGCATCTTTTCTGCATGCAAAGCAGTCTTGATAAAATGAGATACCTACATAAGCACACAAAATCTCTAGGTATAGCTCAATTAATTGAAGCTAGGAGAATTATTCTTTGACTCCCCATGAGTCACATATCATGGCTTTTACTAGAGGGCATTTGCTACAATGGCTATCATTTCTGCATTCTCATCAGAGAATAGTTGTCCAGGTGTGTTTGTTGCAATCTGGTGTCCATTGGCACAAAGGCATAGGATTAGGAGTGCAACAAACAAGTCATTCCTACACTAGAGAGAAAAAAATGAATAATATGAAGAAACAACTGAATGGATAAGGATTAGCATTTACTCTGTGTAGCAGTCAGTCCAGATTGCAGAAATAATGGTGTACCTGTCAATCACTGGCTTAGCTAAAACGTTGCATGCATCAACATCTGCCAGCATTGTCATGTGGAACCTTTCAGAACATTATGTAAAGAATAGAAATCATTGCTTAAAGTGTCTTTATTTTTCCCTTGTTTGAATATTTTTCACATATAGTAAATATAAAAAGATAAACTGAACGAATGGAATGCAATAAGGATGGGGGAATTGAATTTAAAAGACAGGCTAGAGAATACAGAATCTCCACAGCACAAAATGAATGATGGATTATGAATTTGTTAAAACTGTGTCATGTGGGGTTGAAATACACTGAACTGCTTCTGTGTGTAAGGTAGCCATAGCTTAAGTTAATGTCAGGATTGCATCACTGCAGCCTTCGGGAGCACAAGCATATTTTAATGGAATATAAGGAATATGGGTGTTTTGCAGGAACCTAAGTGCAGTGGAAGGTCTGCAAACATGCTCCTTAGCAGATAGCTAAGCTGCCTTGTTTGCAGGATGAGTTCTTGTCTGCTGGAGTGGATGACACCCCTTCTCAGAGCACCTTCCTCTGCTCTCTGTAAATAACTGTGTACTCGCACACTCGAGGTGAAGGAGCAATCAAAAAAGAATTTTCTTGGTCAAAACACTGTATTTAAAATTATACAGGAAGCAGCATTTTGCTGAGATCAGACAGATTTAATTTAATTTCTTATTTTTGGGGAGATAAAATATCCCATTTTGTAAAAAATAAAATAAATCAGCTTGAGTTTAAAATGGTATGTCATTTAAAAACACAAACTATAGCAAAAAGGCAAAACCACAAGTTGGATATTTCAGATTATTAAAACAAGAAATTTTTCAGTCAGGTAAACTT
>JAOWBP010003503.1:18857261-18868922 GCA_028571105.1 Tragopan temminckii
AGTCTGCACACTACATATATACAAAGTATTTGAGCATAATATTATGTGTTTGCTACTGCCCAGTGGTTCCCCATGGACAAGATGTCAGATCCATTTATGTATTTCTTTAGGTATTGCCCTGTTAGCCTAGTGCTAGCTTGGGAAGAGGATATACCCCTATGCTGTTGTTATAGATGGAATGTTTCTACCCTGTAGGAGAACAAATGCCTGTGCTTTTGGAAATGAAGGTTGCAAGCCCTGTTCTCCAAGCTGTATGCATGTAGCTAGCTGCTGACCATGGATGCATGTATTCAGCCACTGGCTTGTATACACTGGAAAGCCTTTTCTCCTAAAGAATTTCTTTGTTCTGTTTTTATTTCTATAAAATTACTAATGTTCCCAGGAACTCATAAGCATACACAAACCTGAACCACTTCACCTACTCTCAGAGATATGACAAGCTTATTTTCAAGTGTACAGTTCTCCTACAGCTGCTGTACAAAAGATCATATTTATAAAGCCGATCTCTTATCTGAAGGAGTAGCTTCATTATTCTACTTCATTGCCTGATAGCCCCGGCTCGGAGAGCTGTGTGAATGGTAACCACAAAGCTGTTCCATTATTTAACTCTAAGCTGCTCTCCATGACTCTCTCTAGGTGGATTTCATCATTTTCCTCCATGTAGGATTTTTTTTTCAGTTTGTTCATATTTGAAGAGAAAAATAAAGAGAAATAGGGAATAAAAAACTTGGCGAGGCCAATTTTACCAGTCTTGGAGCCCCTGCAAAGCCATTCATTTGGTGCCCTTGATTATGGTAAAGGTGGAAGTACCACTTTCATTCTCTTTTTCCTTAAAGGTGCTTTGTTTTGAAGGAGAGCAATGATAAAAGTCAACAGCAGGTTTCACGTCTGAGTTGTATGGATGGGATTTTTTGAGCATTTCATTTAATGTGAAAATATTTGAAGTTCTTGTTTTTTTGTGAATGGGCAGGTTAAGATGTTTACAGGATATTTACAAGCAGCGATTGTTATTTTTTCCAGCACACTAACAGTATGCATTTCTAGATGGCTTGTAGGGAAAAGTTGTTTTCAATCTGGCTGTTCCTGAGTAGAAAATAACAACGGAATCTAAGTTAAATGTAAGTTCTTTTAATGTGAAACAGTGATTTTGGGTAGATTTATATTTTGTTATGTTAACTGCCTTGTTTTTATCTGATCTATACAATTGCTGCTATTTTACAGTTTTTACAAACTGAATGCTTTGCAAATTTAGATTTTCGGCATTTATAAATTAAATAAGCAATATAAATACTATCTCCCACCATTCTGACATTTCTGTAAGGAATCTTCTCAAATACATTGTGTTGCTTTTTTGCTAAATCATCAGAATAAACTACATTCTACCATGAGTTGTTGAATACCCTCATAATTATACCTTCATTTATAATCAGGTTTATGATACCTGTTAGTTGTGGTCTGAAATACATATTTACAGGAGGAAGGGAGATTTGGTAACCTCCCTTATTAGCAGTTCCTTATGGGCAGCAATACACATTCCTCCTGTGCATTCCCAAGGCAGGCTGGGGACTCCCTGCCTGCTACAGAAGGGGCTGCAGGGCTCCTATGTTGCTGTGCCTTTGTGCTCTTGTCTCCTCCATATGCCTTTAAGTCAGTGACTGCTCAAAACCTCAGCAAATGTGAAAACTGAGATGGCAGTTCTTCATTAGTAGGTTACTGTCAAGTAACTGCTAAGCATTTATTACTTGAGTTGTAATTCTGACCTTTTTTTCCCTGCAATGCTAATATGAGGGATTAAAGTCATCATTGTAACACCTCAGCCTATGCCGCCATCAGTTCCTGGACTTGGCAACCACCCTTGAGAAGGTCAAAAGTAGACCAATTTTTATCCATAACAACACAAATATTTGTCAAACTGGCAGAAGCCCAACAGCCTTCCTGATGTTGTAGCATAGGTGTTGCAAATCAGAACTCCCTCATCTTCTGGCTTGAATCTCATGGGAGCATTTCTGACGGTGCTCCTATGGAGGGTGGAGTACCATGGGGATTTTGCTGTTCTAGAAGCGTATGCTCAACCAGAAGAAGATGGGTAGAGAAATAAGGAGCTGGGTGCTCCACTGCCATGAAGATTTTCTGGTCTAGAGTAGGACTTAGGGAATTGTAGCCATGGACATGGCTATCATGGTAATTCCCTAACATACGTCAGCCTCCAGGCATTACTGAAATAGTAAAATTAAAGAATCGTATTGGTTGTGGATAACTTTTGCCACAGAGTTCCTGCTGAAAATGTCTGCCTTTGGTACTCCCCCCTTCACCTGTGAGGTTTGAATTACAGTCTTGTCACTGAATAATTATCTTGTCTGTTGCAAACCTCTTGGGATATGAACAACTTTCCTTTGCATGCGCACTAAATGAACTGAGCTGAGGTAAAAGCTGCCTCTCTAAAAGTTGTTTTACTCTGTTTGGAAAATGCTACTGAATCTTAACAGAAGTTCCAGCCTTCAGTAGACTTTATTTTCAATCCAGCAAAGATCCATACTACATCTTTAAGAAAGTCTTTTTTTTCCCCTTTGGACTGGATGTATATTCATTGTTAAGTAAATGCTTTAAGTGCTTCTAGCTAAGTAAGTCATAGTTAGGGGTGAGATGACAGCGGGGCTGCTCTAATCCAGTTCACCCCACTACAAAATCAACTGAGAAGTCACGCTGCCTGGAGAAGACAACTTAAAAAATTCCTTCTGTGTTTGTAAATCATTTAATTTATATCTCAAAATATTTTTCCTGAATACATAGACATACATAAAAGATTGTTAACAGTCTAGCCTTCATTGTATGTAACTCAAATTTGCAGTTTTAAACATGCTGACCGTTAGTTTAAATGCCAGAGTGTCCATGACTTGCAGCAGCTGAAGAAGGGGGTTGATTGGATGGGAGTCTCTTCTATTACTGGTACTCCAAAATTGAAAGGATTTTAACTTCCTTGTATCCAGGCCTCAGTGTCACAAGGAATGGCTGAGAATACCTATCTTTCCTTTAGAGAAAATAATTAAAGTGCCTTCATGTATAAAAGGCTGTACAATGTTGTTTTTATCTTTGGATTAGTTTTAGGGAATATATTATGGTAGTTTGTTAGAACTTGACGTTTTTTCTTGGACGGAATTAATTCCTTTGAGTTAGCAGAATGCTCCCAAGCTAGCATGGATGTGTTAGAGCAGGTGAGGCTGAGAGGTGCTAACTGGCTGTCAGAGTCAGTCACAGACCTTGCTGTGACAGCAAGCGTGCCAAGCACGTTGAGACTCATCGGCAGCACTCAGCGCTCCTGGGAGATGCTCTGGAAACACAGCATAGTGCCAGGCAGTGTTTGGACTTTTGGATTACAGCAAAAGTTTAGTTATAACTTCTAATGCTCAATTTAAAACACTCCTGGTCTAGGGATGTAGCATTTGGTGACTGTGTTATAATTGTCACAAAGGACGTGATCCAGCACATGGGTAAGTCAAGGGGGCAGTTTTATTGACTTCAGTAGGTGTTGGATGAAGCCCAGATTTATGAGTTAACACTGATCTGTGTGAGTCAAAGCTAAAAGTCTGCTGTTGTTTTAAACAAAAACTTATGATCTTGGAATGATTTTTTATTTTTGGAATGAAGTAAAAATTGGCTGGGAGTTTTGTTTTATTTTTTTGATGATAAAGTGGCCTTGCACTGTCTGTACAAAGTGGTATTTGATACTGGTTTGGAAAATGAATTTCACTTTAAACTAAGCAGAGCTATGTTGTGAAAGAAGGTAAAGGTCAGAGAAAGCTGAAATGTTGTCAGGATGCACGTTAAAAATTCATTAGAAAAAATGATGACTTCATTAACATTGTTTATATGAAAATTAAGGAAGTCTATGAATTCAAACAGCAACTCTATAGAGTAAAACTGGTAAAATTGTTTTCAGTGACCATTCCAATTTTTTGTTTGTTTGTTTGTTTTTGTTTGTTTTTTAATTGTATACTGTTGCTTTCCCTGCTGTTGTTAGACCTCTTTATTCCTATATCTCAGACAGCTCTGATCGTGGCCTTTATGCTTATTTCTCTGGCATTGAAATTCTTCACAAAATAACTCAATATCTCTTTTTCTTGCATGGAGTGATTTTAAGGACTAGAAGTAAAATCTCTTATAGATAGGCATTTCTACAGTGCCTCTTCTGAACTTTCTAAAATGAAAAGCTATCCACTGTTGACTACCTCTAGAAAACTTTGTGATTGTCCTCTTAAGCTGCTGTCTTCAGTTAGAGAAAATAATTAGAGCTGGAAAATGAGTTTCACTCCAAAGATGCATCCCCATCTCTTTCCTTTTATACATTTCTGTAAGTACAGTGTTATATTTTGTTCTGCAGTATTCCATTTGTTTTCCAACATAAAGGGCTGTAATGAGAGGGCCATGCTCCAGCCAATCTCCATTTCCAAATATAATTTCTCTTCCAAAACTAGGGGATCGTAGGAATGTCCCAATCAGAAGAACAGTATACTACTTCATTACAGTTTGCACTTGAAGGGAGGCACTTTCATTTCTGATTACTTGTTATATGTTCTAGTGAGTGATCTGAATTGTACTTAAAAATTAAATTTTTATTGGGTGCTAATGAATTATTTATTTATTTTAAAATGTAGTCATCTGCAATCAGATTTTTTTTTCTGTCAGTTTCTATATTTGGAATCTGCTGATAGTTACTGGAAGCTGTTTGGAGATTGGAATACTCAGCACTATTGTATTGTGATCAATAATTAAATTTAGTGCTGACATGCATCTAGTTTATGCAGCAGCCTCTGACAGTCCCATCTTGCAAAATTAATCCTTTCCAATTTATTTAATAGGAGACTTGAACAATAAAATAATTCAAATGAGTACCAATGTAGGATTATTTTTGGTCAATATTACTTTATAATAAATTGGGACCACATACTCATTAGTAAATTAACTGTCAAACCTGAAAACAGCTTTTTTTTTCTTTCTTTTTTTTCTTTTTTCTTTTTTTTTTTTTTGTTTTGTTTAAAGGTAATTATTGGTACTGAAGACAAGAAGGCACTTAACCTTGCTATGCAGTTGTCCTTACCACAGTGTTTTTATTCCAAGCTATAACTACCCATCAAAGCTGCAGAGAAAAAATAATTAGAGATATTAAATGGATAGAATATTAACTATTAGAAAACCATATTCATTAAAAGCTGTTAATCCTTTGGATTTGTTGTTAATAAAGAATTTTCTTTGGGATTGCTTTTTTTTTTTCCTAAGCATAAAAAAATATGGCTAAATCAAAAAACCATCTGAACAAAACTCACTGAAAACTGCAAAAAAGAAAAAAAAAAAAAAAGAAAAAAAGAAAAAAAAGCCAAAACAATTATGTTAAAGAGTAAATTTACTAAGGAAACAAGACATGCATTAAGGAAAGTCTAAAGAAAGAAAAAGTTGGTAAAATACTTCTATTTTAAAAATATAAATAATGTAAACATACTCTTCCTTTCAAGAATTTGACTTAGAACAGTGACCTGCTGTGAACTATATGTTCTCCCCTTTCACTGCTCATTCATTTCAGTTGCTTTCACTGTTTACTCCTACTTAAGGTGTTTATAGGCCTGGTGGAGAATTTGGATAGAGCCTCCCTCTTAAGGATTTATGCCACAAAGGGCTTAGAATTTGTTTTGGTTTCAGTGTTGATGAATGACAGCCATTAGAATTTTTATAATTATTCCCTAAATCCAGTTTGGATCTGCAGGAATCTCTAGAGCCAAATAGAAGGGAACAGGCAGGAGAGCAATTTTATTTTGTTGTATTTTTTTTAAATGAAGGATGTTGAAACTTGCTATGTAGTTATGTGAGCACTGGAGTTTGCAGGACCTGGTCTGCACGAGGGCTGGCCATGAGTAGCAGCTCAGTTCTGTGGGAGCCTTGGAGCTCACGAGCTCTTACTGCAGCTTCATTACCCATGCTCTGAAGGGATGCTGTTTCTCTACTTGTTTCCGTCATACTTATAGGACTCTAAATTCCTCTCAAACATCTATTTTGAAATTAATTTTGATGCTGATCAGTCAACAACTTCTGATGTTACTTGTCAGACAGAGACACTTGCTACTCACTAAAGTTTGTTTACAGCATCATTCCAAGACATGTGCCCCTTTCATTTCCTGTGCATTTTGGTGACTGGCCTTGCTGCACACTGTATAATAAGCAGCAATAAAGATACATTTGTTCAAATTAAGGTACGTTATTTTGACTGAGAGAGATGGAGATTCGCCATATTTCTTTGTGCGCTTGAAGATACCTGTCAAAGTCTGGAGAAAGAGAGGGGGTGAGGGGAGTAAACAATCATAAAATATTCAAGCAGTATTTGGCAAGAGCCTGGGAAAGTAAATAACTGTTTATATGCTGAGTTAAAAATGTGGTAAAACATCTAAGATGTCATTTTAACAGATAGATGTTGTATTATGCAACAACTGCTTTACAAGATATAAGGGAAATTAAGTTAAATTATCTAAAGATTGTTGGCGTAAAAAACACCAGCACTTGAAATTAAATCTGTACTTCAATTTATCCATAGTTACATGCTGGAAAATTCTGTATGGAATGCACCTTCCATTCTTACATAAAATTTCCAGCTGAAGGCCAGCGCTTACTTATTGACTCACTAGTCTTATTTTCCTGAAAAAAAAAAAAAAAAGAAAAAAAAAAACAACAAAAAACCTTAATTTATTTTCAAAGCACAGTTAGGGAAATGAATTTCTTCTCTGTTAATTCCTGCCTGAGCACGTGGAGCTGCCACGAGTTAGGCAGGACGGGGCAGGGCAGGGGGCAGCTCAGCGGCTGTGGGTGCCATGGCTGTGTGCGGGCATGGAGGGCTCTTCAGCTAGCACAGAAAAAGATGTCAGTTTATTATATCAGAGCTAAAGAGGGATGCAAGAAAGTGGGTCACTGTACTACTATTCTTACTCCTTATGTTCTTGTACATGCAAAGGCGACAGGATGGTATATATGCAGATTGAAAGGGGAGTGTAAAGGTCCATGTGTATAGCTCTGCCTTGCATTTCAAAACAGCTTTGGCAGTCACGCAGCCTGGAGAGATACAATGGGTTTCCAGCAGACCAGGCCTAAAACTAAACAGGAGTGTTTATTTTATTAGTGGTCTGTGTAATTCTGATACATAAAGGTAAACTTAAATATCATTTTCATTTTTTGAGGAGCAGTGAAATGGTTTTTTACTTGGACTGTCTATAGGAGTGTAGAGTGGCTTTTGCAGTCACTAAATAACTGTCTGCTGCATAAGAATGATATTCAGGTATCATGGTTCATCATTTTAGTGTGAGTAGTGCTAGTATTTAGTGTTAGTACTAAATACCATGAATGTTTTGGTCATTACAATTTTTTGTTTGATGCCAGTTTGTGCAGGGTAGTTATTTTTTTAAAAAGCCTGTGAGCGCGTATTTAGGACGCGTCTCTGTTTTGTCACCGCACGTATGATCTTTGTCAATATAATGTGTGGACAGAGATCTGTGGGATAACCATCTCTGTACTTAGTGACCAGCCTGAAAACAAACCAAGCCAGAATGCAGCTTTTTCATCTTTTGTGTAACAAGTCATAAAAATAAAATAAAATCTGCTTTTAAAGCCATAAAGATGCCACTCTGCGACTATACGATATCCCTTAGGAGGTCATTTCAAAAGGACAATATGACACAAGTGAGTTCTGAGAAATTATTTTTGCTTCCAGTGAAATCAATCAGTACAGGGGAGAACTCTGAGTGATGAATAGACACTTCCTTTTATTGAGCTAAATAATTTCCTAATAAGGGTTGAATAAATGCTGTTGTTAACCACAAGAAACGTGTTGATTATATTAAAGGATTAAGCAAAAGAGTAAAGTGGATTGCTACACTGAGTAGTTATTTGGAATTGGGCTTTTAGAAATACATTATTAATAATAAATGCTATAGATTGCCACGTCCAACTGTACTTCTTTTAAAATAAAAAAAATGTGCTTCTACATCTGAAACCATTTATGCCACTTAATATGGACTTGCTACTTTATCTTACCTACATTTTCTGCAGCAATCAATAAAATGAAAGTATATCTGGACTCATTAGGTACTTGGCTACTTGCTGTTATCAGAGAGTTACTATGCAGACTACTCTGAATTACAGGGCTATATATTATTTACAAGGTGATATGGCAGCCTACAACGAAAGATTCTAAAAGCATTTTCAGAAAGTTAGCCATGATCATGTGAAACATATTTTAAATGGAATCTGCTATTTTATTTTGCATGTATATTTTTTAAAATGCTGTTCATGTTTTTTAAAGAAGAAATATTTTGGTTTTGCACCAAAGTACTCAAGACAAAATTCTTCCTCACCTTGGCTGTGAAGCTAATTTAGAAATATTATTAGTGCTAAATGTGATTTTAGTCAGGAAATCAAGATGTGAATTTTTGAACGTGTTTCTCCAAAGGTGCACTTCTCAAATTATTACTGTGAAAGTAATTTATTTCAGCCAAACACCCTTCCCACATATTGTTAACAGGAGTCTGCACTCCAACTCATTTAACAGCTTTTTAATTCAGTAGTTATTCCATTTTAATAGAGCCATTTCTTCATCATTCTGCATTTAGTGATAAATGGTGCCAGAACATATGATAAATTAAACCACAAAGAACAGTGTTAAAGTAATCTAAAGGGTTTAACTTGAAAGGAAAAAGGCACCTAGTTTGCTCAGCATAGCCATCTTACAGTTCACATGGAGAAAAACCCTTCCACTCAAAGCTAAAGCTGGAAAATAAATTTGAAAGGAAGGTTTTAAACTGTCGCAGCTTGTGGAAATTCCTGCTAGCAGATGCAACCCAACTGTACCACTACATGGTGCTTTACGGCTCCCTCAGTCTGACAAAAACACCTCACAAAAGGTATGAGCCCATTTCTTTTGTGTCTTATTTTTAATTGAAATTGTTCGAAGATAATGATATAAAAATCTGCTATTAATAAAATCGAAGAACTGAACCCAGTGCCCAGAGTGTTGGAAGGCTGCCTTGTGTGGACAGCAAAACTCACCCCAAAAGTTTTATAAACTGTGAAGATGAGTAATTTTTTTAGTATTTCAAATTCAAGCACAAGTGGATTTTTTTTTTTTTTTTCCTTTTTTTCATATGTGAATGGACTGTGTCACCTATGCACATACAAATATTAGAGAACTCTAGCACAATTCAGCAGTATGGACTGCTCTCCTGAGATAAGCCTTCATCCATTTGTCTCAGTTCATCACACATGGCTTTTCTTTGCTCTCTGTTATATAGAAACACGCATCAGCCAGCCATCTATGACTTCTTTGCAAATGAACCCATGCCTTTGGCTTCCTCCTTGCTTAATTAGGGATTCAGAAATTTCTGTGGAAAATAACCAGCAAAATGATAGAGGAACTAACATGTAGGCATGTTTTAAAGTAGGTCATTCATTATAATATGCATAGCATGTGTCAGCTTTCTGCTCTTGGCATTTTTGTAACTAAACCTTCTTAATTCTGAGCTATACTTGATATGGTGAAGGTAAATTTGATGGTAATGGAGTGCTTAGATAAATGATAATGAGGAATGAAACCCTTTTGAATCTGCCTATAGAGAACTAAAGTAACCATTAAGTAGATCCATGCTGTGGTCTGTGTAAAATGAATCTGAGATGTTAGTCCAGCTTCTAATGAATATCTCGTTTTCTAAAGACCTCCTTACTTGAGCAGGTTCTTGTTGGTAATATGAAACTGAGTGTGCAAAGAATCGTCGAGCAGGAGACAGCTTTCCAGGGGAGTTAAGAGCTCAAAGATATTTGAAAACTAGTCTCCTACACGCTGATTGCATTTAAAATTGAACACCTCTGTGAGAAATCCCTTGCAACTGCTCAAAGTATTTTTTAAAAATTGTTTTAAAATGGAAAACAAAACAGACACATTTTCAGTTTAACCCTGTGCAGTGTGCTTAATTATTATTTAACGTGTGCTGTCTGAATAGTGTACTGTAAACACTTATTTTCAAAGATGTCTCTCCAAATGTCTTGTTAACAAAGTGAGTTTTTAACCAAATGGGCTTAGGAAGTGCAAGCATTTTGGGATCGTGTGGGAAAACTGCTAGAAGATTGAATAAGGCTCTTCAGTGGCCTCATAACAGTCTTTGCTGTGCAAAAAATCAATAAGATAATAGACAAAGACAATTTTCTGTGCTCTGAAATGTTTAGGGAGTGCATTTTCCTCTTCAAAACTTAGTAGGTTTTTTTTATTTAAAGCTGATATTAAATATATATA
The DNA here is from genome assembly GCA_028571105.1 of Tragopan temminckii. Lineage (NCBI taxonomy): Eukaryota > Metazoa > Chordata > Aves > Galliformes > Phasianidae > Tragopan > Tragopan temminckii. The sequence goes on from JAOWBP010003503.1 coordinate 18,867,577, forward strand.
TACACAGAAGTGCAATTGCTTGTGCTCTTCTGCATTGCTTCACATGAGAACTTTCATTAGGAGCAAACATTTAATCACTATAATAATAATGAAATGAGTCCAACTGTAAAAATTTAAACTTCCAGTATAAGAATGAAGCTTATGAATTGTAAAACTCAGGCTTGATGATCTTTAAACACTTTTGTGGGTGGTCCTGAGGGGTGGTATTCAGCAGCAGTAAATTTCACCTGTAACAAACAACACTTTTACTGGTCAGGGACAAAGCTCTAATTTGTATCTGAATGTCTGTGTATCTTACTATGGGCTCAAAGGTTGTTTATGGTCAATTCTCTTTTAAAAGAATTATAAAAACCGTGTATTGTAGATGTTTTTCAGGCAGCAGTATTCTGGGATAAAGTAGCCTATTTTAAAGTGGGACCACAAAGGACAGCTGCATTCACGTTGACTTGTTTTTTGCTTTGATTTTCATAATTGTCAATCCTGTTTGCAAACTTCTCTGTGTGATCAGATCAGGCTTTCTGATTTTCAAGCTGATATTAAATTCAGTCATTGTATTATGATGTCTCTCAGAAGTTAATATTAAAAATGCATTTGAATATTAGTTTGAATTCTTAAATATTGTAATAAAAGCAAAAGAATTCCCTAGTGTGTGTTGAGACCATACATACTATGGTCTGGCCCAAAGATGTAGCTCTATGTCTTCCAGTAGGCTGCAGTAGTGTCTGTTGAGGGTATCTAGACAGGGGTACTTCACCTGGAGAGAGCTGTGAAGGCCAAGCCTCTGACTACTTGCAGCCCAGAAGAGTGAATAAAATGTCAATTGTAACCAAGGTGGCTGAACAAAAAAGCAGGTTAACAGTGCTGCCACATAAATTTATATACAAGAAAAAATAACGATAAAAAGCAGTTGGTAAAACAACCATAATTTGCTTAGGATTGATATTTTGTTTTCAAGTGGCTTATCAGTTGACTTCAGGTCAAATGAAAAATGTCCTAAGAAGGGGAGTGGGCCTTGGTAGTCTTTGGAGAAGAAGACCATGAAAATGCAAAAAATACAAAATATTTCAGAATTAGCTTGGTTAAAACCAAGATTTTTAAAAGTTTCATCTATGCTGGGGGAGGAAATTCAGGGATTAGTCTAACATTGGCTTTGAAACACATCCCAGTATGTCCTTGTAATCTGGGGAGGGATACCTAGGAGATTTTAGTATGGAAACTGAGGTTGTATTCTGTGTTAAATCCATCCGATCTCTTTATGGTATATGGGCATAAGATTTTTCTTTTCTTTAACCCATCTGTCCCTAAGCTGTACATTTTCTAAGAATGAAGAGATCCATATCCAGCAC
>JAOWBP010003503.1:18869022-18897027 GCA_028571105.1 Tragopan temminckii
GAAGTCTCTCATCTCATGCTACATTATTTCAGGATTCTTGATGACTTTAGAAACTTTCTTCTATCCATTCAGACTCCTAGTATATCAGAAGACTTTCTGACCTCTATTACTCTTCACTTTTGTATTGACTGGTTCCCCCACCCCATTTTTCTGTCAGCAAAAACTGTCTCACCTTTCTTCACATTTCTTCTGCCGGGTCATCAATACAGAAAGGAAAAAAAATAATACAAAAAAAGCCCAGTGCAAATTCTAATGCTCACGGCATCATCCCACTTATAAACTCCCTGCATACCCACAGGTAACCTTTGTATCAGATATACAAGCCAGTTCTCTAGCCACCTGTAGTGTTCTGTTTTCTGACCTTTATAGGGCAGGCTTTTCTGTAATTCTGTGTCAGAAATATTCCTTAATTCCAATGTGTTTTGCGAAAAGTTCTCTAGTCAACACTTTTGTTACTTTAACAAAAGAAAGAAAGGTATAATTTCCCATTCCTAGTATTCATTTCTGGAATGTTTGGATGTTTTCCTTGCTCTTTTCTCTGTATCTGTATCTTGCTGTAGTCTTGCCATAATAGTCAGATTTAATAACAAACTTCATCTAATTTGGTTCTGTTGCTGCAAGTTTTCCTACTGATCTTTACTGTTCTGTGTGACAGTATCGAGACAATGCTCTTCAACCTATGCTAATACGCCTTAAAGGCACACTTTGGTGGTTGAAAGCACTTGTAATAATTTTAGTGCCTAACAACACAGCAAGATGGATCTTTATTACACATTCATTCCCTTGAGTGTCTTAACTTTTTAATTATAGTTATTACCCAACTGTACATTTTATGTCTATTTGCAGCTTTTTGTCATCACTTTCAGTATGAAGTTATTCATAATGCTGTTTTGAGATAGAATAACGTCTGGATAATAGTGCTGCTTTTTGAGAGAAACATGCTAGTAATGTTCTATAGGATTTCAATAGATAGGTATCCAGCTACCATGTGTGTGTGATTTGCTGATAGGTTGTTTAAAACTCAGATCTTGTAATTATTCTATTTTTAATAATTACAAAGCACATAGTGCACCATCTCTGTAGAATAATTGCTCAGATTTTTCTCCTTTCTTTTAGTAGATAATGAAGAATTTGACTTCCCGTTGTCTCTGAATTTAGCTTCATAAGATCTTTATATGGAAGGTTTGTGACTTCTTCCAAACTGCTTATAAACATTCCTAATAGAGATATCTCTCTCTATGAACAGATTTCTATTGACTTGTGTATAATTTTGATGCTCTCTTCCGCTGCTCAGAGGTCATTTAAATAACCTTGCTAACTGATGCAAGGTTATTTATGCAACAGATAGCTGACACAGCAGAAAAAAGTTTTGTCAGGGAAGTTTAACTTAAATAAATAAAGAAACAAATGGCTTTTTCTCTACTTTTTGAATTATGATTGAATATAGTGGTCCACTGCAAAAATGACATGCAATGGATGTCCTCTTTTAACAGCTTTCTTTGCTCATCAATTTTTCATAGGTAAGGTCCATAACATTAAAATTTGGGCACGAAAAACCCCCAGTAAAAAGTACTACATTGAGATTCTCTTGGAGGAGGATTTTCTTAAAAATAATACATTGACATTCAAACTATTCTTTGTTCATTTGACTAATGAGCCTTTTGTTAGTTTCATGTGCAAAAGGCAGTGGCTCTTCAACTGCTTATTAAAAAGGTCTGTCTGACTGACTTACACATTAATGATAGGGAGAAAGTCTCCTTTACAGAGATGTGCCTGTGAAGAAGAGACTAGACATCAAATCCTGGTGTTAAAGCATTCTTTAAAAAATAAGAACCTGTGTGAGGTTCTCTGGTGTAGTGATGGCTATAGGCCTTTGAAAAAAAGTGGTCTAAGATCTGCAAGACTGATTTTTTCTTTTTTTTCTTCTTTTTTTTTTTGGTGTGTGTCTCTTCTGCTGTCACAGCTTTTCTAAAGATTTTCCAAAAAAGGACACAGAAGAGGATTTGGTGGAAATGCATCAGTAGTAAAGCATACTATCGAGAATGTTAAATTAGATTTTCCATAACATGGCTTCATTCAGATGATTAATCTCCTAGTATTTTTTTCAAAGGCCTTTGAAGCCATTTGTAAACCACGTATACACCTTACTGAAAAAGAAGCTAAAGATATTTAAAACTATTGAAGTGTATATCATTGTTTAGAAAAGGTACATCTCTAGAAGTTTTGTGAGTTCGCAATAGAGTTGAGGAATTTGGAGTTGTGTCTCCTTAATGAAAAATTAACTGAATTTGGACTTAAAAATTGAAGAGCAGTTTTGCAGCAATGTATTTTATTTAACAGTTTTTAAAAAACTGGATACAATTGTTTCAGCCATATTGATATCTTTAAGCTAATATCACGCTGTATGAAGATAATTTCAGTGCACGTTTCTAAATATCATATATGAAGCAGGGAGTGTTCTGTATTTTGAATTACAAAATACAGGTTAAGTAGTAATTGTACAACTTTAGATGTACCTTTCTAGCTGCAGTTGAAAGGCATTCAGAATTTTCAGGTGTCTGAGATCTGTAAACTTTATTTCTGGAATGGGTTGATACTTTGAGAGTATCTAACAAAAGCTGTTTTTCTTTGCAATTAGCTTTAAAAAGTGTTGAGTTTACTGATGTCGCAATAGGTGCTCTTGCAAAATAAATTAATGCCTGCTACTGTGTCGTGGATGTTACAGTGTCTTTCTTGTCCAGTCAATAACTTTCAGGAAGAACAAAGTACTAGTTAAGTCTTCGCAGTACCTAACAAGCCTAGGAGTAGCTGATTTTTTACCTTAGATTGTTTATTCTAATTCATTTGGTTGTTGTTTTGGAATCACTTTTTGCCTTTATTTCCCTCAAAGAATCTCTCAGTCTCTGTAGCAAAGTATTCATGGCGCATTCGCATGCTCCAGGGAACCTGCAGTTTGCAGTTTTCTAGTAGAGACTGTGAAACTTATCTCTTCAGCCAAATCTTAGCTAAATTACAGATGCACAGAGAAGCAGTTGAGGATTTTGCAATTTGAGGCCTTTTCCAGTGTTCTGTTCTGGGAAGGGGAACAGTGACATTGCTCAAAGGGCTCTGATAATCTTTTATTCAAGTCCCACTAAGTGCTCACTCTTTATGGAATCTGAGACTTGATGGATTGCATAACTTTTTATTTTAGGGAATCTATTTTTTCCATGTGTTTTGACTGTAGGTGCCAATGTAAGCTGCTAAATATAGCTTTGAAAAAGTGAGACTTTTGCAGCTAAAATTAGAAAACATTTTCTGATAATCTGATGACATAAAAGGTGTTAATTCCTTTGTCTCCAGAATTGTTCGCTGGGTCTGAAGTGCTTACTTTGCATATCTGCGTCTCACCTCTTGCCTTAAGTAATGGAACTGAGGGTACAGATTGAACTTCAGGTATTGTTTCCTGTCTGGGAGTCACCTGCAAAACTGTTTACATATTTTTAAAGTGTGCCAAAGCTTCCAACTTGGTGTAATCTGCGTTTAGAGAATAGGGGGAAAGATGTACAAGGTGACCATAAGCATACAGATAAAGGAAAAAGACAGTGTGTGAAATATGTCGCATGGAACTCAGAAATGTTTTCATCAATTACTGTATCCTGCAGATTTAAGACAAACTGACGTTATCTTTTCTTTTTATTGTTTGGTTTGACACTACAGGACTGTGGATTCACTGTTAATGATACTTTCATAATCTTTCAAATGAGGTGCCAGAGGTAATCAGGTGCATAATTTATGGGAAACGCACAGACATCAATATTGTTCAACAAAAATAAAAATTATTTTTGTAATAAATAAGGAGTATCTTCTAGAATAAAATCTGGAATTTCCTGCAAGCAACATAAAACTGCAGAATGCACAGCAGCTTTATAAAACACTGAAAGCAGCAAGTTGCATTAATCCTACAGAGGACTTTCCTTTATAAGCCTGCATGCTGTGAGACATGAGGCACCTTGGAATACCCTCTGCAGTTCTCAACGATGGAAACAGGGTTGGCATTGTCGGTGAGGGTGCCATTTCGGAAGGCACTCGTATACCATGCTCAGTACAGAAGGCTATTAATGGAGGAGTTGATCTCGTAATGTGTGGAGTTTGCACATGAGAGAAGACTATGACCAACTGATGGTTGGCAGCAACTGCAGTCTCAATGAGAATTTTTGTGCATGGATCTTTTAGAGTTCTATTTATAGCCACAGAATATTTTTTTTATAATTTATTGTTGCAGAAGATCAAGCTTTCATTCTTCCCTTAATTTCAGGGATTTCTGTGCCAGGGATCTGAACTATGTTGAACAAATCCTCAAGATGTGTTCTTTGGGTTTAAGACTGGAACACCATTTACCTGTTAGACCATGATAATGGCAAAATCAAAGATTGGACTGCTAACTGCTCCAAGGACGGGGGCTAGCAAAGGGGCTCGCACTTCAAAGTAATTGTCATGCTCTCCTTCTGTAGAGTGTTTTTTGAGGTGGATATTTTGTGCGTGTTTATATGTAATTCAAGGCTTGAGCATGGCAGAGAGAGGGAAAGGCTTGCCTCAAAAGAGTTCTTTTAAGAACCCCAAAGAGCAAGGATTGTTATGTCTGTTTTATCTTTAAACATCAGAAAGACTTTAATTAAGATATCCCTGGGTTCATGTGAGTTTGCTAGAGCTCACTCACCAGGAGGGTTTTCTAAGCTCTTGAAACTCATTTTTAATGATACTGCTTCCAGAAAAATGTCTGAAGAAAGACACTAAAAAATGCAATATGTAGTATTATCATATCATATCATGTACTCTTACTGTTATAACCCATCGTAACTGATTTACATTAAAAATAAATATAGAAAGTCTAGCAGTCTGTCCAGAGAAATAGAAGACAAGAACATCTTGGTTTTAATTAAGATTTTGGTTCCTCTGCAACCTTGTTAAATTTACTTAAATCTCTTCATTTCATTTCATTTTTTCTTTTTTTAATCTTCTTTTGGATGATGACTAGAATAACTTTATTTTAAAAGCAATCCCATTACTTTTAATGCTACTACAGTTATAAAACTGTAACTGAATACAGGAATGAGAACCTTTGTGCCTCAGTCTCCCATCGATAAAACAGGGATGACAATATTTCCTGCTTCACAGAAACATTCAGAAGTGAGATTTTTAATTGTTTGAGAGGTGTTAGATGTTATGGCAATAAGGGCAATAGAAAAACTCATTAACTTGTTAATAATTAATTAGTTAATAATTGTGAAGACAATAATAGAAAATGGAAAGCACTGTACAATGAAATGGTCAGTATTACTATTACCAAGAATGTGCCTGACTTTTTATGATGGCCAAGCTGCTTGAAAAATAGCAAAGTGAAAAAAAAAGATCTGCTCTCAGGACAGAAAATAATGCTTAATATAGCTTAAAAAGACAAGCACAAAATATATTAAACTCTACATTTAATTCTGCTTATAAAGAAACATCTTCTCATTTCAGTTAGATTCCTATAAAGTCTTTATCCTGACATGAAGTAGATACACAAGAACAATTTTAGATCAAAATATTCCAGCTACTTTGAGGAAGTTGCATGACTTGTGAAATTATATTTAAATCGCGTTCTTTGAAATGACAACCATATAGGTAAATAGATAAATTTATCTATTTATTTTTTAATAAACTTCTGTTAAGGTTTCTTGAAATACTGGATTACTGTGTCAATGATTTACTTACATGGATATTGTTAATGTTTTCTTCTTAACACAATCATATTAAATTTTAATGACATGGATTGTAATATCTAACTGGTATCTGGAAGCTTGTGGATAGCCCAAAGGTTTTATACAAATTTATATGTATAAAGCTCTCAGTGATATACTTTGCCAGTAGATATTGTACCTTGAGTAGTCAGCTCTGCAAATCCCTTCTCACAAAAGATTAAAAACATCCTCCTATTACATCTAGAGACTTCTTTTTGTTATTCAAAGGCATGAATATATTTAGAAAAATGTATATGATTTTTAATGCCTTAAACCAGAAAGCTACCTTGATTCCCATTAAAAATTGGAATATTTAATGTTTTTGCTGCTTCTGTGGTGCTTTTTTGATATTGTGAAGAAGAACAAAAAAGATTTCTGAGAACATATAAAACAAAAAACTGTGTTTGAAGTATTATAATAAAACAACCTTCTTCTTTTAATGCTAAGTCCCTTTTTAATGAAGATCCTCTGGCAGCTCTTGAATGTATAACTAGTTTATATCATGGGATGAAGCTGTCTGTTCTGATGATTGACATGAGCCCACATTACAATGTGATTCTGAAAATTAGTCCATAGAGGTCCTTTTCAGGTACTACTCAGACTGAGAGCTGCCCTCCAACTACAGTAGAGCCTTTTTAACCCCGCTCATTGGTATTCTAATCTGGAAGTGCTGTCCTGCTTTTTAAATAACTCAGGCATTCAGGCTAGTACCCCCCTTGACACATTACTTAGCCAAAGGATTCAAATGAGATTCAAGAAACATGCAGTACAGCACAAAGGGATTGGAATATGCACAATTAATAATCACACAGTTAATTCATTTTTAATGCAAGGAGGTTTTCTGAAATTTCACATTCAAATTTGTAACACAAAGTAGTTGCTGTCTATTCCCATTATGCTGCCAAAATACTGTAATGATAAAAATTTCCTTATTTTTCTCTCTCTGTGAGTGTGTGGGTACACTCACACACACACGCTAAAGAAATAAACCTGAATAACACTTTGGTTGTGATGCAAACTGATAAAAGCCAGAGGGTTCAAAGTCAAAGATGGCTTAAGTCAACTGTGAGCAAAAAAAACCTAAGATCCATGGTATAAGTCAAAGGAGGCAGGTCATTTAGCTTTTGGTGTCAAATAGCCTAACTATTGCCATTGGTATCCAGACCAGAATATTGCTTAATCAGTTGTTTGCTTTCTTCACTCGTATTGTTGGTTGTTTTCTGTTGGTTCCTGCAGATATTTTCATGCGGATGATTCCAATGCCTCTTCCAAGTAAAGGTATACTTTTGTCTCAAGGGAAAATTCCACACCAACAATGAAGGAAATAATATTTTAGGCACTACTACACATGCAACTTAAAAATAACAACTTATGTTTTGCTAAGAAATTGTTTTGAATCTTTCGTTTTTACTGGATATCATTTTAGGGGCTCCTAGTGTTCCTCCTGTACTATATATGTTGTTTGGAATAAATAAATAAGCACCGAATACAGAAACTTTTAGGGAATAACAGTGATTCTGCATGCATGTGGCTGCTCAAGCCCTTCTAAAAAGCACTCCATAGATCACCAGCCATTTTCAGAGGGATCTGCCACATAAATACAGCGAGTGCACTTTATTATCAGTAGGAAGCTGACCTTTATCAACCGTTACCATGTTGAAGCATGATTCCCTACCCCTTCCTTTTGTGTGGCCCTCACTGTCCTCTGCTCAACTTATTCAGGCCTTCTGCTGGTAAATTTTACCCCATGAAGAGTGCCTGAAAAAAAACATGCTTAGCTCTTACTTAAACCCTATTTTAAAGACTTAAGTGATGCATAAGCTTTATGTTCTCACTGTACACGGTGATCAACTTCATTCTCAGTGAAGTTTTTATGTTTTACTAGGGTCTGCTTGAAGAGACTTGTGTAAAGGCTGCTTTTGCACGCCTATTTTTAAAAAGAAGGGTTGAACTATTTTCTTCCAGAACTAAATCTTCCTAATCACGCATGGTTTACAAAGCTGGGAGATCCATCTTAGTAGAAAAAGTTTTTAAACACACATTCCTAGAAGCACTGCTATCATTAGTGCTATGTTAGTTAGTACTACCTAAGGATCATACAAGAATGTGATCTTGGGCTAAACACTTGTTGAACATAAAATAGATTCTACCTAAAAGTAATCGTTGTTTTATATTGTTCGCTAGCATCTCACTGTTATTACGCATGTGGAGCAGAGGCAAGGGCAAGAGCTTATTCAATTAGAAAGGCACTTGCTAAACAGAATAGGAGGAGGACAGGTGATCTAAAAAGATGTGAGATAAGGACTACAAAATCAGGAACGTGGTAAAGGGACTTCAAGAAAAGAAGTGAATTTTAGCAGTTAGCGGCCAAATAGAATGAAGATGTCAAGCATGATTAAATAAAACTATATATTATAAAGGTTTTCTGGTTATCAACGATGGTACCTTTATTGAGGATTCATTTATGTATTTATTAACAATGCTCAATTCACCTGAGAAACAAGAGCTAATATTTCTATTTTGTAAGCATCCTTAGCCAGATAGGTTTCCTTGCTCGTTGCTCACTACATTTTTTTGTGCTTTATTGATGCATTAGTAATATGTCAAATTTGGTATACTTACAGTATACTATTATGGCTTGCAAAAATCTCATAAAGGCTTGTATATCGGTGCTACCTATAGGTAGTAGGCAATATTTCATTAACTATGGGATTTAAGTTTTTAATATTGCATGTTCGTAATTCTGGATATTTGCTGTGACGCTGAAGACAAAGTTGCACTTTGTTGTTACAATAAAATCAGCCTTATGGACTGCAAATCCTGATGTGATGGCAAAAAGATGCTTTGTTAAACCTTTGTTTTATTGTGTCTCTTTCCAGTTAGGATCACATTATTCTGTTCTTAGTGAGAAGAAGAGTTGCATCACTGCCAGGGCAAATTGTTCTGCTGCCTTCTCAAGGAATAAAAACAATCACACACACAAACACATGCACAAAGCTATGCTTTACAAGACACATGAAATAAAGTTAATCTTGGAAAGTCTGTGCTTTCCTAAAGGGAAAAAGACAAGTCAGGAGAGGTTGTGTGGTGCTATGAACCTCCCAGCATGGCTTGTTTGCCTCCCAGGTGGCTACAGTTGCAAGTCTGGTAAGAAGGAGCCAAGAGCACCCATGTAGGCTGCGGTGATCCAGCCAGACTCCCCAGCAGAAGCTGGCCAGGGCTGGGCCACTTCAGTGGTGAGCCTTCTTATGATGCCTCTGCATCATTCTCCTACCTGGAATTATTACTTACCACAAATGATCTTGATCCCTACATGCATCACAGAAAGTGAGTCCATGACTCAGTTTGCTCTGTGGTAGGCATTAAACTGCTGTACCTCTGGGAGGACAGAAGAACTCTGTAACTTAGATTCACTAGAGGAGAAATACCTGATTGCTGACTTCTACCCTAAAACATCCTTTTTCTGGTTCTGCATGGGAATTTTTTACTATATTGATGCAAGCTTGGGTGTGCATATATGTAAGGACGGAGGGAGAAGGATTCTAAAGTGTTTTTTTTTTTTTTTTCCTCTTGTTGAATAACCTGAGAAGACTCATAAACCTTGGCTTAGCGGGATAACACACAGGCAGACTGTCTGATTATGCTCTAAATGGTCTTTGTGGATTTAAGTTATAAATGCATTATAAATGTAACAGCTTTTCTGGTGTAAAAAATCAAGAAAGCAGATCAGGAGGCCATATGGTATATAATGGAAATGAAATAGGTTTTATTTTGCTGATGTGGAGGGTAGAAGTAAAGGAATTGTTTTGGTTAAAATAGACAGTATAACAGAAGGATGGAGTGGAAAGGCCAAGGACATCTACCTGTTTACTACGGTGTTAATTCCTTCAGTTGCTGTTGAGTACCAGCATCTGTGTGAAGCAGTTATTTTCTTAATATGCAGAAGATGGTGTAGTTGGATATTTCAGACCTTGGCATGACACTCACTTATCCTTTTCTTTAAATGGCTGAAGAATGATATAGCTTTCCCTAAAACATTGCATCTCTATGACTGAAACCTGTAACTTTAGCCAGAAGGAAATGCAGACCAGCCGCCATTCTAGAACAGGAGGGGCAGTTTTTTCCTGGCCCTCTACCAAGTTTTGGCTATAAAACCCATCAGCCAGCTGCATCTGTTCAGAGTCACTCTCCTGATGCCATTTTCCTCACTGGCTGCAAGGGACTCACTTGCTGTTGCTTATTTGGCAATGAGGTCTTGAGCACGTTTTGCCTGACAAGCATATGTATGATCAAAAAGGTCCCCCTCCTCCATGCTCATTTATGTTCACACTATAAATCTGCTTTCTGGCCTTAGAGCTGATCTCATCAGGAGTAAATCCAGACCATCACTTTCAGACAGTTATATTGAGAGTGTAACCCCGTGTGTGTATTAGCCTCTTTCTTTTGTGAAGCAAGGTTTAAACGCTACATCAACAGATTTAAATGGACAGTTATTGAAATCAGCAAGATACTCTTATGTGAGACATCCATAAATTTTCTGGAGAATAAGTTTCAACTGTGAAGCAGTTTTTTGAGACCTAGGTTGCTGGAGTAGAAAATATTTTTGTAAATGAACTACTATGTGTTCTTGACTGTGGCTGCTCCTTTTTTCATTTTATTTTATTTTTATTTTTATTTTTTATTTATTTATTTATTTATTTATTATTATTTTTTAAGGTGAAATAGCTACATCTCTAGGGTAGGCTGGGTTGGTCGCTTTGAAGCAGGTACAAAAAATTAAGAATAGATTCTCATTTTATTCCTTCTCATTAAATTATTGTGTACCTTAGCAAATACAGCTTGGCTGGTCAACATCCTGGTGCATCATTTATACATTTTGTCATTTCGATCAGTACATTTTAGCAAAATACAGTTTCTTCTTTCACTGAAGTAGACTCACAGCAGTTTCAAATGTATCTTTCTCATGGTGGGGGCTTTAATTCTTGAGTATTTACATCCCTCTTGCTCTCCTGTGCCTTTGGTTAAATAGAGACAGTAACTATGAGTCCCTCAGTGACTAAAATGCCAAACCACACACGACACCCTCTTTGCACTCCCTATTAAAATTTTACAGGTCAAAAATCCAAAACCCACTTAATAAAAATTGTTCTTCATTGTAAGTGACAAGAGAGAACAGGTCAATCTATGGAATAATGGTGCAGTAATTAGAACCTTTGTAGTTGATAAAGTGTGACTGTTAATCAATGTTTGGCTAATTAATCAATATTTTAATCATTAGACCTTTTAAATTTGTTTTAATGAGCATTTCCTCTAATTCCCTTGATCCTGTTGCTTCCAACACTTCTATTATCTCTATTAAACAGCAAAGTGTTCATATAACCAGAACATACAGTGGTTTTGTAGATTTTGTAGTTTATTGCTAAGATACATAAGAGTTTCTGAATGTGAGTGAATTTGAGTTCTTAAAAGTGTGTTCTGATGCCACATACCCTGTTTGTGTTTGCATAGGAACCCTGTGAGTCATTGAGATAATGTGCCTTGGAGGTTTAGCAGTGTACTCCCTCAATAAATTTTAATATTGTACTATTCCTACTTAAGGAAAAATGGAGATGGAATATATGCTACAGAGTGCCAGTTATTCATGCCTGGAAAGTCTCTGCTCTTCTCCATACTCACTGAGGACAATGTATTTCACAGAATCACAGAATCACAGAATTTAGATACTCTGTGAACTGCAACAGCTCCACCATTAGTAAAATGTGATTCTTCTCAGGGATTTGTCTGCTCTTTTCTTCTGTTATTTGGTGACCATCATTCCTGTATTTTTCATTCATATATATGTGATGTACAGCGGTTATTGCATTGGCAATCAGGAAATAAGGATCTGTCCTGATTTTAGCTTTGAATCTTATAGTAAATTGTAGAATACTTGGATTCTTCTCATACAGAGTATTCAGAGAAACATTTTAAGTCTTCTGTGCCCTTTTAGAAATCAAAATATGATTCCATTTACCTTAAAATATATAATTAAACTTCTAATGCTAATAACTCTCAGGAGTTTGCTTCACAGTGCAGTGTGCACAGGATAGATCACCTAGCAGTGATAGAGATTTTGCTAAAGGCTGCATGGGTTGGCCTGTTACATTGACATAGCTTTCTTCCTGGTCTTGTAAACGCTTGCTTTTATTCCTTTTCTGCTGTTTGTTGATCTTTCCCTCATCCTTGACTAGGTGTCAGCAAGAAACTGGGAAATTACTTGTTCCAGACATGTAGAAATCCACAGTTACAGATCTCAGGCTGATCCTCTGCTTTAGCTTAATCCGGAGGGTCTCTAAATCTTTCCTTGCAGGAAACGAGTGATTCATTTGCTCTACAAAAATATAAGTCTCTCCAACTAATGCTACATGCTCTGCTGCTTTAGTGGTTTTGTCTTCTGCAGACATGTGAGGATTTTGACATCTCTCCAGAACATTATTTCATTAGACTATTTTTCTTTCTTTAACTCCAAAATTTTCAACTGATTGGAGTTTTTAGATATTAATATTAGTAATATTTACTGAGTGTCAAAGTAATTCATAATATCCTGTCACACCTAGGGCTTGGATTATCATCTGTGATTTCTGGCTTTGCAATTCAATTCTGGAAGTGAATGCTCACATTTTAGAGACTGGCTCTACAGATTTTACTGTAGCAAAATTCCAGCTACATTTGCAGTGTGATTATGTGCTTCTGGAATGCTGAAGTGGGGTCTTGACATGTAGATAAAACAAAAGCTGTTGCTTGTAACAGCTACATGATTTATAAAGAAACTTCAGAAAGGCAATTTGCATTCTGCTTTCTAGTGTAATGAAAAATATTTCAGCATTCTGTTACCATCTCCTGAGTCTGTATCAAGTGGGAAAATCTCTCGGGTTTAACTCCAATGTTACTTTCTAGGCTTTGATAATCTGGCCTACTCCCACCAGCATCAAGTGTGGAGGGCCTGAATCTTACCAAAATGTCTCCACTTTGCCAAAGTTGGTGCAAAGTTCTGCTTGACTTTGTCCAGAGACTTGTTCCTCATAGGTTGATACAAAATCAGATGGGACCTGAAGATGTAATGCTTTTGGACAGGCAACCTGCTGTTCAAAGTCTGTATTGACAGGAATGCACAGGGAGGAAACTTGTTCTTGGATATTTTGTTTGAATGTTTCATTGTTCTATTTTCTGACCACAATGGAATCATTGCATCGAATCCTACAACTTTTTCTTAGAGTGAATCTTGTTTATTAAATTTTTAAGTCAGTACACTCTTGTCTCATTTACTGTACCTATGAAAGTAGAATTATAGAGAAGACAGACTATGAGGGAAAAACATATCTTGGACAAAATTACTACAAGGACTGGAATACAATTAAAATAATTCCTTGCCAAAAGGTTACTTTTGTTAAAAATACAATTATTTTTTGTATTGCGTTCACATAAATTTTGAAGAAGCTGTAGGTAAATTGTTATTTTTATGAGTATTTCACTTAGGAAACTTTTTAATTCATCATATTTTATTAGATGAATGGTAATGAACCAAAACCCATATCATTTATTTTTATTAATACCATAGTTTGAATCACAGTGATTTATAGAGCCAGATTGTAGCTGTGACTGTAATTACTCTGTTATTGTCAACTACACATTTTTCTTAAATAAGATGTTTTAACCACATGTAAACTTCATAAATATGGATACTTCTAATCATAAAGAGATATTTAATATTGCTAGCTTTTGTTGCAGTGGTTTAATATTGATACACAGGAGATCTCAATTCACCTGACTGTGTATTTTCCTGATTTGTGGGCTGAATAGTAGTTTTTGACTGTCAAGAATGCTTTCACTTTCCATATGTCTTATCAATATCAAAATCAATATGCTAAAGCAATACAATCTACAACATTTTTAATATATATTTTCTTTTCTTTCTGTTATTAACCATGCTCACTAGTGAGATAAAAATATATTGTGAGCAAATGATCAGTGAAGATGGGTGAAGTAACTTGCAGCAATATAGTAGATAAGTCCTAAATAAAAGTCTGAAAGAAGCTAACGAGAACAGTAGAAACTTAGTGAATTTAAGCATTAAATGTCATACAAACTTGAGTTATTTTTAAAAGTACAACTTTTAATAGCAGTTTTCTAATGGTAGTAGTCTTGAATTATGACTGTTTTTTATTTCACTGTCTTTTGCAAGCTTCATTTTCTCCATCTCCCTTCGTTTTCTCCATCTCTCCTTGATTGGACCTGAACAGTGTGTTAACATATAGGGCTCAAAATAGGGCATTGTTGAGCCAAGTATACCCTGAAGTAGAATTTGCTTCATTAATGAACACCCTCAGTGCCTAAAACTGGAAACAAATAAATAACAACAACAACAAAAATTAACTTTCTTTGAGTGCCCTAAGACACAGAAACACCTATTTCCAGTTTGACTTAAAATAATAATAATAATTCAAGCATGCTGCTCGTACGGAGATAAGTTTGTCATCTTTTCTTTTCCTTTTCCTCTTGGCAGCAGGCACTCACAATGTGTTCAGGATTCTCCTCAAGGAGGATGGTTGTCCACTGGTGCTATAACATTTCCAAGGTCTATAGCATTCTTCCAAAGAATATCTATGAAGGAAAGTTGAGAAGAAAGTCTAGTTATTTGGTTTTTTTTTTGTGTGATATATGATTTTTTTAAAAAAATATTTTTTTTTCCCTTTTAAACAGCCTAATTCTCCCTGTTTTTAAGCCTCACAATTGTGTTTGGGTTATCAAACCTTAGAAATGAGCAAATTTCTCTTCAAGCAATGAAGCCTTTTACTTCCATTGTTAGATTGTTGACCAGGAAATACCTGATCAAAGGCTTTGAGAACAAGTTCTAAAATAGCATGTTCTATGAAAAAAGTTTGGACTGTCTTCAACCTTTGTGTAAAGGTGATGAGGTGATGCCAGCTTCCTTTCCTATTTATCCATCCTTTCTTCTTATCCATGTCCCACTTTCCATGCTCTCATTCTTCAGAGTAGGAATAACATTAAAAGGTATATAAAAAAAAAAATTTGAATTCCTTAAAGTTTTTTTTTCAGGAAGGAAGAAAGAGTATTATGATAAGCCAGTTGAATGTTCAATCTGTCCACAGTGTCCAGCAATGAAAAAAAATCTCCAGTGAGACCTGGGCACTTTTTTCTCTGTGTCAGTATGCAGCATCAATGGCAGTAAAAAGGCCGACTCTTTGCACTTTGCTGAGCACATCAGTATTCTGCTGAGCACTGAGGCAGTGGACATAGAAGCTGTATCTTCTGTCCTGGTCCATGAAAGTCTAACAAGCAAATGAAATAAATAAATAAATAAATAAAAGTAGAATATTGTTTATTTCTGTGCTAGGATTCTTTTTTGTAGTGATGCTGACACCTGAAATTCAAGGCCCAGTTTTGCAGTGTGGTGAGTGCAGTCAGCTGAGAGTGCTCTGTGATGCTCAAGAGATGCTGAATGCCTTGCAGGATGGGATCCTTGGGAAGATTTGAGTGTGCTTTTGTGATCATTTGCCTTTGCTCTACAGAACTCTTAAGAGCAATTCTAAAGACAGATAACAGAATTCTTACAAAGTTCAAATGTAAATGTCTTCAGAATTATTATGTTCTCTAGAAGGGAGTAAACAAATAAACATAATAAGAACTGCAGGAATAATATTGCACTTATGTAGAGCTTTTCTTGAGTTTTACAGAGCTTTTCATCTCAGATTCTCAGGGGGCTTTAGAGATGGTACTTATCTAACCCTCCTAGCACCTTTGTAAAGGCAGCACTTAGGTATCACCCTCATAAGAAACGAGAAATGGAGGCACAAGAGATGTTAGGTGATTTTCTTCTGCTTCTCAACTGATCTGTGTAAAATAGGACCCAGGTTTTCTAAGTAGTAACATAAGAGAGATTACTGTAAATAAATGACATTTGAAAGGCCTTTTAAATACCACATAATCTGAATTTAATGACGGTCTTCTCATCTTATATTTGTGTTTTCTTTAGCACCAGAATTGTCTATTTTCCAAATGGTGAAAAAATATTTTGTATAATTACTGTTTGTTTTTTTGTTCCCTTTTTTTATTTTCTTGGAAATCTGTTGATTTATAAGTGGCAGTCTTAAACATGGTTGTTATTCTAGTTCACCTTTAATCATATCATAACCTAATGAATTATTAATTAATTTGTGTTATATTCATTGTTCTCTCTGGAAAATGGTCATCTACTGTATGATCTTATTCTTCTAGATTTTAATGACAAGATAAATACCAGTGATAGGAAAAAAGAGAGAAAACAGTTTGTTATCTTTTTTGTGCTGAAACAATGTTTATTAGCATTTTTGTTTTATAAAATAAAATACTTTTGCATTTTCCATTACTGTAAGACATAGAATTTACATGCATTATTTATTTCAAGGCCTTATCATCTTTGAGTAACTAGTACATATCATGTTTCACTGAAGCTTGTTGAAAGAAATGCACAATTCAAATCAGAACAGGTATGTCAGCATCTTTTTTATGTTCTTTTTTAACATCCCATGCCAGTTATAGTTGCCATTTTCTGAAACACGAGGGATGATCCTGTAATCTGCAAGCACTGGTCCTAAGAAAATATTTGAATTTATGCTTATGTCATTTTGCTCTTTGGACAGTGCTTCAGGAAGTAAACATGTCCTATTCTTCTAATACATGATTTTGTAGGATAAATGTTCCTTGAGCTAATGTGTTGTCGGTCTGAGAGAAGTTATATTAAGCCCAGCCATTTTAGTGTATGCAATATTCAGTCATTTCAATTATTATTCATTTGATTCTCTGTTACTTAAAAAATATAATTGTGAGAAATGCTGCTATTACTTTTGTGTTGTTGGGAAAATATTATTAAGACTTTTTATGGGAGAGATGCAAAAGTGGATTTATCTGAAAGTACTTACTAAATGCAAGTCTTACAACATGTAAAAGTGTTATGTTTGGATTATTTACTGTAGTATTTCATGTCTTTTATTCTGAATCTCTGTTGCCTTGTGAAGACCATATTTTCAAATGTCTGAGAGGCATAATCTTAGCGTAATGTAAGATATTATGCTTTTTGACAAAACTAAATGGGAAATAAAAAGATACTTGAGCAACTTCTTATGGAGAAAGACTTTGGGGGTCCTTGTGGATGGAAAGCTTGACAAGAGCCAACAGTGTGCACTTGCAGCCTAGAAAGTGAGCAGTATCCTGAGCTGCATCAAAAGAGGGATTGCCAACAGAGGGAGGAATGTTTGTTCCCCTCTATTCTGCCCCCATAAGACCCCATCTGAAGTACTGCATCCAGACCTTGGGATCCAAACACGAGAAAGCCATAGAGCTGTTGGAGTCTCCAGGGAGACTTCATTGTGGCCGTCTGGTACATAAAGAGAGCTTTTAAACAGGAGGGAGACAACTTTTTATGTGGTCTGATAGTGATAGAACAAGGGGAATGGTTTTAAACTAAAAGAGGGGAGAGTTAGATTAGATAGTAGGAGGAAATTTTTTACTCAGAGGGAGGCACTGGAGTAGGCTGCCCAGAGAAGTGGTGGATAAGATCATCTAGTCCAACTCCCCTGAAATGAACAGGGATGCTTACAGGTCCATGAGGTTGCTCAGAGCCTGGTCCAGCCTGGCCTCAAATGTCTCCAGGAACAGGGCATCCATCACCTCTCTGGGCAACCTGTTACAGTGCTTTACTGTCCTTACTCTAAACAAATTTCTTCTGATATCCAAACTAAATCTCCATTATTGAAGGTGTTCAAGATTAGGTTGAATGGGGCCCTGAGCAGCTTGATATAGCGGGTGGCAATCCTGCTCCTGGCAGGAGGGGTCAAAACTAGATGATCTTTATGGTCTCTTCCAACCTAAGCTATTCTATGCCTCTGTGATATGATTCTATGATCTTCTGAAAGAGAGCAGTTTCTCATATATATTCTGGAAGTTATGACATGGAAGATAAATTTAAAAATTAAAAAGAGTCAGGTTTCAGTGCAGTTCACGTAAAGGTCTTCTGATAGAAGGTTTAAAGTTCTAGATACTAAGTTGAAAATGCTGAAACCTACAAGAGGTTTTAAGAACAAGTTTCATTTGAGAAGAGTTGTTGAATTGAACTTAGAAAAAGAACTGGATCTAGATACAGAACCAGTAATTTATAGAGTATTTAGAAGTAACATTTTTCTCATTTGTAAAGTGTGTATATACAATGAATAACTTGAACTCATAGCCTATTTCAGTACGTTAACAGTTACTTAGACTTAGAAGTCACAAAAGGGAAACTGATGTTTCCATCAAAATAAAAACTGTTATGTCCAGTCAGCTAGGAGTGTTTCAGATGAACCAGCCTAGGACCTGCTGTTAGGTGCTGTTAGGTCAACACAAAGCTCCCCATGTGAAGCAGAGCTGAAGCGTTCAGATAGCTTCACAAATAGGTTTTGTGCTACTTGCACCAAACAAACAAGTTGTAATCTAGCTCAAATATTTCTTCAGGAACAGTATAGACATATTCTGAATCACAGGAAGTTTTAAACTATGGCAGTACAAGCCATATGGGACTCTTTGATGAAATCTGATGGATCATTTCACACATGGTCATGCTGAGTTTAATGTTAAAATAAAAGACTCAAACAATCTCTTTAATATAATCATTTATAAATAAAAGTTTACAAAATCATGAACAGACTGGTTAAGCATAGTTCCTGTGACATTAGATTTTGAAATATTAACATTTTCCTTTCAGTGATTTTTGTATTTACTTTTAATTGCATGACAGTTTGTCAGGAGGGAATAGGCACTGCTGAGTGCTCCCGACATGTTGAGGGAAATAGTGATATATCGACAGGGAGTCTGCAGGCTCTTTTATCAAAATCACTGCCAGGTGCTGATGTAGGCCTGAATCAAATGCAAACACTAGTCAATTATCTAGCATTTTGAGCATTCAAATATCAAACTAGAGGATTCCACAAACATTAAATTTGGTCTTACAGAAATGTAAATAAACTTGCAAAAGTTGTTCATCAAAGATTGTTGAAGAAGAAACTAAGCTATTTGCAGAAAGGAAAAATATTGTTTCAGATCAAAAACTGACGACCAGGTTTTTGTCCTTGAAAAATTGTGAAGTTGTGCCTCAGATTTCTCTGTTAAATCTAATGTATCTTATTAATGAGCCAGAAAAATTACCAGATGGATTGAGTAAAATAAAGACACATGAAATAAATAAAGTAAAATTTTTTACATAATACAAAATTCTGTTGTCAGTTGGTTTAAGAAATATATTTGTAGAGAAACGTGCTAGAGAGAAAAACTAAAATGAGAACAATAGACATCAGTGTAATGTGTTGCTTATAAACAAAACATACTCCTTAGTAAGGGCAGGTAAAAGAATATTCATACACATTCTAATTGACCTTATCAATGCCAGAGTGCATTATCAGGAGAGTATTTCCAGTGTGCTGCTGCAGTCAAAAGCAAACTATCTTATTAGGAAGTATGTAGAACTTAGAGTAATATCAAATAAGTCAGAAATTCATGCGTAATAATGTACTGTCTCATTTGGGTTACTATGTTCAGGTGTGGTTCTTCAGGCCTTGATATCAATAACAGACAGAACAGAGAATCTACAGAGGTACACGATTCAAAGTTTAGTTAAAACACTTCTTACAGGGAAAGAGAGAAAAACTTGTTGACTGAGCCCAAAAGAGAAATAGGGTAAGGTGCAAAAAAAGTTTGTACTGATAACTATGCTTTTAAGTACGTCCCTTTTAAATCATCCTTTATGTTGTATACATTTTTTGGAGGGTATTGTGTGTTAGTAGGAAGGGATTATTTGATTAAAATCAATGATGGAAAAATTAAAAGGGGAGAAAATATCTGTAAAAAAAGCAGAATATAAGTGAATTTCATTGCCATTACTAAGTAAGGAATATTCTTTACATGTACAACAGTTTATAATAGGAGGGAAGACAACTGGAACAAAGACTTTAGGACTTAAAACACAGAATTTATAGATTGGTTTTTGGAGGAATTTTCCCAGAATGTCAGATTTATGCATTTCACATGTAGAGCATATGTAGGAGGTGTGACAGTGGATGAAAATGTGCTCCAGTAGGAAACAGTGGTACAAAGATAGTGAAGGATCTAGAGGGGAAGATGTATGAGGAGCAGCTGAGATCCCTGCGTTTGTTCAGCCCAGGGCAGAGGAGGCTGAGGGGAGGCCTCATGGCAGCTGCAGCTCTTACAGGGAGTGGAGGGGCAGCGCTGAACTCTTTCTGGTGACAGCAACAGTACCCGATGGAACAGCATGGAGCTGTATCAGGGTAGAGTTAGGCTGGGTGTCAGAAGAAGGTTCTTAACCAGAAGGTGGTGATCAGGCACTGCTCAGCCTGGGTGAGGCTTTTGGACACAAATATTGTGTATTTGGACTGTGATATAGTTCAGAATGTGGTTCACAGAGTGAAAGAAAGGAAAAAGTGGGAGAAAAAAGTGGAAAAAAGGGAAATTTTAAAAATAAAGTAACATGTTATGCTGTGGATATTTCAAAACTTCCTCATCATCACAGTTGGTCATGTCAGTGAATCATGAAAGTCATGCATACACACATCATTATCTTATCTTTATATTTCTAACATTCTCCTGACCAGCTACAGTAGTTGGCATTGCCTGTTTTAAAACAGCAATGAAGTTCTTCTGAAATTGTGTCACAACTCTCTAGTAAGGCAATGTCTAAGAGTCAAGGGAATATTCCCTCAGGCCCTGGGACCTGTCCTGAAAGATGAAAAACTGGCTCAGGCATCAGATTGCTTTCTTTCTTCTGCATCTGAACGGACACACACATTACAAATCAGCAACAATTTAGGATAATGCAAGGAGAAGTTTGCACAAAATCTTCTTCTTTCCAATAACTCCTCTACCTGATTTTGTGTATGTTGCCTATGAGTATTATTACAGGATTTGTTTTAAAGTAGTGTTTCCTTTCTGAGAGTATAGGTTACCTGAGTTCAGCTTGTATGTGGAATTAGAACAATTGACATTCATTACTTTGACTCTTTTTTTTCTCACTGATTTCGTCCCTATTCCTTCAGATTGTCAAACAAAAATAAACAACGTCACTCAAATAAAAAACAAACAAAAAATACCCACAAACCAAATTCCAACAAAATTGAAACCACACCAACTGCCTAAAAATCACCAGCAACTAAAAACCTAAAAAAAGAAATCCTGTATTTTGTGATCAGCATCTATCCCATTAAGAGCTGTGAGAAAAAGGAAATATTATTGTTTATATTTAAGGTATTTGGAGTTCCTTGGTTAGTGAAAGGCTGAGAAATATCCTCTGGAGTACATCTATCTTAGTTAGATATACATATTCAAGAAATGAATACTGGGCTAGATCCCCAGCGTGAAGTCAAAAGAGCATTGTTAATGTAGGCTAGGTAAGGATTTGGCACAGACAAATACACGAGTATACAAGTGCCACAGCTCACCGGGTGTTGTTACAAAAAGTCTGTCTCTTGCTGGCATTGACTTTCAAAAACAAGCTGTGCTTAGCACCTCTGAGTTTATAAAGATCACACAGCAACCTACATGCTATCAAAGCTTCAGGAACAAATAAATAAGCGGCTTATCTCTCAAGGTCTTTCCCCCTGATTTTATTATAAGTGACAATAGGACCAAAGTTGTAAAGCAGCAGCAGATCTTCAACTCAAATATGTGCTGTGGGTTTTTTCACTTTGTCTGAATCTGCTGTTGGATGATTTTCTTCAACAAATTATAATATTAGGTTTTTTTTAGATGTGTCAGAGCTTTGAAATTAACCCTCACTTTTGTTCTACAATAAGCATGCAGCATTTTTCACACATCTGCTTCAGGAGAAATGAACCTCCATTGGCACACACACGTGGTTTAAAAAAGAAATGTCAGTTTTATGGAACTCTATCTTTGTGCTGCAGTCTTTGCAGAGCTGTCTGTGTCTACATAGAGAATTCAGGGAAGATCCATTGTATTTTAACCTTTGAAGTAGATATCCTGAATGACTGAAAACCAAGTAATTTCACTACTCCCTTGAGAACTGTAATGAAAACCTTAAGGCAAGGATTTGCCCGCTGTCTGAGGTAGGAGTGTAAAATTTCACATAGCAAAGGTGACAACAAAATAAGATTTCTTAACTACTTTTCTACTGTCGTTCTTCATCAGCTGTGAAACAATAACAATCATACTTTTCCACTAATTCTCTCACTCCAGCAAAATCCATCTGTGAAACTGATGGGGATGACTGAGCAGAAACAACAGGCAGCCAGGCCTTTTCAGCGGGAGGGAATCGTTATAAATATGAATCACATGAACTAATATAAGCAAAAGGACTACTTTGCCCTAGGATTTAATTCAGCCTCCACTACCCAGTGTCAGAGTCCCCTCTTTCAGCAGCCAGCCCTTCAAGAGCTCTTTCACTTTGTGTGCAGTGAGTAGGCTGTGCTTTTGTTTCCTGCCACGCAATGCTGGATAGCCCTAAAGTACAGTCAGCAAAGGCACAGGCTTGAATAGATTGTGACGGAAAAACTGATTCAATTTTTTTTTTTTTTTTGCCTGTTTAATTCATTTGTGTTCTGTGTCCAAAAGTCAGACAGGGCTGTATTTAAGCTACTAGTGATGTGTTTAGGCTATGATTAAGCATAAACTCCCATGCCTTTATCATTTTTCTTTTGGTTTCCTGCTGACCTATGTTATCATTATTCTCCGAACACAAGCATATCTGGGAGCTTTCCCTGGTGGCTGTCCCTGCCACTGCAGCATCCATTGCAGGGCTTTGGTGTGAGGTCTTGCAGGAGCCCCACTGACAGGCTGATCCCCTCTCCTCTCTGCAGCACATAACCAAACGGTGCATAGCACACACAGACTGCATGCCACAAATTTCCTCCTGCCATGTCATCATTCATTAGTATCTGGAATCACTGCCGCTGGCTTCTGCAAATGAATGCAAGAGCCCTTGGTAAGTTAAAGTAAACAAAGACCCTTGCTGGCTTCCAGATGGACTTCCCACCTGAGGAGGGAAGGAATATGTTACTACCTCAATCAGAGAAGAGATGGCTGCTGTTACTCACCTGAATTAGATCACTTATTGTCCTATCCCTGGTTGTGGCAAACTGTACATATGTTCTCCAGATGGCAGATTCCCATAGTTATTATTCTGGAGGCTGCACGAACATGAGGAGCCTGAAGAATTTGTCAGCCTGTATCCACTCTTTACCCTCAAATCTACTCATGTGTTAACTAAAATACAGTAGCACAGAGTGGTACCTAATGATTTGAAATATGGTAGCCCAGCAGTAATAATGTGTTATTAGTCACATTGCCAAACATTTTTTTATTGAGTATCTCAGAGAGGACAAAATCATTCCCAAACGAAAACCACTCCATCACTGATAGCTTGGCTGCCTCACCAAAATACAGAGTTAACAAGCATTTTCTTTCTTCCACAGTCACTCCACACCTTATTGATCTATATATCCTTGACACATTTTTCAATGTTAAAATATATTCTATGATATCACAAAGTGTTAAGCTTATCTGAAATTACAGATTCAAGAAAAATTAACAAAGTCTCAAGTTCTAAGATGAAACCTATGTATGACCATATGAGTTGATTCTGGTCATAGTAGAGTTTTATATCTTCACTGCTGACTTTGATGATGAGACAAAACAGCCTCAGAAAATCTGGGGAGGTAACTGTGAAGGGTGGGCATAGCCCTTGCAGCAGAGATTCAGTTCAGCCAGACTGATGGCCTTGGAGACTGGACTAATAGAAACCTCGAAACCTTCAACAAGGGCAAATGCAAAGCTCTAGGGTGATGCAGTGCTGTGTTGGTACAAACTAGAAGCGTACTGAATGCATTAGAGCTCTGGGAGTATGGTGGATGGCAGATGTGTGCACTCGTAAATAATACAAAGTACACACATGGCTAAAATGTTGTGTTACCAGCAGATGAACTGAGATTATCTTCCTCCTTTACCTGGAACAGATTGGTCATCACCTGGAATATCAGGTACAATTTTGGGTTGCCCTTATACAAGGAGGATGTTGAGAAAGTAGAAACAGCCCTGTGGAGGACTCCCAAGGACAGAAGGGCTGTTGTGCTTGAACTAAGAGCAGAGATAGAGAAGACTGGCTTTGTTGAGACCAGCAAAAAGAAGCTAGCAGCACCCTGCAACTGGGAAGAGATTAGAGAGCAGAGCCATACTCTTCTCAGTCACAACAGATAGTTAAAGAAAATATACTAGATCATATCACAGTGATTGGACCCTGTTATCTGGACAAGCTGGGGAATTTCCTTTTTGAAGGTTTTCAAAACTTTCAAAGCTTGTTCTGGGCTGGCTGATATGTCTATCTGGGACAGGAGGTTGGACTAAATGATCGTCTATGATCCTTCTCTGCAACTGTGGTTTTTTGTTTGTTTGTTTGTTGTAAATCACAGCTATTTAACTTGTTTGAGAATATTTCCTATACATATCCTGTGAACGTTGTCTTATGTAAGGCTTCGGGTTCTTCTTCATACTCTCAAGCAGTGTCACGTGGCAAACAAACCTAAACACTTTTGTCATAACAAAGCTAAGGGAGAAACTGATCTGTAGACTTAGATCATTGTCTGAAAAAAATCAATCTATGGATAAAACCTCTTAAGTCATCATTTTTGTCTTGTGGATACATTTCTGTCCCTTGAATATGGTAGTTTACACCAGTGTCAGCACTGTTGTCTTTGTTTCTTGTAGGAAACCTGCTGCCTGCCTTGGTAGTTCTCAGTGAAAAAAACATTCCCTATGCTAACACTTAGCTATTTGAATGTGTAGCTAAAATGTTGAAAGATTTCACAATATTGTAAAGAGTGCCACAAAGTTATTTAAAGTTATGGAGGAGTTTCTCACTGAAGCAGATTAAAACTCATTGAGAGATTAAAAAACTCAAAAAACAGTTGTTCAGTTTCTTCCACAGCTATGACCCAAACACTGGAACTTTTAGTGTTTCCAGTTGTATATCTTTTGCCTTTAGAAGTTCTTTGAGTGCAATTTTAAAGCTGTCTGATGTTTTCTTTTGCTGTGCCAACTGTTGAAAAGTAGTCTGGCCT
This sequence comes from Tragopan temminckii, assembly GCA_028571105.1. Taxonomy (NCBI): domain Eukaryota; kingdom Metazoa; phylum Chordata; class Aves; order Galliformes; family Phasianidae; genus Tragopan; species Tragopan temminckii. Next base: position 18,893,936 of record JAOWBP010003503.1, read on the forward strand.
CATAAACATGCCAGTACAAATGAAAGAGTGCTAAAGTGTTAGTCCCATGGGATCTCACAATAAAAGGGATGGAAAACTCATCCTTGAGGTCCAGCAATCAGAGAACGTGCAACCACATGGACTTTTATAGCTCTGACTACTTGCAGTGATTTTACTATATCCTTAACTTTTGATGCAGAGATATTAAAGCAACCTTGTACAGGTGTGAAAATACCTCACTTTCCTGAAAGGTAATAAATATCGTGTTAATCAGTGGTCAGTTTCTTTGTGATATGGCAGAGCCGCACTGTTATGACAAATGGCTTTAAACAAGTTCAGTGCTATAATTATGGAAAAGGTTACATTGTTCTACAATTATCCTTTTAATCAATCTTGCAGGGTAATCATCCTGCCGAAAAATCTGTTTCTCAATACCAGTTTCATTATCTAGGTGATTCTCATCACTAATCATTAGAGTGTGATTCACTATATTCTTAACAACTCCTGTTTTAACTTTAAATGGGTGATTAGACTCAATATACAGGATATTACCTGCACTATCGTCTTGATAATACATTCTCCTTTCCAACTGTCAGACCATCTCTCCACTAATAATGTAAAAAAGCTTTTCTTATTAAGATTCTTTTCCATAGTAAATCATATTCAAATGAACATTACTAATTAAAGAGAAGGAGTGAGTACAGTTCTTTCCCTGATGCTTCATCTTTCCAAACATTGCATGGGAAAGCACAGGGTGAAACCAGGACCCTCCAGGCTGTCCTGTAAGGTGAGCATAGCTGAAGTAAATAGTATAAAGGTAGTGGTTTCTCTTGGGTTTTGAGCTTTCTTAGACCTTCCAACGTAAGAAGGTTTTGTGTAGAAATAGGACTGTGTTTTCTTCTGTTGTGAGGGTTGCCAAAATGTAAAGAGCTGGCACAAGTCTTTGTTCAGGATTTGAGGCTTCTGTGGAGACTTGTTGAATGTATTACTTACTGGTACAGATTATTCATCCTCTTCGGCTTGATATCTGTAAAATTTCTACCATGCTCTTTGACCTCTTTGTTTATGAAAGCTTTGGTATTAGTGTTAAGTAAGAGTAAGAAAATTATTTATTTTTTTAAAGAATGCCTTTACATTTTGCATTTAATACTGAAGTACCTGCCATCTCAGCATGCCAAATAAATGCTGCCTAGGCTTCCACTGGACCCCACCTAGTGATGCAGAAAGTGGTTGCAAATTTCTGCCTAAAAGCAAGTCTCAATTTCTTAGGAAGGTAGGCCTCTTTCCAATTTAAAAGATGACATATCTAAATTTGCACATAAACATGAGTAAAAACTATTTATGGCAAGCTTTTTGGTGTTTTGTTTTTTAAGAAATTGAGGTTCTTTCTCAAGAGGAAAGTCACTAGAATTACAGGATTTGATTACATAGCTTAATTGTTAAGTTCGTATTTTCTTATAAACCCTCCAGTTCTGACTGTTACACATAGAGAAGATTCAGTCCTATCCAGAGCCTGTTTAACTCTGACCGTGACAAGGTCCCTGTTGTGAGGGTAAACTGACTTTGGAGATGATTGCTTCTTGACACCTTGCCTGCCACTTTTGTGTGTAGATTTATGTACTATACATTTTCATTGAGCATTTAACCCTGAATCTTTATACGAGCCTACCATAAAGCACATGCCTATCATCCAGGAAATGCTTGGCAACAGTTTTCCTAGACAGTAGTCATTTAAACGTGAAGATGAATTAATCGTACTGAATTTCTAATATCCTTGGATAATAATTTCTGCCAGCTGTAAAACAAAATTTAATTAATCTGTGGTATTTTCATATTCATTTGAAATACTTCATTAGTATGTTTAGATTTTTCTCTTCATTGTTGTTTTTTCTTTGTATTTTTTATTGTTGATTTTTTTTTGCCTTTTGTTTTTGCTCCTATCACGGTGATCTACAGAATGGAAATGTGAAAAATAATCATGTCAGAAATGATTTAATCAAATAACTCTTACAGCTGTTGATTGGCAGAAGCTCTGCCAATATACTTACTACCTGTGAGAATAAACAATGAGTGTATGTTTTCATTTACGGCAGGGCTCTGCCCAGTTGCTACTAAAACAGACAAAGGTCTGTGGAAAGAGAAAAAAACCGACTCTGTCACAATGACTTATACAAGCTTAAGCAGCAGACTTCCTAAACCAAGACTTATCACTTCAGGGTTATTTCCATGTGACCTGTGGAGGATGCCCATGAATAGCAGGAGAAGACATGCCGTTTTCTCTGCTGTAGGGCTGAGCCTCTCTGTACAAGACTAGAAGGCAGTCCTGGGTGTTGTGAAGTAATCATTAAGTTACACGCTTGTCATTTCTTGTACATTCACTCAGAACTAATGCACATCACTTTTTCCAATTATAATCATTCCACCATTTAACAAGCACAAAAGGCCTTAGATTCCAATTTGCCACTGATGCTTCACTCTCACTTGCTTATTTCTTGGCATTTAGGTCAGGCTAGGTTGTGCACAGCTCCAATAATGGGGTATATTCACCCTTCATACAGCAAACGTACAAATGATGAAGGCTACAACAGCTGGTCTCACAATGTGGGAGCGGATCATTTCCACTGCTATGGTAATTTCACTATTCATAGGTTTTCTTCCAGTTATTGTAAATACATTTTATTTTGGGGTTTCTTAATGCTGAAGCCAAACAGAAAGCACATGATGATATAGAGAATACTGTCCTCGACACACTTTCTTGCTTGCTAAATCAAAGTTTCTCTAGTAAGCTTGTCACATTTCATTTAGCTTCTCAAATCTTCCCACAGTTAAAAGCAAACAAAAAGCCCCCAAACAAAACAAGAGGCTGAAAAAAACCAACAAAAACAAACTACTAAATCACAGCTGGTGAAATCTCTAGTCTTTTATCTTAGTTAGCTTCTCACTAATGACAAATAACTGTGATGTTGAATCAGCCAAGCGACATGTTGATAAACAAGCTTTGGTTACATATTAGCCAAGAATTAGAAGAGTCTAGCACAAATGTAAAATACATTTTTCCTTCTTTCTACTGAGTATCACCTTGTTCTGCTAGAATGTTTTACAAATTCTGAGCT
>JAOWBP010003503.1:18897127-18920421 GCA_028571105.1 Tragopan temminckii
CGGCTGATATTCAGACTGGTACTGCAGTTGTAAAGGTGTAAATCTGGTAGGCCTTAGAAGATAGGTAAGCTATTGGAAAACATACTCGTCTCTTAAATTCGCCTCTTTCAAATGTAGAATCCAAGGACTTGTGAATCCTTCTGTAAGTATTAATCATTATCTGATAGATTCTTTCATTACCTGAGTTAATGTAGATATGAATGAGAAATTATGATGGTAATCTTTAATAGTACATAATAGTAAAGTTTCATTAGCCCCAGATTTCATCTATATCCAGAAAAAGCAAAAAAGAAGCTGTACAGGGTTTTGTGTTTTCTCTTTATTTTCATATTCTCTCAGTTCAAATTAAATTAATTAGATTAGAGATTATATTAGAATTGAAAGTAAATTCCCTCATTTTATACATTTCTAACATAGAAATAGACATAGAATTACATAGAATTCTCCATTGTAAATGCTTCTGTGTTGTTCCAAGATTGGGCTTCTTTAAAACATGTAAACAGCTATTTGTAGTCAATACAGCTAGGCTCCTGGCACTGCTTCTACGCTAGTCTAAGAATCTGATTGTTGTTGGCTTTAGTTGCATCTTGATTAAAGATATCTCCAGATTTAATTATAAATAATTACAGGTGTTTAACTGAAAGGAAATCGGTTCTCTTCACTCTTGCACTATATGTAAATCTATAAAATCCAAAAATCCTTAAGCTAGTTAATTTAGAATACTAGTGGAATAGAAAGCAGCTAGGGCAGGGTGTCGTGTCTTGGACTCAGGTCTAAGCAGTTGCCAAAACAAGGAGTGGAAAAGAAGTTTCCTAGATGCATAAGCAATATGCTTACATAGCATAATTTAAGTGCAGGAAGATAAATTTAATGTTAACAGGCTTCTGAGAAAGATAGATTGCATGATTATTTCATTTCTGTTGTCTTGCTAACAGAGAGATGTTTGTCTTTGCACTAGGTTTTAAGTATTCTGTTGCTAATAATAAGAGCACAAAAGTGCCGTGTAAGGACAGGGAGAAATGCTCTCAGGAGGGAAGAAGGACACGAGGCCAGCTTTGAAGATTTGGTTCTCCAATGCTGCAACTAGGCACAGTGCCAAACATCCAAATAATATCCAGAGTATCGCATGAAAGAGTGACAATAGGTTTGTAATCCAACATTAGCTAATGACATATTGAATTAAAGCAATTCATGTTTTTAGTAAGTATGATATGGAGATGCTTCCTTTGAAGTTGAAGAGATTTTGTGTTTTGATATAGGAAAATCTGATGAGTTACTTAGGGAAAGGAAAGCACAAGCATTTGTTTTAACATGTGGTGTCCGTCATCATATGATAGTATGGATGTTTGCACTTCTTTGGTGTGACTGTGTATCATGGATATTTGGGTCTCGAGGCTCTCTCACTAAGACATATCTGTTTATTTGATCCTCCTCGATAGTTCAAACTGTTGTAATGCCTTTGTAACACAATTCTTGTGGAGTTTTAGCGGGAATGTGGTATAGTGCCTCTTTAAGAACTGATGTTGAGTCAGCAGTAATGCTCATAAAGACTGCTCATAGGTAAGCCACTCCAGGATATAGTAATGAAAATGAACACGCATTTAACACTGGAAAGTAAAATTGTATTTAATTTACAATTAATATACTGTTCTAGTTATATGGAGTAAAACCAATATTTGGTATGTACTGGAGCATATTCTTCTGAGGACCTAGGAATCCCCTACGTGGCGTATATTGCAAGTATTACTGATATTACATCCCAGGGTGTTACAGGGAAATGGTGTATCAGTGCCTTTATGCTTGCAATTTGTTATTCTCAATCTATGATTGCTTTGTGCTGAAATGGTGCCACCTGTGCCAATACACTAAGTAGGTCTTCTAGGTTTTGGAATGAGATGAAAAATATCCTGATCAGGAATCAGTAGGAGAATGTGTTGTAAATACTTTACAGTGGATATAACCTACAGAGGCTTGATGCTGATATGAGTGGTTAGAGAGATCATACAGTGTAATTGTACTAGAGAGTATTTTCTACTCTAATTACAATGGGAAAATTGCTTTTGAAAGTAATTTGCAATATCTTGTGGAAACTTCTCTGTGCTTTTCAGGATAAGCGATGTGGGTGTTAATTTTCTCATCTTGGTGAAAACTGGAGAAAATGTACCAATAGATTCTTGCAAGTAACGTCTCTGGCAAAGAATGTGCAATTAAATGTATAGAACTAAAAGATATTCAAGCTGATTGAAACATTGCTATTGTGTAACAGTACTGAAATTCTGATGGCTTTGTATTACTTTCTTACTGAAAAGAAAAAAAGACACCTTTATTAAGTACTTTTTCCAGTTTTTCTTATGTTCTGCTTATGGTATTGAAGTTAGGAGCTAAGAGTTAGTAGCATCAACAGAAAGGCCAATAAATTAGATTTCTTGTGCAAATCCTCAATCCTTCAGATTGTAATTGGGAGTTTGTCTTAAAATTGGTGCTCCTGCCCTACCTTCCAGGATGACTGAAGTTATCAGGCCTGCCTATTTCCTTTCAGTCAGCTATAAGGTTTTTTAAGGAGGGAGATGGTAGTCTTCAGATTCATCCCAAAAGAATCTCTGTATTACTGCAGGGAGAACTGAATTCCAAAAGCTTAAAATAGCTCTGAATCCAGGAAAACAAAGTTTTTTCCTATGTGTGGCATAGTATGCATTTGTAACAAAAAAGGTGTTTATTTTTCTCGTCCTAAACAGAATTCATTGAAAGATACTCTGTATGTTCTGCCTGTGAGAGCTTGAACTGAGAACTTTAATTGGTTTGTAGGAGTTTTTATTATTATTTTATCTTTGTTCATTATTTTTTGCTCAGTCTCTGTGGATGTTCTGTATTTTCATCATCAAATAACTTACTGGCTATTTTTGTCAAACAAGAACCCTGAAACCATCATGTTGGAGTGCTGAGACTATCTGCCCATTCTGTCAACAGGATGAAAGTGAATCTCAAGCTTTTTTAATTACAAGGATAACATGTTCGCTCATCTAATAATGAAGATGGTTAGCAATTTTAAATTTTAATAATCAATTACTGAAAGTAATTCTCCATTAAACCACAAGAGAGCCATTAAATCTCAAAAGATGGAACATGCTGTATGTAACAGTAGCAAAATTTCTATTTTTAAATATCATTAGGGAATATCTGATTTTCATTTCACTGCTTTTCTTTTACCTTTTTCCTCATGCAGACCATCTCATTTTCAGCAGGAAGACAGCACATGATCTTATAAATAATAAAAGAAAACCCTTGCAAGACTTGATCCAATGTGTAAAATATGTGCTAAGAATCTAATTTGTTTCAATCCAGCTTATTTTGACTGAATAATAAGGAAAGTGACTAATTAATATCTTAATACTCTGAGGGCTGGGTGGCACGTTGGGTTTGATACACTCTCCTTTCACCTCGAGAGACCCAAGTTCAGATTTTTTTGATAGCACAGGTGCTGAATAGAGTTTGGTGGTTTCTCTCTTGTTGGTGGTATAAATGCCATTGGAAACCACCACAAAATTCAGCACAGTTGGCAGCTTCAGTTATAAAGCATGCTGAGAATTGGAAAGCAGGAATGCTACAGTTCTGAGAAAGGTTGGTGTGCAGATGCCTCTCATTGACAAGCAAGTTGGCATGTGTAAATTGATGGTTGCTTCCAGCAGAAGTAAAATAACCCCAAAGTATTTGAGGGGGAAGGAAGAAAAATATTAGGCTTGCCTTGGGTACAAAATAGCTTTTTTTCTTTCTTTCCAAGGTATTTAAAATTGAAAGCCATATAAGTGATTTGAATTGGTTTGGTAATGGTATTAGACTAAGTTTAAAAATATATATTCTGAAGGTACACAACTATAAAACATAGTAGCTGCATTACTTGAGCAACTCTGTATGGGGAAGATGCTGAAGTGTCAGTACCATTTTAAATGAAAATAAATCTTTAGAATTATAAGCTGATAAAGCAATAGGAATCATTTTGAATTAATTTTTCTTAGTTGTTTCTGTTACCTGGGAGCCACTGGTACTATAGAGCAAAAATCTGTCCAGCACATCACAGTACATACTAGCACTTGCATAATCCAGTATGACTCGTTGGAACCCATCATTGAGTTATCCTGTCCCAGCATGCCCAGTGGCCCAAGAGTAGACCCACATACAGCTGAAGAACTCTTAACATGAGCTGGCATTTGTTCACTGCATTCAGAGAAGTGGAATTTCATGACATCAGTGGAAAGTTTAACTGTGAACTAGTGAACTAAGGTACCTTAGGAGCCAAAGATTTGTTGGAAATAAGATGGAACAAGGCTTAAAATTTTTCTTTACTCACTACTGATGTGTGGAGAATTCAGTGTTCTGCATAAAACTCTGATCTACAGATTGAGAGAAAGAATTGTCTTAATGTGGGGCTTTGGGGAATTAGACTTAAGGCATTGGATATATCTTGCTCTAGTCTTGCATCTTCTTGATCTGGAAACAATGGCAAAAAACTGCCTGGTACTCTACAACTTCTTTTTTCAGTACTTCATGTTACAGATATAAATTGACTCTTGGTGAAGTTTCCTCAAATGTGAAGGCTTAAGTAAGGCAATAACAGTAAGTTTTTCAGGTTTTGGTAAGGAGTAAAATATCTTCAAACTCTGTTAAGATGTGTAAGAAAACTGAAAAAAAATTGTCAGAAATAGAAGCCCAAAAAAAAAAAAAAAAACCAACCTGCCTTAAAGTTAAATACAGGTTGAGAACAATTGCTCTCAGCTTAACTTAATTATGTTAATTAATTAGGCAATTTGAAAGAAAAGGTGATTGGACCAGTGGAGCAAAGGGGAAGTATTAACAAGAAGAGGGGTGACAAGCTCACTAACCTTTGTGGCAGAGAGGAAGACACAGACAATTATCATTTGTGGAATATTAAGGCAACGTTTGGGGGTAGAAGTTTGGTGAGTAAACCCATCCATGCCACAAAATCATTGTTACATTGTCTTTACAGATGTCACTGTGTAGCTATGAATGGTAGTTCATGTCTTGTCCCTTATTTCTCAGCTACTTCTTACTGTCAGGGTTTTGAAGTTAGATGAAAAATATTTTGAAAAATACTCTGTAGTAATAATTTGCTCTTTTCATCAGTTCCATGTTCACATTCTAGTTCACAGCAGTTGGGAACCAGATAGCTGCAACCACAAATAGCTTTATATGAGGCACAAAATATTTTGTATTTAAGTCATAGCAAAGAATTGCCAGCTTCCATCTTAACTGATGATTAGTCTGCTTCCATTTCAGAAAGAATGTAGAATGTTTGTTAGGGTATTTACTTTCAGTGATGGATTTTGCTTTAGACTTAAATGGTTCAAAGGCTAAAAGCAGAACATAAAGTTATGAATAAGTTTTCTTTTGAGGTATGCTTACATGTTGCAATGGCAGGAACACAAGAAATACCTATCTAGTATGCAGATGAGCAGAAACACCATGAATTTTAGTGCAGTTGTACATCAGTAGGTGTTGCCCAACCCTTGGTAGTACAATCTCAACATCTCATTTCAAATTGGTTGTGCAGGCTGCATTCTGACTGCCTGCAGGAGGGAATGATTCGATGATTATTTGTCAATGTCTGTTTTGGCCAAGCTAATCAGTTGCCCAAGACTGCGCATGAAATATGTTACAGTGGGTTTTCTCTCAGGTCATAGGTAAGCAGTGAATATTCAGTTTAATTGTAGGTAAATGCATTTAACTTGTTCCTATCAGCAAAACAGGAACGCTTTTTTATTTAGGTGTGATGAGAAAGTCTTCTGGTATGAAGAAATAAACTTTTCTATTCAGCTTTTCCTATTGTGTTTGGAGAGATGGGGATTATATTTTGTGTAATAAACCTGACAATTGTAGATTAAATATATGACTAAATTTCCTCAGAAAGTAGAAGATCCATCTTCAAGAACCTATAAATTATCTAGCTGCTGCTGGAGTTTGGGGGATACCAAGCACTTTGGTGCATGACAGCTGACTCTTTACTCACCTCTCTTGGTGTGAATGAGAGGCCGTGACTTGCGGAATGACTTGGAAATGATGATGTTGTCATCTTTGGTGTAAAGAAGATGAGAGCCGATTGTGGTGGCAAACTGCATCATAGCTCCAATGCTTTGGGCAGTTCTGGCATGATAAGTCCCTAGCTGCTGGTCTACACAACTGTAGTGGCCTTAATGGTCTCAGTGCAATGGCGTGTGTCTGCTCAGTTACGTGTTCTTTCAATTTGTTAAATAGAGACTTGAACAACTTCCTCTGCCCCCAGCTGAATGGCTCTGACGATTAAAAATAAATTACTACCAGTACTATCTGCTGCCTTCCTCTTCTTCCACCACAGTATTTGCTTAAGTGTTGCAGCATTCTGTCTTTCTCCCTCTGTCCTTGTATGCCCCCTACTCCCCACAAAGATTCTGTATTTAATAAATTTGTTCCTTGCTTCTTTTTCAGTCTGTCATGAAGGCATATAAAATTTCTAGGATGTCAGAGTAAAACAGAAACAAACTGCAGAAGTTTATTCTTTTTGTCCTAATGAGCGTTGCTTGTTAGTTTAGATGTTGGGTTTTTAAGTCTTAGAATTAAATTTAACTAGAATTACCCTTTTGGTAGCTCAATACTTCTTCTGTGCATGTTTGTGTAATGCACTTCAGGTCTTTCAGACAAATTGCAAATTCAAGGTCATGACTGCCTATTGTCATTAAAACCTTCATGGTATCCTTTTAGTGAGAGGAGGAACGTTAATACAAATGACTGGCCAAATTCCAGCTTCAGTAATTACATCCTGCCTTCTTAAAAATCTCTATGCTGCTTTCAGGTTCCAAAAACTCTTCCTGGTGGTCCTGAGTGCTGTTCAGACCTTCAGCATTGTCTGGGCTGGTGCCAGCACAGACCTGGCTACTCACTGGTTCCTTGACTTTCTGGTGACCTGTGCATCCCCTTGTGCCGAACACTTGTGTGCACACAAGTAGCTTAAAGAAGTTCTAGGTAACTTACAGCAGAAATTTGAATTTCATGTAGTGTAGTGGAAATGTTAAGTCAGGGCTTAAAATAGTGATTGAGCACCTGATGGGAGGGCAGGGCCAACCTAGGGGAACTCAGGTGCATTCCATGCACCTGAATGATTGGAAGGGGAGGAGCCAGGATCTACCCCTTTCCAGACCTCATTTAAGGGTTGGCAGTGGAGGTAAGGGTATCTTGCTGGAGATTCTTACCTACCTGAGGCCTTGTGGAGGTAAGCAGCTTCTTTCCTTTATTTCTGTGGCTGTTGTATTTGAGCAAATTCTCACTCGCTGAACCCTAGAATCATGCTTCTCTGCTGTTGTTGCTGTGCTTTCCATCATGTTACAAGTAGATGTGAAGTGCTTTCATCGTGATAGAATCTATGTGGACTTTTACTATTGGTCTAGTCTCCTTTCTCTTTCTCTTCTTTTTTTTGATAGCCAGAAAAGGAATAAGAGAAATCTAACACTGTTACTTGGTATGCATCTTCCACTCCTTGGTTGCGTATGCAACCATCAAATGTAATCACATCAAATGTCATTCTTGCCTTGCTGCTGAATTTATCAATGATGGAATAGAAATTGTAGTTCTTTGGTGCTTCTCACCACTGAATTTCCTTCTACCACCCTGCTACTATTTAGTATACAAGTATTTTGGTTAGGTGTTCTTTAAGGAAAGTGTAAAGTGTAAGGGAATTGCTCCATTTCTTTCAGTTTTGCATTTGTAGTCAGGCCTATCTAAACAAAAGGAAGCTTAATTTATATATTGAATCTGTTTTGGCCTATGAAGCTAATATTTGACACTGAAACAATTGTACAAGAATATATCTATGTAGCTCTCTTGAGCAGAGAGGTGGGGAGAGTCCACACGGTGTTCTGTGACATACCAAGGGGAGTGCAGTTCATCTGAAGAACTTGATAAATGTTTCAGAACTTCTCTAACCTGGTTGGTCTAGTTTGTTTTGCCGCTTTGCTAATGAATTCCCTGTACGCTGTAGCCTTATAAATAAAACCATGCTACACCATGAACTGAAACTAGCTCTTTGCTTATAATCACAGACTACACTGACAATTGAAAGTAATGCACCAGGAATAATCTCAGAGTTTGTACCTCATGCATAAAATCACTGGAATCTACTGAAATGTTTGATGACTGCATCTATTTCACCATATTAATAAATAAATAATCCAATTTAAACAGAACAGGAACAACAGAAACACCAAAACCTTCTTGAATTCTGCACTGTTGTTGTTGTGATTATTGGACGTACCTGCCAGTTTTCAACATAGTCATGGGAAGATATAACTTCTCATTTCTGTGACTGCAGTATTGTTACAGTAAAACTTGCAAAACACACCACCACAATCTCTGGAAATGCAACTTTAGCATAGTATTCTGTTCAATAATTAAATACAAAATGCAAGGGGTTTCCTTCTTGACTTTTAAATCATACTTTTGCCGCATCCAAAATGAAACACAACTGCTGGATTCTAATAAAAGTAGCATGACTAGGCAAGGTAATTTCCTCCTGCATTAATCTTAAAGAACTTAAGAGTCATCAGAGTTCTATTTTGCTGGTTCTGGCTTAAATGGTTGAGTTTAACAACACATCGATCCCCCCAGTGCAAGTTTTAATTTCAAAGAAATGCTCCCTTTGCAATTGTTCCTGTATGAAGAAAAAACAATCTTTGTTGTTCAGAAACTCACTATACCTTAAAGAGCAATCTGTGTACTTGATGTCTGTTCTTTTGCTAAAAGAAGTTTAATTTTAACAGCAGGTGCTCTGGACAGCATTTCTTTATGCTCTGAGACTTGCTGAGTGGAGAATGGATGAGTAGCTGTCAGGGAGCAGGTAGCAAGTAACCTCAACCCCAGTCTTGTTGTGCAACAGATCACTCATAAGTACTTTTTTTCTCCTTAGTGATGCTGTCTAGCTCAGAGACTTAAGAAATTAAACATCCTTTTAATCTGCTTTGCAAATCTACCATTATTCTCTTCTGAGATCTGTACTGCAGGAGAACACTGGTATGGGAAAGGCCTCAGTTAAATTTCCTGAATTTAAGGGAAGCTGCTGAATGACATTTCTCCATCTCCTTTCTCCACATTAGAGAGGATATGACTTTATTAATCTGTGCAGCAATTGGAAAAATTAAGGCAAGGTAGGACTACCAGGCAATCCTTGTTTGCTTCTGTAATCCTAACATGGGTAAATACGTATCCTACTCAGAACAGAGAGTGTGACAACCCTGATGCATGACTGTAGGCATCTTATAGCTTGGCATTTGGAGATCTAGGTAATGGAAAGCACAAGTAAGAATGAATTACTGTAACAGCAATTACTCTTTCATTTAAACAATAGAATTTTTTAAATGAAATCTCACTAGAAGTGAGATCTTTGTAACTACTTAAATAGAATAATACCTTCACAATTTAGACTTCTCAATCTCTGAATTGGATTACCTGATGTCAGGAAGTAATATTTGAACCAAGCAGCTAAACATAATTAAGTTTTACTTTTGTTGCTAAGTAGCAGGTACCTAATTTCATATTTATGTTTAACTTCCAGTGATTTTTGGCTGACATTGATGCAGAAGTACTCAGTATTTTGGGGATAGTCTAAAATTGCTCTTGCTGAGATTTATGTTACTCTTTATTCTTGCCCAAGCGACTTGGGTGGCTGGTGCTGCCTGTGTGGCAGGTACCTCTGTGATAACACAGAGCTATTTATCATGACAAGGAAGGGGGTAAAAACTTACACAGATCTCATTCCTTGGAGAAGCTTTCTATCCCCCCCCCCCCCCCGCCTTGAAGAGAGGGATGCCCTCTTCATGCTTGTATTAATGGGTTAGTCTGCTCCAGTTCTTTCAGGTGTTGCACTTTATCAGTCTTGGATATCCTTGCTCACCTGGTACTTTCAGCTGGATACTGGCAGCCTGTTTATTCTGTTTAGTTTCTCTTAGGATGATGTAAGGCAAACTTTGCTTGTTCAGTATAGTCTCTTCATGTGGTAATGTGGGGCTGGTTTTGCAAGCAACAATTAGCCTTGTATTTTTTGCCTGGATTCTCTGCTGTGTTATATGTGCTTGGCTTTTTCTTTTTAAATTGGAGGCAGCAGAATTATTAGGAGAAAGACGGAAAGAAAGTTCTTCATGGTCCACCAAATAATATTTGTAGGCTTTATCTCCCATTAGAACTGACTGTTCTGGGATCAGGAAATCCAAGGCACAAATGTTGCTAAACTTGGAGAGAGATGTGAAAAATAACAAGATGGGATATTAGTCAGAAGAGACAGGCAAAGGAGAATGTTGTTCCCCTCTGATAAATGAGAAGGGAGAACTGGATTCAACAGAAGTGGAGAAAGCTGAGATACTCAATGAGTTCTTTACCTTGATGTTCACTGTCAGTCAGGCTTCCCACACCTCTTGTGTCCCTGAACCTCTAGATGGAAGCTGGGGGGGGGGAAGTCCCTCCTACTGTAAGAGAGGAGAAAGTCTGATTTTGCCCCATGAGGCTGCATGTGCACAAGTCAACGGGTCAAGATGACATGAGTTCCAGGGTCCTGAAGGAACTGACTGACAAAGCTACTCTCCATCATACTGGAAAAGTCATGGCTGTCAGATGAAGCCCCTGGTGACTGGAAAAAGAGAAAAATCACTACTACTTACAAGAAAGGGAAAAATAAAGATCAGGGGAAATACAGGCCTCATCTGGATGTGGCACTGTTGGAATGGGTCCGCAAGAGGGCCATGGATGATCAGAGGGCTGGAGCACCTCTCTTATGAAGAAAGGTTGAGGGAGCTGGGCTTCTTTTTTTTGAAGAACAAAAGGCTTCAGAGAGATCTCATTGCAGCCTTCCAGTACTTGAAGGGAGCTTATAAGCAGGTGGGAGGACTGACTTTTAATAGTCTGATAGTGATAGGTAAGGTGGAAGGCCTTTAAATAAAAGATGGGAGATTTAGGTTAGTTATTAGGCAGAATTTTTTTGCTCAGAGTGGTGAGGCACTGAGCAGGTTGCTCAGAGATGCTGTGGATGCCCCATTCTTCCTGGAAATGTTCAAGACCAGTTGGATAGAGCGCTGGGCAGCATGACTTAGTGAATGGCAGCCCTACCCATGGCAGGGGAGTTTGATCTAGGCAATCTTTATGGTCCCTTCACACTTAAGTCTTTCTATGATTTACCAACTGTCTGGACCTGACACACTGGTAATTCTTCCTTCAAAATTTTCCCTCTGGCTTCTCTTTCCATTCTAACAGCAGCAGATTTTGCCTCTGCTGGCCTCTAACATCCATAGCAATTGGAGCTGCTAATTTTTGAATAACTGCAATAAGTCATCAGTGAATATTCTCAGACAACTCTGAAATATGCATATTAGGTGATTAAATTTGCAGTAAGTGTCGCTCTGTTATGCTAATGTTAAACATGCAACCCTTTCACTGTCCTTCTGTATTAAGCCTTTTCTAAACTGATGTGTCAATAATAGATTTTTTCCAGCTGGTCTAGATCAACAGCTATTTTTTGAGCTGTAATGTAAAAAAATATATACACTCACCTTGCTTATGCTCTATGCAAGCAAAATGTAGCATCTATCTATAAAAGTCATGCTACTGTGTTTGGTTTTTTGCATTCTAGCTTCAGAAATTACTTACTTAGAACTGTATAGTACATATATAAAGACATGCTTGTATTGCTTCTATTTCAGGCCTTTTGAATCTGTCAAACTGCAAGACCAACACATTTTTAACATTGAAAAGAGTCTTATTTATTAAGATAATACCTTTTACCCAGAAAATCTAGTAATTGCAGCTTGTTCAACTAAACAAGTTCAGCATTCTTATTTGTGTAATCATGCATAAGACGTTTAAAATCAATCAGCTTCAAAACGAATATTGCTGCAGAGCCAATTTCTTCTGACAAATCAACAGATTTGACTTGGAGAGTGAAACATCTCTGCAAAATGACTAAGTTTCACTTTTCATAGTTTACAGCACAAGTTCCGGATTCACTTAAACTGGATCAGTGACAAGGTGACAACATGCAGTTGTGATGTCTTTCTAAGGGTGAGAAATTCAACGTAGTAGATTTGTGTGTAGAAAGGTACACTATGCCCTGCACTTTCAATGTTAATATAAAAATGGTTATGTGCAGAAAAAACTGTCTCTAAGGAAAAGCTCTTTATGAAGACACAGTTTGCTTTGTTGTACTTACTCAGTATGCAGAGGAAGAATTTTGTTTCTCTCCTTCACCTATCAGCTAGAATACAAGAAAACTGAAATGTGGTGTGGTGGTGATTGTTTAAATACTGCTCTTACTAGTTTTGCCCAACCTCACAAGATGAGCTTACAAGGAAAGTGTACTGCAAGTGCTATAGAATTTTATTGATTATAAAACAAAATTGCTTTTCTTGTTGCTCTGTTTTTTGTTATTGGCTTGCTTTGAAGTATGCTGAAAATTCCCATGATATAAAACCTCACTTCCAAAGGTTCCTAAAGGAAGCCCTATAACGTAACAATTAATGTTAAGTTGATTGTTTGCAGGAGATTCAAGGAAATGTTTAAAATACTTCCAAACCTTCTGTAAAGCTTATAGTTAGTTTTGTGTTTGGACCTGGACATACAGATGCTCCTAGGGGTCGCTATACAACAGTGATGTCACTGTTATGTGATTATGTATCAATACTTGATATTTTGGCGCTTCATTAGCAAGATGAAACTTTTACTTAGGCTTCTCTGATTGAGATAGATATACTGATAACAGTAATGAGCAGATTTACTGGTCTGTTTTATGCAAATACACTGATTAGGCAACCGTACAAAATAGCCAATAAGAAATCATGATTATGATCGATATATGAAACACTGCATTAATTTTTCAGAGCCTCAACCTGCATGCGATATTTATAATCCTAAGTTATCTCTTGGTATTTGATCTTGAGGGCTGTTTCTTTGCAAAAATGAACAAAAAACAAACAAACAAACAAAAATAAAATTAATAATAAAAATTAATAAAAAATAAAATTAATAATAATAAAAAATAAAATAACACCAAAAGAGAAGGTATTGTTTTCCTGAAAGGAATTTTTGTTGACTGATATCAAGGGTTCAGCAGAAGAAGCATCAGTCAGATTGGTGGAGACCCAAATTTGTACCAGGTTCAGATCTGTACTGCCTTCCCAGGGAGAGGTCCTGCTATCCTGCAGTGTACCTATGTTGCTCTCCTCTTCTTCCTCTGTTGCAGTAAAGATGTGTTGGCCTGGAGGCAACAAGCCAGGACTCCTGAGAGGGCCACTCAACTAGGAACAGAAAATCCCTGCTGTGTCTGATCCAGTGACTATTTAGGCATCTTCTCAATTAACTCCTTTATACAAACTGTATGGAATCTAGTTCATAAAAACAGCATTCCAAAGGGACACATGAATACAGAGTTGCTGAGTGATCAAGAATAAGATGCTTCTGAGCTTATTTAGAACCTGAACAGGTGAGCAAGTCTCCTTAGACTAGAGACTGTTATGAAAAAATATCTGAACTAGAGACAAAAATACAGAAAGTATATTAGCATTATGACTTGCCTGTGCTATTTGTTGCTTCTCAAGAAAGCAAGTATAAGCTGTTTCTGGTACCTGAGATGCCTTGGGAACCTTACAGGCTACTGGTTTAGGTGTAGGCTGTGTCAAGAATTAGATACTTCATGCTGCATTAGACAGTCTAAACTATTCAGTGGTATCTTTACATATTCTTGTGGTCAGAAGATGTATTTGGGGAAGCCTGCCCCTTTCTGAAGTGGCAGCTGAAGTCCTGACAAAATGCTCAGAATTGCTATAGAAATATATGATACAGATGAATTCCATTCCTGCGCACAGTTTTGGACACCTATGTTATTATGCAAGCAATTAGATGATATACCCAATTCCACAGAAGCTTATAGAGCTTTTTTTCTTTTCTACGTGATTTGACATTAGTGAAAGGGAAAGCATGGACTGTGGTTTCTGGCAGATGGCTGAGCTGCTCTCTGGGGCAGTTGAAGGTGTATGGATTTGAACCTCCTCAGACAGCAGAGGAACTCAATACCTTCCCACGAGTTAATAGCGCACTTCAGCATCCCCTCAGCAGCGCCCACTGGGAGAGTCTGTGCTGCTCTACAGATGCTCGCTGTGGTGCGACTTGCAGTCTTCCTCACTGGTCGTCTAAACTCAGGTCTTTCTGGATTGACTGTGAACATAAGTTTTTGTCTGAGGGGACATCCCTTAGAGAACCCTGCTGAAGACCTCGATCCAACCTGCAGTCGGAATGTGGCCACATGCACCTGGGTGTCAGCAAGCGTGTGGAGTGTTGTCCTGCGTTGCGTGGACAGTTAAAATGCCCTGACTTTGGTTTCATGCACACATATAATATTGTTTTACCTACGTGGGTTATACACAAATCGGCCACTCGTCTTTCTAATGATCCATGCTTAGTTTATGCTGCAGTCTTTCTGCACAGAGAATGCAGGTTCTCCTTCTTCAATACCTTTGTGTAACAGAACTGTAAGGTAGTCTGAAGTTCAGTTCATAGAGCAAAAAGTTATTTACGACATAGTGTTGTTCTTGTGGGCTTTGCTCCAAACGACTCATCTCTTTGGAGCACAGTCAATTCTCTGCTACATGTCCAGAAAGGACTTCACATGCTGGGCACTCCTATGTCCCTGGCATTTGGGTGCTGTTTTGATATTGAATGTTATAATATTGTAGTTTCATTTGCAGTGAGTGTGGGGGGACTTGTATTGTAGATTTATGGTAAACGTAACTTTAAAAACTTAATTCTAAGAAATGTAAACTTTTTATTATGGTTTTGCACTGCAGTGGCATTCACAAAAACAGATTTTCTCAAGATGAAATCATATAAACTAAAATCATACAGTTTGTATATATTCCGAGGATGACCTCCTCTGTTTATTTATTGTTAAATCCAAGGTGGAATTATGATAAAGCATGCTACGACTGTCTTTGTTTTTAAGTTCCCTAATACTATATGAACCACTTACTCAGGCAATAACTATAAATACATAGTGGCAGACAAGCAGTACAAATGAGCTCAAAGCTATATAAATGAGAAGGAAAGAGACTTTTGCACTGGTTAAAATGGAAAAAGGAACATTTTCCTGTGATATCAAAATACAACTTGATTGAATATATGCGCAGACGTACAAGCACATACAATTACTGCTTAAGCTTATGAAAATGTAGCTCTTAATATCTGTTCTAACCTCCATTAGGAATATTATAGAGCTGCAGTCTGCATCTATATTGGTTATTTAACAGTGATAGTGCATACTGTAATTGATCTAGATAAAGATGTTAGCATAAAGGATGGCAGATGTGCTTAAACCTTATGTCCCTATGTAGTCATATTGGCCAATGATGACTTAATTTTTCCATAAGATAAAATGTGCAGCACCACACTGTAGCTTGGTGCATCTATTAAAAGCAAAAGGAAAATTCCTGTGCATCTTTAAACTGACAGAATTATTATCAAAGCATATAGATAATTAAGTGTTGAAACTGAGAACCATCTCAGAGCGAAGAATTCTGCTGATTTTGTGTGTGTGATTGTTTACAGATTTCGTTCTCCATTTGCTCCCAAAGAATACACTTAAACACTCAATCAATGAATAACCTACAGCAGTTTGTTGTAGATTCAATAATGGGGAATGGTGCATTGTACCAGGATAGTCAGATATACCCATAGGGAGTGTCAGTGGTCAAAATGCTTCCATTGCCAGAAGGTAGTCTGAAAATGGTCTAGAAATTCAATACAGCATTGACCCTACATTGTATACATGATCTGCAGTCAGTTTCTCAAGCTTACTTGAAGTTTAAAAGACAGCCATTTTAATTCTGTCGTTCAAAATATATTAAAAAAATGTATTCTGAATTAAAACTATTTTTCCTTTTTTTTAAATCGTAAATTTAAGAGATTTTTTTCCTTCTTTCTATGCATGCACCTTCCTATTGTTTTATTTTACCACAAGCAGATATTATGACATGTTTCTGAAAATACACTCTTAGAACATTTATTCCCCCCTACACATTGTCAGATATCTCTACCTCGTCTGTCTCTGACACTAAATGTTTTTTGAAATGCATAGTGATGCCAAATTACAGGCAATACAGATATTGCTAGACTTGCTGAAAAGCTTTTGCTCCTTTTGATATGAAAAGGTGTCTTAAAATATCAACTTCACAATTTTGTCCATTAATAATGTAGAAGCTTGCTTCAATTCAAAATATTTGAATAAATGTCTGAATGCAGTTTTAAAAGATAAATTGAAATTACGTTATACTTCTTCACCAGTTTACTAGAGCACACAGAATTAAAGATGTTGTCTATTTGGTACCATAAAACTAAAACTGTTTCCATCTATGCATATTTTTATTCTGTTGTTTTTATTTATGTTGTTATTGTTTTATTTTTGTTTTTAGGGTAGGCAATTCGGAATAATCCTGCCTGATAACGTACTTACTGCCAATGCCCAAGTACATCCAATGCTGCAACTTCTTGGACAAAACAGAAACTTCCTGCTGACTAATGTCTCCGCTTTTCCCCAGCCTGCTGAATGCTCTGAGTAAGTCAGACATCTTTCTTCTGTAGCATGATTCTTGTTTTCTAAATTGCCGATAAACATCTTGCTAAACTAAAGCAAAATTGTATATTGCATCGCCCTGCACTTCGGATTGATGCATTTTAAAGTGTGAGTAACAACTAAATGCTTATCAAAACGGTCAATAGGCTAAGTGCCTGGAGTTATACATATGACAATAAAGTGACATTACACCATGTGCGATTTTTTTAATGGAAAAATTTGTATGGTGTTGCTGGTTTTCTGAAAAGAGAGCACAGCTTCAGATTTTGTTTACTATGGGAAAGTCCAATTGTTTTATTACAATAGCTAACGTAAATTTATTGGTTTGATTCAAATACTAGCAAAGACCTTTATTCTTAGAATTTTTTTTTGTTATAATGAAATATTTCAACTGTATCCTATTTAGCAGATGCAAATGTTTCCTAAAAGCAAGGAAGCAGAATAACCTTTCAGCTTTTTCTGAAGCTTAGAAGTGTTTTGTTTTGCCAGCTGTCTATGGAAGTTCAGTGCATAAAAGGTTAGGAGCCTGACTTTTTTTCTGTCTTGTATATCTTTGAAAAATTGGTTTATGGCGAGTCATACATCATGTAGCTAAGACATATGGGAATAGTTAAAGATTAAGGTAAATAGACAAATTGAACTGCTTTAAATCATTTTTCCCTGTTTCACTTTTATGAAAGAGCTTATGAACAAAAGTTGACATTAAGCAATCACAATAGGCTATTCTATATATTTTAGACAGTGGTAAAGACTTTAGTGTCAGAAAGTGTTGCATCACTGATACTTACATCAATTTGATTGGTGTCCAAGTTTTAAAAATGTTACTTTGTCAAGTCATAACCTTTTCTGAGTCTTTCATTTGTCATTGTTTTGATGATTATATCTTAGGGGAAAAAAAAAAAGAAAAATGTTCTCTGCATCAGGAATCATATCATAGTTCATAAGGCTTATCAGTTGCCTTGATGAAATTAGCACTCTTGTCTTTCTCATGTAATATCATTGCTTAGACGTTTTGATGTAAATAAGTACTTTTTTTTAAAACAGAAAGATTAGCAATTTCACTCAAGGAAAGTAGGCTAGAAAATGTACCTTCATGACATGTGAGAATATATTCTGGCTTGTAAAGGTATAAATGAGAAGATTTTCGTCAGAGGCACCGTACTTTCTGACTGTTATTGTTAATAGCATCTGTATTGTTGGGAGCTTCAAGACCAAAAAAAAAAAAAAGGTGTGAGGTGACAAAGTAAAGTAATTCGGAGTTTGAACTTAATATAAGCAGACACATATTTTTGTTCTTGTCTTAGCTGTACATGCATGCTCTGTGAACACCAAACGTTAAGTAAGAATGGATCTGTTTTGCTTGTTTGTGTGCCTTGAGCGTTTGGAATGAATTTGAGAAATGAGAAATAATAGGAGTTACTACCAAAAATGCCATATGTGATTTAAAGTGTTATTTCCTTTACTTTGTGATTTCAGAGGAATTATTTGCGTTGTCATTTTGAAGGGCTTGGAGGTGGGGTTGATGTTCATGATGTTTTAAAGATGAATTTGCTATTGACTAAATACTTCTGTGAATAGAAATCTTTATGGGGAGAAATAACCAAGCTCTGAGTAGGAATTTTATTCGTATGCTCGGAGGCAGCTTAGCCAAGCAGTCCTAAGCAGAGTAAAACACTGGGCTCTTCCAAAATGGAGGCCAAATAAAGTGATGCTTGTGGTGTGTAACATGACTACATAGCTATGTGAAGCTTTTCTTCTTTACGATATTTGTTTCTTGTTGGACTGTAGGAAGATCACTGCCATTTGTAGACCTTACATTTTTGTATAGTACTTGTCTCATAACCAATTGTTAATCACTTTTGGTTTTGTTCTGTGCAGCAATACTACGTATGCCAGTAGTTACTCTGATCACTTTACAAATAAGTGGTTTATGTCAGTCTGTCTGTAAACAAAAAGTTCTCAGTGACTACATGTTACAAATGGTCATTTGGTTTCCAATATAGATGGTGGATTAAAAAAAAAGGATTTAAACTGAAAATGTTTTCTATAGCAAGTAAATAATATTGCTTTCTAGCTGTTTTTAATGGGGCACTTATTGCTTTGAATTAGGGGAGGTTTCAGCTGTTTTTGTAAAAAGCAGGCTCAAATTATTTTCAGTGCTGTGGGCATCCGTGCAGCCTTTAGTCTCTATGGCAGGAAAATGTTTGTTTCCTGTAATCTGTTGCTATTTTTCCTGTTTATCACATCAGCTCAGAATAAGGCAACAGAACAGAGCCTAAAATACCCAGGTAACACTTTAAGCAGTTAAATTCCCTAAAAAGATGGAGAAATGTCTCTCTACCAATGTAATTTTCAAAAGAATCTTTAGAGATTAAATTTCTACATTAACCTTGATTATTTTGAACTACATGCCTACACGTTTAAAGTAAAAGAGATACATTAGCATGATTTTCTGGTAAGTCAACTTCTTTCTCCCTTTTTTCTTATATTGGCTGTGTAGAATGTCGGCAAGTTTAGCTTGACATACAAATTAGCTGGGCTCTGGCAAGTGAGCTTTGCCTCTTCAATCACAAGAGGGAGCTGTTGGAGCTAAAACTGCCGAAATGGGCGCTTACACATCGCCGTTTTAATCAATACTGCTCCGTTCTAAATATTTAATGAAATACATTAACAATTATTAGTTTCCCCCATCACACCCTATGACTACCACTGACATACATTTTCCAAGAGAGGTATGAAAACAATAATTAAAGTGAATAAGCCTATACATTGGTGGTAATATACTTGGCGTGCGTGTGAGAACAACAGCCAATCTTTTCTCCTTGTTGGTGACAAGCTTAAATCTGCTTCAAAGAAAACAGTCTTGTCAAGCAGTGAAACGTAACTTTCATTATAAAAAACCTTTGTTACTCGTTTATGTTGTTTTGTATCAAAAGTCTGTGGGTCCAACTTTTCTCGTGGCTCTGGTAAGGAATTGAGTACACACATGAATGTCATATGGTGAAGAATGTCAGTTTATATGAAAATTGAAGAATTATCTGTTTTCCCCCTGCAGTTATGCACAAAGGCATCATTGTCAGTTGCCTTTCTTAGACCTTCCCTGCAGGCATGATCAGACTCAAGCAGACAGCTATTTTCCTTTAATTTTCCACAGCAAGCCAGTAATGCTTATGATTATTGTGAAGTCAGGAAAAGTTTAGTTTCATCAAGTGACATGTAGTGTTGCAATTAGTTACTTAAGCACTCCTTATAAAATTTTCTACTACGGTATCTAGCTTGTCAGATGCAGCTAAATATTAGCATCTTGTATTAAACAGGAGGGTAAAAACTCCTAGTAGAAAGCACAGCTGACAGCTCTCAACATGAGCTGAATGATCACTCACAATTGTAATCGATTCTGTAAGTACTGAACACAAACCCCCAGGCAATTGAGGAAAATAGGATGATGAAGGACTGCAAACTAATACGTTACACATCTTCATTGATTAGTCATTGATTAACCATTATTTTCCTGAATGACAAACAGCTAGTGGTAAAGTAACTGAAGCTGATGATTTATTTACATGTTAGACAGAAGATGACTTCTTTATTCAGCTGATCATGAGCTAATGCAAAATCAGAAGACAGCATCAGTTTAAGAATAAAAGCAGGTTTATAATTTATTAAAACAAACAAACCTAATGTTCCTAATTTCAAAATAATTTTACTGGGAAGAAATTTAACTGGGCTTTCAAGCAATGCATGAAATTCAAATGTAGCTTGTCTACGCGGTACCTGTAGTATAACTACATTTAAAGAGAAGATCATTTTATAGACTTGGTATTTACAAGAATATTGATCAGTGTTTATTGAACTTTTAATTTAATTCTCTGTTTTGTTCAGTGCCTTATTGGCAATTAAACATAGCTGCAGAAATGGCAGAATAGCCATTTGTAATGCATCTACTATCTCTATTATTCTGAAAAACACATCCAAACCTTAGCTATGAAGGCTACATGGAATTAAGAAGTGCATAATTAGGAAACATTCTACACATGTGGAGATCAGACTGTCCTTTAACACTTATCCAACATCCAATGATTGTAATCTCCTACCAGCACACTGCAAAGTAAAACTGGTTGCAGTGGAAGGTGGTGGGATAGGAGCTGCAGGTGAGGTTGTTGCCAGTCCAGTAGACTTGTGCTGAAAGTCCTGTTGATGTTTTCCTTCTTTTCTTTTTTTTTTTTAGCTCTATTTTTTTTTTCTTTTTATTTTTTCCTTGAAGAAGGAATAGAACTTGCAACTGAAAAAGTGGTGCTTAAATCATTTTAAGAAAGGAGTCCCATGATATTCTCTGAGAGGTTCCCTGGTACTCCAGGAATGAAAGAAATATGGTAAACGTCTGTTATTTCTTAGTGGAGAATCAGTAGGATTCTTTGTTTTTTTTCTTCATAATCTTAATTGTGATGAGCTTTCTGTAAGCACGTGGATATAGTATGCTTCTTTGCAGGAATTAAGTTCTAAAGTAGCATTAATTAATAGCCCCTTAATATAGGGTGCTAGTGATTTCTGTGATACGGATTAACTAGATATCAGAGAGACTTTCAGTGAAAGATGTGTACTTTCAGGAAATATGAATGCATAATAACTATTTAAGAGAAATTCATCACTATTGCTAGATTTAAAGGTTAATTATCATATCACATAAATTAAGAAAAAAAGAAAGACACCAGTGTACTACAGAGTTGCAGTCGAAGAGTGAATTTGCTTGATACTACCTGTAACAGTTCCATTACTAGATGCATAACTGTGCAATTCTGTCTTCTGACCTTAATAGATTAGTAATTCTGAAGATTAAAACATTGAAATATCACCATACACTTGGCCAAGTCTTCATACATCAGATTTGCTCTCCTTGTTTTATTATGGTGAAAAACTTTATCATATGCCTTTTATCTTCTGTATTTTTATGAGTCTTGCTTGCAAGTAGATAGCAATTGATATCCATCTGGTACCTTCTGAGCACATTTAATATGAACGTTTGTTAAACTGTGTTGCAAAGTAAACACAGAGCATGATCCTGTTTCAGACTTTGAGCATTTTAAAAAATTAAAACAAAAAAGCCCACATTGCTTTCAGAGAACACTTACAACTTGTTTGCAAAAGAGCTCTAGGATTGTGGTGAATTTATAGCCTTTCTATTCTGTCCTTGCTGCCAACCAAGTAAGGTGGACTTCTTGGCCCCTTGGGGCATCCAGCTCTCCCCTGCTTTCAGGATTGGATCATACTGGGAAGCAGAAGTATATCACCAGGCACCAAGTTGCCACTTTCTTGGCTGTTCTGTATCGTGAGCTCTGAAATGATAACTATCAGTTTGACACATCTTAACTGTAAATTGCTGCCTTCTTATGGCTAATCATCCCCGTGCATTTCTGACAAACCTGCAGCACTCTTGCCCTCCCAAGTGCTGCCTTGCACTGCACGTGGAGCATTTGCAGCTGGTTAGTTCTGATTGCTTTAACAAGTCTGAAAAATAACAAAAGAAAAATTGTTCTTGAGCAAAACCACAAGGAAATCCTCTAGGACGTACTACGGAAGTGCACAGTTTCCTTCTCGTTACACCTCTGCTTTCAGTATCTATCTCTGGTTCTCTGCATAGGAATAAATGAGAAATCACAGAAATTTCGATATATTTTTGTGTGTCATACTCTGTTTGTATTATCATTTATTGCCAATTAAAGGGGCTACTTGTATGAGCAAGAGTGTGATGTGGCCTGCCATCTAATGCTGGTGCATGCTTTGTAATTGAAGAAAGAAATATTTTGGATTATGCTTCTCATTCTTCTGAGTCCAGATAAATTACCACAACTACTCATGGGGTAAAATATGCCTCAGTGTCTTCAAGCATATTTAATATCTTTAAATTTTTAAATGAAAATGTAG
The DNA here is from genome assembly GCA_028571105.1 of Tragopan temminckii. Lineage (NCBI taxonomy): Eukaryota > Metazoa > Chordata > Aves > Galliformes > Phasianidae > Tragopan > Tragopan temminckii. Next base: position 18,919,692 of record JAOWBP010003503.1, read on the forward strand.
CTGTCAGTTTTAAACTAATTTGGATGGACAGCAATAAAATGCAAACCTCACTTCAAATTAGAATTTTCAGTGAGGATTTCTAATGGAAAGTAATTGCTGACAATAGGAAATGACAAATTACTAATTACTTAGTTCAATTAGACTTTTGTGCCTTTGGTCCTAAGTGGCAAGCATACAGCAAATCTTGCACTTTTATAACAATTAATGACACTAAAACTATTTAAACTGCCAACAGATGTGAGTAAGAAGACATGAATTGAAACTTACTTAATTTACATACTATCCCAATTTTACATCAAGTAAATGGTGTTTAATTTTTATGTTACAATTAAATATCACTTGCATAGTGTAATTTCTGCAGAACTTTTCAGGATAAAATAGTTTTGCTGAAATGCAAGAGATAATGCTTTTTTTCCTCTTATCACAGCACTATTTATCTTGAAGTGACTCTGTAAAATATACAGGGGCAGTGAATGGGATGTAACTTTTTTTTTTTGAGCTTATGCTAACAGTTTTTCCAAAGGGGGATAGCAAATCTGCCTAAACTACACTACTGCAATGTAAGATTACAAATTCTCCTAACTTATGGGTGAATACAAATTTTTTTCCAATGAGCAGCATTCACAAACTAAGAAGCCGTGTATTTGCTTCTCAGATTTTAGAAAGTCCTTTCAGAGTTAATGTTAGAAGTTTCTTTGTTAGCTGTTCTCTGCCTTTTTTTTTCAATATA
>JAOWBP010003503.1:18927791-18940828 GCA_028571105.1 Tragopan temminckii
GCAAAAGTGGAAGTATTTTTGTCTCATGACTTTAAATTAGAACATCTAAATGGCATTAAAAAAAAAAAGCAAAATGTATACCTGCCTCCTCTCTATTTAGCATGTGCTAAATAAAATCACTTGTTCTGAAGTATGCCAAATACCTATGTGTAACAAGACGGGGTTTTAATCTTGGCTATAAAGATCTTTAGCCTTAAAAAGTAAAGAAGTATGTGATTATATTGCTTAGTGTCACTGTTACACATGCACGTGTCTAGTTGTAGTCACGTTGGGTTATTTGGAATACACATTAAGTTATTTTTGCAATAAAATAAATAAAAAAAAAATCAGTGCAGTATGTAGATTTTAATCAGAGACTTCAGTGACAATGAAATATTCTATTATTTTTACGTGTTGAGATTTTTCGTTTTGTGTAAGAATTAGTAACTCTCATAGGTCGGCAATCAATTCATTCACTTGGTTTAATTAGATGTGAAACTTGTTGCATGTAATTTTAAATAGGACTTGTGACTTGTTTAAAATGTGGTCTGCTTCTTGCATCAGCTCTTGAATGTGCATTGATATATGCATTAGATCCTTTCAGATTCTTATTCAAGACTGCATTCCTAATGAATAGACAGCAAAACATAGATAGTGTTGACGGGACTGAGTTCTTCATTGTTAGCTGAAATCCTAACCTCACTGAAGTAAATAAATTTCGTCTAAAATTATATTATGGGACCAAAATTTTACATTTCTTCTGAGAAATTTTGAGAATAAAATTTCTCCAATTTTGTATTTTTAAATATCTTCAATTTTTACCATTCTTTCATTATGCGGGATGTCAGTCGCGTTTAAATGCAGTGATGACAGAACTTCATTATGGAAGGTTGAATTTATGCTTTTTTTCTACTTTTACTTTCAGAATAGACCTATTCCTTCCTTCTTGATTGTTGAATAGATGTGATTGTTATTCAAGTTCTGTAGTTAGACTCGAAGTTTGGAGTTCAAGACTCATATTGACCAATTTCATTACTTCTTCCTAGTAACTTTTTGTGTATAATGTAAGTACATTAGAGAGTTATTGTAAATAGCACCTGTCCAAGCCATCTTCCAGAGCAACGAAAAAAAAGCTTTCACATGGTGTAGAATATATTAGAGAAAGTACCATATATATTTCCTGAACAAATGTAAAACATGAATGTTACAAATGGGAAAATTAAGATAAAGACAGAACAGAATTACAAAAACACATGCTCAGAGTTTTGCAAAAGTTAGGATTACCAATACAGTCTTCCCCTTTTGCCCTTCCCTCTTATTCCCTTCTCTAGTTCCATCTCATTCTCCATATTCTTAGTTGTTTCTTTGTCTTCATGGGTTTAAGATTCAAGCATTCTTTTTTAAGCCCTTTGCTGTAGCGTATCCCTCTTTTCCTGATCATTTTTTTTTTTGTCTGATTCTGGTACAGTTTTCAGACTGGAATACCTCTGCAATGAATTACAGTCTTTTATCAGTTTCCAGACATATTCTAGTCTGCCCATTCCCTTTTGCCATCTTCCACACTGGGCTTTGCTGGCCTTTCTCCCAGTCTGAACCCCTCAGAATGACTGAAGTCTAAAGGAGGCAATAATGCACATCAGTATCAGTTCCTTACTTAGTGATCCTCACATTTATTAGCATGCTCAGAGGAAAATCCTGTGCCTTCCCAATAGCCTTGGACTAGGTCATGTACAGCAGTCATTGCATTTTTGAAGAAATCAGTCATCAAATTAAATCGCAATTCACAGAGTCTTAGGAAAATAACAGCTTCTCTATTTAACTCTCAAAATTGTGTGTACCTGCTTGAGAAGCATTGACCTCAGTAAATATTGTTCTCTTCCCCCATTGCAGCCATTCTTCCATTGAAAAAGTTGAAGGCATTAGTATTCAGTGTCTGAAAGCAGACAAACAAGTTGTGTCATTGAGAATGCAGCTTTCGATCTTTATTCTGTTCAAGTGATATCTAGTATTTTTTGCATTTTTTGCTACTGCATTTGTTTAAGGTAATGGAATGTTTTTCCTGTTCCACTGGTTTTTGTTCTTTTTGTTTTCTTTTTTCTTTATTTTGTTTGGTTGTTATTCAGGTTGGTTTTAAGTTTGTTGGTTGTAGAGCAAATCAAATAATAATCCAGTCGTTGGTGCTGTCATATATTAGTATCTGAAAGACACGGTGACATTTGACACACCCCACATATCACACTGTATATTTCACTGCATGAGAGTCAGGGCACAAACTTATTTCAGCATGTTGTGTAACCAGTAATTCTTGCCTGCAACATAACATCATTTAACTCTCCAAACAACTTCTACCTACATGAAAGACTTCCCAGATTGTTGGCCTATTTTGATTTTCTTTTTTCTCCATAAACAGCAATCCATTTCCCTCATAATAGATTTTAATCTTGTATGTACTTCCATTAAAAAAATGAAAAGACTTTGCTTTCTACTGTATTTAGTTTTAGATATTTATTAAATATATTCGATTCTCACTCTGAAATACATTTTCCGCTCATTTCTTGTTACAGTTAATGGCATTTTCTCTCTCAGTTTTCAACTGTCATAGAAAGAAAGATGGATATAGAATTGCCTTTTTCCTAGCAATATTGCTATCATTGATAGCATGGGTACAGAAGTGACTGTTGAAGCTGAGGTTTGTACTATTCCTGCACTCTGGCCTGCTGCGTAAGAAATGTGTTTTTCCTGATTGTGCTTCTTGTTGGAAGCTCTTATGACAGGAATTGTGGGGAAGATGCTCATGCAGACTGAGAGCAAAGCACTCATTTTCTCTTCTGCAAAGATACTACAACCTAAAGAGATGCTCTTTTGGTTTTACATATATTGACCATCTTAGAATATCGTAAAATTTCAGTTTGAATTTTGTTATGGAGTTAAAGGCTGTTCTGAAAAACTATTTTGTATTCACCATCAGTGACTTCGTTACTACATGGCAAATAGGAAAATTAACAGGTTGGAACACTGAGTAGGGCCTACTTGTCAGTGTGGATGAAATAGCTTAAACTGTATTTGTACTTGGCTATGTGACAGCAGCACATGTAGATGGATGTATCTAGTCTTGTAATTTACTATTCATGTAAATAGCAGTGAAACTCTCATAATGCATTCTCAGTTGTGGGCTAGATATTCTGGGTGCGCCTCTGTCACATGGGTCTGCCCTTATTACTGCATTCATAACAGCTGAATTTAATCAGTTTGGGATGTTCTACGTGTTGTACTGATGTGCATCTGACAACAAGGTAGGAAAACAATAAAAATGAAAGTAGCTTTGTTTATTTGAGTTGGACGCCATTATTTAGTGGTGAAAAACTTGGTGTACTTCCAAAATCACATTCACTTCATAATTTTGCTGCAGTTTGGTGCCAGCCAGGCTCTTGCCTGGAAATCTGTTGCTTTATGTCATCAGCTTAGATTTTCTGGAAGTGGCAGCAGATAGGAGGAGTACACAACAAGGAAAGCTACAGATATCAGCAGGAAAGCCACTTGTTCCTTGAAACTTAGATATTGCTTATGTTACTACAGGCCAGCTTGGGTCAAAATTCCTTGAAGAGAGTAGTAATAATATGAATTCTTTTGCATACAAAGAATTTGAAAAGTTAGTATGTTTAGTATGAGTCATAATTCTGGTTAGTTTTAATGAATGAAGAGGAACAGAATTGAATATGTGAAATGGCATTAGAATACAGTTAACGCTTTTGACAAATTTTGTAGGTGCTTTTGCAGACTGAATAGAACTGTATACTTGGTCTTCACAAGGTGACAGCTGTATTGCTCTCTGACAGTGTCTGGCTAAAATGGCTAAGCAGAAGTCAGTGAATGTCTTGAGCAGAGACAGTGCATGAATTAGCTCCTCTCAGTGCATCAGTTAACTTCTGTCTATCCATATCATTCTGCCTTTCCAAGGGTTTGTGAGGATGCAAACCTGTGGTTCTGGAGGCAAAAGGGCTGATGCCCCTGAGACTTTAAATCCCTCCTGTCTTGCTCCTGATGCAGATTTTTCCAGCCAAAAACTCTCCACCACATGACCTTGAATGCAGGCAGCAAATACCTGATGTGGCTCTTGGTACAACTAAAGCACCCACTTTAGCATCACATGCGTTCCAGAGACCTTATGCTTCCTCCTCTTTTGAAAATGGTAGTATCCTCCAGACGTGTGTGGATTTGTGATATAGATATTTTGTTTGCTGAATTCATTTTAATTCGCATCAGTTCCCTTTTCTAGTCTGTAACAGGCAGGGGAGGGTGAGGAGAGATGTCATTTTTTTTCCTTCTGTTGGTAGCATTGATTTGCAGTTTTATAAAAATAGGGTCTGAGATATGGGATCAGAACTTCTTACACTGGTTTTGTTGCTGAAGTTAACATATTGCGTAACTAATGTTCTCATTTCAAACCATATGTTCCATATAAATATGTAGCTTGCCTTTCATACCTTGGAATTATGTAATAGTCTGTATGCCTTAAATGAGAGGTACTCTTAATGAGGTTAGATCCAATTAACTGAATTACTGTGGTGTAATAGTGGCTTCAGCCACTATATATTCCTCTTAGTCTTGTCTGAATATGTTAATGAAATAGCAAGGCGACTTCAGATAAAAAGAGAAATGCATGGCTGATATTTTCTTTCAGATGTTCCTAAGCTCCAGCACCTATCCTGAGATTCATGGTTATTTACATGCAAAAGAGCAGGGAAAAAAATCATGGAAAAAATTATACTTTGTTTTGAGAAGATCGGGCCTTTATTTTTCCACTAAAGGTACATCTAAGGTAAGGCAAGGAAAAAAAGAACAGAGGAAAGAACTCTGAATAGAGCACGTGTATATATATTCGTCATTTAATGTAGTACTAATTCAAATTTAAATTTTAACTTAATGTGATTAAAAAGGAAACCATTTTATATTTTATCTATTGTAATTGGAAAGAGAGATTGAGATACAGAATTGGAAAAGCTTTGTATCAGGAAAACGTAGTTTCTTTTTTTCTATTCAATTTATTTTGTTCTGGTAACATTTTTCTAGTCAGTGAACAGAGCATCTTTTTATAATAGTTAAAATTCTGGACTGTAAGTAGATGCTCTGAAAGATGAGCACAATACTTCAATGTGTAAATTAAACAAAAACCTTTGTTTAAGAGGATTTTAAGGGAAGATTTTTAGAGTTCTCAAATTTTTTTATCACTGTTCAGTTTTCATTTGCTAGTTCAAACAGGATGAAAGACACTTTTAATGCATACCACTTAAAACACATGCTTTTCACCATTCTGAATTTTCTGTATTATCCACCAGAGAGTATTAATTGAGCTACTTTTGCATCCTTCAACAATGTCTTTTTCATTCTTTTTTTTTTTTTTTTGCTTGACTTAATTACACTTATCTTGGATGATGGAGGTAATAGCTACAACTAATACTGAACAGTAATTATTATGGTGTGCTGTTTTTCAAATTCTGATAGTAGATTTTATTTTGATGTTTGAAATGAATACTGCTCTCAAAATTTCCAACTTCTACTCTTATTGTGACTTGAATCTAGTGGATGTTTTCCCAGACATCTAGTAACTTTTGCACTTTGTGTTTTCTTTCTCTCTGGAAGAATGAACTCTTTGACTAGTTTAAGGTATTCGTTCTCTGCATTAGGAAGTGAATTTTGAGTTGTCTCTTTCTAGATTTCATGAGACAGTGTCACAGTTAAAACTGAGATATAAGACCTTATTTTGGAACAAGATAACTACTATACTATTCTGAGTTTCTTATCTGGAGAGGCTAGATAAAAATAGTCTAACTGTATTACATTGCTCTTCTTTATAGGAGCCAAGGCATCTGCAGTTTTTCTGTGAATTCAGCAATAGTGATATATACATGTCTTTGACAGGCAGAAAGATTTCTGGAGCACCAACAAGCTATGGATTCTGCTTTAAGGTACAAGCTTATCATTCTGATACATATTAAAGCAAGCCACAGTTTATCGGTAAGCTTAAGTTTCTTTAAGGTTTTTGAAAAACAATGTTCAGCTGTCTATTATAAAATAGGAGAATTAGTGGCTTTTATTTCAACAGGTATTATCTTCAAGATATGCATTAATGCTAAAAAAAAAAATGTGCTGTGGCCTTCTAGCCTAACAAATCAGGAGGAACCAGAGACCTGAAACAACTCTGTGCGGATGATGAGCAAAGTAGGACCTGCTGGATGACAGCAATAAGGTTGTTTAAGGTAACTTTTCTGTGTGGAGTTAACTTCTTTCTTAAGTTTACTATGTGAAATTTTGATACTGTGAAGTAGAGAAATAACATAATTATAGGTTCCTATGCAATAGCAGGATCAATTTTGCACAACAAAAGCTGAATTTTCATCTCAACAGACAGACCAAATTACTGGAATCACTGTAGGAGAGGGAATGATATTGCTTGTAACCTGGCTGGATTTAGAGACACTGTTGGTAATGGCAAACAAAACTAGAAGAATACACGAGATGTTTTAAAAATGTGTTTGTTGTGGAAAAAATAGGCATATGTCAGTTGGTGTATTAAATAAGCAGAATTTCATGTAGAATGTAGATTTAGAAAAACTAAAGCAAAAACAATGTTGTGTTTTTCGTTATCCTAACAGCATTTGTCCCTATTTTATAATGATAAAAAAATCATGGAATCATAGCATTGCCTTTTAAATCTGGAATAAAGTTTACTCGGCTTAGGTTTATGGTTTAAAATGCTAACCATATTAATTTCTGTTTTTAGTATGGGATGCAGCTGTATCAGAATTACATGCAACCATATCAAGGTAGAAGTGGCTGCAGCCCTTTGAGTATGACACCTATGGTATGTCCCACAGTAGCTCCATGAGTAAATACATTGTTTCTGTAATCATGCTATTTGTAAGTGACTTTTGTCAGTTACACTACTGACCTGATCCTGCAAATTTTAAATGTATTTTGAATGTGTGAAATCTTTAGGGACATCAGGGTAGATGAGAGAGCTAATTAATTAATTTACTTATTTGATACAAGTTGGGCAGTTCAGACCCGTTAGCAGGCTTTCCTCTTTTGTCAAATAGTCAGTATGTGGGGAGTTTATTGGCTTATTATCACTGTCAAAGAGGATTTTAGAAAAGTAGCAGAACTGTAAATGCATTAAAAATGAATAAAGCGTTTAAGGTTACGCATACTGTAAACGATGAATAAGAAAGCTTTAGAAACTCTTTTTCAGTTTACGGTAATGTTTCTGTCTTTTTTTTTTTTCTTTTTTTTTTCCCCAAGTGGTTATTTATTTAAATTGGTTTTAATCTGATGTGATACTGCCTGGAGCTCAGAGGAGCACTATAATTTGGCAGAACTGGATTTTGGAGGAATAGCAGTCTGTAGACTGATGATCTATCTGTCTCTCCAGCCAGATAATGTGGGATCGGATTGTCCTTTTAAAACCTTATCTTACTTGTCCCAGTCACTTCATTTTTTTTTTCTTTTTTTTTTTTCTTTTTGTGACATATAGCACTTTGAGCTTTTTATTGTTTAAATTGTGTAAAAATTGCTTGTTGCCAGGATCCATTATGATGTTGTTTTGTTTTTTTTTAAAAGCTTTTAATGTAGTTCTTGCTGTTAGAACACCTAAGATGTATATTTGCTTTTATGGGGACTCACAAAAATACTGTTTTCTGATATTGCTGATAAGCATGGCTTCAAAATTACACTTAATATACTGACTGTATTTATACTGTCTGTTACAAAAAGCTAATGATAGCCAGCTGCTACTTTCATAATGCGTCTGGAAGCCATTATTGATTGTGTCTCCTCTTGCACAGCAACATGCAATATAGCTCATGTAGATTCTAATGCCAAATATATAGACAGGAGCAAGCATGGTACAATTTTTATACTTGACTATAATTTATGAATTAATGAGAAAATTTGATAAACTCAAGAATGAAATGATCAAGCTAATGAACATGTTTTATAAAGAAAGTATTTTCAGGTTTCACAGTCCTGATTAATTTGTAGCCATGCCAGCAGCAAGAAGTTCCCTCTTCTCTCCTAGACTCAGGCACTCTCTTATTTTGCCCTGTTATTTTACTTTTGCTGAGTTCCTTACATGTCTTCAACAACCTAATAATAGTTACCTAACACATATAAGTAGAATTTATGTTAAAAGTGTGTATTCATCATCTAACAGCACTGCAAATAAGATGATTTGTCCTGCCAGATTGTGAAATTTAGTTTTGTGGCAGCATACAGGAGTGTACCTGCAGTATAATGAGTTTTGCTGTTGTGGGAGACAACATATTTGAAACGCTGTTTATAAAACAGAACACTTACTCAGAAGCTCTGTCTTAAAACATGGATCATTAATAAAAATAATAAAATAGAGAAACAAACTAAATCTATTTTTCTCTTTTGCAGAGAAGTATTTCTGAAAATTCTTTAGTTGCAATGGATTTCTCAGGACACAGAAGCAGAATTATAGAAAATCCAACAGAAGCACTTTCAGTTGCAGTTGAAGAAGGATTAGCCTGGCGGGTATAAACATCTTTGTTTTATCAGAATACTGTTTCTGATTTTAATTTATTTTTTTAACAGGAAAGTATTGAAATCATTTTTAATTCTCTCTTGCACAGAGAAGAGGGTGCCTACGACTCAACTCGCATTGTAGTCCTATTGCCATGTCTAACATGGGTATGTGTTAGTTATTTCATTACAGAAAAAATGCAGTAGTTGTTTCAATAAAGGCAAACGTATATTTAAAAAATATCTTTATTTCTGCAGCTATTCACAGATCTCAGTCATGGTTTCATCATAAAATCTCTAGAGATGAAGCTCAGAGACTTATTTTACAGCATGGGCTTGTAGATGGGTAAGCTAATTCTTTAAATAACTCTTCTGAGACATATTTCTAGCCAACAATTCTACTTTTTATTGTAGGAGGGAGATGGAGGAAGAAAGATTTTGCACTTACCTAATAGAAATAAAAATTCTTTTATATAGGGCTATCTGGGGATCAGTTGGTTTCTATTTTATGTCTTATGGAAGCATTAAAGTGGTGATCTAACACTTCAGTTCTGTCACTGACAGATTACTTGTGTTCTCTCAGAGCCAAGCATCTGAGCAGTGTATTTGCACAATATTCTCTGTGACCTATCAACTTTGGCACTGGTGTCTTTTGTATCTCTTATTAGTGATGAAAGAGTGAAGGAAACTCAGAAGACTGCCTAACGTTATTCCAAAATGAACTATGTAGGGATAACCATTGGAAAGAAGTATGCCTTTACTTGTAAAATGAGTAAAGATCCTGTTATCCCTTAATGGTAAACAATAAATATTAGGGGAAGGCTAATCACTTCTATTTTTCTCTCATTTAAATATTCGGAGAAAAATGACAGAATATATATTTCATTATCAAATCTGATATTTTTCATTTCTGTATTTTTATTCCTACTCCTGTATAAATTTTACACTCCTGTGTAAAATTGGGCCTCATTCATTCAGTGAGTGATTCTGTGAAACATTCTTGGAGCTATTTGCAGATAAGCACTGTGATTTAGGTGAGAATGATAATCCTGAGTGGTCTGTTTAGAACTGATTATAACATAGTGGTATGAGCAGTCATAAACTGGCGTACATGTTCACGAACTACAGTGAAGACATAAATGCACTGCAGCGTGTGCTGGAGAAAAAGTATTCAAGTTGAACCTTTTAAAGTGCTTAAAAGATAAAACTGATTCCAAGCAGAGGTCTCCTATGTATATGACATATACCATATATACCAACAAATACACTGTTTATGTGGCTAAGAGAAGGTGAAAGAACTATTGTAGAAAGGAGTAAAGATTTCAGTAGTTGAAATAAATAAATGACAGTTACAGACTGCAAAAATCATATTCCTTTATAGCACACCTTAATTCTTTTGGATCTACTCTCCAGATGTAGAAGAAACATTTCTTAAGGCATTTATTTAGCAGCATTGCAGATTTTGAACTTTACCCCTTTACATTTAAAGACGTTTCAGTGATAAGTGGTTGACAGGATTGCAAACTGATCGACCCTCAATAGATGAGTGGGATAGTAGCATTTCCAAAAGGCCTACGGCAAAATGCAATTGGTCGTTCAGAAAATTCCTTTTATATTTTTGAGAATGCTTTTGGAGTCATCCAGCACATCTAAAAAGCTTCCCCTTCAACCAATATTTCTAAGATTATGTGAACTACAGCCCTTTCTTCATAATAAAGTGATCTTATTAAAAGGTTCTTCAACTAAAGTAGGTTAGTTTTGATAGGGCTAGGAAAGAGTAAAGACCTTTTTTATGTGAAGGGGAAAAATGTTGCACATCTTTCCTATTCCAACAAACAAAGTGACAGCAAAAATCCTAATCCACCTGCATTTTTTCATACGCTTTGTGATTACTTTGCATATTGTTTGATGTGAATCATGGTATTTTCATATAGAGAACTCAATTTGGATATTTGGAAAATGGCACATGCTTATCATTTTTTATTTTCTGAATTAAAAACAAAGCCAGTTCTTAGTGGCAAACAGATAGAAGACTGAAATTATGCTTTGTAAAAATAAATAAATAAAATTGATGTCCTGGAAGGGGGTGAAAAGCCACTAGGGGGTGAGAAAGAGCTTATTAGGAGAGCCTGAATGTACAGAGAAATATTAATACTTATCTTACCGTTGTATGGTGGTTTGGCAATTATCCCTCCTTCATAACTGAATTAGTATCAGTGTTCTGAATTAGTCTGAACAAGGGTTTTGATAGAAATGTTAATCATTATGAACTCAAAATTTCTTAATTTCAGATATTTTCTTACGTTTGTTGTAAAAATAGAACTCATAAAATATTTAGAATTAAAATAGTAGTACTCAGTAATTTGGATACAAGTTGTTATCCTTTGAAAGTCTACTGAAAGTTTTTGCTGTCTTCTTTTTTCTCCTGAAATCCCTTCTTTTCATACAGTTGTTGTGCTCCCATTTCTGATACATGGTTGGGAAAAAGTGGGTGGCTAGCGCTCACCTGTTTGACATCTGCAGGTCTGCATTGCCCGTTTCTTTTGCCTCCTGAAAAATGAGAATGCTTGCCAATGACTGTCCCTTCATTTCTCTCTTTGGTACATTTGTTAGCTATACTCCAGACCTGCGCAGTACAGGCAGTTCAAACTCTTCACTACAAAGCTGTGAGCCAGATATTTCCCTCTGTCCACCAAACTGTTCTTCTCTACTGATAGTGTGAACTCCACAGTCCGATGAAATTATATTCATCCTTTATCTGCACCAGATTACTCTACAAGGTTATGGCTAAACTACGTATACAATCTGAAATCATATAACTAGTTGCAGTGACACTGTTGGCGATTGAGAGTGTTGTGATTTCAACAACGGTGCTATAAAATAGACTGTAACTCTATGGGAACTGGGAATTTTAACAGTGTACAGATAGGAGTGTGCATTTATGAGTATGGGTAAGGTAAAAATCATTTTAGTATGTCTTGCATTACCTTTTTGGTAGACTTCCTGTTGAATAGTAACCTTTCAGATTTTCCTTTTAAAGTTTGAGATTTAGGTAACTGTCAGAGTCCAAGGAAAAATTTTGTTCAAAGCACAAACTTTGGGGGTGTTTTTCTGTCTGAAGAGATGCATTGTAATTCTATGCAGTGTAAAAACAAATGCCTGCAGTGTCATTCATGTGTATTATTCATGCACATAATATTCAAGGTGAAAAAGAATTTAAGAAAAAGTATTTTCAATGACACTTTTTCAAAGGAATACTAATTAAAAGCACGATTTTTGTAATTAAGACTATTTCTGCTTCTCACAGTGCTTACTGTTTCAAAACTACAACAATTTTAGAGGATATTTACCAAAGCTTCGGAGTAATCTTAACCTGAAAATTTTCAATCTTTTTTAGGGTGTTCTTGGTACGTGATAGCCAAAGTAATCCCAAAACGTTTGTACTGTCACTGAGTCATGGATTAAAAATAAAGCATTTCCAGATTGTACCAGTAAGTAAAATTTTCAGTTTCTACTTACAATTATAAACCAATGTAATCAAATAATTGTGGTACCTTTTTTTTTTTTTCTTTCCTGTTTGCTGCTTTAAAGGAGATATTGAATATGCTAAACATAACAGCTGTATCACCTGAATCATAAATATTCTAGAGTTGAAAATTTATGACCTTTGCAGTTGATTTGTTATAAATCTTGACTATTACTATGTAATCCTACATTTTGGTTTACCTAATAAATATCTTGGAAAAATGCACAAATCTATTTGAGCTGTAATAGAATGCGATTGCATGAAGACTGTATTTTAGTGAAGGTCATAATGGCTTTTTAGTCCTTCATTTAGGTAGATTCCTTTGGCCTGTAAATGTGTATTGCTGCCTCATCTGTCTAAATATTTGATTATTACTAAATATTTTTTCTTAATCCCCTCTTTTCATGATTCATTTTATTGTAATATAATTATGTCCATGTACTCTTAGGGAGGACAGTTTTAACAAAAAAAATTGCTTACTTAGTCCAATTACTTATAGGTAAGCTGAAATTTCTTCAGTTAAAGTCATATTTCAATCAGTTTTCACTGATGATATCCAGTTCTGTCTGAATGGACAGTCTTCCCCATCCTTTCCACTTCCTCTAGAGGAGGTTTATACTGGAGGTTTCTTTTTTTTTTTTATTTTCAGACTGCTTCTGTTGGGATGAGAAGCCTTTTAACATTATCTATCTTAGCCACAGATGCTTGACATAATTGAGAATACTTGCAGCTTTTCTTCTATCTTGGCAAGAACCTTTCTTCTAGACCAAATAATATTCTAGCTTACATATTTCCTCCTACTAAACTAAACTAATTTCTAGAAGATTCTGCATTTTCTCAGTGGAAATCAGTGTAGTGTTTTGTGTTGTTTTCTTTTTTTCTCTCCTGATCTGGTGATCAAATATGATCATTCAGAAAATTTCTGTATGCCTTACCTAGGGTTTGCAACTGGTATCCACCCCCCCCTCCCCCCCCCCCCAAAAAAAAATAA
>JAOWBP010003503.1:18949664-18962948 GCA_028571105.1 Tragopan temminckii
TTGTGTCTGAACACCCTAAATTGATTAGTACTGGAAGGTCATGCCAGAGGTACCCATCATTGTTTTTTATATATTTACTTTCACTGTTTGTATTAGATGTAAGGAGGTCTGGAAACTGTGGTTTAAATAGCATTGCTCCAGGGTTTGCACTATTTTTAACTGCCTTAGGGCTGAAATATCTTTTCCAACCAAAAGATGCATTAGTTAAATTTACTCTGTAATTCCAGTCCGTCTGTTTCTTGCCAGATTTCTTTCCGGGCTGGAGAGCATTGCACACATTCTCTTTTATCAGTTCTTAGTCTTTTTTCCTTCCTTCCTAAACAAGTCTTACTCTTAAATTACACAGAAAAGACAGTTTGGGATGCAAAAGGAAAGGGGAAAAGCCTTTCCAACCAGTTTACAGAATAACAGAAAAAACATCCTACAAAGGACCAACTTAAAAGCTCAAGATTTTTATTTGAAGTCTCTAATATGAGACCAGATTCAGTTGGTCTCCCTTTTGCAGTGACTCAGCTGGTGGTTTTTGCTCTAGTTTCCAAGCTCTGTTCTTTGTTTAAAGGGCTGTTCCCTCCCAGCAAGGAGAGGTTTGTTGCTGTTACATTAGATTAAAATTATTTAGAGTACTATTACAACTTGTCATTTTAATGCACACACCTATGTGCTTTGACCAGTCATCTTGAAACTGGAATAAAGTTACAGGTTTATTTAGACAAAAATAAGGAGGCAGAGCTGAACAATTTCAGACTTTAGCAGTAAAGATATTGCCTGGCTTATATTCAAATGGCCTGGCTGAAACATCACCTTGGGAAAATTTCATAATAATCCTATGTTTATGTCCAGTCTTTTTGCAGTTTATCTTTACATTGGTTCATTCATTATTGCTTTTTTTTTTTTTTTAATGCAGAAAAGAAACTTCTTTCTGTGAAACTTGGGATCAACTCTCAATGTTATTACAAATTAACCTTGTACTTTGTTCCTTTGTTATTGTCCAAAAACAACCCAAGCAAACATTCTAACTGGTAAAAAGACAAGCTATTTTTGTTTGTTTGTTTATTTTTTCCCCATTGTAATGTACAAACAGACAAGGTCAGTCTAACCCTACTGGTTACTAAGTATTGCCTCTGTAAGCTTGTCCTTTAATTCACTTTTGTCAGAATATATATATTTTTTGTATTTGTAGCGTTAAAAAAACAAAAAAAATCATCAGTACTGTCAAAGATTCTGGTCGTATTTTTGCCAGTGTTTGTCATATTTAAATGATTTTGATCATTCTTTTATATTTGATTATTTTAGGCTTCATCAACTTGAAATTCAAAACTGAAGTTTCATATCTTTTCTGTCAGGATGTTTTCTCAGTGCGATAAACTGCCTCCTCTGAATCATTTGAGAAGATCCATTTGGAGTAAGAAACCTCTGATACACTGCAGTAGGTTCTCTGTGAAGAAAACCACTGTAAATTTATAAACTCTAATTCTTCAGAAATCTGTGTTTTGGTATTCATCTCCTGAATTCTGAGCTGACCACCTGAGATTTTGGTTCCATGATCTCTCCAAAGTGCTGTGCAATTATGAGGTCATTGAAGCAGACAATGATAAAAACACTCAATTTCTTTGAATATACAAAAGACATGACAGTTGAAGCCCACTGAAGCTGCAGGGAACTTCCACTTTAATGTTGCTGAGTTAGTACTGATAACTCAGCTTTATTCACTTTGGCTTTAAAAGATTAACTCCTGACCAGTGGAGCCTGAATCTTCAGTTTTCAGAAGGAAGATGTGGTATTGTTCTTACTCATAAGTGAAACCAGGAATGGCTACTTTATACTTCGTATAAAGTCTGCGTAAAGACAGGAGAACTGAGATGGTTGGGCCATTCTGTTGCAGCTCCGCACCTTTCATTGTCAGGTCCATGAAGCAGATATTTTTTGAGGCAGCTCCTCATTGGTGGTATTGTCAGTGAGTGATACCCTTAGGAAGGGGATGCCGAACTACAGTACTACAGCACCTGAAAGCTAATGACATCTTCTCTTTATGGAACGCTGTCTGAGCTGTCTTTTGTTCCAAACAGATAAACATTTCCATCTGACTTCAAAGCAAAGGATGCACAGTTTGGGTTAATTAGAACAGTGCTTAATAACATTCATAATTTTGTATCATTTATTCTAGGTTATCATTAAGATGGATATTGAAAAATTTTGTGGATTGCTGTTTAAAGGCCTGACTTTTGAAGCTGTACTGTTCTTAAAGTATTGAGAATTTTCTCTTCCCTCAAATACTGTTGTGTTTGTTGTGTTGTTGTTTTTTTCAAAACAGCAGTGTTTTGAAAGTGAAGTTCTAGATGTGCATGCTGGTTACAAGAAATAGCTGGGGACTTACTTGTGTAATGTGATAACTCCAGAGCCACTAATACAGTGTTTGTTTGGAGTTTTTTCTCCCCTAATTTTTGCTTCATGGTCTTTTTGCTCTTTACATAGGTAATCTTTATGCTGCAAGGCCTGCTCCAAAAGTAACGCCTCCCATTTTATTATCATGATCCATGATGTCAGAGGCAGTATGGCAGTAGAGGCTGAACCTTCCCACCAATATCCCATTGCATTTTATTGTTGTGTGACAGATGCCAGCAGATGGGTGATCTGACAAAATGGCGTCTGACATGGAAAGGCTTATGAGGCAAAGAGGTATCATTGAATTCTTCCATACAGAAAAAATGGCAGCCATTGGCATTCATTGATGCTTGCTGAACATTTATGGAGACCCAACAGTGGATGTGAGCACAGTGAGGTGGCGGTGGTGCATTTCAGCAACAGCAACAGTGGTTTTCCATAAACTGTTGTAGGTTTTTATGAGCCTGGTAGGCAGTCTCTTGTTCATCACTGGTGAAAATGCATAACTAATGGTGGCAACTATGTTGAAAAATAGGGTTTTGTAGCTGAGAATTTGCTCTATCAGACAGTGTACTTGTGCTCTTTGTATGTGTTATAGTTTCCATGGAAATAAGTAGGAGGCATTATTTTCAGACTGATCTGCTTTACAATCAAGTATTTATTTGAGGGTTTGGGTTTTTTTTTTACAAATGATGTACTGATACAGCTTTCAGTGGCATTTTTGGGTCTTAGGGATTCCAAAGTTTTCAAGCAGCTGATCATTTTATTAACAAGATGGGATGTTTCTCTAGCAAGTGGTAAAATCCTGTAATCATAAGCAGGAGGTGGCTGTTGACCACTGCTCATATTCTCCTTGTTTGTCTTGAGAATATTTAAATGATTACTTCTAAGGGAATTAATTCCTTTATGAATGCCTTCAATTAGGGAATAAAGATAAAGGGAAATCTTCAGGACAGCATACTTAATTAAGTAAGCCTCTCATGTTAAAGTCCTGATAGGAGTCACCTCAAATAGGAAGATTAAAAAAAAATGCTAATCAGGCCAAAGAAAATTTTGCAAGAAGGACAGTTGTGGGAGGAGGAATTAAAAGGGAGAAGAAATTAGACCTCTGCTCTGATAACAGCATGAACTTTCTTTTTTCCAGCTTCAGTCACAGAACATTCATTTACGGTTAATCAGCTCATATTTAGCCCAATAGCATTCATGATATTTAATACCTAAATCTTGAGACAGAAATGTATATTGGTTATTTTAGAGATGTGCTGTGCTTCTAATTTGTGTACTAATGGATTGTTCCTGCCTATTTTTGGTAGGTATGTATATGCTGCATACTGGTATTTCTATCTGTTTGCTTTTCAACTTGGTATTAGATCCACAGAAAAACAAGATACAGTAGATTGCCTTGCAGTCAAAATTGGATTTTTCAGTGAGTGCATTCTTGGGCTATAAATAGCCTTTTTATATGACTTCTGTTGTGATAACTCCTGTTACTGATTACATTAAGGCCTTGAGCTTGTGAACAGCTGCAGGCACTTGATAATGACACAGTAATGGTATCAAATGTTAAGAAAACAGGCTAGAAGTTTACAAGAATTTCTTGTAGATTTCACTGCTATATAGCGCTCTTACAGTATGAGGGTTTTCTTATGACTTGATAGAACATTGTTAGCAGTGTGTGTTTCAGTTTGTTTTGAACCTATTGATTGCAGAAGTAGGCAGCTAAAAACCTTTGCATGGGCTATTTGTATAACAAGGATTTCAGATTCCACAGGTTGGTAGGGAGAATTGGAGAACATGCAGAACTTCACTGTGCTCTTTGGTGCTTTCAAATTAGAGCAGCGTTAATGGGTAGTGTTCTGCTTTTTACTATTGTTCTTACAATGTGAATACTTCCATAATCACAAATTATGAAGATAAATAATGTGAGGGGAGATTTTTTTTTTCCAGGCTTGTGTGATTGTTATAAATAATAACAGTAGCTTTCTCTGGCATAATAGAACCCCTCTTGGATTAGCGCGTTGTAGCATTATGTGTAATTTTTGTCTAGTTGCACTTAAATATTTATATCTGATTGTTTTCATTATATTTTTGAAGTGTTTCTTTTTTTAATCCAGATTTTTTTTCAGAGTATTGGGTTTTTGTGTGTGTGTGACAGGACGTAACGGATATCTAATTTCAGATTGTCCTGGTAGGCTGTTTTGTTTCTTCTGTACTGTTATATTAACATTTGTGTTGAAATGTTCATTTTCCAGGTAAAACCTGAATTTCACAGCTTAAAAAATAATTTATATTTTTGTATAATTTGTATAGGTAGTGGTAAATCACCTTGAGCCTATCATATTCAGATAATTTGAGAACATGAAACTTTCAAAGGAAGTTTGTGTCTTGTCTCCTCTGAAGACCTCTCTGAGCAACTCACTGGACAGTGGGATTCATTTCTACCCAGGTGTCCACAAAACTACCCGTTATTATGATCTTAAGACAATAGTTTCCTCATTCGGGGAAATTAGGAACAACCAAGAAAAGAATGCGTTTTGTGGATAGGCTTTTTTGTTTTGTGTTACTTCCCATATTTCTTAAAATAAGATCCAGAAGCAAGCTGGGAGGATTTTGGAGAAGTGCTCCTTTTCAGTTACTTCTAATAAAATTTTATTAGACTTTGTCCTTTGTACTTCTGCCCATGAGACAATGAGCTTTATTTAATAACAATGAAGATTAAACATTAATACATTCTTGAAGGAAGTCAAGCATTATAACTTAGTTCTTTTCTAGCAATCATTGGGCAAACAGATAGAAGGTTTTGATGTATGAAAGACAATGCCAGATTCCCGTTATGCTTCAACAGTAACTGGCAAAAGTGGATGCCAGGAATAGAATTGATGTGAAACTGGAATTTGTAACTGCTGTGTCGATCAAGATGTATGGAAGACGTAAGATAGTCTAAAGCAGTAAATCACAGGAACTGCTGAAGGATGGACTAACAATACTTGGATGTTACTTTTTCCAAATCTTGAATGAGTTTTCAAACAGAAATGACTCAGCTTTTCAGGCCCAAAAAGGGGTATTTCAATCATAGAATCACAAGGTTAGAATTGACCTGCAAGATCATCTAGTCCACCCATTACCATTGCTACCACAAACACTAAACCATATCTTGTAGCTCCTCATCCATACGCCTCTTGAACACTGCCAGGGATGGTGACTCCACCACCTCCCTGGGCAGCCATTCCAGTGCCTGACCACTGTCTGGGAGAAAAAGTTCTTCCTTATGTCTAACCTAAATCTCCTCTGGTACAGCTTGCAGCCATTTCCTCGGATCCTGTTTGTTGCCTGGGAGAAGAGGGCAAACCTCTCCTCATCACAGCCTCCCTTCAGGAAGTTATAGAGAGCAGTGAGGGCTCCTCTGAGCCTCCTCTTTTCCAGACTGAACAATCCCAGCTCCCTCAGCCGCTCCTCATAAGATTTGTGCTCCAGACCCCTCACCAGTTTCATTACCCTTCTCTGGACACGTTCCAGGGTCTCGATGTCTTTCTTGTAGTGAGGGGCCCAAAACTGAACACCGTACTCGAGGCGCAACCTCACCAGTGCTGATGATTGCACCAGGGGGATGGTTACCTCCCGGCTCCTGCTGGCCACGCTATTTCTAATGCAGGCCAGGTTGGCATTGGCTCTCTTGGCCACCTGGGCACACTGTTGGCTCATGTTGAGCCGAGCATCATTTGTAGGATAGCTGAAAACAAGTAGTATATAAATTACTGGAGAGGAAAGGTTTAGGCTTTTTCTAGAGAGATACTGTGAGAAATGATGAAAAAAATACCCCAAGTCTTTGTATTTTGGGCTTATGTATTGATACAAACCTTATCTGCTATCTATTTGTTAAGCTCTTCCATTTGAATTACAATTTTGAAGTAGGGATTATATTTTTATTTATTATATTGTAATAATATTGTAACAATACTTATTATATTTCATAAATATGAAAATCAACATGTGTAAAACTATTCTTACAGACTCTTCTAAATGAGATTTAAGAGGATATCTTCTGTTGTGACTGAGATAAAGCACATTTCCAATTCAGTCCAAGCAGTCTGAGCATACAGTGAGGAGAATATATTGTTTGTGGAGCTCTCTCACGTGCTTGACTGACTGCTGTTGTTCGTCGATTTCTGTGTAACGAATACTAAAATACTAACGAGGCTTCTGCTTCTGAAATGAAACTAGCTCCTTCTGAAGAGGAACATACGGAGACAGCAAAACCAAAGCCAGCTTTTCAGCATGTATCTTCTCGCTTTCTTCCTGTAACCCATATTTCTTTTTGCTTTAATTCTATGTGTATATATATTGGTAAACATACTTTCTTTTGAGAAAAAGACTTGGTAAAGAGAAGTGTTTTCTAATACAACCAGTTTGTAATCTTGACTTTCAGAAAGTAGTTTCTGAGAATTTTTATACAAGAATCTTTTTTTATGTATGTGTAAGGGTCAATTTAACCTGGTTATATCATAGCTATAACTAGGGGGAAGAAGAAAGTTGACAAATGGGTTATTAATTCAGTGATCAAGAGATCAGAGTTTGTGCAGTACATTCTTCTTTGCCAGCAAAAAAAAACCTGTCTGCTGAGAGGTACAAAATGACAAATTCGGAGGTGTCTTTCCAGTGCATGCTTTAGGATGTAGTTTTCTTGCTTTGCCATTGCACTGCTCCATCGTGATATGTTCTTTGTAATGCCTACCTTGTATGCGGAAGAGCTGAATCTGTGAATTGTGCTGGTTCTTCTTTTTTTTTTTCTTTCTTTCTTTTTTTTTTTTTTTTGGTTGCACATTACTTTCTTCAGTTAGAAGCATTTAATAGTAGATAATTGTATAAAGAGGCAGAGGCGTAGACATCATGATGTTGCAAGTTACTAGAAGTTACTAGATAAGTTATATGTGTGTTGCTTTACAGGTAATGTATTCTATTTTAATGCAACTGTTTTTGTGTAGGAATCAGACATTATCAGTGCTCTAAGACCGTATATTGGATGTTCTGTTTGAAGAATAAGACCTTATGTTTCTTTGTATAATGGGCTATAGCAATCACTTCAGAGGGTTTTTTCCCCTGTTAGGTAAGCTTATTGAAGCTGTAAGGAAATAGATATTTGACAAACCTATGCAAACAAACAGCCTGTATATGTTTCCACAATCATGCCAATTGTATAACTGATTCTTCCTGTAGTGGAGAGACAGAATTGACTGCATAACAAATAACTTAAATAACTTACCTAATTTTACATTGCTCTAGTGTAAAAATATTCTGTCTTAGGTTTAAGAAAAAACAAGTACAAAAAAGTGTCAGAGGTTTTTGTAAACTTTAATGAAATTCTATTCTCTGGATATTTTTTAATCTACCAGGGCAGAAGCTGTGTCTCATTTGTTTGTTATCTATAAATGCCCACATTCCTGTTATGTCTGGCATAGCCAGGAATAAAATCACCTGTTGTGACTCCATAACCAGTACCTTAAGTACAATACTGACCTTCCTCTACTAGCAGGATATCTCAGTTTCACGTGTTATAAAGCATTGGAGCTACTAACGCTTACCAAGAGCTTTTCAATTCTTACCCAGTAAATTTAGTTATGCTTTCTTTATTAGCAAGAAGTAGAAATGGTTTATGTTTTGCAGTGTCTGATAAATAGTGTTTTCACTATTCAGTGTTCAGTGTTTTCAGAACTGTATCTGGAAACCAAAATGGGAATAAAAAGCTGCATAAATAAATTCATCTTACAGAGCTCTCTGGAAAGTGAGCTGGATCTGATTTTCTTCTTGTCCACCAGCAGAATTGCTTGCAGACCTGCTGTGAACAAGTCAAATCCTTTACCTGCCTAAAACAAGGTGATTACATATTTGCCTTAAGGCATATTGACTTAAAAATTTTAATCTCACATTTATCAACAGTATTCATCTTAGCTTTCACATGGTGAACTGACTCTGCAAGGTATGCCCTCAGAAGATGAGATGGCTTTTTTTCTTTCTTTTTTTTTCTTTTTTTTCTAACCCAGTGTTTGGGAAATTTAAGAGATGAAAGTATTCCTTGGTGTATTTTTTGGTGCAACTGATGTGTGCTTTCATTAGTAGAAGTACATGACTGGAGTATATTTTTTGTTAAAAGTCAAATGAGATCTGAATATTGACATTTGTAACAGAAGTCAAACACAATGTTAGGTGTTTGCTTCTTTCTAAACAGATCTGGTCTGTGTATGTGGCTGGAGAAGATAACAAAGAAATAGTCTCGCTAAAGAAAATGATCCCCTGTTTTGTTTTGCAGACAAATAGGTCAGTATTATTCATAGAACGAAAAGCTGCGTGTGTTTTTGGAAAGACAAGGACCTTTGATACTCAGGGTTAGGGAGAAATGGCTTGGATTATTTTTGTTTCTTTCCCAATGGAAGGCACTAATGCAGTGCACTGAGATTTACAGTTATTGCTTCCCAAACATTTTTCCATAAGATCCAGGAAAAAAGATTGCAGAGAGAGTTTGTAGCTCTGGTGCTGCAGATGTGTATGTATAATATTCCTGTGAGTAAAATTCCTAGAGGATCAAGCTCTGGTACCACGAGTTCTTTTCTGAGTCTTACAGCAAAGTTTTAAAATCATGCTATAAAATTTTGAGAACATGCTCTCATAGGAAATAAAAACTGCGCCTGAAAGGTAAAAACCTAATTGCAAACACTTGACATTTATCATAGCTATCTCTACTGGAAAATAATATTACAGAATTAACACTTAAACGCGATCTCCAGAATAATTTTATATTCCATTGTTTTCTCAAAACAGTCATAAGTATTTTGGACTGGAGCTTGAGAGAAAAATAGGAGTAAATATGTATAATATGTTATACTATATGTAATGTTTAGAAGGCTAGGTACTATGGATTTGTTGCTGCTATGTGCTCAAAGTTAAAACTGAGCATTTATTATTGAGTTGTGAAAATGGCAAAGATCTGTAATATTTTTAACTAATGTGATGGCTTTGTTAAAAGCTCTTTGTTTAAAGCTGACTGCGTGAGAATCAAATGTCTGTCTCCAATCAGAATCTCTTAATTAATTGACATAAGTTTCTTGTCTTTTTTTTTTTTTTTTTTTCTATCCTGTATGTCATAGTCAAGGACAACAGATTTTAAAAATCTATGCAAATATTTGTCTTTACATCCTATTTGTTAGTAGTGCCGTATTACTGTTCGAGAGCTGCGGGTAAAACTGTCAGTTAATGGCATGTTGTTGTTTTGGAGATGTATGTTTTGTTCTTGTTTTCTCCTGTCTTTACAATGTTTGTTTACATTGTTCATCAACAGAACTTACCTGAAGTATACTGATTTTAGGTTTTCAGGAAGGTAACCTAGCACAAGAATAGATGTTTTGAAACCCTGAAATCTAAAGTATCTTACTGGTGCCAGTAAATTGTTGCGTACCTTTTGCTATTTACAAAACTCCACAATAGCAAATTACATAGGTCACTCCGAAATTAATGCTTCCTATTTATTTCCATGGAAACTACAACAGATATAAAAAGCACCATTTAATAGAACAAATTCTCAGCTACAAAGCACTGTTTTTTAACATAGTTCACCACCATTAGATATGCATTCATCAGCAGTGATCAAGAGCTTGCACACTGCGCTCATAAAAATCTGCACCAGCAGATGTGATGCATGGTCGCTGCTGCCACTGCTGAAATGCACCACCCACTGCCTCACTGTGCTCATCTCCACTGGTGGGTCTCTGTAAATGTTCGGCGAGCATCCATGATTGTCAGTGGGTGCCATTTTTTCTGCGTGGAAGAATTCAGTGACACTCCTTTGCTTCATAGGCATCTTCCATGTCAGAATCCATTATGTCAGACTGCTCCTCCGCTGCCATCTGTTGCATGGCAACACCATGGAATGAGATATTAGCGGAAAAGTTCAACCTTTTCTGCCATCACACCAACATAATCCGCCTCTGATGTTGCTGGCCAATGTAATAAAATAGGAGGTTATTACTTTTGGAGCAGCCCTCATACATTAAACACATGGTTAATCTTTAAGTTGCAAGTATATGATTTTGTATGTCTTGTAGCTCATGCTTTTCTCTAGACATTTTGGGATAATAAAGGGATGTGTTCATTTCCAGTGAGGGAAAAACAGTATCAATATGATAAGGTGAATTTTGGCATGGATTGTTCTAATATTTGCCAGGTCAGTTTTGAACACCTCTAGTACATCTAAATAATGAGGTATGTATTAAAGAATTTATCTGGAGTAACTTTCTATGAAACTATAGTTCTCTGCCCGTCTGGCATGTTATTGCTTGAGATGTTATAAATACATGAATGATAGAAATAATTTTGCAGAATGTTTGCTGCCTTCACTGGTTATGATGTTCTTGATATGAACAGCTTGATCAAGAGTTGTAATCCAAATATCCAATGGCACTGTTCTAAAACGTATTTAATGATTTGGTTTACAACAGAATCCTTGCGTATTTATGCTGCATAACAACAGAATAGAAAAGTTATTTCTGCTATTAAGCATTTTAGGAGACCTTGAAAAATGTTATATATTGCCTCCTCATGTGAGTAATGAAAAGTTTCACTTTTTGACACAGAAAGAGCAACCTCAGGCTTAATTAATTAATTGTTAAGAAGATATTTGATGCATAAATAAATATGTGAGTAGGGGTGATCAACAACTTGAATCCATAAAATAATTGGTTGTATAATATTTTACCTACCACTTTTTCAGCTACACAACTTTGTTGTGTTACAGAGATAAAAACTGCATTACTTTAAGCGAAAAGCAATTACTTTGCTTTGAGGAAAGTGATTCTTTGATAAAGAATCATGGAATGGATTCAGTGCTCTTATTCTTATGCTCAGTTACCTTCCTGACACCCTACAACCAGGAGCACTGATTGAGAAATGCATTTTATTTCCTGGAAGAGGCCAGGAAAAAAACATCACTGCTAAGACCCTCAGTAACCACTGCCAGAATGCAGCCTTTAACTGGCTTTTTTTTTTCTTTTTTTTTTTAATTATTAATGGTGTAGTTTTGAGTATTTTTGTTGCTGTTATTATTTTATTGCTGTTATTAGGGCAATAAAAACAGGATTCTGAGTGATAGTAATGCGTGCTGTTCTGCTTGTTTTCATAGACAGAGATATCAGTGTGAGCCTTCCCAAGGACAGAAGACAAGTTTTCAAGCTCTTTGGTTGGTTGATTTCTGGTTAGTCCTACCCCAGGGCCTTACATAAGTGCCTTTGTGTAGGACTGGATTTGCATAAACAGGGGCATTAACTGCATCCTTACTCTGTTCTTTGCACTGACTCTACAGGATTGGGGTGATGAGAATTTAGACTTCAAGGAATATTGCAAAGTATTTTGTTCTGTTTCATGTTATCACCTGAGTGAAGGTTGCCAAGTTCTAAGAAAAGCAGACATGAGTTTGTCTTCAAGAAGAGTGACATTGCCTGCAGTAATGCCAATAACTCTACAGAAACGGGTATGGCATTTAAATCAGTCTTGTAACTCTCCTTAGTATGGGTTGATATTGCATTTGCTTAGAGTAAATTAACTGTGTTTTAAATAAATATGCTTATATTTAGTTTTTATTTTATTTCTCTTGTGTAGTAAGAATTTTTGTTTTCTGATAAATGCAGATTTTTTAATTTCATTACTTAAAATATTTTTGTGTGCACACAGACATATTTATGTATATTTGTTACTGTGTTTTTTTTCTCTGTTACAATTATAATTTCTTTATGAAAGAAATTTATTTTGATCACATTCTTATATAATTTTTAAATATAATGTGTCAACTGCATTTCAGAATATTGAAATAAGCCTCTTTAATATGCTATGGTAGTTATCTCAATAAAAGCTGGTTGGAGTCCACTTATATAGGCTTTGGATCAGCTTTAAATGCAACATGCTTTTTTGCACCTTTTCTGGCTACCATCTTACTGGTGTGTGGTTCATCACGTACTCTGGGAATCAAGGTAACACTGTACAGTGTTTTATAGTAGCCACTGTTTTTTTTTGTTTGTTTGTTTTTTGTTTTTTCTGTTTGTTTGTTTTGTTTTAATCTTACTCAAATGTGGAAGCAACATAAAATCTTTTTGGCTGTGTGCACTAGGTTTGCCCAGAGTAATTCAGTACATTGACAGTAACTGTAAAGGTAAAAATACACATGAACTATGGAAATATATGTCACCACTAGAGCCAGTTATATTAACTGATAGAAAGTTAGTTCAAACTAACTATAAGTTATTTGTTAGTTTGATTTATTTTGTAAAAGTGTAGATATCTTTCATAAGTTCATTGCTGCATAATGTGCCCGGATCACAGTTAATAGACTCGTCTGGTACTCAGAGGCATTTAATACACCAGTGGTATGAGGAATGAAATTTCACTGAAATATTGCTATGGTATTAAATGGTACTCTTAAGCAATTCACACAGGATGCAGCATATACTTCTTACGGCTTGAGTCCAGTGAATCTAGAGCAGTATATGAATGCATAGCTCTTACTGATTTAGGATTTATGTTAGTCTGTCTGATTACTTTATTGTTTGGGTTGCAAGGGAAGCCTGTGGAAACACAGTCTTAGCATCTTTGTTTGTAAAGATTAAGTTATACTGCTATCTTAATTACATGATCATAAACTACTTTTCAGGTTCAGACATGTGCAGGATGTATATATCTGTTAGATTCTACCAAAAAAAACCATTTAAAAAAATTTATTTGAAGTTTGACTTTTCAGCACTCATTCACCCAGTCCTGTGGTTCCTTTGACTTCCTTTTTCCCTGCCACACTGTCTCAAATCTTCAGTTGTCTTAATTTTTTTATTTCCAGCTGTTATTGGTTTATCAGTATGTTAGGAGCTGAAG
>JAOWBP010003503.1:18969041-18988185 GCA_028571105.1 Tragopan temminckii
ACCAAAATGTGTGAATGCTATAGTAGCTAGGAACTTTGAAGATAATATGGAGAGCTTTGAATTGAATTTCAAGGGTCTTTCTGTCAATTCAGAGCAAAGTAGGTCTTTGCAAATTCTTTGGTGTTCTGTCCTGAGTACTGTGCCAGTTGCTTGGGTGTGTCTGCTCTCTGAGGAACTATGAGGTGGCACCTCAGCCAAGCGTCATTTTAAGTTCTCTCAGACTTGCAAATTATCAGAGCTGTGTTACTGTGCCAGTTTGGACAACTGTCGTGGGGATATTTTCTCACTCCTATCCCCTGACTTGTAATAGCCTTTTGTGGCCTATAATACTGTTACGTATCATCTAGTATGCACTGCAACGTAATTTCAAAGTTCAGAAATCCTTTCCTTCATGAAATATTACAGTAATGAGAATGAGAGCTAAGGTTTCTCTGACATTTGTTTATGAAAATCTTCTGGTAATTCAGATGTTTAAAGATAGGTCTGGTGCCTTTGATTTTCTGACATTTTGTGACTTTCTTTTCCTTTTTCTTTTTTGGTTTGTTTTTAAACAGTTCAGCCCGTTGCAAATGGTTGTCATTCAGTCCCTTAGCTCTGTTCAAGGAAATGAAGATAGGCAAGAGTACAGAGGGCAGTACGGAGCTTAAACATTCTACCAGCAAATTTTGAAAGCTTCTGTTTAGCTGTTGTTGGACATTTACAGTGTGCTTTGGACTGTACAGGCAACATGAGGATGGATAATTCATTATTTGAAATGGTTCAAAGCAGATGCTTCAATAAATGGCAGTGATTCCTAGTGATACAATTGATGTGGCAAATGAATTGGAATCTTCATAATGACAGTATTAGTTACTACAGAAAATAAAAGTATCACAGAGATAGAAGTTTGAAGTTCCGATAGCTTTTTTTAATGAGAAATGTTAAATATGTTGGCATTTTTCACTTAACTTTTGAAGTCAAATACTCATTATTTCCTGAAAACAGAAGAGAGTTTTTTTCAGCACTTCTGCAGTTCTTTTGTCCCCTCTGATCATAGGACAAACATTGTACGCATTTGCAAAATGTTTAGTATGCAAGTAACATATTTTATGCATATTTTTTGAAAGGGACAGAACATCTTTCATTAGTATTTCAAAAAGTCTGCACTGCACAGTTCATATGCAGTTGGTGTCTCATGCAGCTCCCTGCAGATTATGCTGGAGACAAAAATCAAAGATGTTGTAAATGTTGGAGGATGTCATAAGACTTCACACTAAGAACATTGTTAAGGAATGGTAAGCCATTGCCTTAATGATTCACTGAAACTTGAGTTTTAACTAGAATGGGGCTTGTTCAGAGTGGACGAATAAACAAACAAAAAAAAACAACGAGGAAAAGGAAAACTGATCACATTATGCATACATGGCAGAGTGAAGCTGAATGTCATTTTGGTAAAATATCATAGCGGCATTTCCTCTCATTTAAAAAAAATAATTATTCTGTTTAGTACTCCAATGTTTGGCAGAACGATTTCTCCATCTGTGTTTGGAGAACATTGCCAGTTCTCTTGCATCTTTTCTTCTGTTTACTGAAATGAATGATACAAACATATTTAATGTACTGTTGTGCTTTGCAGAGAAATACAGACTCAGATAAGCAGTGACCAAGCTGCATTTGAGAAAGACAGGAAGCTTAGAATTTTGGAACAAAATAAAAATTATGGTGAGTAGTTCCCACTCATTTTGTTGAAGAAAAAACTCCTCTATTCCTTTTAAGACAGTTAAAATGCTGTCAACTCTTGAATTGTGATCATCAGATTATTTTCTTTATACTTCCTCTACCTCTGGTGTATCTGAGATGAGGTGATAAGAATTGGTTGCATTTTTATTGTTGTAAAGTTAGCAAAACACTTTTTATATTAAAATCATGGAACAGAAGCCACAAAGATGGAACTAAATAAAATTTGCATCTAACTTAATACTGAATAGACTTTGAGTTCACCTTACTGGTTCCTATTATAATCAACTGAAATTTATTGGCACTTTTAAAATGATTCAGTGGTAGGTTTTTTATTAATTCATGCATGACACCAGAAGGCTGATAATAAAAGAATACCTGAGTAAGAAGAGAATTATTCAGCAATATTAAGCAAATATAACTATAGTTTTTAAAAGTAAGTATTAAGGAAAATAATAATAGTAGTGAGGAGCTAGTTCTTGTAGTTACATTTGTTGGATGTTTAAAACTTAATGATATAAGTGGGAAGGTTAAACCTTGGCATGTGTATTAATTTCTGGAATCTTTCTTTTAAAGATCACACTGATAGAACATTCCTTCCAACAAATGAAGAAGGGGGAGAAGAGCAAACAGCAAAAATTAAAGCAGTAGATTTTAGAGAAAACAGCAAGCTTGAAGTTGAGAGACTATCAAACTGCCAAGCGTCTAAAAATGACATCGCCATAAGTCATAGGAATTACACTCAACTGATTCCGGGAAAGCAAGATCAGAAAACAAGTCAAACCAGCCTGGACACTGTAAAAACTCAGGATGTTGCAATTCAGACAGGTCCATTGGTTAGCGATTTGGGAAGGACTGCACAGAAAGAAATGTTTGTCCCTCAAGACTGTGAATCATCCACATTCGAAGGAATGGTCCATCAACACAATACAGACACAAACAACCCTGGTCTGCGGGTGATGCAAGAAATACGTAAGAATGAAGAAACTTCAACAGAACGAAATCTTCAGAGACAAGAAGTTTCATATGAAAAAACGATACCCATGAAAGATGAAATTCATATTTGTACAAATGGCAGTAATGTTACTTCACCAGAAACAAGTGCAAAAACTCCAGATGGGTCTCCTATAAGGGGTTACCCTCTTTATAGACAAGACATGAAACCTAAACCTAGGCCTGCTAATGAAATTACAAGAGATTACATACCAAAAATTGGAATGACTACTTATAAAATTGTGCCTCCTCCAAAATCCTTGGAAACAATGAAGAGCTGGGAATCAGAAGCTACAGATTGTGAGGATCAAGAGGCATCTGCTTCCAAAAATTCTCTGAAGTATGAAGACACCAAAGAATTCACCATGCAAACTGAAATCCCTCATCTTCCAAAAAGTCACTTACAGACTGGTTTGCAAAATATACCTGCTGCAAAAAATGATCTGCTGCACAGAGTGAACAGCATTTCTGAACATGGGGTGCCATCTGGAGCCAGGGTTACCACTGAGGTCAATCAAATAGAAACAGCGTCTTCTAAACAGCATGTCCCGCTGATGCTAAGCTTGAGTAATTCAAATGCTTCTTCTGAGACTCAGGAGAACTCAAATGCACTAAGTCCTACAACTAAGCCTAGTTCTTTTTATCTGCAGATGCAGCGAAGAGTTTCAGGTCATTATGTGTCATCTGCAATTGCCAGAAGTACCATTTGTGCTCCTAATTCCATTCAAAGTGAAGTTAAAAATACAGAGATGGAAAAAAAAATCTCATCACCTAATGAAACTTCTTCGTTACATACAACAAGTAGCTCTTCTTCTCCAGCAGATGAAGAAAAAGATGATGATGGGAAAAAAACTGAATCCTCCACTTCTCCTGTTAAAAACAATAAACCACCAAGTTTTCCCTCGTGTCAGCCAGCACCATTGAACCTAAAAACTCTAAGAACTTTTGCAGTTCCAAAGCCATACTCCAGTTCGAGGCCATCCCCTTTTGCACTTGCTGTCTCCTCAGCAGTCAAAAGATCACAGTCATTCAATAAAACACGTACAATCTCTAGCCTGGTGCCAAGAGAAGAATTTCCTGTTGAACTCTCATCTGCCTCTTCTGCAGCCGAATTCTCCTCAGCTACCTCCATGCCTCAAGTGAAAAACCCTTCCTTACACAGCATCACGGGAGGGCCACAGAATAGTCTAATGGATAAGGTAAACTTTATTACTAATATTTTTTTTTATCATTGATCCGCTGTGATGTCATCTTCAGCAGAGCAGAGACTTTGGCTTATCTCTGAACTGCTTGCTTGTCAGAAAGAGCTGTACTGATACAGTGTGAACAAACTCTGGTGTTTGGGAGTAGCACAGCATTGTAATGAAATACTAGAAAAAAGGGAATGCTAGCTAAGATGAAAACTATCTCATTCTGAGTACTAGAAATAATTACTTCTTGCCATAACTAGCATCTAAAACTTGGAAGAGCAGTAAATTAAACAATCATTTATACTGTATACACCTGTTTTCATGTTCAGAGTGTTTGTGTTTTTTATGGTTTGGTATGTTGGTTTCTTTAATTTTGAGTAGTGTGATGAGTTTTGCTTCAAGTGATCATGGCAGAAACACTTGAACCAGGCATAACTGAGTGAGAGAAACTCTATTAAAAAAAAAAAAAAAGTCATAAAAATCAACTAAGGTATTAATGTTGCAAATGTGTAGATGGAAATATACCATAATTCAGAGAGCTGTTTCAAGCTGTTCTGGGAGCCTGACATATCCATAAATCTGTGATGTGTAGATGCTGGCTGTCTTGCATATTCTGTACAGATCCGCGGTATTCTGACAAGAAGCAGTACTATCCGAAACTCTGTTTTTATAATGACCATTTTCTTCAGGAATGGAAGTTGGAGGCTAATCTTTGTTTGGTAGATTAAAAATACAGTAATGCTTTTCTTCCTCTCTGCTTGCGGTTCAAAACACATTTACAAACATTCCAGAGTGGCTTCTTCTGGAATATTTTATGTCAAATTTAGATTTTTCATACAAATGCATTAGTAAAATAAATGTTGAGGTGATTATAGGTTTTATCTGGGAATAATTTATAACTGATTTTGTTAGATGCTTCAGTTCTCAAGCAGTGCGCAGTTATGCTACAGTGTGGTGTCAAGGGACCTAAATTTAGGTGGTGACATTTTGGAGTAAAAGCCTGTCAAGTCATCAGGAAAAAACAACAACAAAACCAATGGATTTCAACCAGTTGTAATGCTTGAATATTTTCCTGTTTACCTGAAATATTATTTCAAGTTATAAAATCATGGGGTTTTTGAGTGCTTGATTTATTATTTTTATATTTATTTTTCCTTTTGGAATATGTTTTTTCCATATCATATCACTTTGTGGTATCACATACTCATCTTGGAGGAATTACTTCATCATTTTAAGAAGTTCTGTAAGTTCCTTTTGGCTTATATCTTCTTTGTTGTTGATAAATTGAAGATCAGTTCCCAGAGCTATAGTAGAAATGTGACTAATACCTGAGATCTTGAACAAAGCAAATATTAGTGGCACAGTTTGATATGTGACCTCCTGTGAGTTGACTTAGTTTTTTATTTGCTGCTAATTAGCTAATTAACATTAAAGGATGTTTGTTTGTTTGTTTTTGTCTTTCTCATTTCCTCTGTTTCTAGAAAAGCGGCAATGTGAGCAATAGTGAGCAAAAGATTCAGGCACAGTCAGGTGCTTCAGCTGACCACCCACGCCCTGCCATTATGAGACAAACCTCGACACCAGTCCAGCGCTCTGACCCAGAACAGATCCACCAGAGCTTGCTGGCCGCAATCCGCTCTGGAGAAGCTGCTGCCAGATTGAAAAGGGTGAGTTTTCGTCATTGCATCCATAACAATGAACTCATGGTGCTTCCTTCAAAATTACCATATTAATGCCTGACACTAAATGCAGTTAGATTGGACATGAAGCGCTATGAATGAGGTCTCTTAATGGGAAGGGAGGTGGGAGGAGAGTTCAGTTTTGCAGAATGAACTGATGAATGCATACACAGCTTTGTATGTTCATATATCCACATAGCACAAATATATGATTTTAAGTACATGCTAAGCAGCTTCATCCTAGACTCGAATTAGCTGCAGTCTTTTCTAGTCAGGTAGATAAAAGTTTTGAATACTTGTTTTTTCTAGTTATTAGACTTTATCAGTTCCCTACTTCTTAGAAAATGTATTTCAAGCCTCCTGCTTGGTATCATTAGTAAGATATTTCTTAGTGTTTTGTTGATAGTACTGGTAGGACTGTTTTCCTTCACTCCCTCAGGTAAAAATTGATGCTTGGTTTCTGTCTCCTAAAATGCACTCTCACAGGGTAAAATAGTGCAGACTTTAAAAATCTACTGTTTTACATTTGTAACAATTTAATGATAGTTTCACACAAAACTCTCTTGACTCAGCATTAATATTTTGCATTCTATATTGAAGAATAATTTCTCATTGCAGAAACTTAAGAGACTCAGTAGGTTTTGTTTTTCTTCCCTTTCCCATTTAAAACTTGAATAAAAGCAAGTAAAGTGTTGTGGGTGGATGTGATGTGGTATTTTAAAATTATTTTTAATGGAAATTTTTGATTTCCCCCTACGATCAAAATATGTCAGTTGATGGGTAGATATTAGAATCGCCTGTTTTAAATACCTGAGGTTTTGATTCAGCGTTGCACTGCAACAGTTTCTCTGACACTTACAGATTTCCTGGTGTTTCTATGCTGAATAGGAAAACTGTTTCCTATGAAGGTTATAAAAATGCATAATTTGTCCATGCTAGATAAGCATGCTTAACTAGAAGTCAGTAAGAGTGGTACGTAATGCGCTGTAGTATTGTTTCTAACTACTGTATATCACTAACCACAAGCCACTTTAAAAACAGGTTAAGATGAAGCAAATACTGTATTGTTCAGAGGAGCTTAAAAGGTCATGTCCCTCTGTTCAGCCTGATTTTTTTTTTTTCTATACCTATTTGATTGCACAAATACACATAGGCCACTCTGAAAGTAATGCCTTCTATTTATTTCCGTGGAAACTACAATAGCTACAAAGAACGCAGTAACAGTATCTAATAGAACAAATTCTCGTCTACAAAACACTATTTTTCAACATAAGTACAACCATAATCTGTGTGTTTTCACCAGCAGTGAAAAGGAGCCTCTATGCTATGCTCGTAATAATCTGCACTAGTGGAGGTGACGCTGCCACTACTTGCCAAAATGCAGCACCCACCACCTCACTGTGCTCGTATCCACTGTTGGTCTCCATAAACGTTCAGCAAGAGTTGATGAATGTCAATAGATGCCATTTTTTCTGCAAGCAAGATTTTAATGATACAACCTTTGCTTCATATGCACTTTCACATCAGACTGCCCCTCTGCTGCTATCTGTCACGTGACAACAAAATGTAACAGAAGATTGTTGGGAAGGTTCAACCGTACCACCACCATCTGCCTCTGATATTATGAGCCAATGTAAAAAAATAGGAGGCATTACTTTCAGAGCAGCTCTTGTACATGTATTTTCAAGTATTTTTATTAAGGTATTTTTTCCAATGCATAATTACATTGTGAATAATGCTTTTATTTATTTTGCATAGTGTGTCAACTTTCTTTGATTCTATGGGAAATATCTACAGGCTACACAGTAACTTGCAAATATTTTATAAAATAAATTCGTGAGGTGCTTTTTAGAATTCAAGAAGTCTATTGTTACTGAACATACCAAAGACAAAAAAAAATTATATGGTTGTTCATGATTGTCTAATAGAGATGTTTCAGTGTATCTTTGACCCACGTAGTCCTTACCAGTCGTACATGTATGTATGGTGTTATGAAGAGCAAAGTGATGACAAAAAACCTTTTTCCCCCATCCCTCTCTCACTCTTCTGTGAGTGGGAGACATTCTTTCCCCATGTAGCATCTGTAGAGACTGGGGGTGAGGACAGGAAAACCAGCTAGAATGAAAGGCTGTAAGCATGAAGAAAAGCATGCTGTAATGTAGAAAGCAACAAAAAAAAAGAAGTGGGGGAAGATCTGTCAGGTGCCTGCTTCTGTATTTACCTCTCACCATATTCTCTATTCTTTCAGCTCTATGAGGGAGTCATTTAGTAAAAAAGGAGGGGGGTGGGAGGGGAAGCTGGCACCACTATCCAAATCTTCTTTTTTCCGTTTTACTTAATAAGTTGTCAGTACGCAATGCCAAGATCTGTGGCCTTTTGTGTTTCTGGCCTTTTACGTTGAATAGGACCCTCCGTAATTACGAACCTAAAATGGGTCAACTGAGGTTTCTTTTTAACTGTTTTTCTCTTCAGAATGTTTTCATTTTGTTTAGTAAGCTCCGTGCCGTGGTATGTTGCTCGCATGGCTCTCATTAACTCCAGTTGGAGTTACTGGTTTATGCAGCTACAGTAAAAAGCAGATCTCTGCTATCTATCGTTAAAGCTGTTTGCTCCAAGAAACATTCCCATGTCATAAATGAATATCAGATTTTGTTATAAATCAGATCTATTCAATATTTTATTTAAAATATTTGTTCTGAATGATTTTTTTCATATATTTCTTTTCAACCAGGTCTGGAGATTGACAAAAATTACATGTTTTTAATAGTTATGTACTGAAGTTTTTGACAGAAGTGTTTGAAATTACTTAAAAACATACTTAATTCTACTTCTGCATATGTGCTTTGTTCAGAAATGATGTAGGAGATGGTTCATTGTGTGAGAAGAGCACTAACTGAAGGAACAGTATCGGACTTTTCTTAAAATAATACCCTGTAACATACTCCAGACAGAAGCATGTTAAAAGTTAGGTTAATATTTCCTTTTTCTTTTTTCCCTCCATCCAGGTTGGTCCTCCATCAAACACTGTATCTGTCAATGGAAGAGCCAGGCTTAACCATTTGTATTCCACAGAAGCGAAAGCGAATCATTAGATATTATACCAAATATTTTGCACTTTACTACTGCTTCATAGGCCACCTTAACAGTAACTACCAATTTTTGAAAGTGATTAGTATATTTTTATCAGTTGGTATAGGAATATGACACTGGGTTCCTTTGATGCCTTGGAAAAGATTATTAGAATATGTAAATTATGGTAATAATTTTCTCTATATAAAGCTGATAATGCTGCTAAAAAGGTTTAAGAGAAGGTGCAGATGAGCTCTGCTTATGTTGGAATGAATGTCAAAAATTTGTTGATTTCAGCCTTCAAGACAGAATAAATGTAGCAGTATGCTGAAATTACAGATTTAAAGCAATCTAAGGATTTTAGATCATTAATTTTCAATTGTGTATTACTTTAACAGATTGTATTAATTTAAATCAACCACATGCTGCCTCCATATTACTTTGTTAAATTAAATTTGTAATTATTAGAAAACTATATTTTATAATTTTGTTTCTCTTAAAAAAAAAAAAAAAAGAAAAAAGAAAAAAAAAAAGAAAGATTTTGTTCCTTCAGCTGATGTAGTTGGGATGAGTATTTTGGTTTTAAATCTCCTTCAATTTTTTCCTGGTAGGATATATATAAAAAAAAAAAAAATCAGGACATTAATTACTGGAAATTTTTGTACTACTTAAACTTTTCTTAACAGTAGCACTACATGGTGTTTCTAATCTTCTCTTTGAGTAATTGTATATACTGTTTCCCTAGCACTCAGATGAACAATGCCTTTTGTGAACTAGATATATTTTTAAATAGTCATCAGTTTATAGTCACTTATGGATAAAATGCAATTTCCAGTTTGAAATTTTAAAAATGTATAATTGGATATTTGAATAAGAATGAACTTTGGACTTGTTCATATAAAATATTTTAATCTTAAAACAGCATGATAATACTCTTATAAAGCATTCTTGTGTCAGAGAGCTTCTATTTATAGAGACTAAGCGTTAAATACCAAAATGGGAATGAATATATATATATACATATATAAAAAGAAAATGCTTCCGATTATATTTTATCTATTTTGCATTTCTTGTCAAGATGAGACATTTTTGGGAGAGAGTGGATATTGGGTCATGTTCATGGTGAAATAGCTAGATTATGGATGTGCAGCTGGGATATTTGCCATATTAAAATATTTTCTTGCTGGATTTGATTTAAATAAAAATAATTATATTTAGTTTCTATTCTTTAACAATATATTTATTTTATACTTTAGAGTCACTGTAAAACTCATTTTCAGAAACTGATCTGTACGTGCATTTCAACAGGTTGTTGGTGGTTTGCTACCAGGTTTTTGTGCAATAATCTCAGAAATCCCATTACTTTTCTAGTACAGGCTCAATGACTGATTACAATTAAAACAGTGTTAACCTAATGCTGAAACCCTTTGAAGAAGATTTTAGTGAATAAAGTTCATAAAGAGAACTGATGAACATGTGTTCGCTGCTGTTCTCTTGTATTTTCATACCTACAACTTAGTCCTCTGTCAGTGCATGCCACCACTTCCTTTTCCTCCTAGTTCTTGCCTCCAGTTAAGGGCTGATTCCAAGGAGAAACCTTACATGGTAGTTCAAAAGACCTGTTTTGGGGTCTGGCTGTAAAACACTGCTTCATCTTTGACTTGAAATTATTGAGATAGAAGAGGTAGTTGCTTTCTAGCATCTAACTGGGTTGTACTTTCTAGATTTCTTCATGTCTTGAGGGACAGTCTTGAAAATTGTAACACGTTCCTAGCAATCTACAAAGCGCCTGTGTTTGTTGTGATATTTGAATTCCATTTTTTAAGCATTCCACGCTGATCTATAACTGGCACAGAGAGGTAGCACTGCAAAGTAGTTGTCTTGTTTGCATCTTGGGTGCGAGAGGGTTACATACTTGCTCTCAAACTTTTGTTTTCTCTGCTGGAGGTGACTAAATCTTATCTTGTACAATGTAATCTCCATCTGTAGACTACATGATATTTCATTATTTCAACCAAGTGTGTGGAGTCCAAATGCTCTGGGTTTTGGGAAAGATTAAATAACCTTGCTTTGTTGTTCTTTTATTTGCATTTGTCTACTGTACTACTATTATATTTCTCAGTTCCATGTTAAAAGTATGCTGCCCTTTGATGTGAACTCCTGAAGGCAAATAAATTTGTATGTAATAGAGATTAAGACTAAAAACATCTTTCCTGAATTGTAGGGTTTCTCGTCTGTGTAACTGAACTTGCTTGGTAATTAGCTTAAATGTCTACACACTGTACTGTGAAATTTGTCAATACAATTTTCTGTTTCTTGCTGGCAATATTGTTTAGCAAAACTTTCCCTTTCCCCCTTCTTCCAGCGTATACGTAAGAGATTTTAATATTTTGCTATTATATTGCTAGAGATGCATTTTTTTTCTTAAACTCTTCTATTAAAACTCTTGGTGATTAACTTGATGTGTTTGTTAATTGTTCAAACATGAAAACATCTTCTTAAGTAATAAAGCAAGTTTTTCTAGCAACAGCAAGCCTAAGCTTGGCAGAAGTCAATTTTTGTTGTGGATGACTTACGTGCATGGAAAATATCTGTATGTTTTTGTTTTGGCCCAAGAATACTTAGTTTGGGGAACGGTACTAGAGATGTTTTCCAACACAAGGCAACTATTTCTGTCATACCTTTTGCTGCTTTTGAACAGTAGACAAAATGTTTGGGGAAGAAAATGAAGGACTCTGTGGTAAATGTTATGTCAGTATAATTGTATAGACAAAGTAACAGACCCTAGTAAAAACATACAGTTTCTTTTCATCATGAACCAGCAGATATTGGTATAGCACAAGAGGATCTTGCTCTGATTCTGCCTTTAAGGCTTTGTAAGTAATGAATGGCTGGGAGAAAAACTAGTAGTTAAAAAAATTTTTTTAGTTATTAAAGCTTATACTTTTCTTCACTCTGCAGAAGAATAAAATCAAGACGACTGCTTTAATTAATACAATTAAGAGATACCTGGAAAAGGGAAGCTGTTTTGATGGAAGAGCTTAATTCATCACCAGGGAATATTTGGAAATCATCAGTGGTGACTAGAGGCCATGAGGCCAAGATAAGAGCTCTCATATTTGCAGCTGAAAGATGTTAAACCACTGGATGCTGCCATTCTAGGAACTATATTTAGTAATCAGTGCCCTAGTTTTTGCTCGCTACTTGTGATTTGATACTGCAGCGTATAGCATGAAGATCTCTAAGACAAAGGAATACCATCAGTGATGTGGATATGGACCATGAGGCATGGGATCACGCATTCTTGGTAATGGATGTTCATGACTGGTGAAAACACATAGCTAATGGTGGTGACTATGTTAAGAAGTAATGTTTTGTAGCTGAGAATTTGCTCTATCAAGCAGTGCCATTGTGCTTTTGTATCTGTTGTAGTTTCCATGGAAATAAGTTGGAGGCATTACTTTAAGAGCAACCTACATATAACTGATTTGGGAAATGTAAGAAGAGATTTGCTAGTTTTAGTGACCCAAGTGTTACTCAGTAAAAATGCACGGGGATTTTTGATGAGGGAGGGGAAGCTTTAAGATCAATTTGAACTCTTCCAGAAAAAACATAGCTTGCTGATTGACCTTTCCCTTGGTCCTTCTCCTTGGAGAGAAGAAACTGAAATATCTAAAATGCAAAGCCTTAACTATTATTTTAATTTCATTGCGTTGGCATGATTCTTCATAGTATACCTGTGTGCCATGTATGAATTAAATATGATATTCCCTCAGTAATTTAGTGTCAAAAACTGGAGACAGATCACCACCTGGAATATTCAAAAGTATTTACATATCAATCAAACACTTATCAATTTAACCATCTGATTTGTCTGATTCAGCTGTGGTATCTAGTTGCATTGAGTTAAGTGAACTATAAATCTGCAGAAGTCTCCTGTAGTTCAGTTTACTGTGAAGATGAAAATTTGTAATGTGCTAAGAAATGTTCATTAAGTATTCCCTTAGTCTTCAAAGATGAGAAAGTTTACAGTTAAACTTTAAAAATAGAGCAATTGTCAGTGTAGGGGTTCTGTTTCTACTGTTGCTGTGTTCAGATGATGTCAAAGCAATGGTGCATTGCTGTTTTACAATTCTCTGTGGATTTCTTTCACATCTGAATTTCATATTGAACGTAAATGTTGAACAAATGTGCAATTGATAAGATATTTTCACATCTACGAGTGTGAAGGATCCCTGGATGTCTCACAGTATGTAGTCAGGAGGACTAATCAGATTATTAATGAATGAAATAATGCCACTTAAGGTACGCAGGGGCTTTGGTTAGACATTCCCTTGCTAAATGAACTAGGACAGCACCTAAGAATGTCTATACTGGGTCAGTGATTCTTGAAATATTAAGCTGTTTCTCTTTTACTAGAGTCATCACTCCTTTACAGCTGTCTCTGTTCATTTCTTAGGTGTAAATTTAAGCCTGCTCTGATTTATGAATTAGTGTGCTGCTGACACTAATGGGAGTCAAAGCTCTAAGACTTGCATAAGAAGGTCAACATTTCTAACAAGAGAGAAAAATTGACCACTAATGCAACTTCCCACAAAAAAACCTTTGAATTAGACATTATTTATATTCTATATGTGAAGATCATAAATCGTAAGCTTGATGCAGAGATTACTGCATGAGGCTATATTACTGCATAAGGTTTGATGGTTTAAAATAGTATCTTACTTTCATGTAGTATTCAGATATTTAAATTCTAACAGGTAAGAATGGAAAAAAGAAAAATGCATTTTTTTTTATATCAATGTGCTCATTAGAGAATTTTGCTAATTGTGAAATAATCTGATACGGAGGTTCAAAGGAGAAAACATCGAACATAAGCTATGTGAGGGCTTTAAAGAAGCCTATTAGCTGATAGCCTTTACTTTCAGATAAGGATTCCACTGGTTTGAAGCACTGAAACTGAAATGTGTTTGTAGATAATTGTTTTGTACGCATCTCTCAGACTGTAGCACTAAAATGGCATAGATGAATCTTTTGCAAATGTTGAAAGATATGGAAAATACAATTATTTAGAATACAATTTCTCTGGAGAGCTGAAGCTTTCACGTCTGTATGACTAAATTGTCACATCATGTGAACAGAGCTCTTAGACCTCCTATTTTTGCCCTCAAAGCAAATCTCTCTTGTATCATACAGAGGGTAAAGATGCTTGCTTGAAGCTTTTGCTCTGAGTACTAAGCTGGACTGACCTTGCTTAGCTTGTGATATTTAATATCATCATAGCCAGAGCAGTAAGAAAACAGTAACACAGCAGAGTGCATAGAACTTAATTTTCAAATGTGATAAAATACAAGAACAGGAATTTTAAATAATGGGCCTTCTTATGCAATACTGAACATCCACGGGATAAAGAACTGATGCCTATCTCAGTGCAGGGGGAGATCTAAGACCACAAAGGCTGCAGTTGCAGAAATTGTTGAATAAATCTGGCCAATGGTGGTTATTTGCCAAGTACTAGTGTACTTAGTGTACTAGTGCTACTGCACATTAACCACTAGCAGACTTCCTAATGGTTGATATATTTCTACTGACAAAAATAATGAATAAGCTGCTATTGGAGTCAACTTTTTTTCCCCCCAGCTATGTATGTTTGTCTGCCTGTATGTTTCCTCTCTTCTATTTTCATGTGTGCTCCTGAGCAAGAACTAAGACTCAGTGGCTACACTGAAAAGGTAAAGTAAGGACAAAAATATAAATCCTTAAGCAACTGTGAAATAAATTTATCTCTGATTTAACAGAAAGTGAAAATCATCTTCTATAATATCAATGGCAATTTTCTAAATGAAACGATTGAACTAAACAGAAATATGGAGAGAGATGCAGTTGGTCACTTTGGCTAAACATGACTGATCTGGTCAGCAAAAACTATTCAATTTCTTCAAATGCTGCAAGTCAGTTAAATGCTTTCTGGAATCTGAAACTTATTGAGGCACACAAATATGGATCACATCAGGGTACGCTTGCACTTATAATGTTCACATATAAAGCAAGCCCCTACAGTGTGCTAAGCTGCTGCAGTTCTAAACTCCAATGCCTGTGTGATGCAAAGAGGTGAAACAAAGGCTGAAGAAGTGGATCACAAGTTACTTCCTTTTAAATTGTAGAGGACTGGGAGAAAAATGGACATCCAAGTGCTTAAGTGGTCAGGTGCCTCACTTCAAGGATGAGTGTACTGTTAACCCTTTTCAAAAGCTGCAGTACTGATAAGGTTAATTCTTCAACAGTAAATTCTGGCAGGAGGGGCTGTTGGTGGCTGCAGAGAGAAACTACTACATTCATTCAATAACATAATTTAGTGAAGATGGGAAATGTTAGTTGCCTACTAATCAGTGGACACTGCTAATTATCACTACTAATCAGGAGGGAAAGCAATATAGCAGACCTCAAGCTTGAATCCAGCAGGAACAATTCTGTCTCAGAAAGGAAAAACAAACAAACAAAAAACCCTGATAAAAAGCAGATATTTCAGATTGATAACCTAAAATTGTAAAGCAATTTGGGTAAGCAGGAGAATAAAACAACTGTAAGATCTTTAGATAACGTAACCAATCAAGATTAAAGCAATAGTGTTGGTTTAATGTTTTTGGTTTTTTTTAGTTAAAGAAAGAAGTATGGTTAGAATGACATAACCATGTTTCGACACACAAAAGTTGCTCCACCAAGGCAGGTGGTAATAGTGGTATCTTCAAGCAATAAACTGTTTCAACTTCAAAGCGTAACAGCTGTATGGGTCAAACTGAATGTTTGCAAAGCCTATTTCTTGGCTTTTCACAACAATGAAAACTGGTACTTAGGGAAAAGCATAAGATTATAGCATACACATAGAATAATTACTCCAGCTATGATCTCAACAGTTCTTAGCTCAGATAATTCCACAGTGAAAACGATTTCTATTTACTTCATAGGCCTAAATAAATTTCTTGATCAAGAATTGGTTACTCATTATTTCAACTCTTGTAAACTTTGAGCAGTGACTTACCTTAATCACACATTAACTGGAGAATTGTCTCGTTTGTTTGTTGTAAACTTCCATTTTCTAGCTTTTATCCTTTCTAATTCTTTTACTGAAAGAGGCATTAATCACCAATCCCAATTCAGTCTGTTTGTGCCGTACGTGTCTTTGTGTACAATAAGTGGTTTTACACAAGGGTGATTTCTCATATCATGGTTTCTGTTGTGGCACTGATGTACAGCACAGCTTTTAGGTGAGGCTTTTCCTTGTTTGAGGGAAGCTAACAATTGCAAATTGTTAGCAAATAATGAAAGGCAAATAATGAAAGAAGGCTATTTTCTATAATGAGTTACTTGTAGGGTACATCTGTCTCCTTCCAAGATCAACAGTTTATGAGAGATGGTTCCATGTAATGGTTCTAAATTGCTATGTATCCAGCTGAACAGGACCTTGCTAAGTCATATTTAGTTACAGATGTGATCATCTAATTCAAAGATGGTCTTTTCAAATAGCCAGTGAACAAAACATTTAAAAACTTAAGGTTATGGTATGTACATTGCTTAGTTTATCGTGATAGTTGTTCATTAGCTCCAACTTACAATAAAGACATCCCTTTGGCTATTATGTATCACCTTTACATAAGAATTTTCAATCCATTTTTCTGATGGAAATTTCTGTTGACCCTACTTCATGCAGGAATTGCATGAAGGTGATTATTCACCTTCTGAAATCCTTTAAAGACAAGGATGTCATGTGGGACAGTGTCAAATGTTTTGCACAAGTCCAGGTAAATGGCATCAGTTGATCTTCTCTTATCCAGTGCTGTAATGCCATTACAGAAGGTCACTAAATTTGTCAGGCATGGTTTGCCCTCAGTGAAGCCATGTCGGCTGTCACCAATTGCCCCTTTGTTTTTCATGTGCCTTAATATAGTTTTCAGGAGGGTCTGCTCCATGAATTTGCCAAGCACTGAGGTGTGACTGACTGACCTGTAATTATGTGTTAGAGTTCACTTGTGGAAGAACATTTTGCTAGCAGAAGCACATTGTGAGGCCTAGCAGGCAAAAAATGTGAAAAAGAGGGTGCTTTGCACAAGCTACTAACATTGCTCTGGTTTTCTCATCTCTTTTCACTCTCCATCCAACAAACTGAATATGATAGGTAATCTGGCCATAATTTGCACTCTTTTTAAAAATAGTATTTCCACTGTAGTGAATGACTATACTGAAGGTTAGTGTACAGCATCAGTTGAATGAAGGCCATGTACTTACCTGCATGATCACTTTTGCATAGAAATGCTGCCAGCTGTCCA
This sequence comes from Tragopan temminckii, assembly GCA_028571105.1. Lineage (NCBI taxonomy): Eukaryota > Metazoa > Chordata > Aves > Galliformes > Phasianidae > Tragopan > Tragopan temminckii. Next base: position 18,986,013 of record JAOWBP010003503.1, read on the forward strand.
GAAATCTGGAACATGGAGAATGCTTTTACTTCAAATATTTTTTCTGATCTTATTTGCAATTAAACACAGAGTTGTTTTTTTTTTTTTTTTTAAATTATTTCTGCTGATTCATTATTGACTTAATTTGTATTTCAGTGTTAAACTGAATTATGCTTCTTTAACTTCTTTAAGTGAACTACCTTTGTGGTGGTATTTTTAGATGAGTCTTTTGATACCTTCTTAATGGTACATTAAAACTTAATGAATGCTGAGTAACAGTGGAATCACTATGGAAGCACGTGTGGTATCTGTATTAATACTGAGTGAATGCATAATGATCAGTAAAATTTGCGTGATTTCCACATGAATCAACAGTGATGAGCCACTTAGTGGCTCACTCAATTACATCATGTTTAATTTATGTAGCATTATTTGGACATTATGTTTAAAATGTCTTTAGTAAATCATTGAGACTCTAATTGAGTCTCCATTCCAGTGAGAAATTACACTGTAAATATTAAATTCAGTTTTTTACTCAACAATTAATTTGTTGAAGCCTGTTTGCAAAGGGTCGAAATTTGATATATTCTATTATTCTCTGAAAAATGGAATCCCAAATTACAATACCTGTTAGATTACGTCTTTTTCCTCAGTTACGCAGCAACTGGACACTGGAAAAGTATTAACTCTCTGAACTCTGGAAATAATGGCAATATCACAGTTGTTTTATACGACTACTGCCACTACTGTGGCAATTCACCTTCATACAGCAGACTCAGAATTCACTCCTCTTGGGAGGCCCTTCCAGTACATCCCTTCCTCACTCTCCATATAGAGTACAGCAAGGTGAACCAAGAGCTTTGGGAGTGTGATCATGCCAGCAGCAGCCAAAGAGGGAGGGAAAGTACAAAAAATGTAGATGCTGACTTTCAACTTTTCTCTCAGTATCTGTCTGTGCTTATATATGGCATCCTGTGCAGGACGAGGAAAAAAAAACCCAAGTATTCCCACTGTTTTGATTACCTGACAGCCTCTGCAGAGAAAGTTAATTGTGTCTCATTTCCAAAGCATTATAAAAGTGTGAGGACCCAAAACCTCACTTCATTTCTCCTGTTTTACGTTGCAATGGACTAAACATGGGCAGTTGCTCCCCAGGCCCTACAGTGAGGTTCTCTAAAAGGCTGCCAGTGGCAAAAAGACTGTCAGCAGCTGTAGTCCTTCACTGCAGTCTTTCACAGTACTGCTGAAGCAACAGATTTTGCAGCTACACAGGGCTGAGACTTACCAGAGGATGCCATGCAAGGCTCCATCTTTACAAACTGTCTCCACACCAAGATGAGGAATGTGCAGACATCTAATCCCCAAGAGAAAAACAAAGAAACAAATAAAAAGACAACCAAGTAAATAATCTTTGTAAGAGAAAAGTGTAAGTAAAATAATCACCTAATCATGCTTCAAACTTCACTAGGAACAGTAAACCGCTGCTTGGCTTTCATCTTTTCCTGTCAGGTGCTTATATAGAAGACAAGCTTCTGAGACACCATTTCAGTGGATCTATGCTTGAGCTGGCTTTGCAGATGATCCAAGGCAGGTCTATAGATATTCATTTACAGAGAAAGGCTGAGGTTGCCTATTTCACTCAGTCAGCTCAGTTAAACAATGACCTGAATGTGTCTGATTTTTGGCAAAGATAGCCTAGGCCTCCCACTACTCCAGAAGGAATCTTGCACTCTATTCTCTCAGGTTACTCCTCACAAGTATTTCAGGCCAATAAGTTTTTATTAAGAGCCATTGTGTCTTTAACGTTCTTCCTCAAACAGCTCTTCAGTACATAGTAAGCTTGAGAGGTCAGTGTTCAGTTCTAAGAGGCTGTCTTGTCTAGCTGCCTCAACAAGGAGGACTGGTGGAAAGAGAACAGGGTTTGGAGACAAAGTCCTATCAGCTATTTACAAATAAGTCCATCACTGTATTTTTAGCTTCTGCAAATTTCCTATGCTAGCTGCTAGCATTAGGCACTGCATCCAGTTGATTCAGTTAGAGAGAATTTACCATCTGTGAATATATGAAGCTATCATTTTAATCTGGTGTCCTTTTTGATTTACTATGAGATAATCTGATAACTGGAAAGGCATCTAACAAACAGCTGACCAACAACTTTGTTAGAAGAAGTGTGGACAAAGAACTTCATAATGGT
>JAOWBP010003503.1:18996570-19008874 GCA_028571105.1 Tragopan temminckii
ATCAGCTTCAGCGCAATTGGAAACAACAGTGGAATGCTGGAATACTGCAAAGATTGCACCAGGTGGGTCCCACAGATGCTCATGCCGGAAGAGAGAGAATACCATATGCAAGTCTGTCAGGACCTGTTAAACCAATATGAGGCTGAATGTGATAGTTTCCTGGATTGCATTGTTAACCTTTGATGAGATGTGGTAACACCAATATGAGCCAGAGTCAAAACAGCAGTCCACAAATTGACAATGTGTGAATTTCCTGTTGAATAAAAAATTCAAGATGCAGCCCTCAGTAAGGTAATATGCACTGTCCTTTGGGATTGGAAAGGTGTGATTCTTCCAGATTTCCTGAATCTCAGACAAACTCTCAACTCTGACCTCTGCATCATGATGCTAACTAAGCTGAAGGCTTGAACTTCCAGAGTCAGGCCAGAGAAGACAACAACCTTTCTCTCACAAAACAATAACAGGCCTCATACCAGTTTTGAAGACCATGGAGCACATTGACAATCTTGGCTAGACTGTCCTACTGTACCTGCCATATAGTCCAGATTTAGTGCTTTCTGACTTCCATCTGTTTGTGCCAATGAAGAATGGACTGCATGGGCAACATTTTCCTAGGAAAAATGCCCTCATAGCAGCTGTGGAACAATGGGTCACATCTAGGAAGGCAGGGTGAAATATCAGTTTTGTCTTGATAAACTGTTTGTCTGGTCTTGATAGCAACATGCCAAAGTAGTAGCATTAGACAACAGTGAAACGAGCCAACTTTAAGGGAATGGTGTTCTCACTGTTGCCTTTCTGCGTATTCACAGTGTATTGTAGTCCAATTTCTCATGATTAAAAAAAAAAAAGGGTTTTAATGTTCACTACCTTCTGCTTCTTTGCTTCTCTTCTCTTAAAAAAGAAACTGCTTTCTCTTTACGTGAACAGTTGCACTCTGATATGAAAATAAGATTTTTTTTTTCCCACCTCAATTTCAGAATGATTACGAAAGTAGTTTTTGAAGATGTTTTCTTACTTTTAGGTAGTATGATGGATGTAAGGCTATAGTTTCAACAGCTTAGGGTAGCGTGAGTTGTTCATTCTTTGCAAGACACAGAAGATGACTAGTGCAGCTTAAATACTGTATTTTTGTCCAGTAATTCCAATGTTAAATCAAAATGGAAAACCTCTCCCTTATGTACTGGTTCTGATTTTGGGCAAGATGGCTCTTGCCAGCAGTATGTTTAGAGCTAGCTAGTTTAAACATATAATGCTGTCTATCTTCTGTTTTCATAAAAATGGATGCAGTATTCTAGTAATAGCTATTTTTCAAAAGAAAAATGTTTAAGTTGCTATTTTTCTTCTGAATGCTTTATTTATAGAAAGTAAATAATGATATATTTATGTTTCTTTTTCATGAGTATTTCTCACCTTACACTGTTTCCAGTTTCTGTAAAGAAGTATATGTAAACTATGCTTGGATAGAGATGAATATTTTTAGTCAAAGCATGTACAGTTTAAAATGATGGATAGAACATCACAACTGCAGAAATACAGCTTGCTTTTATTTACTCAACTGTAAATCCCAAAGAAATTGAAATCTCCAGTCTCCCTGTTAGAAAAGAAAGGAGGAGTTGGTGGAGTAAAATAAAGGGATTAGAAAGCAAATAAAGCATAAAGTGTTCCTGAAGAGGTTTATTAGTCACTGTCATGGAAGAACTTGGAAGATTGCTGAGGGGGATGATTTCCATGCTTCAGAAGTTAGATCAGAAGCTCAGTAAAGCAAGGACACAGCAAGCACCATGGTGAGCCTTAGGAGGTCTTCAGTAGAGCCAGTGCTCACTGTGGGATGGCAGTGCTCAGAGCTGCCCTGTTGTCTTTTGCTTAAGTTTGCCCGAAGACCATCTGATACCGTTTTGAAATGATTTGGAATTGATGTGGATACTGCATCATCTATGTCTTCTATATAAGTACCTGACTTTCTCCCCCTTTTATCTACCTCTTGTACTAGTGAGATTTAGAGCTAGAGAAAGTGTGCATGATTTAGACAAATCATATGAGAGATGAGTAAGGTTGGGTTATTGTACGGACCACTGTCTACTGAATTTTTCCTAATATATTCTGACATATTCTTCCCCTGTATGGTCTCTTCTAAACCTGCTTACCCTTGGAACAAAAGGGATGCTGGTGATTTGAAAATACATACATAGTGACAGTTTTTGTATGATATGCTTTTGAACACACTGAAAATGCTCCACTCTATTATTTCCTCAGTACTTAATGTTTTTCTTCTATTCTAGCTGCAAACTAGCTAGGTTTACTTGGCTTTATTTTGCTTTTTAAAAATGTTAGGAAGGCTCAGGCACCACGTCTGCCATAGCCTAGAGAGGCTAGAACATGGGAAGCAATGGTCTCTGTAAGTGTTGGCTTAGGCTGGTGTGGGATTTGGTGCCAAATGCCTCTGCACACATTTGAGGCAAAAATTTTTCATATCCATGCTTGTTTCCTCCAGAATGAGGAAGATGTACAGTGTGAAAAGTGGAAATGTTCTTCTTCTTGTGGAAGTTAAGACAAAAGAGTTCACTCCCGTTTCTCCTTTAATTACTTCAGAGATGCTAACCTGAACTTTAACTAAAGTGCAGCTGATAAAGCACTGGCTATCACTGGCAGTTGGTATGACAAATGAATGCCCAGATGTACATTCTAAAACTTTGTCAAATATATCTCAATACCATTATTTTTTTCCATCTGTTTAAAGTACAATTTTCACATTACAGTCTTTGTTAGGATTTGAAAGCTCTTAATATTCATATGTTGAATAATTCCTTAGAAAATCTGTTCAACACTTGAACCGTAACTGGAACATTTAGTACTTTATCGAAATCTCTTCGCAAACCGTTTATTTCTTTGAAAGCAAAGGGCAGTAGAGAGGCTTATAAAAATCTTTTAGGAGCATTTGTGCTCTTATACTGAGAACATTATTCCCCCCCCCCTACACATACACCCTTTCTTGTGCAGGTGGAACCCTGGTGACATCTGTTTTGCTGAGTGAATGAGCACAGAGCTCCATGCCAGCCGAGTCAGCTGAATGGAGGCTGTGCAAAGCAGCTCAGGGTGCAGACCTATGAACAGAGCAGAAGTATGTGGTGCAGAACAGAGGGGCTGCAGCCTGGAGAGTAGGTATCACAAGGAGAGAAACAGAACCAACCCAATAGCGAGATGGGAGATGGTTTAATAATAATAAAGCCTTGTTTGTGAAAGTAATGTTAAATTTGACATTCCATCCTGCAAAAATTCAGAAGCTGAATACCATTAATTTACTCTCTTGTAGAACTGTATGGGAACAGTGAATGAGAAACTATAAAGGTGTAAAGTGATTTTTTTGTGTGTGTGTGTGTGTAAAGTTTTAATCCAGGATCTGACTTGTTAGAAAATATTCAATCATGCAAGTATTTTTTAATTAGGAGTGGAGTACAGTGCCCATATCCTCTGCTGTTCTTAACAGAACATTTCACCTTTGTTTTTTCTTCTTAAAATTTGGAGCCCCACTTTGATGTAAAAGATGCGATGCTTTGACATGAGAATGATTGGCAGAAAAATCATGGGAACATTTTGGATATCACTGCTTCTTACAGTGCAGTAGAGTATCTAAGTAGAGATGAAGAGTCGGAGTGTGAATGTAACACAGCAGGTGACTAAGTATCCCAAGGGCAGCTCAGAGAATGGATTTTGCCATCCAAGGTCATTCGTTCAGGTGTTCTGCTGAGATGTAGCAGGAGCTGCCAAACACGGCTTCATGGGCAACTTGTGCCAATACCTCTTCTCTTGTAATTTTCTGGATAATTTTATTACGTGGGACCAAGTGCTTCAGCTTTTTATCTTTAATATCTTCCTTGCTGTAAGATGTATATTCCTTTTCTAGTGTTAGCTTGATTAAATAATAAATATTTTATTCCATGGATGTTGGCATGGTCAACGATTCTGTTGTCAGTGATCTTTTTGAAAGAATCATCTGGGGAAACAGAAGATTGTAGGCGTATGTATGCCATCTCTGCTACTTGATATTCTCCTTTGTGAAGGTTTCTTCAGCATGAGGCAAACTGCAGTTAAAAGTGGCAGGCAGATTTACAGCTGCTGTCTTTTGGAATTGGAGTGTATTTAGAAAACAGTTTAAAGATCAATTGGACTGTTGCATCATACTAATGAAAGTCCTCAGTAGGTATCCTATGAGTAATCTTCGTTGATCTCTTTTTTTAATGCTTTTGATTATTTGTAAATTAAGAACTCTGTCTTCTGCTGTGATAATATGAGATTATTACCATTGAACATCAGTGGTTAGTACAGTTATTTTTATTATGATTTATTGCAATTTAACATGAATAGATGTTATGATAAGACAGTTGTACTTTCCAATATAACTTCTGAAAGATGGCGTTAGAAAAATTTCTATAAAAGTATTTTAAGTAGAGTAACAAAATCCTATTAGTTTTATTAGCTATGTCTAGTCTAATTAAGTACATTGTTGAAGCAACAGGGAAGGAAACACTGTAATTTCTGTTGTGTCTAGCTGAAGGAAACTTTCTTTCATAATTACTTTACCTATTTATGAGGTTTGTTTGAGTTTTGTAGAATGGCCTTTAAAGTTCTCTTTTATGTTATACATAACAACTGACTGTTTTTCTGCTGTGTCTTGCATCTCTATGTATATATTCAATTACTCTAGAAAATATTTTTTTTAGTTTATTACTTTATTTTTAATTTGAAGAAAAAAGGTGAGAAACATATGTTTGGTAATAGGTGGACAAGCTCTCTTGTCCAAATATATATAAAAAATACTTTTGGAGAATTATTACAAGAGCTATTTTTCTGGCTTTCATTACTAATAATCATTTTCACGCCCTACCTTCATAGGCCCCCTCGGGATTAGTAAGAAAAGGTTCTCTGCCGCTCAGTGACACAGTTTCTGTGAACTCTCTACGGAGGATGAAGCGCAAAGCACCCTCACCACCCTCTAGAACACCAGAAGATCAAAGTGAAAGTAGTAATGAGACTGGTAATCTTTTTATACTCTTTAATTAGGAGACAACAGAAGGTATGGCAATTTGGCTAAACATTAAAGAAATACTGCCCAATAAGATAAGAACTTTAAGTAAAAATATGAGTGTTAAAGATCTTTGGATTTTAGGGAAGTGGTAATGCTACTTTATGAGATTGGCTGATGTAGCGTGAAAAACACAAGTTTTAGGGCATACAGGTTAGTATCAAATACGCACACTCACCCAATTAGTTATTGTTAGCTTAACTATAGCAATTGTTTTTGTGTTACGCATATGGGGAGAGAAGATCTGCTTCTCTGCATCAGAGAGGGATTAATAGAGGGGCCTAATTAATAGGAAATGGACCAAGAAGAAGAATTTTTGTTCTTGACTTTTGTTCTTTTCTAATTCTTTCATTTGACCAAAAAGTCAACTGTCTGAGGTTCAAAAATACCTAAGATTTGATATTAAAAATACCTGGGAAATGTGATAGCAAGCACTGGTTACTTAAGAGAAGGTGCATTGCTAGAAGTACTCACCAGTCTGTAAGATCTTAATTTAACATATTACACAGAAATGGAAAGGCAATACTCGTTACCTGACGTGTTATATTACTTTTTCAGTAACAGAGTCAACAGAATCAGTCCTTACTGAAGTGGAAGAAAGAGCTGCCGAAATGCAGTCTGAAACAGGTTGTTTTTTTTCCAAATGTATCAGTTAAACATATGTCATAATAAACATTATAATTTTTTTATATATATATACATAAAACATTGTAATTTTAATATCATAATTCATAATAATAAATTACTATACTGTAGATACAGATATGTAGATAAGTACATACTAACTTTAGTGCTTCAAATCAATTAACTTTTCAATTGAAAGACGAAGAGGATTTTCTATAATAATGATGTACAGTAAATTTTGTATTGATTTCTATGCTTCACATTTAAGAAACTAAACATCCCCTCTTTATCTACGAGACAAGGCAGGAACAAGCTAGAATCCTGGTGACTTTTGTATATCCCATTTAAAAAAAAAAAACATTCAAAAGCTAAAACGCAGTCTTATTTCTAGAATCCCATTGTGCTGCGATTAACATGCACAATCTTAGGGGTAGGAGAAAATTTGTGCTTGCTTTTTGGTTTACATCTGAACAGCCTTTGAAAGCATAAGTTATAAATGTAACTATCAACTGTATGCATACATAGTTCTTCATAAATAATTTCATCTGTTGGGTGCTATGGAAAAATATTATATGTATAAGTATAGCTATTCAAAATACATTTCTTTAGATTCTGAACAGTATTTTATTGTAAGATCTTAGTTTTCTTGTACTACTAAGTGCTGCTATTGGTAAGTACAGTTCAGATACAAGACAGAGGATCTAGAAGTCTAAAATTTTTTAAAGCATTTAGAATAATCAGTGCCAGTGCAATCTGGAAAAATTACTCTTCTGTATATTTCACTAAGGATGAAATACATGAACACTAAGCATGTGGAACTGCATGAGCAGTGTATGAGGTTCTGTGCTAGTTGATAGGCACTCAAATATAATAGCTTTCCAACTAGTTTATTGGAATTGTCAGTCAAAATGGTGGTTGGAGTGGTTAAGGAGAAAAAACCACAAACATAAATGCACCAAAAGACGAATAAAAAATGTCACCTGCTTCCTTAGGTCTCTGGTGAAGGGGGAAAAAAAAAAAAAGGTAGAAAGATCAGTCATCAGTAAATTTGGTCTCCATTTGTGACATTTAATAGAAACAACATCTTTCAAAAGAAAACTCTTTGAAGAATAAAGTGTATACTTAATAAATAGAAAGTATTAGCTTCTGTTGTGCAATCTGAATTTGAAAATGTGATAAAGATATGAATATTGCTTTTCCTAGTTGTAGCAGAAGAAAGGTGGTGAATTATAATTGAGTGAATCATTCTTAATATTTATTAGTACTTAGTTTTCTGTGTTCAAAATCACATTCATTTACATGTGATGGATCTAACATGAAGAGCAAGGTTATCATTTAATATTAAGCTTTTTTGTTGTTTTCTTGAGCTTGTTTCTATCTTAAGATAAGTAGATAGATAGAATTTCTGCATTTCCACCAGTGTAATATCTTAAGTGTTGCACAAATAAGCAGTCTTGAGCTTCTTAGCAATAGCTTGATCACTTTTCCATAAACTTAGTAACCTCTGTTTGAGGTATTTGATTTCTTGTGATTAAATATTTATTATGTAATATAGAAAGAAATGGAAAAAAATCATCCTTATTGGGTTTAGAACAGTCTGTGTGAGGCTTGGGATTTACTTCCACAGTTGCTGACATTTTTCATTCTCTAGTTCTGTTTGTGGTGTCTTGTATTCTTACAGTGTCCTTTGCCGAAGACTTAGTGCAATGCATTTTCTTTAATGTAGAGATGAGTTACATAGCACAGCCTCATTTCTTTTTGTTTGTTTTTTTCCTCATGGGATACTACTGCTCTCTGGTGGCATCTCTGAAACTGTCTAGAGGCCTCTTTATAAAGGGTCCTTTTAGTACATGCTGTGAGAACCAGTATTCGCCTGCAGCAAAATTAATCTTGCTACTCTTGAGTTAATCCTAGTCTGAAAATTATTTATCAAATTTGGCACTTTTTAATATAGATAAGACAGTTAAATTGGATATAATTTTAGCATTACATTAACTCAGTAGTTTCCTCTGTTTTTGTTAATAATACTAGAAATGTCAGGGGTCCAGAAGCATTGAGTTTTTGATCAGCTGTGACTAACATTCTCAGAGCAATTATGTTACACGTTTCTCCTTTAGGAAATAAGTAAGGAAATTTAAGTTACAAAAGTAGAGTTACCTTCTGCCCTATAATGAACCATTATGAGTGTTCAGTAAGGGTTATTTGGTGTCTTAGTATCGCATGGCTACTAGCGCTGTGTACATAAATTGGAACTATGCTGTATAGTTCAGAGTAGGCAACGTTTGAAAGCAGACTGCACCTTGACAAAAGTGATATGAAGACTTCTAATGGAATAAACATTTAAAGAGAATTAATTTGAACATTTGGAATTATAAAGAACAATTTATTCTCAGTTATGTTTTTTGTTCCCCTTCCCAAAGCTTAATTAATGTTTTTTAGTTTTTTTTTCCTAAGGGAGAAGGTTAAATTTTTAAAAAGAAAAAAGCTAAAGATTTTCACATGATTTCCCATTAAACAAATCTCTTGATATAATGTTCTTGGTTACAGATTCTCTTAAAAAAACTTTTCAAGGACTATAGGGCTGAGCAAAACCACCACCAAATTTACATGATGTAGTCAGGCTTTCTGGCTTTGTTATTTGCAAGTGTAAAAAGGCACGGACAGAAATGTCGTTCTGTTATCTGTTGTATTCTTACAGACTTAAAGGACACATGCAGTTGGTAATGCAGTCATCAGGTATTCACAGTGCCATCATGTAGATTTTAACAGTGTTCTTTTAGAACTATTTAAAACTCAGTGACTAATGTTCATAGAGAATAAATTGCACAAGACAAAAATGCAGTTTATATTATATACATATTTACATAGAGAATACATAGGCAATAAGAGCGCAGTGAGTATCCAGTGTTGCCAGAAGTAATTCTTAGTGATATGTTGCATATAAAACTCTAAAGAGAGATTTGGAAACAAGTCATAAAATCCAAACTGTTCATCTGCATGATGTAAATGAAGGATGGCTGTTACATGTTGTGAATGAATTTGATATATAAACACTTCATTCTGCTGCAGCACTGGCAGCCCAGATCTGCTAGTAACAGTTACAGACTTAAAACTGCTAGATGAAACTAAGCAAGACTAGGCAAGTCTGATATTCTGCTGACAGTGCAGTAGAGAGAGCGCTTTATAAAAAAGTATGTAGGTTTGCTTTTCATTTTTGTTGTTGTTTGGAATTACACATTTGTAGTTTAGATTTGGAAGCGATCCTAGCACGGCAAGGGGTGGACTTTCATGTAAGATGAAAATCAGTAGGATCTCCTACCCACTCAAGTGAAGTTCCCATCCCATCGGTATAGGAATAGAAACTTAGTGTGCTAACTTCACCTTTGTTATACTTCTTCAGAGCAAGAATGACAGAGATGACTGCATTGATCAGGCATAAAGCCATAGCAACTCCAGAATTATTCTGTTTATCTTGTTAGAAATCCTGGCTGTGCTTTACTGTATAAGTCAAGATTCCACAAAGTATTAGACTGAAGGTCTTAGGCTTTGTTCTATGGTTCCAACAACACTTTGGTTGTTGATGGCTCAAGGTCCATGGCATCTAGGAGCTAATCTGAGCCTCTCAGATGCTGCAAGGTGCTGTAAGGCCACTTATCAATTGTAGTAGTTTTCACTCATTTTCAAGCATAATAGTTATCACCTGTGAGGAAGATGTGGTCTTGAGAGCTTGTGAGTTAGTCTCAGCAGATTTGATGTTTGCCAGCATTCTGCTATCACTGAAATCTTCCAGGACATTTGGCTGCTTGTATGATTTTATCCCAATTTAGAGATCGAATAGTTGTGGGCGAGGGAGGGAGGAAAAGGGCCTTACTGGTTGTGAAGTCTGAAGGAATCCCTTTGATATCAACACGTGTGCTTAAGTAATGTGGGAGGAGGTTCACCTGCACCATTTTGCAATCTTGCTCCTCTTTCCTTGGAGATCTAGATTACCTCTGCACTCAGCTCCATGACATATTGATGACAGTGCTTAGTCTGCAGCTGCAAAGCATTATTACAAGAGAAGGCTGTGAAAAACTAAGTAGAATTAAATAGTAAAATTTTTGACTTTAGTAGTTGCTCTGCAACTGTGAATGAGTTCAGTAATGTCATTACTAAACTCTAAGCTAATGACTGTGCTAGAAAAAGAAATGGTTTTGTTCTCAGTGAAGATTTTCTCCAAATCACATACAGTTCTCTGTTTTTATTTTCTTTCTTTAGTGATACTTCTGTAGAAGTACTTGGTCTGCTGCAGGATAATGTTTTGTACAGTAAAATTGGCCTAAGATGTTTTTTATTAAAGAAATATGTTTTGGGTTCTGCCCATTTCCAGGATTGCTTGATTCAAGCTAATATTTTGTTTTCAATCTTAGCCTTTTTGTAGAGTTGGATTGCGCTTTGAAACTTGCTGATTCAGCCCACTGCAAGGCCTGTACCTAATAGCTATTGATGTAGGCAAAGCTAACTCAGGAATACTCTGCTCAGATCAGAGTGCACTGCTTACATGTACCTCTGCAATTTCCAGTAGCTTTCCATGTCACCATACCGTCATATATAGATGAAATTATTGTTACGTTGTTTGTTTTGCAGAATGCGAGGTGCAAAGCTGAGAGGTTAATTGTATGGTCTACCCACTAATACTTGACAAATGTGAATCAGCATCTTGGTGTAGGAAGATTCCTGGCAGGAAAGTAAAGCCAGAGACAGTCCCTCTGGAAATAAAAAATACTAGATCTATTAGTCTAACATCAGTTGCACTGTCTTATGTGTCCTAAACCAGTAACTAAACCTTTTTAATTATGGTCTAGCTGAAAATTCCATTATTTTTATGAATTAATGCTTTTCCATGTATTTTTAAAATTTTATTTATTTCTTTATTTTGCACAGTGCACCAGACTCAATGTGTTTTGATATCCTTGGGATGATTATGGGAAAATTTTGATAGTGGTAAACAAGCTTGTTCAAAACATGGACTAAGTTCAGATTTGGTTTGTTTTTTTAGTTCTCTAATATACTTACTCTGAGATAAAGGAACCATTTATTTTAAACCTCATTGAAAAGCTAATGAAAGTTGTTAGAAATCTGTGTAAAATAAACTGTCTGCCTTCATGATATTTGTTACAGATATTTTTATCCATACTAATTCAGTTCTTGAATTAAACAAAGGAAAACATTATGCAGTAGTTACAGATGCAGAAAAAGATAGACAGTGGCATGACAATAAGCATATCTTCATGTAAAAAGAAATATTTGAAAAGAACTAGTATGAAATTGAAGCTGATTCTTTTTATTTTCCTATCTTTTTCCCCCGTTTCCCTATATTAAGAGAACTCTATTTTCCTTAAACTACATAGGCTGGCTTCACAGTCCCTTTTTATCTATACACTGAAGGTGTGTTTCCTTTTTTTTTTTTTTTTTCCTTCTCTTTGTGAGCTTAGGTGCAAGGACCTCAGAATACAGCTTGGAAGAAATTGATGAAAAGGAAGAGATGAGTGTGCAAGAGGGAGAGGAAAGTGGAAGTACAGATACTTCTCTCAGGGCAGGAGAGGTTACTGCAGCCTTCAGCTCTACAGAGGTACCTCTGGAAACTGAAAGAAATGATCATGCTTCATCAGTTCCTGTTCCTGGCACTGTTTCTGTAGACAACTCACAAAGCTTCAAGGAAGAAAAACAAGAAAATATGAGCACAGATGGCAAGTAAGTACGCTTTGTGACAAAGAAAGGAGCATTGGAGAAGGAATGGGGGAGGCAAATAAAATGCAGGGTACTGTTTCATTGTGGAGCATAGAATAGAGAATTGTGAGAAAGGAATGAACTCAATATGCTTAGCTTTCGTTGTAGCACATATCTGGATGCAGTAATTCATGAAGCCTTTCAACATAAATCACAAAATGTTCTGCTGGCTATTCTGGTTACACCATCTTTTCCTTACTACTAAAACGCCCAGACTCTGGAACAACTGAACCCATCTCTAAAACATCCAGCATTATTACTAGAGCACTTTGCTGTGGAGGGGAAGGGAATGGGGTCGAGTAGAATGAAGTGGATTAATTATCATTTAAAAGTTCATTCATATAGTTGGAGGAAAACAGGTATATTTGCTATGCTGATCTATTGCTCATCTGTTATCTTGCTCTATGTTTTTTGTTTTTTGTTTTTTTGTTTTTTTTTTTCTTTATCTGTTAGCCACTTGTCTTGACCTATCTTGATTCATCTGCTCTCAGGAAAAAATAAGAATTGACACATTATTTTCCTTAACCAGTCCTTTTCTCTTTTGGTGATGCTATAACTTTGCCCCATAGCATTTTTATTAAACTACTTTTCTACTTTGCAGGTTCCTAACATGATTTAGTGCCTGGTTCAAATCAATGTTGATTGTCCTGAGAAGTCCCATTGTGTTAATGTAATTCACTATGTGTTTCCTGGGGCAGCTGAACTGGCTACTGTTCCCAATTTAAATTGCAAGAATTATTTCAATTATACTGAAACCAAAATGTGTGAATGCTATAGTAGCTAGGAACTTTGAAGATAATATGGAGAGCTTTGAATTGAATTTCAAGGGTC
>JAOWBP010003503.1:19008974-19033594 GCA_028571105.1 Tragopan temminckii
ATGAGTCTTCCCCCCCCCCCCCCCCCAAATCATTTTTTTCAAATTGTGTATCCTGTTCTGGCATTAAATAAGTTTATGGCTTTCTCAGTGCAAATCCCTGTCCCAAAACATATAGTAGCAGAAGAATAATGGATGCAGGATAGGTATTTGAAATGAAGGTTGTGTATGGTGAATCTCAGAAGTTTTATTTTGATGTTGTATTGTAGAAGAGGCACAGCCACTGAGGTTATGTACACCAAATCCAGTGAAATAAAGGTGATAACTCTGAGATCTGTTCTGTTTTTCTCTTCGTGTTGTAGTATGTTACAATTTTTTTTGTAAAACAAAGCAAAAGAATTGGTAATATCTGATTCAAACGTAGTACTGTCATATTTGAAAAGAGATTTCCAAAACAAGAAGGTGATTTATATCCCCTGAGCATCCAAAAGGGAGAGTTTCAGACTGGAATTTAGCTATAAAATCTTCGGATTTTTCAGAGAGATCTACACAGTGAAACATGATGGGGCCCCAAGGTCCGTTGCTGGATGCATTGGCAACTGAGTCTTGTATATACTCTTTCCAAAGTATTGGAAGGGTCTGGTCTGCCTTGGACAGCTGCCAGCTTGTTTCAGTTTCTATTGTCCTGAGTGTTACATCTTTCTTATATACCTTAACTTTAGGCTAGTATCACAAACAAGTTCCACAGCACATCTTAAGACCTGACTGCCCTGCTGCTAGCTCATATTAATCCTAAATTGTTCTGATAAGCAGACCAGATGTAATGATAGCAAGTCTTAATATGAGTGAATAAAAGGAATTGTGTTGCACTGTGCTGAAAGAACCTATCCATTAATTAACATATCCACGATTCCATCTTACTTGCTTGTGACATATAAGTAAGTTTTGCAGATGAAAGAATCTAATTCTAAATACTGCTTGTTCTGTTGATTTACACATACCTATGCATACTTCTGTACCTACGCTCACTCAGTATTCTGAGCTGGGGCATTCTCGGAGCTTAATCCTACCAGTTCTGTATCTTTTGAAGTAGAAACATTGTATATATTGTCACTGGTGGTAGTTGCCAACAGTAGAAATAGTCCTCTAACCATAAACTAAATCTTAATACATACTTTCCTTAGCACAACTAAGTGACTTGAATTCAAGTACACAAACCAGAATGCTTAATATGCTCTTTTCTTCAGGAACTTCTGGTAACAGCCATCATTGACCGTAGTGTGGAGCTTCACGTGAGCTCAAGATAAGCAGGAAGATTGTTCTTTTTAGTCTCAGTTTGTGTTCTCCTTCATTTCTAGCTCACTTGTGTAAGAAGTATGGGGTGGGGGGAACATCTAGCTACTGTTTTTGTGGCAGATCTGCCCATTATGACATGTGGGAACAGTTTCCTTTCCTCTTTCTGTAATTTTATAAAAGTAGACTATGGGCTGAAAAATGGAAAAATAAGAAGATAGAGAAATCGTGGCTAGTCCTAACAGTGAAGTTTGCCTTATAATGTTCTCAGAAGCCTACATCATTGTTATGCTCCTATGACAGCCACCTGGAATACTCATTAGCCACATGTGACCACAGAAAGCTAATGGTACATTTTTAAAGACTGCTGAATTGCACTTAAACGTATGGTCTAAAGAATGTTTGGCACAGACTGCAGTGTTTCTGTGACAGATGTATCCTTGTTCAACCCTGTTGTTCCAAACAGGCAGAAAATAGTATTATGAGCTTAAATGTTGTGATGTTGGGCTTGAGAAAACATGTGACTACACACACAGAAGTAGAGGACTGCTGTGAAATGTGTTATGAATAGGTATTTATCCATGTTCATTAATTACTTTATTTTATTTTTATTTTTTAGAAAATAGATTCAGCCAGGCCATAGGTGTGCACTGAATAGCTCAGAGCCATGGTCTAGCAGTTCATGGCGTGATTAGGAGTTGGATCCAGTAAGGTTTGATAGCCAATTGCTGATCCTTAGATACATAAGATGGTGAGAATGTAATAAACCTTAGAGGAGGGGGATGAAGACAGAGCAATCGAGAATCACAGTCTGCTTCTGTGTCTATGAACCATAGTCCTTAATTTAACAGGTGACTTCAGGTGTCTCCTAGCAGTTTCTCACAGCTTGTTTTAGTCTCTCTACATATCTTAATCGACAAAAAAGTTGCAGTTTGTTTTTCTGATCCCAATCTGTATGTCTGAATCAATACTAGATTAACTTTGTCTAACAAACATAATTTGTGGCTGTCCCATCACTTTCAACACAAAACCACTTGTGTATTCTCATAGTTGCACTTACATGATTACATCTGTTTTTTTCGTGTATATTGACTCCCTAGGTTTTTATGTATGCAGGCTATATTTTAAAACTGGCAACAGTAGAAATCCAGGAATGGAAACAGCTGCTTGATCTGTTACATAATCTTGATAGCTGTTATTCATCTCTCTTTTGAGTAGATAATAAAGTAATTTTATTTATCCTAGAAAAAATGTGGAACGGTAACACAAACTTTAGTCATTTGTCAGCAGGAAGACAGATAAAATTGTCAACATGTGATGGGGTTCTGCAGCGTAGTTCTTGGACTCTTCCTGAGGGTGATCTGTTACTAATAGTCGTATCTTTGAACTGTTTTTAATTTTGCAGAATTTGTGCTCCTGCACCATTCAGTGAAATAGTAGCTTTGAATGTTTTTAGCTTAACTGTCAGTTATACCACACATAGTAATACAGATATTTTTGTCTTTTATTAATCTCACAGTAATCTGTGGTTCTCCTAAAGGAAGACATTTTTGGTCTGAAAACAAATGACACACACAGCTGTGTAGCCAAGTGACCCAGAGAAAATGAGTTCCCATGATCTGTGTGTCTGTACTAGTGGTGGGGAACCAGAACTTGTTCGTTGTCCAGTGGTTCAGTTGTGCATGGCCTCAAAGGAATATGTGGCTGTGCTCTTCTCACTGCTGACTTTCCATGGGAATGCAAGAATGCGTCTCAGTGCTGGATGGGAACAGTTGTGTGTGGGTTTTGTTTTGCTTTGTAAAATGTGTTTTCATATATCTAAATTCCTGTGGGTTGTATACAAATTTGGGCTACATACTGATTGCGCTTTTGAAGAAAAGTGTGAAGTTCTGTGTGATAAAGCAGCTCTCTGTTAAGAGTTGGACATAAATGCTTTGTGTTACAGTGACAAAAACTATGCAGCCATTTGAATTTTATTCTTTTTGTTCTTGAATAAATTCTTTTGTTCTAGACTATTGAAAACATACGGAACTTCTTAGGCATCTGCATAAATAAATTCATATGAGGTACTCTAACTTTGGATAGCTGAGATATAAAATTTTTTTCTAGTGTGGATGAGACAGTGCGAGGAGTGGCTGAATTCTGTCTTTAGTAATTGATTTTTGTGAGATAAAATTGAAATACTCGATTTTTTTTTTCTTGTTTTGTGTAGGCAGACACTTCATCACAAACCCAACTAGCCTAAAGTATATAATTAAGATGTAACACTCAGGACTCTCCATCCCCAAGCAGATCAAATAACGAGCAAAAAATATTTTCCTTTGACTGTGTTTTTTTGTCCTAACTCTATTAAATACATGATTTTAAGAAGTACCAGTTCCTAGAACTGAGGCTTTGGTACCAAATGCAGCATGTTTTACCATGTTATCTCTCTTACTAATTTCACAGAATCACAGAATGGCCAGGGTTGGAAGGGACCACAAGGATCATAAATCTCCAACCCTCCTGCCACATGCAGGGCCACCAGCCTCGCCATTTAATCCTGGGCTAAATAATACTAGACCAGGCTGCCCAGGGCCCCATCCAGTCTGGCCTTGAACACCTCCAGGGATGGGGCATCCACAACCTCTCTGGGCAGCCTGTTCCAGTGCCTCACCACTCTTTCCGTAAAGAACTTTCCCCTGACATTCAATTTAGTAGTTGTTAGGCACATGTCCTGAGATCATTGATCAAAATGTAGAATGCTTTAGTATATGTGTCACCACAGTGGGTAAATAATGTGCTTGAATAAAATTTATATAACTTTGGAAATCAATACTATTACGTAACACATTGGGTAAGGCAGGAGATTATTTTGATTTGGGTCCCACTGAAGTCACTGCTGTGGTGACACGTTTATGTGCCAATAAATTAATGCCATGCTATCTAACAGCGATAGAATCTCCATATACAAATGGATTAAGAAATATGAGGGGCAAGCTTGTAGCAGAAAGAATGGCATATTGCTACTTGGCAGTTGAAATACCAATCCTCTCTTCTGTTTCTGTCCAAGGGAATAACTATTCTTTTTTTCTCTATTCTTGCCCTCTGGGATAAGAAAAATGACAGCAGATGAATTGCATTCTAGTTCCTGAAATAATGTAACTGAGCTGAAGTACATCTTTTTATTATTATTACTAGAAGCACTGACAATGAATACTAATTGTTGTTGATAATGCTCTAAAACTGAGAACTTAAAATGGTCTAGGTCTTCGGGTGACTCGTATGGTAGTGCATGGTCTTATGCTATCTGTTAGCTTTGAATCTACAGGAATATCAGGTTTATAATTTGAAGAAGCCTTTTGTTTAAAAATGGAAAGAAACTACTGCAATCCTGGCTGACCTCCAAATCTCCTTTGAATATCGGTTTATTCACTACATGAACAGAAATAGCTTTCCTTGTAACCAACCGGCTTTGGCTCTTAACTGAAATGGCAGGAGTTTGAAATTGGGGAAGGAAAAACAACACAGCAGAAAAGATAAACTTGTAAGTGCAGCTTCGTAATATTGCTCTCCTACGTCTTATATTTTGCATTAAATGGTTTTTGATTCTTTTATACGTGAAATGAAAAGTGTCTTAAAAGGAAGTGATAGTAATGAATGCAGTGTTAAGACCTTTTTTCATAGACTTTTATTCACTTTCTCAGAAGGTAATGCTGTCCTACGTGATGCTTCAGAGAGAACTCTTTAAAGATTTTTTGCAATCTCAGTATTGATTTAAAAGACAATATATATATATATATAATATATATATATATAATTATAACTTCTGTATGAAAATGCACGTGCTTTGTGAAAGTTTGTTAGTTATTTAAAATGAACTAGTAAATCAAAAATGCTTGCCAATTCTTAGAGTGTCTTTAGAATGTCATTGTTTTTGTTTTATGCTCTGAAATACCATTTAATACATTTATAAAATACCGTGATATCTTTGCAGTAGACTGTCTCTTTTAAGATATGATTTATGTGCTAGGGATAGCTGAATGATATAAAGAAAAAATACTGACAGGTCAGCTTACTCTTTCATACAGATGAAATAAGATATGTACCATTTTGCTTGAAAAGCTTAAAAAAAAAAAAAAAAAAAAAGTTTCAAAACAGAGCCTACCTGCAGTGCCACCCTGTGGCTTTTTCTGTCATGGCTTCTGAAACTAACCAGTTTCTGCTCGTCCACCACGAGGAAAAGGGTTTATAGGAGAAGTGATGCAATGCCTGTCCTGCTGGCCGCAGACCCGCTCCAGCTGGGAGCACACAGCGCGCTCCTGGCATGACTTGTGTGAGGCAGCAGCTATGTGTCCCTTCTGAACTCGCCTAGGGGAAAGAATAGAAGGAGGATTTCTGGGCAATTCATTCATCTGCTGCGTTAAATCAACATGCAGTGCTTGTTTTGGTTGTTAGAAAAGAAAGATCAAACTGGAGCAGGAAAGGGAAAGAAGTGCATCCTTTCACAGCTATAACTTAGGAGCATGTTAAGTGGTCTTTCCTGTTCCATATTTTATCAGGGCAACATATGCATATGCTTTAGGTATGTAGTCAGGTGTGGGGGAAGATAGTTCCTTCTTATAACTCACTTGTTTAGGTTTCTTACGTAGGTCCCTCTGAAAGTAATACTTTCTGTGTACCTGTTGTTCCCATGAAAATACGTAACACTATCTGTTAGAGCAAATTCACAGCTACGAGATACTATTTTTGAACATAATCACCATCATTATTTGTGCACTTTTGCCGGTGATGAACAAGAGCCTGCATGCTGTGCTTGTAAGAATCTGCACCAGCAGAGGTCACCCACTGTTGCTGCCATCTCTGCTGAAATGCAGCACGCACTGCCTCACTGTACTCGCATCCACTGCTGGGTCTCCATAAACACTCAGCAATTGTCAATGATTATCAGTGGATGCCATTTTTTTCTGCATGAAGGAATTCAATTCTGCACCTTTGTTTCATTTGCACTTCCATGTCATATGCTATTGTGTCAGACTGCCCTGCTGCTGCCATCTGTCACATGGCAACAACATGGAACAGAATGTTGGTGGGAAGCTTCAGCCTGTATCCCATACCACCACCATCTGCCCCTGAGGCTGCAGTCCAGTGTGATAAAATAGGAGGCATTACTTTTGGAGAAGCCCTCATATTTTGCATTCGGGACCTCTGTGGCCTTGATAGACTTTATGGATTCTATGGACTTTAACTGGAGAATGAGAGAGAACTTCCTACTTAAAAGCAGTGATGCCGTGATCAATGGCTGTACTTCGTCTTACAGCATTTTCAAGGGTCCAAATCTTAGCAAGGATAAGTACCTGCAGGTTAAACACTATGATTTTCAGTGCGAGGCTGAGGGTGTTTCACAGCAGGCAAGCATTTGAGAAGGAACTTTTCAGTGCTTTACCTGCCTAGCCTGTCTTACAGAGCAGAACCAGTTTTATTCCTCATAGCCAGCTTTGTCTTATCAGAATCTTGTGTTGAAAGGCAGCGTTTTGCCTGCGTTTCCCTGTGTGTCACTCAGGCTGTCAGGCAGGGCAGGGACCAGGTTGGTTTGTCACTTCTAGGCAGCAGTGCCAGCACTGCCCTCGATGCAGCAGCAGTTCTGCAGGTGCAGCATTGTGTCCCACTGCCTGTCTCCGGATGCAGGAGCTGACCTGCAGCTGGCTGCACAAGCACAGCTGCTCACCCAAACTTTTGAGTGTTAAAAACTATTACCCTTATTCTGTAAGAGTTGCTATTGCAACGCTTTGAATGTGCTTTCAGTATTCTTCTTGCTACAAAAGTAGCTTTTTTTAATGAAATGACGGATGGTAACCGTATACTGGGATACCATCTGAGGCTTTTATTGTCCTCCCCTTTAGTTCTCTGGGGCTTTCCGTATTAGCATTGCCCAGGCCTGATCTGGCTGCCACAGTTTCCTCCCCTTTACTGAGCGCTCACTGCCCACCTGGCTCTGTGGGGGCGTGGGGCCGAGTGCAAACCCAGCCTGGGCTGGCAGAGTCTCCCTGTCTGCCAGCCTGCTGCTGGACTTCAGTGCCTTCAGCACAGCTTTGTGCCCTTCCTTAGCAGGGAAGTGCCATAAGTAAGTACCAAGCTGTATATCTAATGTGTGCATGCATTCTCTGATAAGCAACACTTATCTTCGGATTTGTCCTTATTATGGAAGTTGGTTTCTTCTGGAAAGCTAAGTTTCTTCTGAGTTGTGTGTTTTTCTTAGGAAGTGAGGATAGAGAAACATGAACGTGGGGCCAGAGATCTTGTACAGTCTTAAAGCCGGAGGTGGAAAGAGCTGGTGCTGCAGCCCATATTTCTGCGTTGTGCCGCTTGTTCTGTGGCACTGCAGCTATAAATGGGGAGAACTAAAATTTCTGTTCTTTTTCCAGCATTGGCAGAAAGAGTTCCTTTGTTTGACAATAACCCATTTCATTTTTCTTACATTTAATATAAATGCACTGTGTATGTAAGCAGAATGCTGGAGTTCTCACTATTCTATGCTTATTTGCTGAAGCAAAATGTTTGAAGGGAAGCAGTTAAGACTGTACTGTATTTTCTTTAAACTACTTTGAGTTCTTTAATACTTGTGGTTGAATGTGTCTGTTTGTAAGCCTGACTTTCCGGGCAGTAACAACCAAATTTTGAAGTGCGCCTGAGGGAAGGCAGTGCTGGTTTTTGTTTCTTCATCTTTATTTAGGAAGCTTGTTTGCTCTTTGTACCACACAGGTTTCTGCAGTAGTGGGTTGAGCAAGGTAGACAGTCTGTGATTTAAGGTAGTTAGTGCAGAAGGTACTGAAGAATTCACTCAGGTCACAGAAAGTTGCAATGTGAGAACAACTTCTCTGTACATAAAATCTTGTTCTTTATTCAGTGAATGTTTCTTGAATGACTCAAATGTAAGTCATGGACAATTCTGATTACCCTTCCCTAAAACGTAAACCAGAATACTGAAAGGTACACATGCACGTGCCTTCTTGTGTATTGCAGGTCTCGGCTTGAATCCCTTCTGCATTAGAAATTTTGACTAGCCAAAAATCTCACTGCATTCCCTGAACCAGAAAAAGATTGCAGTTTTAATTTAAGAAGCGATGTGATTGCTTACTTTCTCTTTTAAAAATCTTTTCTGAGTAGACAAAAAGTTGAGATGATGGCCCTGCTGTGTAAATGTTTATAAGAACCTGGTATGTTTCACCAGGCAGAATTTATGTCTCGTACAGCTGCAGAGATGAGACAGGCAGCACAGTGCTGCGATGAGCTGTACACCCATGCGTACACCTCTGCAGTAGCTGGCTTGTCTAGTCACAACTTCATGGCATCTGTGAGCTCTTGCTGAGGTAGCATGAGGAAGGCTTCTGCATTCAGGTGGATGTAGCAACATACTAGGACGGTGTATGGTAAAGTGTGAGCTCTGTCTGTCTTTGCCATGTCGCCTAAGCTTGTAGAATTCTTTTTTTTTTTGTGTTCACTCTTGGCAGGCTTACTAAAAATAATTTGCTAATGTTTTACGTGTGTAATAAAGCTCAAGTATGATGGCAGCACTTGCGCTTCTTCAGAATATTGCCCTAAAATTATGATTTCAAGTAGGCAAAATCAACCGTAAGCCTTTAAAGATGCTAACCTGTTATCTTCAAACTCCTTAGAGATGTGTTCAAGTAGTTTGTTGAGGTTACCATATTGTTTGTGCTGTGTCTAGAATTCGGCTGTATATTGAAGTATTTTCAACTCTTTTTGTTGATTTTGAAATATCTTCTTTTAAATGTGGAGGAGAATCCCCAGACACGCTTTGCTTCCCATTGCAGGGGTTGGTACGGTATACTCTCAGTTAAGTTGACAGTGATACTGATACCAGATATGTGCTTATCTGAATCAACGAGCCTGTGTGTGTGCATGTTAAGTAAGAGACGACACTGCTTTTCTTCCTCATTCCTCTCTTACACATAGCAGTGAATCTGAGGCATATTCTTTCCCAGTGTGCCATGTTGTCATGAGTTTTTGCTGTTCACACAGAGCATCCTTCTGTACACCAGTGTAAGCTCCTGTAAAACAAACTCCTACCTAAATTACTTGCTGTCACTGTTAAACAGGGGGAAGGTTTTTCCTTACATATTTTAGTACAGATCCCAGTACTGATAGGTATTATTTTTCCATCATTTCATTCTTACTTAACTTTAAGGAATTATGTGGAACTTGCATCGCAAACTTTGACTGTGTGTATATTTAATGCCGTTTATCACCTGATTAGCATGTGAGCTCCAAAGATTGAGATCACCCGTGGAATATGCTGCTCTGAAGAACTGAGGGTGTGGTTGCTGTGTCTATGTGTATAGCGGAAAACATGTAAAGCAGTGTATCGTATGTATGCATTCAGAACAAGAATCTTGCTAATTTTTTTAAGGCTACCTCCAAATTCTATGTAGTAATGGTGCCCTAAAAAGATCTGGCAAAGTACAGCATATTCTGTCAAGAAATGGATATGATTATGAAAACTTCTGTGTGTAACTAGATCTGAATATTTCTGAATTAAAGTGTTAAAGCATGGGATTTTCCAAAACTAAAAATGACTGTGGGATCTTTATTTTGCCTGTCAGTTTTTCATTAACTTCCTAGACCCCTGGCAGTGATTTATGGAAACAAAGGGACTCTGCTGGGAGCTGTACTTCTCAGATCTCCAAAAACATTGAGATCTTTTTTCAATTGTTTGTGTTTGGGTACATGTGATTGGTGAATCCCAAAGTGACATTTAGTGCTCCATAAAGGCTTTGTGTGCATCTCCTGCTTCTGTTGGTTAAGGAAAACAATGTTGTTTCAGTTCTTCTTAATGTTGTCTAAATAAAGTGTGAAGGAATGGGAGGGCTCCAGAATCTGACAAAATAGCCCTGTATTGACCTTTAAATAAAAAGGCATTTGTTAGAAAATTCAAATTCTCTTTCTCTGCAGTTCTCTGTCATAAGTGAGCTTGGGAGCTTAAAAGGTACTTTTTGCCTTGCAGCTTTTGGCTTTCTTTAACTCTGTAACCCAAGTCACGAGTTGTGTTTTTCACATCATATTTTTTCATGATAGCTTGGTAGTGGCCAGGCTGTCTGGAATCCTTACCATTTTAAAAAGTGGTACCGTTCGCATTGCTCTTTACCTTGCAACTCAGTATATGCTCCAGTTGTGCAAGAATGCTGCGGTTTCTCTGTGTAGATTTTTTTTTTTTCCTTTTTTCAGCTGCCCCATTCAGTAATTTTTTGGGAGCTAGTTCTGCCTAGGTATCAGTTTCACTATGCTTTAACACATGTGTAGATATGGGTTATCTTCTGGGGATCCTGTGGTGCCACCCAGGGGAGGAGGAGCTGGCGTGGGTTGGACTTTCGTTCCTGCTCTCATTCTGCAGTATGAGGAACGTGATGATGGAGGCTCATTGGCCTGTGGATTGCTGTGAATCCTCCATTGCTAGTTGAACTATCTTGTTGAAGTTGCAGCGTTTGTGTCAAAGCAACAGCTTCTCTCATGGCAATAGGCCAAGTTGGAAATGTGTGGTGAGTTGTTCCTGTCCTCCTTCTAGATCCCAGATGTAATGGGATGTTGGTGTGCAGGTCACGCTCCAAGCTTCTGTGAAGGGTTATAAACAGGGATTTCAAAAAACACCACCGAATTACTTTATAATTAATCAATGATTTTATTGCAACATATCAGCAACAGGCCAAGAAATGTTGATCCTGGCTTTTCCCTAGTGTTTGATTTAATGTGCATTTGAGGAATTCTTTAAGTATGTGTTGGTATCTCTAAAATAAAAACAAGCATTGCTGGAACTTCCCAGAGGAGCTGAATTAGGGCTGTTCATTGCTCTCCTGCCTACACACTCTGCTGTATAAAATAATGCAGTTGTTTCACAAACAGAGGGAGGGTTGTAAAGGTAGCTTCACTGTGACATGAAATCTCTTGAGAGCTTTCCCAGAAATATGAATATAGTAATTATATGATTAAACAATAAGGAAACTTTTTGGGTTGCGCGCTTCCCTGGGCTATTAACCTAACCACTAATTAACCAACAGGAAATTCCAGACCTCAAAGTTTCATTATTGCTATACTAAACTGTGAAAATATAAGTGTGTTAATGAGAATTGCATTACAGCCATCTGCGGCATGTTTTTACATTGTGTCAAAACAGGAAAAACATAATATACCATCTGTTACCTAGCCATGTTATAGTGTATAAATCAACACAAAAAGTATTAGAAAAGTCTTCCAATTTGCAACTCCGGTTGCCTCTTATGTCATGTACCTTATTTGTAGCAACCACGGGTGCCCTGACATTACCACTGTCACAGGAGTACGAGTTTACTTCTAGGGTATAACTTCAGCATTCTGAAAGGAAGAACTGACTTCTTGGAGTGATCGTTTTTGGGCAGTTCACCCCTCAACTTTGGTGTCTTTTCCCTCAAACGCATGTGAATCCCTCAGACCAAAAGCTGACGATTCCCTTGCAATTTGCTGTTCCTTATGTTTTTAAGTTAATATTTTTTTCTGGATAACGTTTACTAGTATCCTCTCTTTCTCTGAACAGCAAGCATGATTTGAAGCATTTCACTGTTGTGCAGGTTTCTGCTGTGACTTTTAATCTTAATGCTTTTATGCTCTTCTTTCACGTTGTTTGTTTGTTTTTTTTCTTCCTTTCTCCATTATTTTACATTCCTCTATAGAGTTTAATCCATGCAAAGTTTCCCAACTCCCTTCATTTGTGGTACTGGAAAAAGAAAACTTCCTCTTGGGAAGAAAACCGGCACAGAAGAAAATACTAAAAACAGCAGTGGATTAATGAGCCGTATCCATAATGATTGAGGTGAAATGTTACTCAGCAAGGTCTGAAGTAGTCTGAATATTTGCATGTTGCGTTCCGTGCTGAGTAGACAGAACAGTAATCTTTGGTGTGAAAATAAGGATAAAAGGGTTATTGAGATAGAGAGGTGGAAGAGTCATGCTCCTCTTTAAGGGAAGTCATGTTGTAGCAGGTAGCTCAAAGGATGGGTAGGTGGCCTAAAATACAGTCCTTTCGTCCTTGGAATAAGGTTGTTGATTTTTTTAAAATTTTTTTTAATTTTTTATTTTTAGCAAGCATTCTTATTTTGTCCTTAATTTGCTCAGCTGTGGTGAGAGCTTGTAAGCACTAGCTTAGTGTTCAAGTTACATTTGCAAAATCTGTTTCTCTGCAGACTCTGATGCAGCAAGCACAGTTGGAATAAAACAAGGAACTCCTTGTGCAGCAATATACCTACATGTAAATGTCTTATTTAATGCTATAGAAAAATCTTAAGTGCTATGCTGACCAAATGGCTGAGGGGAAACCAGCTGACAGTTTTTTCTGGTCCTAGAGAAAGTTTCTGCTAGTCTCAAACCAAGAACATTTTAAGAAAACTAAACAAGTATGGCATATGATGGTGAGCTTTGCGTGGCTACCTACTAATTTGCACAAAAATAAGAGTTCCACAGGCCTCTCTGCTAGGATTTTTAGTTTGGTGTATTAATAAATTAGGAAAGAGGCTGAATAGTGACCTGGCAGTTTAGTGACAGTAAAAATCTGTTATTCATGGTAATTAGAGGAGAGATGACTGTGAAAACGTAGAAGAATTTTACAAAACCAAGTGGCTGGATAATGAAATGAGATGAAATTCACTTTAGATAAATTCAGTAGAAATCTGTTGTGTGAACTGGTAAAGGAATGAAAAGAGAAGACGTGATTCTGGCACTTTCTAAATCTGCAATGGCAGTATGATGAACAGTTCTGGTCTCTGACTTCTCCAGAAGGATATAATGGAACTGGAGTAGGTTCAGAGACAATCATTGGGTATGGTTGAAGGAAGTATATGGTGTTCATATGAGATATTGTGATCTGGTCTCTCTGCTCGTGTTCTTACATTTACTGCTTGTACTTGTACTGATCTGTTGTTTTCTAATTATTCCAAGTAAGTGAAAGAACATGCAATAGAAGTTGTTTAATGGTGCTGCACAAAATCTTTAGGCCAAATGTTAAATAATGGAAAAATAATTAAGTCCCTCTCAATTTTGAATGCTTAAACAACTTTTCGTGTCGATGTGTGACTTGCCTAAGAAAAATTCTTGGTCTGGTTCCAAGTCATTTGGAAGCCTCTGTCTATGCTCTCTCCTCCAGTTCTTTCTGATAGAACAAAACCATTCGCCTTTCCCTGGAGATTTGTCTGTGCTGATCCATGACATGTGAGATGTCATCTCAGTTAGGTACAAAGCAACTGAAGAAACAGAGTACTTAATAAAGCAGGAATGTAATCTGGAAGGATTTTTATTCTTAGCTAGTAATCTAGGTTTCCTGCTATTCTTGCTACTTTCAGACTTCAGGTTCTCATGAATATTATTTTTAAAAAATAATCATAACTATTTCAGGATTAGATGAAATATCAGATTGTTTTAAAGTCTTTTGTTTATAACAATAGAGACAATAGGTTCAAAGAGCTTCCAACTCCCCCAGATGTGTCCCTACTGGAATTTTTAGAAAAAACAACAGATAATTCTGGACAACTTCTCCAAATGCCTATAACTGGTATGGATCCATTGTGTTCTAATAACCGTTAGGCTTTTTTGGGTAGGGTGTTGTTTGTTTTCCTCTTTTTCCCCAGTACAAAAATGCTCAGAAATTCTGGTTATCTTCAGATTCGCTTGTCTGTGATTAACTAGAGATCTGAAAAATAAATATTGGGAAGTTCACTTCACTTGCTGGTATGTGCAAGTCTTCATATCTGTTTGGTCTCAGAAACAGTTCTGTGGGGAGTATGAAACAGCCCCCAAAAATCTGCACTAGACAAATGAAAGGGACCTCTTTAGAAACTTTTGTATCTAGTGCTGTAGTATTGTTGTATTTAGCAATATAGATTGTTGCTTTCTCTTAAAGTCTACGGACACAAGAAATAAGTTCTATGTTTATGAATGTTCACATGCATTCCCTTTTGCTGCTGAGAGTAGTTGATGTTTCCTTTTTAGGGCATCTTTTCCAATGCAGCAATGCCAAGATGAATAGTTGAAGTAGATTGTTTTATGGGAAAAATGAGAAGAATTTGAAAATCCTAATTCTAAAGAAGTTCTAAGAAAATATTTTAATTCCCCTCCCTTCGATTTTATTTTGTAATACCCTGTCTAAACTTTTTTGGCCAGGTCTTTTAAAATTCTCAACATTTTCATACATATTCTAGGAACTCATTAAAAAAAAAAAAAAAAAACAACAAACACAAAAAAAACCAGTAGGGGCATTTTTAAAGCTGCAAGAAGGGAATTTAAGTAAATAATATATCTAACTTGGTACTTCAGGATAGGAGAAAATTGAACATTAATGTGATTATTAATTGAACACCTCTAGCTACAACCACTAGAGCATGATGTAAATTAATGCTTCCAAGCAGAATTTCCAGATGTTTCTGCCACATGGGACAAGCTGGCCACAAGGAATGTGTTGGTATCTTAAAGACTGCACTGATAGCCTGTTTGTTTGCACTGAAACTTTTACTACTGGTTGTAGTAAGTCCTGCAGTGCCTCCTGGATCTGTTACACTGTTGACCTCAGCTTTTCAAGTCACTAAGCTTGTTTCAAGGTTTTTTCTTCTTAGTATCCTTAACTTTTGAAGTTTAGTTCCAAACTGCCGGTTATGTGGAAGCCCACCGAGCACTGATGTGAAGGTTTGTTTCATTTAACCTTGCATGTGAGGTAAAACGGACTTAGAGTTCTGTTCTGTCTGAGGTGGTGCTGAGTGGCCACTTGTAGCAAGACTTCTTGGCTGAGAGAAGCCAGCTAAGGAGCTATCGGTTTTTGGCGCTGCACACAGGGACTCGCAGATGCTACCCTCTCTCTGAAAGGGCACACAGGCCTCTGCAAAATGCTCCGTGGCCTAACATGGATCTAGAAGCAGCATTTACTAATGATAGGAACCTGCAGGATGCTACAGCTGATATTAGTCCTTGCCCAAAAGAGTTTGGCTGCATTCCTTCCCATTACCTGGACAGATTGAATTGTAAGCAGTTTTCACATTTCTGTATACTTTGAGAAGAGATGAATGAACTGAGAATTGCTTTTCAAGCAGCTTCTGGTTTTTCTTGACAATGGTGTCATGCTTCTGTTACTGTCCTACTTCAAATACTGCAAAGTTTGTTTTCTTCCAAGGCAACATAATGGTTGTAATTCTATTTGTGATACTGATTAGAGTGTATCAATCATTTCATAAGCAGTATTGATGACCAAATTAGCTTGGCTTATTTTCCTCTGCAGTCAAAACATTTCTCTGGTCACCAAAATCTGCTTATCTGAACTGTTTAGTTGGGTATCTTACAGATGGAAAAATGGGGAAGGATAAAAAAGAATGGAAGAGGAAAGAGTCCTAATTCAAAGATTTCCCATTCAGGTTTTCTTGTAGAAAGAAAAGGGGCACAGAAAACAGGATAGGATTCTTTTTATGGTATCATAAAGACACAACAAAGCTACTTAGTACTCCTTTGAATTGGCTGAAGTAGACGTGTCAGGATTAATGACTATACAAATCTCAGATGTACTGTGTAGGCTGTTTGGTCAGGTGGTGGGATTATAAATAGGTAGGCTTAATGATGTCAGTGGTGAAAGAAAGGAGTGACAGCGTGCTTGCCATGCACACGCTTGATCCAGCCCTTCTACCTACTTATGCTGTTGAAAGAAATTCACTTGATTTTAATGGAGAAGAGAAACCAGACTTCTCTTAGAGGTAGGCAGATAAGTAGCTTAACCAATTTTAGCTGTTCTCCTGCCCCCTCCTCTTGCTTAGATGATCACCAGAATGGCTTCCGGGTGGTACTTTTATTACCTTACTGGAGAATGTCAGTCTAGCAGCTATTGTGTTAGATATATGCAGGTAAAACTTTGACATGCAGCACTGTTCTGGTTGGAGTAGGTTGGAATTCTGGAAATGTTTGCTGATGTAAGGTGACAAATATTTTGCAAGACTAAGGATGAAAGTATTGGTATTTACACAGCATTTCCTTGCTTGTTTGGTTTAACTTGCCTGAACTCCCGTTGTGAGGAAAAATATTTACCGTAATTATGCATCTCTAGCAATGTTTAAGTCTGTGCTTTTGCAGGGAAGGCAGATTCATGAATAAGGTAGTAGTTAAGTTGTCAGAATCCAAATACAGACCTGTAAAAGGAAAGAATTAAAGTCTGTAGTGCTGCATTCAGAGAAAGTGTGTAATTCTTCCAGTCCAAGATACAAAAAGCTTTTTATCCTCTTCCTGGCTCGAAGACCAGGGTGAATAAAGACCTGTCAGTATATCCAAGTGGATGGACTGCTAGAATTTCAGTGCCGTGCTTTTGGGTACAGAAGTGTTTCGTCTGTTATTTTAAGTTTCAGGTTGCCACCCAGAAGTTCAAATTAGATTATTTTAAATGAAGAATGTTGTATTGTGTGGATACACTACGGCTTTTCTGCCTTTGATTGACTTTCATTGTCCATCTAATGTTGATCTAAAGTTTTGTTTGGAAGAGAAACGGTTGTTAACAACTTGTAGAAGTCAATGCCTTTTTGTTTCTTATAGCAAGATAAGAATGTGAATTCATTCAGTATTGCACAGCACTTTTACTTATCACAGAGCATGAAAGCATTTTGATAATACCTAAATTGACTGTAACTGCACAATGCCAAGATGTATTTTGTTTACAACAAGAAAAAAAAAGAATTTGAGAAACCTTCAGCTGAGCTTCATGTAGAAGGTAGTATGCTTCTTGTGCTGAATTGTAATGTTCAAAACTCAGCAGTGAGTTTAGAAAAGCTGAAAAGGGCAAGGGAGTGAATGCAGTGTTGTATCCCAGTAGTCAGAGCAAGTTACTCATCTGTGTAACATAGGAAAGTTTCTTTACGTTCCGTAGAGCAGGCTGCTGCTGCTGATAGTTGTTACAGAAGTTAGTAAGAACAGAATTTTCCCTACTGTGTAGTTAAGGCTGAATCTCTGTACTCTTAGCAAAGACTTTTACTAATGGAGTGCTGGGGTATCCAAACCAGCTTTGATGTCACCCACCATGGTGTAAGGAGTCAAATTGCTTTGCAGAAATGTTGTCTCCTGAGCCTGTTGCAAGATTGCAGTAAGAAGTTGATTTGTGGAATTTTGAGTCCACAGATGAAAGTGAAGAAGGGAGCTAACAGCAGCTCTCACATATAGAAGAGGATGACTTTGGGAGGGAGGATGTTGTTGTTTCTTCAGGACGCTGAATTGCCAGCCTGGGGAGAGCTCAAGTTAAAAGGGATGAAGGGGAAGGAGGTTCCCACAGCTAGCGGTAGCAAAGGTGGGAATGAAAACTGCTGGTCAGTGTGATGCTAAGAAGAGAGCTGGGGCAGCACTTCTGCTGTGTTTCCACCACCCAGCTCCCTGCACATCGGATTTGGGCAGTGGCAGCAGCACTGTGGTTAGGGGCGGCAGGGGGGCTACCCTGCTCCAAAAGGTAGGGACTTTGCTGCTGCGCTCTGGAAGGCGTGGGGTCACGGGGGTAGCTCTGAGAGATGAGCTGGAGGTGGGCACTCATGGTATTTGTTCTTAGTTTTGCAAGGAGTGTTTGCCACAGTGTTTGAGTAACATGCAAGGTGGGGAGAATCTTTTTTTTTTTCTTTCTTACACCCTAGTTTTCAGGATAGTAACTAAGTTGAAAAATGAAAGTGTGGGGATTCTTCTCACGGAATTTAGTAAAGTTAACAGTTATTTTGGTACAGTTTCCTAGCCTGAACTTAACTTTTTCCTCTTCCATTTTCTTTTCTGTAATAATTAACACGCCTCATTTGCTTACATGGTTCTGTGCAAGTAATACATGGTTCTCATGCATGGTAGCTCTTTCTTGCTTCTCTTTTCACATCCCATAACATCTGTGTAACTTGTGTATTTTTTTTAAAGCTTCTGCCTTAGGATTGAAAGCTTTCCTGCCTTCCAGCTGCCTTCCAATGCTTGATATCATGTCTCTTCTCCCATTTAATAACCCTCCTATTTCTTGGTTATGCAAATGTACAAAACACTCTGGAGTTTTACCAAAGTATAGATGCCTAAATGGCCCAGCTGCTAAAAGAAGGCTGCTGGTAGCTGAAGAGCTTTCTGCCAGGGAGAAAGCTTGGCTTGTTCCAAAGAGCTGCCTGACAACCAGAAATCAGGGCAGTTCTTTTCAAAGTCACATCATGTGCTTGGCTCAGTTCTTCCTGCAGTGGATCTGCAGCTGGGAGACTGGAAGGCTGCAGCTGAAGGCAGCAGGGGTAAAGCTTTGCTTTTCTGTTGTTACTGCAGAGCTTTCTAGCACCTGGCCTGCATTTTTTTTTTTTCTGTGTTGCCCACCTGCACCTATTTCAACACCTGTATTGAGGGCTGTGTGTATGGGAGGAAAAGAGTAGAATTTGTGTTAGTTTCTTTCCTGGCTGCTTTGGTACTGAGTGGCTTTTTCTTCTTGCATGCCCAGCCTCTAAATCCATCCAGTGCCTGCCTCCAGTGTTACTTCTAAAACATAATTTTGAACAGCAGAGAAAAGCCGCAGAAGAAAAGCTCAGATAAATTGGCAATTCTTTGCTCCATTGATGTTCAGAATAGCAGCTAAAAAAACTGTGAGCAGAGCCAAGTGTTTCATCTGCAGGCTTTGAAAGATGGTGCTGCTATACCTGCTTTCATGGCTAGTAGATAACAGCCAGGAGGGCAGATTTAGGTTTTGCTCTATTTGAGAGCCCTTAATTGAACTTCTCTTGCTGGTCACAGGAGAAGAATATCTGTACGCTTGTGCTTTTACAGAAGTTCTTGAAAAAAGATTTGAGTTTGTTCCTAGTGGAGCTGACATATGTTTGCTTGAGTTTTAAATACTTGTTAGATTTACTAGTGTATCAAAGGTTAAGCTCCCCCTTTCAGATCAAGCTGCTCTTTGTTTTCTTTTCCTGTTTATTCAGCCAGTTATATATTACTCAATCACTGTTACAGATTTACTGCTTTCTCTTCCCTGCTTCTTCCTTTCTGTCAGATTGCTTTCATAACTGTAAATATAATAAAGACCAAATGAGTCATATGAAGTTTCTTTAGTTTTGAAAGCTGTTCAAGTTGTTTGACTTCTCTTTTGATAGCAAACCTAACTCCATTTTCACTTTCAATAATTTGTGAAGAAGTTGTGAGTGGGTATAAGTATCTGCTTATTACAGAGACATGTTGCACACCACTTGCTAAATTTGTATTTTGTGTTAGCATTATATACTTCACAAGTCTAAGATCTGAACCTCCTTAGAAGAAATGCTGTTGGAACTAATTTTCCTCCACAACTCTTTTTTAATTTTCTCCTTTTAAGAAGTAATACTGCTTTTGGCACAACAGGGTGTGATATAAAGGATTTACTTGTGTAAGAATGTGTTTTTCTAATTCCTTAATACTAATGTTTATGCTAATTTACAGCATAATTGTTGTTATTATTATTTTATCCTCTATTGCCTGATAGGACTGCAAGCTCTTTGCTATCTTCTAGAAGCAGGACAATTCTTACACCTAAAAAGGAGCTCACTGTGTTTCACTGAGTAGTGTAAAGCAACACAGATTTGGTGGCTATCTGTTTGCAAAGACTGGGCAGTCTTTCTTGTGTTTTAGGTGACCTTGTAAAGGTCACTGTAATCATAGTTACGATTTTGTTTGTAAGAGTGATGAACAAGAATCCATTTTTTTTTTTTTCCAGAAAAGTTTTAAACTTGTACTTGAGTTAGTTATGTTGAAGTTGGAGTTGGCATCCCTTTAATGCTAGGAGGGCCACCATTAAAAACATGCTTTTCAAGATTGCCACTGCCATGGGGACAGACTGTCAGACGGGTGAATATCTATTCTAAATGGTCTGGAGGGAACTAAAGGATTCATTTGCTGCTTTCTTGCTCTCAGTGTGAACCAGTTGCCCAAAGATTCCATGAAGCTTTCATCTTACTGTCATGGTTACGGACCCAGTCCAGTGATTTATTTCCCTCTAGGATAAAACTCTTTAAAAAAAAATAATCTTTTCTCTAGAACTCTGAGGCCAGTTAAGGAGGGATTCAACACATTCCACTGACTAGGAAAAGTTTTTTCTCTATTGAGAGCTTTAAAAACACATCTTAATTCCTGGGATGGCTTATTCTTGATCCTTTTTTTATTTATGGGAAAAGAGATGGGGTGTTTTTTTGTTGTTGGTTGTTTTTTGTTTGACTTTCTTTGTCGCAATCTCCTAAATGTAGACACAAATAAGAGAGCATCTTCAGAAGATTTGTTGCTTGCTGGATTCTCACTGAATAAACTCGTAGAGATGATCTTCTAAGATCGACTTGTTAATCGTATCACTTGTAATATCACTACTGGCATATCAGTCAGTGTATTGGTTGCACAAAGCATTTTCCTTTTTGGAGAACCCTTTACTTCATCCTTTCTTTCTAATATCTTTTTCTTTTGTAATATTTTTTTAAACACTGGAATTAATTTGCAATATTTATCTTCTTTCCCACTTATAAATATGTATAGAAAGTGCACTGAAATACTTCACTGTCTCAAAGATTTACAAGATTTTCATGGTTATTTTTCCAACTGGAAATTGGAGTTAAAATGTATTTCTGTACTTTTTTTTTTTTTGGTAGCTATTGAATTGCCTGGTAGACACCGTAGTTATAACTTCACAGTCTTCCCAAATAGCGAAGTGTATGAGTTTAGAACCTGAAAGTTCACATTTATCTGTGGAGCAGATACAACAAACACTTCTTTCATTTTGTTCTACACATATCATAAGTCTGGCTTGAAGGGATAACCTCCCAAGAATGAACCATGCTTGCCTCTCACTGATCCATACCTTGATCTTAACATCCAGCTGATGCTTTCATAGTAGAAATAAAGATACAGACTGTGTATCAAACAGTGATATTGATCTAGAGATGAAAGCCTGGTATCTAGGCTGATTGGCACATTATATAGATGTCACGAGACTGGCAGAGCAGCCAGCTGCTTAATTTTAAGAATAAATATAATAATACTGTAGTACTTCAAAAATAATTATTTTTTTTTTGCAGAAACCTCAACCACAAAAACAAAACAGTGCAGAGGAAGTTTTAATATATGTATATGTATAGCATAACTTTTTGTTTCTTGTACTGAAACTTTAAATTACTGAAGTAATTCTACATTTTTTTCAAGTAACTTGTTAAAGATGTGTGTGCATAGAGGTAGGATGCAGCAAGCAGCAGTGAAAGATGGTTAGAATGTAGTGTAGATAGTTACAGATGATGGTTTCGTTTCCATTTTTTGAGCATAATCCCTCCATTGGAGGGAGAGGAATGAATCTCTAGAACCTTAGAAATCAAATAAAAATCTGCTTTTGAGAATGGTTGGATTTTGTGGTGGTGGTGTTTGTTTTTGAGGAGAACTTCAATTAACTGAAGTAAAGAACTTCCAGTCCTTTCTTCTCTGTCAACTTGAAACTTGGACTGGAAAAAAACAAGGATAGGAATGAGTGAATCTAAGATAAGAAAGATAAGTCTCTGAAAATGAAAAAAATTAAAAAAAAAAAACAAAAAACAAAAACAGCCTTCTGTTGTGGTATGAAATAAATACAATTTTAAATATGTGCTGGAAGGTGGACTCATCAAGTATTGCAAAATATTAAAATGTTTATGTGCAATAACCCAAGCACATACACTATTGTATCTCTGTGTAATATTATTATACTGTGACTGTAGTGGATATTATGCAATGGTTCCTCATACTGATGAACAGATATATAGGGACTCAGGCTTTCTCTGTCCTTTACTAATAGTACACATGATAACAGAAGCTCATACGGTAGGATGTCTGGAAGAAATTTTTTGCTTTGAATGAACAGATGCCAAGTATCAGATCAGAGGTAGAAAACTGCATAGAAGGTAAATCCTGTGCTCACACACATGCTGTTCTGCTGTGCTGGTGGTGCTAAGGGTAGAAAAAGAAACGGTCCTACTTGAGTGTTTTCATTTTGGTTTATCACAAGATTATGCAGAGTGGATAAACAGCATCTCTGTAACTACTGTAACAAAAGAAGCCATGTACTCTGAAGAAAATTTTCTACATGGAGTAGGTATGTCAGTGCCATTGTTAGTATTCAGATGAAGAACAATGCAGATGAAAATTGAACTGTGTTTCAGTAAGGAAAAGAAACCATCTGTAATTATACTGCAGATGAAAGTAATGCTACTGTATATTATTCCATTTTTCATATCTTTGATTATGTAATTATCAAATCCTCAACTGGGAGCTCCAGCTTTCCAACCAATTAATGTCTTATGAAATACATAGCTTTTTTTTTTTAAAGGGGCTGACTGTGCATACATCCGAAATATATAGTTGTGATTTTCATGAGAGATATAAAGGCTTCTTTTTTCTTTTTCTTTTTTTTTCTTTTTTCTTTTTTTTTTTTTGAGTGGCTTACCTTGGAAATTTGTTGGCCTACAGCTACCAGAATTGGACAACAATGTGGTTGTCACTGAGCATTTTCCTTGCAAGTAGCATTTCATCTTGAAGATATGCAGCATTGGTGCTGTGAAATCAGTTACATCTCTGGGGATTATGAATAAACAGCAGGAAAGTTGGTGCCTTCTCTAATTAGTGTACATGACAAATCTGTGAGTATTAAAGATAAGTACTGAACTGGGAATGCTTGTAGAGGAAATCTGTGGCTTAAATATTTAGCCTATATATTACCCAGAACTGATGCATCATTATAAGTGAAAAACACTGAGGTGAACCTGAACTCTTGTTAACTGTTCTTTCACTGAACAGACAGTGTGCAAGATTTCAGCTGTCTGCCTCACCTACGTAGCAGTGGAGCAGCATTGCTGTAATAATTGTAATAACTGCTTTGAATGAGAAGTCAAAGACAAGAAAAGATCTAGAAGAAGCTATACTGAAGTGGCCTCTTTCCTTTCTGGAGGTGATCTCAGTGCTTTTCTAACTTTGAGTGGGGAAAAAAAGTTCTACTTGTAGTTTTGGCATATAGTGAAGTTTGAAATAAAAATAATCTCTCAATCCTTCATATAATTGTGTGTTTTTAGTGGTCGCAGGGCAAACTTTTTTAACAAACTTAAATCCATCTGTTGTACAGCAGAAAGCTTTTATTCCTCTAGATTTAGTAAATTTTTTCAGTACCTCAGAGCTGACTCAATTGCAGTTGAGATCCCTTATGCCTCTTCCTGTGTGATTGCTTAAGTGATTGCTATAGAAAACTTCAGAGCTGGTCCTACTGAGGTTAGAGCCAAAATAATGTCACTAAAAGGGCTATTAAGGTGCCTCTGTGCGGTATCTTATGTAATTGTGCTCAAGACTGGAAGTTAAGTGCTGTGAACATTAATACTCTTTGAAATCAGGAATTGAAGAGGTAGATTGTTTATGCTGTCGCCTTTGCTTGTGTACAGATGTAGCGGATAGATTTCCTCTTTTTCTCCAGTTTTTGGGGAAAGTGATCCTTATCAAGAGGAAGTGCTGGCAGTAACTGAAATATCCAGGTCACTGTAAGTTCAAATATTTCTCATTATTTTAAAAGACGTTTTGCTAGTTACTGGTGCAAGATACTTTAGTTATAAAATACACTGCTTGTCAATTTCTAATAGGATTTTTTTGAAACTTTATATTTTTTTTTCCTGTGTAACATCAAAGAAATATAGTTTTACTTATTGTACCCAGACTTTTATTTCAAAAAGGGCTTTCACGCATTGAAATCATTGGCACTATTGTTTTTTTTATTATTTTTTTGCAAGCAGGAAAAGTTGATATACAGCAGCGGAACTTAATTTTGTAAAAGTGGGACCTGAAGCACTTAAAATGTTGTCTTTATGGCCTTGCATTTGATTTGAATGGCTGTACTGCTTTTACTTAACAAAATGGTGAAATCTATCTGTGTTTTAGCTTTAACATCTTCTAGCTGCCTTTTCTGGGGCTGGGAAGAAGTAGGAAAGAAAGCTGTTTTTTCTACTTCATATGAAGCGGTTGATTAAATGGATGACACTCATGTCAGATTAGTGGGTGGCTGGAGTTGTTTATCCCACGGTAAACTGGGGAAGCACATCCCTCGGGGTGGGCTGGCATTTCTGTGTCTGTGCAGAGCAGTCAGGCAGTTGGGGGGCAAGGAAGCAGGGAGCACCCACCTTGTGTGGGATGCTGCTGCACAGTTTCCAGGGCAGTTTTAATTAAACTTTGTCCTTAATTGATTTAAATTTCTATTTTAACTCGTTTTTGTATGCGGTGGCTAAATCAGGTGTATATTGATTCTTCCCACAACTCTCCTTTAATTCTGTAGTAGCCAATAAAATAAAGTATGTTTGGGTTGTTCTAACTTCTGATATTTACTCTGCAAATTAGATTAGAATAGGTCTGCT
>JAOWBP010003503.1:19033694-19048813 GCA_028571105.1 Tragopan temminckii
GCGGCTCCTCGGGACGGCTCCTTCTGTAGCCGCCGCTGTCCGTGCAGAAGCCGCGGTGGTGTGGGAGAGCGGAGCGCGGCGTAGCGCTGCGGTAGCTGCCCGCGCTGGGGGTCTGAGAGGTAAACGCACTGCGCGCGTACGGGGCGAAGCAGGGGCAGGCGTGCTTGGTTGCCGGCGCCAGCCCTATCCGGCGGGTGGTAAATCGCTTACGGCCCGCCAGAAGATGGAACGCTCAAGAGATGCTTTATATCTCCGTGTAGCGAGGTGGGGACGGGGCGGTAGGAGGGCTCGGGTGTGCGACGGAGGGCGCTCAGCCCGTGGCGGGGCTGGCAGGCGCCCTGCGGCTGGATTTAGGGCGGTTGTGTTTTAGCCGAGGCGTTCTGGGAGCTCTCGCGTTGGATGCAGAAGCTGGTTAACTGGTGCACGATAAGCTCGTAGAGCTGGTGGTGGTGCTTGAAGCAGTGATCAAATCAGCGTGAATGATGGATGGTGGAGCGAACGTGGAGAGCTAATAAGGTGCTTCTTCACCTTGGTCCTTGTGGCAGTTCCATGTTAACGCGTGGCCACACAGAAGTGAAGCTGACAGCTCCGGGCAATGTAGCAGGTATAGTTACAGTACAGATAATTACTGCATTTCTAAGACTTCAGTACATGGGTTCAGTTGAAAGAACTGAATGTGCGGGGACGGAGCATGATAACGGGTTAGGAAGGCACTAAACCAGTGTGCCTTCAAGGTCCTCTGTTCTCCTTGGGGCTGGAACACAAAAACAAGCGAAGGCCACAAAAACAAGCAGATCCCACGGGCCTGTGGCCTGTCCTAGTGCTGCTGGCTGTGCTGTGCTTCTGCTCGGCCTGCCCAAGTCGGGAGGGCTTGTGTGTTCCCTTCATGTGGCTTCAGGCACCCGTCAGCGTTCACGTCTCGGTTTTGTAGCTAACAGCAATGCTTGTTTTCGTTAGCCCTGCAGGTATATTTT
Organism: Tragopan temminckii; assembly: GCA_028571105.1. Lineage (NCBI taxonomy): Eukaryota > Metazoa > Chordata > Aves > Galliformes > Phasianidae > Tragopan > Tragopan temminckii. Next base: position 19,034,669 of record JAOWBP010003503.1, read on the forward strand.
CAGGCCTTTTATCAGGTGTTCCCATGTAATTTAGCGCTTGGAAAATCGACTTATCATTCCTTACTTGTTACAACAAGAGTTCCACCTTGCCAGTCTTAATTGCTTCCTGAAGATGGTCTCCTTTGCTCATCCAAATGCTGGATTTGGGAAAAAAAATCTGTGTGTACCAGCAGCTCCCTCCCAGTTACTGACAAGGATCCACAGACTTGTGTTAGAGCAGTCAGCAGTGCTGTAGTCCTCTTTGCTGGGTGAGATGAGAGGGAACATTGTGTTTTTGAAATGGCAATATTGTTCAAACACATTACTGAACTCTGTGGTATGGCGTTGTGACTCCTCCTATCCTGCCTGACCAGGTGGGGAATATTGCTAAAACACAGCTGGAATCTGTTACCAGCAAATGTGCTCTTAACCCCCCCTTTGAAACTAGGAGGTGTAATCTGTGGTATCTGCACAGCTTGGTAGGGCTCATGCATACTGCCGGGGGGGGGGGGTCGATGTGGCCGCGCTGTGGTGTGAGTTTTGATGTGTTACTATTTAGTTAGCCTTGCAATTTCTGTATAACTTTGTCCTCCGTATTGTGCTGTGGCTCTTCTGTATGGAATTTCATTATTCTGCTGGGATGAGCTTTAGAGAACAATTCTTTTGATTTTATGCTCTCTTAATGAGCAAAATTAATTTTTAAACGTTTGTGAGTGTTTACTTAAATATGGAGGAAAAAAGGCAGAAATATGTGCCTGCGTTGTTCTCGAAGTATAACCAAGATAAATCAGTGAAGGTTTGTAGTTTTTTGTTTTTTGTAGTTTTTTGTAGTTTTTTTTGTTTCTTTTTTCCTTTTTTTAAAATATGGTGAATAGAGGGCATGCCCAGTAACTGGCTGGATATGCCACATAGTTTCTTCTGGTAAAAGAAACTTGGCCGGACATACCTTTAATAGTTTTATAGCTCATCCATCTTGCCTCGCGTCTGAGGAGCACTCCTGGCAGTGCGCTCCTGCCAGGCCAGTGACACAGAGTGCTCCTGTTCAGAGCTGAATTGGCTTTGTGTGGTCACTGCACTACGGGATGATAGGAAAATGTGTGTCTTAATATTTACAAAAAAAAAAAAAAAAAGAAAAAAAAAAAATTGAATGTGGGTGGTTTCCACCATCTTGACCACAGTTTTCCTACTATTATAGGAGCAGTGCTGAATCTCTGGTGTAAATAAATTTTTACATCAACAAGGGGATTTCACTACTTGACAAAGGCTTTTACTGTGAAGTATTGCCAATAAATATGCTGTTAAACTACTGGAGCAAATTTGAATTTCAGTAAACTAAAGTTTATTTTCTTTCAAATATCAGAATGACATTGAGGTATGCCTTTTAATTCAGTTCTAATCGGTTTATGATAATATGATTTAATTTGTTCCCTTTAATCATATGTATGTTTACTTTCAGAAAGCAGTTCTACCTTAGCAAAGCAATAAAAAACTTTGTCTCTTTATTTCCATGTCTCATGAGCACACAGCTGGGGACTACAGCTTTTCCCCAGGGCTGAAGGCAGTGGGGTCAGTGCAGAATGGGGCAGTGCCTGGGTGCTTCAGGAACCTCCTCTGATGTTGTTACGCTCCGTTCCCTGGCAGCTCGGCCTGGTGAACATACTGAAGTTAATAAGACGAGCAAGACAGAAATCTTTTCACTTGGTTAGAGCTGCCTTTGAGAAATAGATGTGAGTGTTTACAAAAAGAACAAGAAATTTCACTTATCTGTTGTGTGTCTTTGCCTCAATACAACCGTTGAGTTCTTTTTATCAAATAATTTCAATCAGATTACAGATCTCCAGAGACATCAGCTGTGGTTCAGTGTTGAAAAATGTCTGGCATCAAGCTTAAAGTGCTGGTTTGAGCTCTCTCCTTCTCTTTCAACTTGTCAGCTGAGCCAGTTCTCAGCCTGGCCACAGATTAGTTGCAGTACAAATGCAGATCCTCTATAATGTGAAAGGGCAGTGCTGACGGCAGGGCAGGTGGTCAGCTGCCACACCACAGCAGCAGGTTGGAGGGGGAAGTGGAGAATGCAAGTTTCCCGGTTGGTGAAGTGTGGGTTAGGCCTGAAACTGCATTTTCTACTTCCAATGAATTGACTGTTGCTAATGATGTGCTTACTGCTTTATCATGTATAGAAACTTGTGGATAAACACAAGACCTCTGTGCTTGCGGTAGCACTCTCTAGAATCAGAGTGTAGGTTGGCCTGGGTGCAGTGGGCCACCCGATCTTAAATGTACTCTATCTCTTGCACTCAGGAGTTCAAGATAAATAGCTCATTTTTTCTCGTTCCCGTGGCCCAGTGAAGAAGAACTAATTAAAAAAATAGCAAAATGGGAAGAACTTTGAGAACTTGTGCCCATAGCATTTGCTGAGTGTTTAAAGCAGGGAGTTAACCACTTTGTGGGTGGATCCCAGTTAGGAGCCACTTGAATGTTCCTGTTCCAGGGTGTTGTTTGTCATCTGAATTTGGAATATATATGGAACACTTCTCAGGGTGATTTTGTTGTTCATTTTAATGTGTCTGCCTTAGCCAAGGCAACATCGAATAGCTGCATGATGCAGTAGTGCTTTGAATTGAATGTTGTTGTATTTAGTGGCTGGTTTGGATATTCAAACGTTGAGTCTAAAGTCATAGCTGAGTATGGAGCAGTTACATTCCCTGTTGGAGTGTGTTGCTGTGGGAATGAGATCAAGGAAACGTTAGGGGGCTAAGGAATGTGGATGCTAGAGTGAAAATATGTGTGGGAGGGTAGTACACAAAAGAGAAATCAACAACTATTTCTAAGCTTTGTCCAGCATGATGCTACCTCCTGAAAACGGAGAGCTAGTTATTAGTTCAAAGGCATGTGAGAAAAAAGGTGTTTTGGACTAGAATGTGGGTTTGTTTCAGTGTTATCTTATGTGAAGTTCTTCTTTTCTATTGTTACTGGATGCTTTTGTTAACTTTATAAGAGACTACAGTGCTCATGTAAACCTGAAGATCACTGTTTATTTTGAGTAGTAGCATCTGTGTTGGGTGGAGAAAGAAAAGGGCCCATTGTAAGGATCCAAAAGCTTAGATCCCAGAGGAGACCTTTATAGTCATCCCGTCATCTGACAGGTAAATTGACTCACCAGGAATGTTTCAGACTCACAAACAAATGGTTTCTGCTCTAATCTGGTAACATCTAAATAGGTCTCCCTTCAGGAAACCCAGTACTGCTTCTGTAGTGTGGAAGTTTTCTCAGTGTGCAAGTTACAGCGTGGCTGCTGTCATTTCCAGCTGCTGCTGTTGTAGCTTTGTGCATGCTGGAGAGTGGCAGATACCAAATTATCCAAGCAGCTCTTGGTTAGCGCCTGCTTGGCTAAATAGTTCTGATTTTTTTTTTTCCTTGATATTTACAAGCCACTGTGATTTGTATCCACTCCATTAAGAGAACAAGGAATGCAGAGTGTTCATTTCCATGGCTGCTTGCAAGTTAAAACAGGTCTTTTCTTCCTTCTCACCTGGCTCTCCCTAGCTCCCCAGCAGCTGACCTGCTGCTTTGGCTTCACGCTCACACGGCTGCAGGCTGCTTGAGAAAAGGCTGCTCTTTTCAGGGAACATTTGCTGCTGCTGTACTCTGCTCTGCGACTCAGTGAGTTGACGTCAAGGCATTCGAGGATGACAAGAAGCTGAGATGTTTTCTCCTAGACTCCTGTAGAGTTCTGTGGCTATGCCCAGCATTAGCACAATGAAAAGGAAACTGTGCAGCATGTGACACTGGGGAGCTCAGGAGGGGAAAAAACAACACTGTTTTGACTTGTAACAGGCAATTAAAAATTTGAGATTTCACTTGAATACTCTCCTAAATATGGTCTCACAATTAAAAGTGCAACTCTTTGTACAAGGGTACAACTTTTATTACCTGGAGTTCAAGTAGGTGCATTCTAACTTAAAATCTGCACGGTGATGGGTAAGTGTGGAAATGTGCATTTTTTTCATAGTTAAGGAAACATATTTTTTCTGCATCAGGAGTGCAATCCCATAGGAATCTTTACCAAACTAAGAGTTCCTGGATTTGTTTTTCATTTGCTTGGAGATTACCAAGTTCAGAAAGGGCACTCCCATTTTTGTGCATCTTTCAGTGGTTGCAAAGGATCAAAAAGATGAGTGTGGGTAAAGGATGGGTCCCTAATCTATGAATGAAATGTCTCCCTGGGGAGCTTGTGTATACGTCAACTGTTCTGCAAGACTAGAGCTGTCAGGATTACTATTTTTGGTTAAAGAAAATAGAACACACAAATATTTTTGGCTAGGCATGAGCTTTTTCCTCCAAGAAAGCATCAGTTTTGTTTTGGGATCATTAATTCATCAAAGATTTAAATTGGAGAAATAGCTTCCAAAGTGTACTTTCTTAGCTGTACTTTAACAATTTTTTCTGCACATTTATTTGAATGTTATTATTTACCTCTGTTCTGGAAATATAACCACTTGGTTTAGAAAATGTAATTTGATTTTGTGTAAATTTATGTATCTAAATATGTATACATTTTAAATATATCTAAGTGAACCTCTCCAGATCACCAAATAATGTAAATAATTCCTGTGTGTGTGTTTGACTTTCTCTCAAATACCGATGATCACACATTTTGTTCTTTGCCCTGCATCATCACTATGAAGTGATGATGTCTTAATTCCAAAGAGCACTCCATTTCAAAATAACAAAATTAGAAACTTGTGTGTTTGTCTTCAGAATCAAGTCCCTTTTCACAGTCATATTCCTAAAAAGAATTTCTCTGTTGGTTTTAAAAATCTTGTTCTTTTAATTTGCTTTGATTTCTTGGGCATTAATTCTCCTCTTGGGTATTTTACCTGCTCTCATTTCAGACCTTTAGATAGATCATCTTCCGAAGACTGAAGCTCTGTATGTGGTTGTATAGCAGCTAATTTTTATGCATTTTTCTACTGGGAGGCTTCAGTATCTCTTTCAGCTGTTCCTATAAGGCTGTGTATTAAATACTGATATTGGGTTCTCACCGGTTTGATGGTGTCCTTTCCCCAGACCTCTCCAAGCATGGCAGTGTGCTGTTCTTCATTGTCAGGTGATGATCTGCTGCAGAATCTGGTTGAGCTGTACATGGATGTTGTACTATGGTGTTGTGGGCTGTTACCTGCTTTGGCTCATATAGCATGAGAGGGCTTGTTTCAAAACTGTGACATATGTTTGCAAGTTATTAATGCGCAGATATTTTCAATGTGTAGGTAATGAGATAATCAGAAGTACAGTAGGGAAAAATACAATAAGTTGAGTTCTTGTCATTTGGAATGTTGCCAAATCTTTAAGTATCATTGCATTGCTCTTGACCTTTGTAGAACCTAGTCCCGTGTTTGCTGCCAAACTAGAGGGCAGAACAGTTGGATGCTATAGTGCAGGTAGAAGATAATCTGCTGAGCTCTCTGATAACAAAGTCTTGTGACAACAGTGTTGAAAGCATTTTGTACTTGGAGGTGTATCTGTATTCCTGCAACTCCTTAAGTCGTCGTCCTTTTTTGTTTGTTTGTTTTTGGTGGTTTTTTTTCCTGTTTTGGGGGGGGAGAGGAGCATAGAGAGAATATTTTCTTCCAAATGATATGTACAGTAATCAGAGGATTTTGTAATTAAAGTAACTTTTGTTTTTTTGCTCTACACTGAAGGAGAACATATCTCCCTTGCTTGCCTCCCCCTAGGTATAGTGGGAATAGTCTCAAGGTAATGCTTGTTCACTTCCATAGAAAAGCAAGGTGAAAAATCCAGAAGGTGTGGAAAATCAGTGTTCTAAAAGCCGTCTTTCAGAGCTGATTGTTAATGGCAAGGGAGATGGAGAGAATCTGAAGCAGCGTATTTTGGAAAAGTAATAAGGATCTGACATCATTGTCTGAACTGCTGGAATCTGTCTTGATTCTAAGCATCTTTTTTTTACTGTTCTCATATTTCCGCTGCCCAAACACTTACAAACTTTCCAGTCTTCCTCCCAAAATACACTGCTGTAATGCGTCTTCATCTATAAATTTCAAATGAATAAAGGGAGAGGAGGGAAGTGCAGTGAACTTTGAAAGTCAAATGAAACCTTTACAATATTAAATGACTTCATTTCAAGACTTTTAGAAATATTCAGACAAATAAATTGTTGTGTTTTTTTTTTTTTCTTTTTCCTGGTGGTGGTCTTTAAGATACCGCGTATAGGATGGTTTTCTTGTTGTTGTTCTTTTCTTTTTTCCATCCCTGCTTTCACTCACAGAAAATATTTTCTGGGTTCAGTAGTTCCCATACATAAAGCCTGCTAGCCAATGGGTTTGCAAGGTGCTTTGTTGTTGTTCTTGTTTGCTTTTAAAATCTGCTTGCTGGCACTTTAATCCAGAATAAGTTTTTATTGTAGAATTGAGAATGTTTGGAAATAATGACATATGATGTAAATGCTGTAATTTCATCCTATGCAAGCCAACCAACCAGTATTTTGTACATGTATTGATGAAAGATAAAGTTTAAAAACAAACAACAAAAAACACCAAACGTTTGGTAACCTGAGCAATCTCATGGCAAGATCCATGGCATGTCCATGAGAGCTGTGCCCCCTCTTCAGAGGAGAAGCAAATGTCACACTAGTACAACATCTGTGAGCTCCAAAAATAATCAGGTGTATCTTTAGATCTCAGCTTTGAGAGAATTAAAGTATGACTGTAATTGTGGCCCCAGTTTAGTTGATAACACCATAAACTGTTCTGTATGAATTAACAGAAGCATTAGGGCAAGAAAAAAACTATTTGTTTTTTGAAGCTTCTGTTGTTTGTGTATAGTGTTTGGATGTTAGCGATTAACATGTTTAGCACTAAAGCTTGAAATTTCGTTTGAGACAAAACGCATTCTCTTTCTCCTTGTTTAAAGTATATCTATTTGACACGAGGTCACATTAAAAAGAAGGCAAACAAAAAAAACTCACATTTTTGTCTTGTATGTTTACTGTAGTAAGGAACTTATTTGAGAAACTTGGTCGTGATTCTGTTACTGATTTAACCTTGTAAGACTGCTGTAATTGTGTTGGCAGTGGTTATTTGTATTTTGATAGCTAAAAATGAAATGCAGGCGTGTAAAAATCTAGCGTAAGCAGAGGAGATCATCACCATTTTATGGGCTTATTTACTTGTATAGGGTGTAATTAGGAGCTGAAGTTAGGAAGTCTTCTAAAAGAAATATGAAAATAAGTTCTGCTTTATGTTTACAGTTGTGTAATATGAAGACAAAAGGTAATGACTAATACTTCTAATGTTACTTCATCTAATTGACTTTTTTTTTTTAGGAGATGTTTTGATTGTCAGGTTATGGTCACTGCTGTTGTGTGGCTTGTCCTCCTTGTGGGGACAGCTGAGTCGGCATGTTGAAATCTCAAAACTCCCTTAAAATCCTCACCTTTGTGGGTAAAATCCAGCCTGCCGTGCTGATCCTGCCTTTGGCAGAGGATGGCATGCTGTGAGGACTGGTTATAGATTAACTTGCCCTTTAGGTTGGATATGCTTGGTATTTTAAACTTGAGGGTGAGGGACATCACTACTGCTCCCTCCGGTATCTTGAGTTCAGACCTGGTTCAGGTTTTGGATTGCTAATGAGAGCCTTCAGCCTGTTTGCAGCCCTGTGTGAATTCAGCTGTGCCATTCCCTTGCAGGTTAGTGACTGTTAACTGCTGGGCCTTGTCCATCAGATGTGTGCCTACAGGCCTACTGGGCCTTTCATAGTAGATACCCTGACTGTGTAACCTTTGCTTTTCCTGAATTAAATGTCTGTTCTTTGACCAGCTGATGCTGCCTCTTCCTGCTCATGGTGCGCAAATCTGTAGTAAGAAATGAAGTGCCCAGTGAATTGTTTATTTTGTAAACAAATGCTTGTCAGAGCTTCTTGGAAGAACTTCAGATAGAAATACCCTTCAAAAATCCTACCCTAATTAACTGAGAAGTGTACAGTGTGGATGCCAACACCAGACTCAGAAAGGAAGAATTGTTGAATATCTAAATAGTTCTTCTCTTATATGTAAACAAGTGGTCCAAGATTAGAAAAAATAACGTTGAGTATTTAGAAGTCATGTAAAAATGTGATAAAAGCCAATGAGATTTGGACAATTTTACAGTTACTGGCCTTTCCCACATCCTGTCAGATCAAGATTCACATCTTGGTTGTACACTAAGTTGCCTTTAGTCAGTCTATGATATCATGTGAATAAGTGCTCAATGTGGTAGAAAGAGCTCCAGTTTGTTTGCAAAAACACTTTACTAAGGACTGGAAGGGAGAGCTGAAACATGTCAAAACTTTAGCAGAAACTGTAAAAATTCAGTCCTTAAGCTCCACCCTTCTGACAGTAACATGAAATGTCAGCAGATGTGAATCATATCCTTAAACTAACGGGGCTGTACCAGTAAGCCGTATCTTCACTGCATTCATCTGTGGCTTTGATTGACAAATGTTTTGAGTTAAACATTTAAATTACAACAAGGAAGGAATGGTTTTATGGCTCTTTATGAGAGAGACTGATTGCTCCCTGTTCGTTGCAGGGGAGTTGGACTAGATGGCTTTCAGATGTTCCTTCCAACTCTAAGGATTCAGATATCTGTTACAAACTAAGGATTTTTCCTACTCCCTTTTGAAAGTAGTTGAATATCTTATTGTGTCTTATACGGACAATCTAGGTGGAAAAAAGTTTGTGTCTTGTTCTGAGCTGTGCAGATTTACTGCTGCTCTTGAGCTGGTGGAGTAATAAGTTTGTTGTAGATTCTTTAAGTCTTTTTCTTCACTTAGATGTTGGCAACCAGCTTTTTGTGATTACAGTCTTTTTTTTAAAGTTTGGCAAGGTTTTTATTGCTTTCAGTTCTTTTCCCTTGCCTATGTTCACCTCAGGATATTCTTTTTAATTTGATGATGTTTTTGAAGGGTAAACTTTGAAGTTCTGGCCCCAAAGAGAGGCTTTCTTCTTTACAGTAGCTGCAGTAAGGCAGTGACCTCAAATCCGTGTAAAACAATGTGAAAAATTGTGACCGTTTTTGTTTTAGGTGTGGCTAATGGCCATCTGGTTGTTGTTCTGAAGCAACCTGGAACTCTGGCATGATAGAAAGTTAGAGCTGTTTCTACGGATGTCTTTGAGTGGTGTTTGAAACTCAACCCTTGTTACTGGGAGAGAAAACATGGCAACTGGGAGAGGTCAGTGGGTTTGGGGCCACTGGCACATGGTGTTCTAGTTTGTAGATTGAGGGTGAACAGAGTTTTCAGGTGAATTTAGCTCTCTTGTTTGTGTCTCATTCTCCTGTCATCTACATAAGCTGAGAGAAAAAGCTAATGGGCAGCTATTTTTTAGCATCTTAAAACAAGACTCACATTCCTTTTGATCAGACTCTGAAGCATTGATTTACTCTAGTAAATTTGAGGGAACTGGGACAAATCTCAGAGAGATCTTAGCAAATGAATTACCTGCAGCTTGTCCCTGGCCTAACTTATACTATTAAGGACAGTAGCAGAAGCTGTGGTGTAGGTGGTGTTCAGATCTATACACCTTCTGGACACTGAAGTTTCTACTGCTGTAGCTATGTTGGTGGTACTTCTGTCTGTCCTTCCATCTTTATCCGCACACCAGCCCCTTTTCTGACTATTGCAGACAAGTTCTGAGTTCTCTTGTTCACTTGAATCAGGGTTATTACTTTCTAAATGAGAACCTTGCCCTATATTGATAAAAGTAATAGCATTTATGCTTCCACTGATGCTCTGCTGGTATGCTGCTTACCCCTTGCTTGAATGTAAATCAGTAAAAAAAAATGTAGCTATAACTAGAAATGCATTCCTTGTTTTATTAGATTTTTGTGAATTACACTCAACAAGTGAAAAAATTCTTCTAAAACTGTTTTGAGCAAGTGCACTAGTTAACAGTTAAGCACTCTCAATACTTCTGTTTCTAAAAGGTGACAGCATGCAAGTGGAATGTGCATGAGTTATTGCATGGGCACGGAGCATGAGTGTAAATCATATACAAAATGCTTCTTGGCTAGTTCCTTCATGGGTAACAGTGTGGAAAAGTGATTTTGTGACAGAATTCTGACTTGTGGTAACACAGGATGCAGAACTATTAAATATTTAAAGTAGTCAGAGAGGTATCTAATAAAATTATGTTTTTTAGGCATTTTACTGGGATTCTCTGTTATTTGGAGAAAATTTCTAAATTTGGGGAGGATTCACAAAAGTAATTTCAGATCTTGGGAATCTGTGCTTTAAGGGCTTTATGAGATCTTACAGCTTAGGTCATTCAATCAGTATTTCTATTCTTTCCTCTGAAAGCCACGAACTCCTTTTCCTCTGATTTTTTTTTTTTGGGTGTTTTTACATGACTTTCCAGTTGGGGGGAGCATTTTTACTTTAGTTTATAAATGTGAATCATGTTGTTTCAAAGCTCTCGTTATATCAGATCAATGTAGTACATAAATGTAGATACCACATCAGAATTTTTAGAAGAAAAGAGTTGGAAAGATAAGAGATGCTTGCTAAACTGGATGGTGCTGTTTCTCATAATGAGAATGGACTTGGTTAGAGGAGCTCTGATAAATAAAGCCTGTAGGCAACCTACCCAGCTGTACTTTAAGATGAAAACAGGATGTTGGTTGTATTGCTGGAGGACTACTGTATAAATCAAAGGATATGCTGTTATTGCTGTGTAAGGAAGCTGCTCTCCCTTGGAGTAGTTCTGTATATAAAAGAATTGTAATTGCCATGCTTATCAAGGCCTGGCAGTTCTCCTTTTCCAATTGTGACCTGGTGAATCCACCTCTGGTGCATGACTTAAAACGCTGCCAGTTATTTTAATCCCCTATTCAATAGGACAAACAAAGTGGTTATTTTTATCTCTTTATGGCTCCTTAGATTATAGAAATAGAAAATTCCTTTCCCATATTCAGGCCAAGGGTGGTTTAGTAAGGGGGGTGTGGATTGTGTCCTCAGTGCCTGTTAAGTCCTGCCAGTTCCAGCTGTGTTACTCTGCCACGTCATCTGGAATTGGCTGAGTACATAGATCAGATATTTTTTTTTTGTACAGTTACTTCTGCCTAACTTGTGGAGGGACATCCTTTTCTGGGGTTAGAAATTAATTTATTTGAAAATGTTTGTTGGTCAGTTATTAGATGTCTTGGTGTCTTTAGTGGGGGTTTGTCAACCACTTGGAACACGTCTTAGGAGGAGTAGCTGACGGAACTAGGGTTAGTCAGTCTGGAGAAGAGGAAGCTCAGGGGAGACCTTGTTGCTCTCCACAACTGCCTAAAAGGAGGTGTTAGTGAGGTGAGGGCTGGCTTCTTTTTCCCACGTAACTGTGATAGGACAAGAGGTAGTGGCCTTAAGTTGTGCCAGGGGAGGCTCATGTTGAATATTTGGAAAAATTTCTAATCAGAAAGAGTGGTGAAGTATTGAAACGAGCTGCCCAGGGAGGCAGTGAGGTCACCGTCCCTGGAGGTTTTCAAGAGGACAGTATATGTGACACTTGGGGAGATGTTTTAGTGGGCGTGGTGGTGATAGGCTGACAGTTGGACTAGATCTTGCTGGTCTTTTCCAACCTTAATGTTTCAATGATCAAACGAGGATGAGCAGTGATTTAGGATAGACCAGTGATTTTTGGAAAATACATACAGTTTTTAGTAGTCCTACCCCATGTTCATTAAAGACAAATTTGAAATTCCAGCTGTTCGTATAAACACATGATGCTCATCCACAGACCAGAAACCTGGTATCAGGAGACGTGCCATGAAATACCACTGACGTGATTTTGTAACTGGTGGATTTCAAAAGCATTAAGAATTATTTGAACTGTTCCAGTACTCTGAATGCCTCTTTACCATACTACCAGAATTATTTTTCTTAAACTGGCTATTGAATGAGGTTGTGTTCTGCAGTTCTTGTCTCAGGTGTGCACTCGCACAGACAGAAGTGGCTGTGCAGGTTGTTTTGTAACTTCAGCTGTGTATGTGCGTGTGTTACAAGTATCGCAACTCTTCATCCACAAAGCAAATAGCTATTGCTTTTGATTAGTAACTTAAACCATGCTGAGTATGTAAATTCCTTAGTAGGGCACTAATTTTGTAGAGCTACTTATGTTCTAGTGAGGATTTTTTTGAACAGATTGTTTTGGAACATGTGACTTTTTGCTTTTTTTTCCTTTCTTCTGTAGTACATTATCTGCACTGATTTACTCCTTTCCTCCAGGAAACACATTTCAATTACAGATCCGGTCTTCTGTTTGTTTAGTTCCTGCTGCTTATTGCTTAAATAGGGTCCTCTCTGACCTTACAATTAACAGAAAAATAACTGATATCCTGGGAATTAAATCAAGCAGGAATTTAGTACTGGAAGCTGATAAATTCTGATGAATTCTTTCACTAATCAAACTTCCGTTTTCACTTGTGAAGAGCCTTAGTAATAGTAATAAAAATAAATAAAGATTAAAAAAAAAAAAAACATAAGGAGCATGTTTTTCATCACATCTCTGGTGCTTTGTCAAAGGCTTTTAATTAAAATGGTCAAGTTTCACTTGTTTCTAGTTTCACTTGGTAAATGTTAGCTTTGTCCTCAGAAAAAGTTCAGATTTATTTTATGGAAGGTATGCTAACCCTGGCCTGAGCCATTTTCATCTGACCTGTTTTGGCAAATTGCATTTAACGTGGAATATTTGCAGTGTATGTTTGCAGTTCGTAGTCCTGATTGATAAACCCCAGCTTCTGTTTCCAAGTGGTCTACTGGTGTAAGGATGCTTGCTGCAGTTTATGCAATACTGAGATAGTAGGAAGTGCAAGGGATTGCTCAAGTGGTTTTTCAGCTTTTGCCTCATAAGCAGAGGAGAGTAGCAGTAAGTATGATACATCCTACGTAGCGCTTTTGGGAAATTTGAAACTTGTTTGCCGAATAAAACACAAGCTTCTGATTTCTTATTTGCACTTAGCTGCAGTGAAAATCTTCTGGTATTTAGGTGAAATCTTTGAGTACGAAAAGTGAAAGTCTGTGCTCCAAGGAGCTTGGACATCAGTCAATAAACAAATGACCAAAATTCATAAAACATGCCCACCTCCCCTTAATAAGTAGGCATTGTTGCTTCTCTGAAAAGGCTGAAAGTAGAATGAATGATTTTATTATCACTTTCCTTACTGTGCCATGAGGTTGTGTCAGCAGCTTCCAAACCAGCTTGTGGCCCACAAAACAACTAGAGAACATGCCTATTTCAGCTGGTTTGTATTGGTTGCAAAGCTAGCATTTGCACTGCTGATTGAAAGACCTTTTTAGGAATCTACAAATTAAAAAATGCTGCAAGCACTGATCTAGATTAGTAGACTTACTCAGGATTCAAGAATTTAGCTGTAATGTCTTTTTCTGTTTTCAGCAAATGCAAATTGTTTTCTCCTTTATTTAGAACAAATTAATCAGAGGTTAGCTGAGCTGTGGGTAGCAGAAGGCATGGGTTAGAGTCTGTCTTTAGGAGTGTAGCGTTACAGAGTCAGGAGTTAGGTTAGAGGGAGCTGTGTGGGGTCACCTCATGTCAGCTGTGGCTCAAAGAAAAGCGTTAAGATGATCAGGGCCTTATTCAATCACATTTTGAAAGTCTTTAAGGATGGGAATTTCTCTGACTGTGGGTATCATTTGCTAGATAGTGAAGGAAACTTACAGAAGTGATTTCATGGTCCCACAGCATTGATACATTTAATAATCTGTGCGTGAACATTGTGTCTGATTATGAGTCAGTTGGTTTTGCATGCACTCACGTAGTTATGCTGAAATGTGCACATGATGTCACAGGCGGTTTGTTGTAAAAGATGCGTACTGTGAATTGTTGAGGGGTGCGGGGTGGGAAGTCTTCGCTGATAGATTCAAGTTTTTCTATTTATTTTAGTTCCCGATTTCGCAAGTCATTCTTCTAATTTAAAGCTGTAGTGGATGTTCTCTTCAATTTAACTGATTTGTTTTGTCTTAAATTTGGATCCCAACTGTTTGTTCATAATCTTATTTTATTTTAAGCTTTTTTTTTGTTTGTGAGTGTGGCACCCATTATTGCACTAGTCCAACAGTGTGTTCCACAATGAACATTTTCACCTCTTTTAGAGTGTAGCATTAAATGAGTCTTCC